>OZ038502.1:78069666-78077166 GCA_964036315.1 Acanthosepion esculentum
GAAACGCGTGTACCAAAATTATGGAAAATAAAGCATAATATATTTTTTTTAAATCCACAATACAAACATAAACGTTTGCAGCTTCTCTCTTCTTTTTATTATCCACACTTTTCTCTCGTTGGAACTACTATAACATCTTTACATATATATATATATATATATATATATATATATATATATATATAGTCATCTACAGACAGAATGTTTCGCTGTATCACAGCTCCTCAATGTGGCTAGACGTCCGTTTGCGTAAAGCCATCAGTCAGATATCCTAACTCTAGGCTATCGTCGCACGGCAGAAAAGAAGGGAATTTTAACGTTTTTCTCCATACAAAATACACCAGCGGCTCGGAGAACTCAGTTCAATTTACTTGAAAAGTAACTACACACACACACACACACACACACACACACACATATATATATATATATATATATATATATATATATATATATATATAGTGGTTAGACAAAATAATGTAAAAATAGGAATTTGTTTCAATTCTGGACTTTCCAGGTATATGTAAAGATCAAACCGGCATAAAAAGTAACTGCTCAATACTTTAACCTTCTACATTGCTTTTCTACTTAATTAAGACATTATTTATCTTCAGGTAAAAGAGTTACATACTAAAATACGCGACCTGTCGGATTTTCAAAGTCGTTAGTCCAACTTGTAACAGATTTGGGATTTAGAGTTGGTCGCCAACCAAGCCTAACGAACCCAGTTTGTCCTATTGTGTGGCATAAAGAGGAATCCATACCTTTCCAATGGTATTCTTGCGAAAGAGAACGAAACGGCTTTGGATGGAATTTGAACTCAAGGCGGCCGTCCCAATTTCACCGCGGACGACCGGGGTACGGTACGCGCATATCCATAGACATGATTCGGGGAAGTTAAATGCCAGTTGTCGTTTGATTGTTACTATGTTCGTATTGCGGGAGAGTGTTTTGCCTTTGAGATCGCATTTCCTTAGGTAACACTCTCTTCCGGCCATATGCAAGGTTGCTGGATTCTCGATTGATATCAATTGTAATGTGATTGTTAGTGTGTGCCTCTTGCAAGTCAAAGCTAGTTTCATTTTCAGTTTATGCATATTAAGTGAGAAATAATATAAGAAGTGGTTTACCTACACAACGCATCCCTGACTAGAATTTGACATGAGTCAGAATTTTAAAAATAATAATGAAAATTAATATTAATAATAATGATAATATATATATATATATATATATATATATATATATATATATATATATATATATATGTGTGTGTGTGTGTGTGTGTGTGTGTGTGTGTGTGTGTGTGTGTGTGTGTGTGTGTGTGTTATTTTGTCTAACCCATATATATATATATATATATATATATATATATATATATATATAGTGGTTATACAATATAATCTGAACAGCTTACAAAAATAGCAATTCCGGCATTTCCGGGTATTTGTAAACATCAAACCGACATAAAAGGTAAATGCTCATCACTTTAACCCTCTACTTTTGTTTTCCACCTAATTAAGTCATTATTTATCTTCAGGTAAAATAATTAGGATAATTAAGAGCTAATGGATGTCCAACAGCTTATTATCTGTCTATATTTCTGAAATGAGGTATTATGTACATTATTTACATGATTTGGTATATTGTCCTCATCTTTATCGCCATATTTATTACAACGTTTCGGCCGTTGTACGCACCGGCCTTCTTCAGGTGGTTGGAATGTCGAACTGAACCCTTTGTTTCGCTCACTCGTGTAGACTGTTCTAGTTCCACGTGCCATGTCTTAATGGATGTCAGTTATCAGTTATCTCCTGTTAATTTTTCCCTCTGAAAGTTCTCCACTGCCTTAACCGGGTATTGAACTCACACTCTTTGGGTCCTGTCCTTGAGGACACATGGCACAGTGGATAAAGGCGTCGGTTAGATCCAGTCACAGGACCCAAGGAGTGTAAGTTCCATACCCGGTTAAGGCAGTGGAGAACTTGGGGAGGGGAATTAACAGGAGATAACTGATAACTGACATCCATTAAGACATGGCACGTGGAACTAGAACAGTCTACCCCAGTGAGCGAAATGAAGGGTTCAGTTAGACATTCCAACCACCTGAAGAAGGCCGGTGCGTACAACGGCCGAAATGTTGTAATAAATATGGCAGCAAAGATGAGGACTATAATGTAAATAATGAACAGCTTATTAGTTAACAAATAACTATTCACGTTATTTTCTCTAACCCCCGTATATATATATATATATATATATATATGAATGTATGTATGTATGTATGTATGTATGTAAGGTAAATTACCAGAACAAAGATTCCTTTCTATTTTCATTATTTACGCCAACTTCAACACTGCTATTATCTGAATAATCTTATATCTCTTTTTAGAAACTCTAATTCTTCCAATCTCTTCATAATTCTGACGTTGGCAGTTCCATCAAGAATTGAGATGAATTAAACATTATAGACAGGTGATAGATGTGATCTAATGCAATCGGCCAATTCAATCGCTGCTTTAACTTCCTTCATCAAAATGGTGGCCTTGAATCACTATCCTATTCACTGAGTAAAGAAACAAAGAAAGACGAAAAATAGTCAGCCACTCGAAGACTTTCAACGCTTTTACAGCCTTCATCCCCATCAACGAAGTGTCCTTAGTCATCTGTCGATTCATTTCCAGAGTATGCTGTAAAAAAAGAATTTTTCGAGAGATATCTGGTCAGCTAATCGAAGGCAACCATTGCTTTCACAGCCTTCATCCTCATCAACGAATTGTACTCAATCGTTTGTCGATTCACTTACAGAATAAGTTGTAAAAATTTCGAGAGATATCTCGTCAACCAGTCGAAGGCAACCATTGCTTTCACAGCTTTCATTACCATCCAAGAATTGTACTCAATCGCTTGTCGATTTACTTCCAGAATAAGGTTATATAAAAGAGAACATTTCGAGAGATATCTCGTCAGCCATTCGAAGCAACCATTGCTTTCACAGCTTTCATTACCATCCAAGAATTGTACTCAATTGCTTGTCGATTTACTTCCAGAATAAGGTTATATAAAAGAGAACATTTCGAGAGATATCTCGTCAGACATTCGAAGCAACCATTGCTTTCACAGCTTCATCACCAGCCAAGAATTGTCTTCAGTCAATGCCCGATCATCTGCCAGAAAAAGAAAAGGATAATTTTCTCGAGAAGTATTTCGTCAGCCGCTACAATGTAGTCACGATTTTATCAGCCTCCATCACCATCAACGATTTGTCTGCAACTGTTTCGCCATTTCTTGAGCTAGGAGACCAAGAACAAAGAAATCTATAACGAGATATCCCGCCAGAACTTTCCGAATATTTCTTTTGACAAGATTAGTTTATACAGAGGTTATAGTTTTTATATTAAAAAATTCATCGAAGAGTGTCATCATCATCGTTATGACCAACAACAAGAACAATATTATTGCTACATTAAGACTGCAAAATCATCACTATTGCACTGTCATTGTCGCAATTATTCTAATTATAATAATGGTCGACGTAAAATATGGAGCTTAATTCTATTATATGTGTCCTTTCCTTGTCCTTTGTCAGCTGAAGTGGCTAGAGAAACGCGTCTGGGTGTCCACGAGGGGGGAATTCACTTAACACCATGCTAACTGTCGGTCTGTCAACAGCAGTTGCGAACAGACCACGACGACAGATGTTAATCGACCCCACTCCCATCTGTCGTTTACATCGACAATTCCTGAACATTGCATAAAATCCTTTGGGATCCAGCAAGAAAAGCGAACCCAGCCCCGACTCTCTGACCTCTGTATCGTCTGCCACGCCTTTACCATTTCACCCTTCTCTGATATTATCACCCGTGACCAGTTGTGAATGCGTTTCTCTTCCTCAATCTGTGCTGACCTTAGCTTATTTTGAAGCTGTCTATCTTCTTTTTTTTTTTTATTTCGGTCTAAGTCTTTCATTACTAAAAAATTCGCCTTATTTGATTTCATTAATTATATCAATCATTGAAGCTATCTATATTTAGAGATACGGTTTTCCTCATTCGGGAAAGTTGCCTTCTTGAATTGGGTTGTAAAGTAAAAGGTGAATTATAAGCAACGTTGAACCTGGTCAGTACCGAGATGGGTGACCGCTTGGGAATACCAGGTGCTACAAGCTTTGATGCGTGGGAGTTATAAAGTGGTTACGGCCATATCCCGTTGAAACACCGGTTTTAGTGCAATCACCGAAGTTAAGCAACGTCGAGCCTGGTCAGTACTGAAATGGGTGATCACTTAGGAATACCAGGTGCAGAAAAATTGAATGCGCGGCTGGTATAAAGGGCTTACAGCCATATCAAATTGAAACACCGGTCTTCGTACGATCACCGAAGTTAAGCAACAACGAGCCTGGTCAGTACCGAGATAGGTGGCTAAGGAATTCCAGGTGCTACATGCGTGGATGCGCGACTGGTGTAGTGGATTACTGCTCAAAATTGGAAATCGGAGAGCTGTGTTCCAATTCTAGTCGGGTTCGTTATATTCACTTACACGCGAATACACTTGGGAAAGGTATGAATTTACTTCTTCTCCCCCCCCCCCAACTATAGGTTAATTACCAAGAAATATTTCAATAAATTAGTATTATCTCTAAAACTACCTTACAATCTAAAAACATTTTCTGGCTCTAAATAACCAGCAATGGGTTGATAAGCCGTAAAAAAAAGTCAAAAATATTCCAGAATAAGATGTAAAAAAAAAAAATTTTCCGAGCGATATCTTGTCAACCAGTCGAAGGTAAACACTGCTTTCCACGCCCTCAACCTCATCTCATCAACAAATTGTCCTCAATCGTTTGTCGATTCACTTTCAGAATAAGATCTAAAAAACGCATTCTTCGAGAGAGATCTCGTCAGCCAGTCGAAGGCAAGCAATGCTCTCACAGCCTTCATCACGAGCCAAGAATTGTCTTCAGTCAATGCCAGATTACCAGCCAGAACAAGAAAAAGATAATTTTCTCGAGAGATATCTCGTCAGCCGCTACAAAGTAGTCACGATTTTCCCAGTCTCCATCACCATCAACGATTTTTCCGCAATTGTTTCACCATTCATTTCTTGAATTCATTTCTTTTTCGCCAATCAGCTTATTGAATATCGGAAATAGGACAAGAAGAGAGCAATTTTGTTAAAGAAATTGAAACGAGAAATGATATATTTATGCTCAGAATGATATCAGTATCTGTCTATATTTATGGGATGAGGTATTATGTATACGATTTACATTATTCAGACGATTGCCCTCATCTTTGTCGCCATATTTATTATAACGTTTCCGTCTTTCAGTATCTGTCTATATTTCTGAGATGCGGTATTATGTACACTATTTACATTATTCGGACTATTGTCCTCATCTTTCTTGCTATATTTATCACAACGTTTCCGTCTTTCAGTATCTGTCTATATTTCTGAGATGAGGTATTATGTACACTATTTACATTATTCGACCTATTTTCCTCATCTTTGTTGCCATATTTATTACAACGTTTCGGCCTTTCAGTATCTGTCTATATTTCTGAGATGAGGTATTATGTACACTATTTACATTATTCGGACTATTGTCCTCATCTCTGTTGCCATATATACTATAACGTTTTCGGCCTTTCAGATGAGGTATTATGTACATTATTTACATTATTTGGACTATTGTCCTCATCTTTGTCGCCATATTTATCACATTTCGGCCTTCTTCAGGTGGTTGGAATATCGAACTGAACCCTTTATTTCGCTGACTGGGGTAGACTGTTCTAGTTCCACGTGCTATGTCTAATGGATGTCAGTTATTAGTTATCTCCTGTTAATTCACCCGTCCAAGTTCTCCACCGACTTAACCAGGTATTAAACTCACACTCTTTGGGCCCTGTCACTGGATCTAACTAACGCCTTTATCCACAGTGTCATGTGTCCTCAAGTCTGAATAATGTAAATAGTGCAGAATGATATCAGCAAGAGCGATACAAATGCAGGAGGATGTATACCTGTGTTTTATAGATTATGCAAAAACGTTTAATAAATTACGACAAAAAGATCTATTTGAACTGCTAGGTAAGCTTGATTTATTCGGGAAAGATATTCGATTTATTTTGCTTTGTTTTACGTCATAAAAACCTCAATAAATTTATTAATGCCGACAAGATTTTTATTGGTGGTAATATTTTTTTCAAAAATAATTTTACTGGTAATATTTTTTCAAAAAATAATTTTACTGGTAATATTTTTCAAAAAATGTCTTGCTGGTATTTTTTTTCAAAAATGTATTACTGGTAAAAAAATTTTCCAAAAAAGTATTGCTGGTATAAAAACCTATTTTTATACTTTTATAGTGTTTTGACCCCTTTTTTGGGGGGGGTAACTATTTGCCCATAGCTGGGACCCTGACAGGTGCCACTACCTCTGATCATGGTGGACCTGGGAGCACCAGCAATTAAGAAGTGGTTCCACGCTCTTCGAACCCGCCCCCGATCAGAAGCCTTGCTATCAGATGTAGTCTATCGTCGTATCCTGGACGCGGATGCAGTTTATCGTCATACCCAGGACGCGGATGCAATTTATCGTCATACCCTGGGCGCGGATGCAGTTTATCATCATACCCAGGATGAAAAGATATTAGAATATACCTGAACTTACACTGGAAGCAAACCGCCTGCATACGGATGGAAAATTAATTCAACAAATACAGAAAAAGAAAAAAGAGCATAAGACAATGGTGTGTCTTCTCGCCGGATTTATTCAACTTTTACAGTGAGGTGATTCTGAATGAACTAGAAGTCCTGCCAGGATTTATTATTGACGGACACAATCTTAAAGACATAATGTATGCGGATGATACGGTGTTGATAGCAGGCACAGAAAGGAAACTTTAGGAACTCCTAGAGAAGGTAATGAAGGAAAGCGAGAAGAAAGGACTACACATCAAGTGTAACATCCGAAAATGCAAAATTCAAATTGGAGATGCTGAAATCAAGCAAGTACGAAAATTTAAATATCTAGGAAGTGTTTTAAAGAGGATTGAAAATGGGACACCGAAATTCGAAGAGACATTGGAATAGCAAAAGATGCCTTCCAAAATCTCAGTAAAATATTAAGAAAGAGAATGTATTAAGAAACAAAGAAAAGAGTCCTAAACTGTTATGGAGTATCAATCCTTCTCTACGGCAGTGAATGATGGAAAATCTCCTCACTGATGAAGAAGAGACTTGAAGCTACAGAAAGATAATGAGAATACCATGTACTGAACATTTGCGTAACAAGGACGTTTTAAGAAAAATGGCGACAAAATGGTGAATTATAATTACAATCAGAAAAGGGCAGTTGAAATCTCTAGGAGGCATAATGAGAAAGCTTGGAAAATTTGAAACACTTAGGACTTATTGGAGGCAGGAGAGGCAGGGGAAAGCATCGAGTAAACGATCTAATTGTGTAAGTGGATAGCTGAACAGGGATGACGAAAAGACA
>OZ038502.1:78082166-78087166 GCA_964036315.1 Acanthosepion esculentum
GCGTCAGTTTTTATTATTATTATTATTATTATATATATATATATATATATATATATATATATATATATATATATATATATATTGTTTATTTATTATAATTTTATCATATAGACAAAACCATTTTACTCACAACAAAGATGCAACTTGGTTTCAATGCTTTTTAACTGCACATCTACGGGTGAGGGTCGGAAATGGTTATAACTATTTCCGACCCTCATCCGTAGATGTATCCCTCTACTACCTGTATCGAGCTCTTTTTTGAATTAACGCTGCGAACGTTAGAATTTATATATTACTTTCGTTCTGATCGCATAGGATATATATATATATATATATATATATATATATATATATATATATATATATATATATATATATATATAAGAAAGAACAGTAAGTAAGATACATAATCCGGTGTTCTTATTCATATTTTTATTTTTACAAAATAGTGTTCAATGTAAATTTACAGAGCATTAATATTATAAATTAACTGATTTGAAATATGTTTTTTCGCTACACAGTAATAACCATGTTTCAAAAAATGTAATTAAATTAAAAACATTTCATCCTCAAGCGAATTTTGGAGTAACTTATTTTTTAAAGGCAAGGAATAAATTCATAATTCACTGTTTCCAAGGATACAGAGAAATCCAATCATTCAGACAAGGGGTGGTAGTGTGTTCATTTTCATTAGCTTTTGTTGTATCAGTTATTAGTTACGTTCGAAAAAGGGGTTATGTTTAGGTAGGGTAGGGATGTATTTTTCAACGAATTCTGACATCCGTTAAATGCATGTCGTCTGGGGTTTGTTTTTTTTAATTTTATTGTTAACGGCAAAACGGCATTTTTTCTATTTGTATACTTAAAGATTTTGGGGGGATTTTTAGGTTAGAATACGTTTTATTTAACTACAATTTTAAAATATTTTGACAATGACGGCAAAAAATAACTAATTCATTTCTCTAATTCAGTAAACTTTTATTTTTTATAAACTTAGTAATATATAGTTTCTCATGTATGCACAAAGGACATGGGTCATTTAATGACCTACATATTCTAGCTTTTCTTGTTAGCTTCCATTTTACTGTAGGTGTTTTATTGGATTCTTTTAGGTGCCAGAAGTACTTTGAGAGAGATGTTTGATTTCTATATTTATTTATCCTAAATGAACTTTGATGTTGGTAGAAATCAAGTCAACACCCAGCGGCGACAGTCTGTTTCATGCTAAACACAGTTGCTGCTTCGTGTTGACTTCAATGTCCACTTTTATATTTTCATATTCTCTGACTCTGATAATAAGCACTTTAATCCATAATTTTAACATTCCTTAAAACTATATTTTATCTTAGATATATATATATGTGTGTGTGTGTGTATGTGTGTGTGAGAGAGAGAGAGAGAGAGAGAGAGAAATATAAAAGTCATGATCAAATGACTGATATGAAATACCCGAACAAATTATGCAAGAGAAAATAAATGTGAAAACTGACTAGAAGTTTAAATGTTTTTACCGTTTTCAACTTTTCGGTCTGTACGAGCATTCTCAAAACTATTATTTTGATGACACTCGTAGAATAAAGACATTTTAACCATTTAACAGATTTTCGAAAATTCTTTCTCAAATATATATATATATATATATATATATATATATATATATATATATATATATATATATATATATATATATATCGACTTTATATTTTTTTATATCTTTATGACTTTAAGCGTTATTTTAGTGGATACTCGTATTTGAGCAGGCGCTCCGTTTATTTATCTAAAAATATATTTATTTCCGTCTAACGGTTTGAATGTTCGAGAATATAATTTGCCCTCTCCGGCAAGGATAGAACCTGTGTCCCTAAGTTCGATTCCTGCCGGAGAGTGCCAATTTTTTCCTTTAATAAGATTTCTTGAACATTCAAAACGGTATACGAGTATCTGCTAAAAATAACATTTAAAGTTATAAAAATCTGTCAAATTAATAAAATTTCCATTCTAAATATATATATATATATATATATATATATATATATATATATATATATATATATATATATATATATAATTTTAGGATATTAAAAGATGTTAAAAATCAATGTGTCTCATCGTCTCTGCTAATATCGCCCGATGATACACATTTGTGTCGTTGAAACGTAATTGCCATTTTGTAGCGATTTTTAACATGGTTTAAATATCCTAAAATAAATAATATTTAACTTTACTTTGTATTGAGCCCTCTTTTAAATTAAATGATACGTACAGTGTAATTGTGTAATTATACTGTATTTATTTTCATTATATATATATATATATATATATATATATATATATATATATATATATATATGAGAATGGCAAATAATAAAGCAAAGATCATGTCTTGGAACAAAAAAACAAATGATGTTGAAGTAAAAATCCTAGGAAAATTAACAAAATCTATGAATAAATGTTTGAATTGAATTGCTATTTTTATATTAATAAGCCCGTATTACTATGGATTTCGTTAATCGGACTGACTTCCCCATCTTGGTTGCTTTCCTCACAACGTTTCGGCCGTCTGATCCTCCGGCTTTCTTCAGGTGCATCTCGAACTCGGGAACCGTCGGTCTGGAATTTCGAACCCAACCCTTTATTGTTACAGGGGTACCATGTTCTCGTTCCATTAAGGCCATCGCTGCTGCTACTACTGCTTGACGCCATCGTTGCTGCTGCTGTGCTTCTATTATCGTTGTCACCGCTCTTGTTTGTCACTGCCACTGCCTTTGCTCGGGATTGAACTCAGAACATCGGGAGAACTTGCAATCACTGTTTCAACGTCCTAGTCGCCTCGGCCATGTGTCACTGGGACGATCGTGTATGAATTTTTGGTATATTTAAACCTAAGTTGTTAGGAAAGCAACCAAGATGGGGAAGTCAGTCCGATTAACGAAATCCATAGTGAAAACCCCTCATCCCAAAAATATAGACAAAGCCCATATTAACATGGGAAATAATAAAATAGTAATTTCTTCTGGCATTATTTTGTACCAAATATTTATATACTAGAGCAAAACTGTTATTAGCTTTCTGTATATAAATACTTGTGACAACATAAAATCCTTGTATTTGCCTTGATAATTTCCCGAAAAGCGCCGGCTAGGTTTCCCTTTTAACTTTATTCATATTGTCCTTTTACAGATATAGTCTTAAATTTTATACACACGCACACAAGCATATATAGAGAGAGAGAGAATGCGGCTATACGTGCGATTGCTTCAACCGGGATCGAAACCCGACCGATTTGGCATTAGTCACAGATCCTACGCCTAGGCTATCGTCGCTCGGTAGAGAGAAAGGGAAATGTTAACGTTTTTTTATACGAAATACGCCAGTGGCCCGGAGAGCTCAATTCAGTTGAAGAGCAATACGTTAGTAGGTGCCACTGTTTTTAAAATTACCCTCTTCTTAAGAGAGCTCAACTGGATTTTCCGAGAGCATTTATATTATCAGACAGTTTCACTTTATCACAGCTCTTCAGATATATATATATATACATATATATATATATATTTGTGTATTTAGGCAGCAATCCTTCTTTCATGCACATTTCATTAAAAACGGCTCTCCAGACAACTAACTATGCATTTAAATAATTTTAGTGCCATTAAACAACATCTTATGTCACATACTGTTTCCCTTCTGCATTCTGATATTCGTGAAATCCTTATATATAATAGTAAAATTATTGATAAGCATACAGACATTAGACGCCTTAAAATCTTAGAAGCACTACATATTAAAAGCGAAAGACCTCTTATTAATCGCATAGATTACAATATTTCTGGAAACATCCTACAATGTTTATAATATATTTCTTCATAATTAGATACACCACATAACCATTTCCTTTGAACTTTTTAAATTTCATAACGTATTCTTCGATCTTTTGGCTTGTATAAAAAAAATCTTTTTCACGCCTTCACATGATTAAATATCTTCGCCATGCACGTGATAACATCATCTCGTCTTTTGAAATTACAATGATTTTGTAGCGAATATGTAGTTCGTAAAAATAAAATGTAGCAACATGATTCCGCTACAAGACAATTTGCAAATGTTTTTAAAAATTTGACTCTACATATATATAAGACATTGTTAAAATATTTTGACCCTGAAGATGAACAATGATGTTCGAAAGTACTCGGTTATCCTACGGACAATATTTATTTCAATATAATTTTCAAATAAAAAGTTTCATTAGAAAATATGAGAAAATTCAAAAGAGAATATGCAGGACTATGTTGTCTTTGACATTCAACACATTATATATATAAATATATCTGAAGAGCAGAACTGTAATACAGTAACATATATATATATATATATATATATATATATATATATATATATATATATATATATATATATATATATATAAAGAAATATACATAATATCTTAAATTAATTGCACAACTCCGAATTTCATGTCGAAGCAATTTTCAAGTACCGAAATTATTATATTTATTTTTATTTAAATATAACAGACAAGTTCTAGTGGTTTGGACATTACATGTGATAAGGTAATTTATGGTCCCCACTTATCCTCCGAAATCACAGTGGATTTTTCCTTACATACAAAAGTTTTGTCTTCATTTCATCTTAACCTGAAGAAGCCAAAGGGAGAAAACGCTCTCGGCGAAAAGCGTCGTTTATATTTTTCTCACTTTTTCTCAATATCTTCACTTTGTTTCGGTTGTTATTATACATCCTACAAGCACACACACGAATAAAGGTTCGTAAGAACGCGTCTTGATGTTCCATGCCTTCCTCCCCGACCGTTAATAATTCAGTCTTTGGCCACGGAACTATTTTACGGAATTTTAACAAAGGCATGCAGCGCCGATACCAGAGGGTATTCGATGCACCCGTTGAAGATATGCGTGGTGTGCACGCACGAGCAAAATATCGTCGAGTCATATTCTAGGGTGTCACCATTGACGGAGATATTTCCCGGTGAA
>OZ038502.1:78092166-78112166 GCA_964036315.1 Acanthosepion esculentum
GATCAGCATTTTGATTTTGAACAACGCCATACGCTCAAATGCACAGTCCCGATCACTTGTGACGATCCCGATAACTTGTGATTTGTAAACTAAAATTTAAGATACGCTTTGAACAGATATGAGCGTTCGAGAAAAATCATGGGAAATTTGTAGCTTAAAAACAGTAATTTAACCTTTCTAATCAGACGCTTCCTCTGTAGCTAAATAGTATAGTACGTCAGGTTATATGACGATTCCGTGTAGGGACACAGGTTCGATTCCTGTCGAAGGACACATATTTTCTATGAGATTTCTTGGACATTCAGGCCGGTAAATGTTGTTAATAATGTTTATTATAAACAGAGAATTTAACTTAAATGTTTGTATCTATAAAATTATATTGAAATAACTGTCGGTCTTAGTCTATTTTTAATATATGATGTCATCTATTTACGTTAAGATACGCCTCCAGCAGATGTTTCGGAGGAGAAATGATATACCGAGAGAGATCGTCGAAGATGTGTGTTTCTAAGCAGTGATTTGGATTTTGCTAACCGGAAAGTTTTCTCTGACTGAACGGTTAACAACATGTCATGCCAAATGACTGCTTCCATGTGGGATACAGGTTCAATCCCTGTCGGAGAACACATATTTTGTACATAATTTCTCCAACAATCAGGCCGGTAAATGTAATTAATACCGTTTAATTAAAAGAGGATATAAGTTGTATCCATAAAATACCGTCTAAACAGGAAATATTTTAATATCTATAGATAGATAGATAGATAGATAGATAGATAGATGCTTTATCGAATGTAGCAATGAAAACTGTATATAAAAATAAGTAACAGTCCTGGGTATGACGATAAACTACATCTGGTAATTGGCGTTTTTGAGGAGCGTGGAACCACCTCTTAATTGCTGTTGTTTCCAGGTCCACCCTGATAGATAGATAGATAGATAGATAGATAGATAGATAGATAGATAGATAGATAGATAATTTAATACCACAGAATACATAGATTGTTTTAAACACTGTTTAGATGTACTCTAAATTTTCCGACATATTACTTATCTATTCATACTAATTTTGAAAGAATAATTTTGCTAACGTTAGTATCTGAAGAAGTTTTGGCTGAAAGACGCCTTGGCTAAAAAAAAAAATGAACACTAAACAGTGTTTGTTTAAAATAATATATGTGTGTGTGTGTGTGTGTGTGTGTGTGTGTGTGTGTGTGTGTGTGTGTGTGTGTGTGTGTGTGTGTGTGTGTGAAATCAGCTAACCAGGTATTTCGATTAACCGACATGTGTTTGATTCTGATTTTTCCCTTCTCAACATGAGAGATGGACAAGCAAAGAAAGGAAAAGAAAGCAACGTTTCGAATAGGAAAAAAAGGGGTGTGGTCGCAATTAGTTGGTTGGTTGGTCGGGATTTTAGAGTCACAGCCAAAAATTGCCTTTATCATCCCGCAAACGATATTGCTAATTCGATTACCTGATCATCGGTCGGAAGTGAAAAGCAAATTAGCACCGCTGTTTGGAAATGTACTAATAAGATTCGGTATTCATTTGGTGCGACGACAGAATGAGGTGAACATTCAGGATACGGCGGTGGGAGAAACGACAGTGGCTGGCGGACGGTTTAAATGCATCGAATTAGGCCATAATTCACCCGAGTCTGATCCAAACACCAAAAAACATGGACGCCAAGCTTCAAACTAATGGCGTACCATTTGTTTTCTGTATCCCTTCTCCACATAAAAAATAAACAGAATATTGAATGGATTTATTGGGCAGTGTTTCGTCAATACGAAGTTGGTTGGTTGATTTTGTTTAGCGGCATATCAACATCTCTATGGGCTATTTAATGCCGAAACCTAAATATTTTGAACAAAATTTTATGGCTTCAGCTAAATATATTTTGAACGCCGTTGCATGACTTCAACTACATTTAAAATGTATTGTTAGCCATTTTGCTATAAAATATATTATTGGTAATTCTACTATAAAATGTATTGCTGGTACTTTTGATATAAATATGCATTGTTGGTAATTTTACTATAAAAATGTATTTTTATACTTTCATAATGTTTTGTTTATTATTTACCCATAGGTGTTAGCAAGTTTAACAGTTGTTACTCCACCCGGTCAGGGTGGATCTGGAAACAACAGCAATTAAAAGGTGGTTCCACGCTCCTCAAAAAGGGCCAATCTCAGAGGCCTTGTTGCCAGATGTAGTTTATGGTCATACCCAGGACTGTTACTTATTTTCATATTCAGTTTTCATTGCTACATTCGATAAAGCATTTCCTTGTTGGCTGTCAGATCGTGTAATTTGGTAATTGTGTATTTAGGCAGCAATCCTTCATTTATACATGTTTCATTAAAGTCGACAGCCACGGTATTACGATTGAGCTTTTTATTTAATTTTTCTTGTATTCGAACAAGTGTTTTGTTTCTGGACACAGAATATATATATATATATATATATATATATATATATATATATATATATAGAGAGAGAGAGAGAGAGAGAGAGAGAGAATGAGAGAGACAGTATTTGGGTAGCAACCTTTCTTGCAAGCATCTTTAATTGAAAACGATAGACATGGAAAATTTAATTTATCTTTTATTGAGTTTTTGCGGCATTCTACTTTTTTCTCTCCATTTTACTAGGCTTAAAGGATTTAGAAATTGTCCATAGTTATTGTTCCGAGCGCTTTCGGATAGTTCTATAGCCATTATCAAGGATGTTGTTTTTGAATGGTGAATTTTCGTGTGTTAACTTCGACATAGAAGTCTAGCTGTGTTGCGTACTTGCGGAGGAGTGTATGTAATTACAGCCCACCCAATAACTGTTATGATAATACAATAGACCTTCTCCCCATAATGCACTATTGATCTGCATATATAAATAGTCCAGGCAAAACACAACACACGTAGCCTGAATATTGCGCTGAAGCATTAAACAGACTGTGTGTTGACCTCAAAGTCCACTTTTATTTTTCCTTATTTATATATATGTGTGTGTGTGTGTGTGTGTGTGTGTGTGCGTGTGTGCTTTATTACAGAACAAAGTTACAGATAAGAATGTGAAAGTACACGTAGCATTAAACCTGTATCACTACGTTATTGAAAACATCACTTCGTTATTGTTTTTCCTTAATATTTAGCAAGTGAGAAATCAAATTTTCATAATTATTCACGCTGTCAAAAAAATTACAGGTAGTTTCTTGTTTTTCTTGAATTTCAAGCACAGGAGATAAAAAAAAATGTGTTGAAGAGGAATCAGATTGATCATAAATTATTTTCAAAGATCATACCGAAAATAAAATGAAACTTAGTTTTGAATATTTTAATTTTTAAACTTAGAAATTCATTTTTTTTTAAATATTATACTTTTAATTCATTTTTACAAAATATTTTTTCCTCTGAAAACTTTTTAAACTTGGACATCGTCGATGAGTAAGCCTGACGGTTATCAGCACAGAAACTGGAACTGTCCAGCTGAGTTAGTTCCAGTCTAGTGGGCCGTATTCCCTTCACACTAATGCCCTGGGGAAAGCTAAGAACTATGTATATGCAAAGATAACAGTAACCTTCTTGGTCATTGTTTGGAAGGAGAGAAAAAAGAGTTGAAGAGGAATCAGATTGATCATAAATTATTTTCAAAGATCATATCAAAAATAAAATGATACCTATTTTTGCATGTTTTAATTTTTGAAATTACAATTCATTTTTAATATTGGCCTCTTAATCCAATTTTTCAAAATAAAACCTTTTGTTTTTTGGGGTTTTTTTTTTTCATTTTTATATATCCTATAAAAACCAGAAAGGACACATAATGTTATAACAAAGTCTCTTGTACAAAAACTGAGAAATAGTGTTGAGATCCTGTGAAATGAAGCTGGGAATGCAACGTGTTAAGCAATATCGAGCCTGGTCAGTGCCTAGATGGGTGTCCGCTTGGGATTCCGAGGTTCTTTATGCTTGTATGTGCAGGTGGTGTAATGGATAATAGTTCGGAATTGTTCATCTGAGAGCCGAGTTCCAGTCCCAGTTGGGTTCTTTATAGTCATTTAGGCGCAGAAAGTTAATAATTAAATCGTAATATCGGTATTACTTGACCGAACACTCAGTGTTGTTATCAGCTGAAATTTATAAAATCTTTCTCTTAAAACATTACTTTAAGAAAATAGGTTTCTTAAGTTCAGTGGTTGTTAATACTCTTTTCATTTAAGGTACCTAAGGTACAGTGATAGCGGATCGGATTGAGGAATCGGAGTACCGAGTTCGAATCCGTTACATTCACTTACGTGCTAATAACATTGGGAAAGGTATGAATCCTCTTCTCCTTCCAGCTCAGGGTAAATAGCAGGATATACCGGGTTCTATAGCTTTGGATGGCAACTGGTCTACCGCAGAAAGTAAATGGCAACATACTGCCGGAAAAAAAAATCTGCCTCGTCAGTATACCTACGCATGTATCACGCATGGCACATAACTGACTGAAATTCACTTACGTGCTAACACCCTTGGGAAAGGTATGAATCCTCTTCTTCCCCCCCCCCCAGCTATGGGTAAATAGAAGGACATACTGGGTTCTATAGCCTTGGATGGCAACTGGTCTACCACAGAAAGAAATGGGAACCTACTGCGGGAAAAAATCTCGTCAGTCATGTATCTTTCGATACATGATCACCTACGCGAGTATCACGTATGGAACCTAACTGACTGACTGACTATAATCTGCATATTGCATTTAATCTCCTGTTAGTACTGTGGGTTGAATGAAAATTGTTTTTTCCTTAAACAAGTGGCAAGTCAAATAATATTCATTAGCCAAGTCGCTTTCTGAATACCTGTCAAGAAAGTACAAGGAGTTTCTGGTTTTAATCATATTTGCGTGAATTACAAACAATTATATTTGTGTACCCGAAATAAAAATGAAGCTTATTGATGCATACTTGATTTTGTTCAAACTTACAAATTCTCTTTTTAATATGAATTTTTAATTCTATTCTTCAAAACAAAAGCATTTGTTTTCATTAAATGTCAAATCTGCAAATCAACCATTCGTCTTTGCATTGAATACTGCTGCCATCTATGGCCGGGTGCCCCCCGCTGATCATCTCGAGGTCCTCGACAAAATCCAGAGACGAATATGCAATGCGATAGGCCCTGATCTGGCATCTCGTCTACAGTCATTTTCTCAGTGTGTTGTGGCTACCCTCTGTCTTTTCTACAAATATTTTCATGACAACTTCTCTGACGAGCTAGTTTCACTGGTACCCAAACTGCATGAATTTAAGTGTGCTACGAGGTTGGCATCTTGGTCCCACTCTTTCAATGTCGGAACGGTTAAATGTAGCCGTCTCTTCTACTCCAACAGCTTTTTATCTCGCACTTCCCGACAGTAAAATTCCCTTCCTCTTACTTGCTTCCCTGATAGCTATAATCATCAAATATTCAAATGTAATGTCAATCGGCATATTCTAATGCCTTGATCTTGATCGCCGTCCTTCTCTTTATCATTTACCCAAACATCCCTCTTTACTCTTCGTCTCACTCTCTGTAACCTCTTGCGTGCTAGTGGCACTTCTGCCTTGCTTGGGGTGATATGCTTAAAATATATATAAATATATGAGAATATTAAAAAATATATATCTATAATATTTGAAATGTGGTATTTGAAAGCTTCATGGTACGTTTTTATCATTTGACCGAAGTACGGCAATAAAGCCACTAAAACTACTGAGTGAGAGAGAATATGAGAGATAAAACAAAAACATTATTAAAGAGAAAGGACAATAAAAGAACAGGTATTAAGAAGACAAAAGATAACTACTGATATTACATTTAAGTTTTTTAGTTGACTGGAAGACAATTCCACGAGCGAGATGTGCAAAAGAAACTGTTAGCATATAAATAAATATATTTTTGATATAAATGAACACTGGCAATAATACAATTTAAATCACCTATAAAAATACGTAAAACATTATCAAAACTTTTTTTTTAAATAAAAATAAAGAAGGGATTGACCACAGTCGGAATTATCGAGTCAATGCGAAATATCAATTCCTTAACTGCTTAGTTTGTGCTTCGCCAGGGCTACATACAGTTTTGAATTCAGAGTTTTCCTTCTCCTAGACTGGTTTCTACACAAGGCTATAGAAACCAGTCTACCCTACTATTTGCCCATAGCTGAGGAACGTATTTTTAGGCCAGCAGAACTTCTGCCAAAAAATGCTCAGTTGATAAGTAGAGCCATAATATCCAGTTAATCATTAAAAGTGCAATGGGCTTATCTCGTTGACTGTCAAACATGTACTAATTTATTGGATATCTAGCTAAATATTTATTATATGTAAATGTTTTATGGAACAGAATTGTAGATTTAGAGATAAGAATCGGGTAACATATAGATGCTTGTCATGCATTTTTGTTAAAATCATTTCATCCCAAGCAAGGCAATAAGGCCACTACGACGCAAGGTGGTTACTAAGCTTGAAAGTGTGAGAGAAGAAAAAGAAAATTCTGGGACAATGCTCTCCATTGTACTAATGACAAATTAAATAGTGTTCTCTTTCTCATAATTTTGGTTGCTTTTAATTTCGACCATTTGTTTGCAACCTTTTTTTTTTCTCTCGCTGTTTTCTAATTTGCCGTCTGTTTTCTTGATCTTTATCAACTTTTAAAAAAAAAAATTTTTCTTACTTTCCTTCCTTCCTTCCTTCCTTCGTCTTCTCCTTCATTTATTTATTTTACTTAAACCAATTCTGACATTCTTTCTTGTTTTCTTTCATCTTCTTTATCTTAATGTCTTTTTTTCCTTTCTTTTCCTCTTGTTTTTAGGCCTAACCCCCCCCCCCTCCACCCTCGCCTCTTCTTTCTCGTTCAATCGTGTTTCTTTTTAACTTTCTTTTCGGTCTCTCTTTTTCCTTATGATTTTTTGCTTTCCAATCTGTCTTTCTTTTTCATTTTGATGTCTTCAGTCTCTCTTACTTCATTCTTTTTTTTATTCAAGTCTTTTCTCTCTCTCTCTCTCTCTCTCTTTATCTCTCTCTCTCTCTCTCTCTATCTATCTATCTATCTATCTCTCACTCTCCTCAAAACCTCCTGATCAGAGGCCTTGCTGTTGGACGTAGTTTATCGTCATACCCAGGACGGTCTTACAATCAGAGAGAGACAGCTAATAAGTCCGGGGCACATAACGAAGAAAGAAGGTTTGGGAAATCAGGGCATATGAAAGGCAACATAAGCGGGAGGAAATGTCAATTAATCCACTTAACGAGTTTATGTAAACAAATGGCAGAACAAAGTCAAAGAGGAATATTAAAGTGTCAAAGGTTATTTGGAGCAATGAAAGACAAGGGTGTTGTGGAGAACCATGATCACCCATGTACTGAAAGCACACGGTATAAAAAGAAATTTTGTTCCTGATTTTTTTTTTTTTTTTTGTGATGTCAACGAACACTCGTTGCCACTTTTGTGATGTCAGCGAATACTCGTTGTCACTTTCGTAATGCTCGTTGTAGTAGAGACTTTGCAATATCCGATCCAACTATAGTACGCCGTTGAACAATGCTGGTGTCAGACGCCTTCGAATAACACTCGCACTAATAGTACTTCGTACAGTGAATAAAGCAGAGGAGAGATGGAATCCTCGTCGCCACTTTTGTGATGCCAACGAATACTCGTCGTCACTTCCGGAATGATCGTTCTAGTAGAGACTTTGTAATCGCAGATTCAACTATAGTAACGCCGTTGAACAATACTGGTGTCAGACGCCTTCGAATAGCACTCGCACTAATAGTACTTTCTCTATAATAGTTTCGACAAAAAGCCTTCTACAAACCCTCTACAATCATAATCGTGGCAAACAACTTACCGAAAACTTTTTTCTTTTTATGTGCCATGTCCTTTCAGGGCGTAGGCGATACTGGCTCTCCACCTCCCTCTATCCTTTGCAGCTCCCAACAATTTCCTTCCCTCTGGTACCTCCTCCAGACCACGTTCTGTCATCCACTTGCTTAAGCCCGTTAGGTATGTCATGCGTTGTTTTCCCTTGTCTCTCTTTCCCTCTATTCCACCCGTGAGTATCAGATTCTTCAGGCCCTCCTTCCTCATTATTTATCCCAGAAACTTCAGCTGCTTCTTCCTGGCGTTAAGTATAAGCCTCCTCCTTGTTTGCATCCTCTCTAAGACCTCATCTTTGCTCACACGCTTAGTCAATAATAATCGCTCGAAAAGTAACCACCGAATAGTAACCCGAATAGTAATCCGTGTAGTGGGATATTTACTAAGTGCCCCACGCGACCGGGTGCGGCACAAGGCCAATTTCATATTGGGGTATCCGAGCCCGTAGGCTCGGGCAAAAATTCCCCGTAGACCCCGTAAAATCGGGGTCGGGTATCTGTCTACCATCCCAGACGAGTCTCTGCCCCTCGACACAGCCTTGTCCAAAGGCAAAGAGTTTAACAAACACACTTCCGAAGTAATCCAAGTGATATTCACCTACCGCCCGGCGCAGTCGGATGCGGCACAAGGCCAAATTTATTGTGGTGCAGCCGAGTCCGTAGGCTCGGTCAAAAATTACCCGTAGACCCCGTAAAAAAGCCTCGTCTGGGTTCCTCTCTGCCCGAAGTCAGAGAGTTTAACAAGCATACTCCCGAAGAAATCCAAATAGTAATCCGTGTAGTGAACACTTGGACGCCACGCTAATTCCCATATATCCATTTCCTTTACCATCACGTGGTCTACTTATTTAAAATGGGATCCCCTGTGTTTGCACTGTGGTGATCTGTGTTCAAACTCTAGTGTCGTCAGCTGATTTCCTTATTAGATTTTATCTTTATTAATTACCCATTTTGTTCTTTTCATTCTTCTTCTTTTTTTCTGTAAGTGATAAATTGCTGTGTAATATCAGTCTTTCTTTATGGCAGTGAATGCTGGGCAATTTCCTCACAGATGAAGCGGAAACTGGAGGCAAAAGAAATGTCGTTTTACAGGCGGATGCTGAGAATACACTAGACGAGTAAGCAACAAGATAGTTTTAAGGGAAATGGAAACAAAAAGACGTTTTGACTTAGACTCAGAGAGAAACATTTGACATTTCTAGAACACATAATGAGGAAAGAAGGGTTAGAGAATTTAGCACTCACATGACATATTGAAGTGGGGAAACAAAGTGTGACCTACCTAACGAGCTTGTGTAAATAGATGGCTGGACAGAATGGGAGGGATTGTAAAAGATAAACATTGCTAAGAGCTGAAACGGATAAAGAATCTTGAAGAACCATAATCTCCTATGTCTTGAAGGGAAATGTTACATAATAATTGTTCTTCGTAATTCTTCCTGTTTCATTTGATCTTTATTCCTTTCTTGCATACACTTTTTCTGAATTTTTCTTATTTTCATCAAATTTTCTTTTTCCTGTGTAAGAATGATTCTTCTAAAATCCTCTTTTTTAAATCATTCCACTCCCTAGTAAGGCGATAATGTCACTAAGATGCCAGCGTGGGGGGTTAATGAGTGTAAAAGAGTATAAAAAGACTTTAGTTTTCAGTTTTAGGTTTCAGGAAGAAAGAAGATGGCGATTGACAGTGCATATATTTTATTTAAAATCGTAGGTGGCGGAGAAGCAATAAAGAGAGTTCTACTAAAGAAACTATCAGAATAGAACTTGCGGTTACATCTAGCTATTTCAACTAAAACGATGAGACCTAATTGCCAATCTAGTAGTGCGCTTGAATTCATGCGGCCGAGGTGTTTTGTTTGTTTATTGTTTTGTTATTTTTTCCTCTCACCGCAACTCTTTTGTTTACTACTGCCGCTTCAAAAAAGTCAAAGAAATTAAGTCGAGACAGGGCTTCTTTCTTTTTCTGATAAACTTGACGCGTATATCTTCTTCGAGTTATATGGCTTTCAAACGTTACATCTTCAAGCTACTTTTATTGTCATTGTTATGACAGACGAGACAGGCGGGACAGACGAGATCACGTGATCGAATTTCCCCGATGTTGAGGGCGAGAGAAGTGAGCTCAACCTACAAATTCTCGCTACGACAACAGTACAATTAGCAACGAAGAAATGGTAATGTTTATCATGTGCTAGTGCGGGCGTGTCTTTCTCTCTCAGTCTTATCCCCTATCACGTTCAATCTTTTCTCCCTCTCCTAATTATTTACTTGCCTCGCGTATAACCCCAGTTCTCCTGCCCGCATACCTTATACATTTTCCTTTCACACCCATGCACACAAAGACATACAGGGTGCGATGGATAAGTTGTCGTCTAAATGACGCAAAAATGAAAATAACACTGACATCTCACTTTAAAAAATACGCAGGCTGCGATGGATAAATTGTCGTCTGAATGGCGGAAAAATGAAAATAACACTGACATCTCCTTTTAACAGATATATTTACCAAAATTACACAAAAATATTTTGAAATACTAAAAAAGTAAATTTATTCAAAAAATCGCCATTGGTTTTAACCACACCCCCCCAGACGACTTCGGAATCTCCTGCAATTTGTTCTGGACGGTCTCCTTGTTTAAGTTGATGAATGCTGCCGTAATACTTGCCTTCAGTTTATCTTTGATGTTACAAGAATTTTTTTGGTCTCTCGCTCAACCCGCGATTCACACATAATAATTAAGCGGGGGGTGCAGACTAATAATTAAAGGGGGGTTGCAGACTAGGGAGTTAAGTGGCCAAATGTAAGGTGGGAGTGATGTGGTCGCAGAAATTGTCTGACCGCGTTCCCCTGCTTTTGTGGCATGGTACAGAGTCCTGTTGCACAACATAGGGTTTTCCACCAGCCTCCCTCTTGGACCAGGACAACACTACCTCATCAAGGCACTTGATGTAGGCCTTGGTGTTGACTCTAAGGCCCCCACCACCAAATTCTGGAGTTCTTTTCTTATCAGAACGATCAGAGTGAGTTTTCCAAGATACCGTACGTTCGTAATCACCATTAAACTCATCCAAATTTTGTTGAACTTGTGGAGAGCCATGATGACCAACGCCCTGAACAGACACAGCATATAGAAGATCTTTAGAAAAGATTTTCATTTGGAAATTCGTCTAAAATTGGCAGATTACACTGTGTTGATATCCTTCTTTTATGTGCATTGTCCCTTCAGGCTGTAATCAATCATGACCCTCCACATCTTCCTGTCCCTTGAAGCTTTCAGTAAGTGCTGTCTTTCTGTTATTTCTCCCAAACTCTTTTCTATCATCCATTTACTCAAGTTCATCAAGTATGATACGCGCTGCTTTCCTATGTCCTGTGAGTATCACATTTTCCAAGCCCTCTTTCCTCGTTACCTACTCCAGAAAATATCAACTGCGTCTTCTTGATGTTAACTATAAGTTTCCTTTTTATTTCTATTTTCTCTAAAACCTCATCGCTGCTGACATGTTCATCCCATGGTATCCTCAGCATCTTTCTGTAGAACCACATTTCTGTTGCTTCATGCCTCTTCATCTTTCAGTAGATTGTCCAGCATTCGCTGCCATATAGGAGAACATATATCACGTAACAGTTCAGTACTTTTCTTGGTTTCCAACGAAATTTTTCTCTCTCTTAATACGCTGCTTAGCTTCTGGAATGCATCTTTGGCCATCCCAATGCGTCTTCGGATCTCAGTGTCACACTTCCAGTCCTCTTTTAGAAAACTTTCCAGATATTTAAATTTGTGTGCTTATTTGGTTTTAGTATGCCCTATTTCTATTTTGCATTTTGGGTTTATCCTTTTTTCCGATAAACCCAATATTCAACAAATAAAATATAGACAAAATATTTAATTTTAACATACCCGTATGAATAAGTGGAAGGTGGTGAGAAAGGGGAAGGGGGAGAGATGTTTAGGGACGTAGCCGGACATTTGGCCTACGAACATTTCGCCGAGGGACATTTTGCCGAACGAACATTTCACCGAAAAAGTAGAAAAAACAGTAACAAGCAATACTTTAAGTATTTTAATTAGCAGTATTATAAGGTAGAATAGGACTAATAGTTTTTTGAAGAATATTATAAAAAATATACGGACGTGTATAACGAGGACTGCCACTCGTGGTCTGAAGGAAAAAAGGTTAGGCTTCTTTTAAGCAAATTAGGAACTGCTGAGAATAACAAATTGGTAAACTACATTTTACCGAAAAAAACTAACGAGTTGACATTTACCGAGGTGGTAAATATATTAAGTGAATTATTTAGTAAAAAGACATCTTTGTTCCACAAGAGGTGGAAATGTTTGAATCTGATGAAAGATGACAAACATGACTATATAACGTACGCAGCCAATGTGAATAAGCATTGTGAAGAATTCAAGCTAGCAGAGTTAAGCGCAGACATTTTTAAGTGATTGGTGTTTATTCAGGAGCTGGTATCGGAAAAAGACGCAGAGTTGAGAAAATTAGTACTGGCAAAATTGGAAAGCAATCCAAGTATTACTGTACAGAAATTGGCAGAAGACTGCACAAGATATGTTAGCGTAAAAAAAGATTAAAAAAAGATAGAACAGTCTGGCGTTTCGCATGTAAGGAAAATACGCTACTAAGAAGAAAGTCAGTCTAACAAAAAGAATTATAAAATTGCAGATTATCAAGCAAAAAGTGAAATACCAGAGAAAAACATAACATAATTACCATTGAATTTCAAGTGATTAAATTAATAAATTTAAAGTTAAGTTTTCTTATTTCAATATCTGTTTATTGAAATTAATATTTTAAAAATATTTTAGTGTATTTGGGTAAAAGGTAGCACCTAATTATTTAAATTCGTATTTAACAATTATAAAAGCTAATTCAAACCTTTAAGACAATGATCATTAAAAGCGAAATTGAAAGATTTTTCATATCGCAAAAGCTTAAGATTTTTGCTGTAGTAAAATGTGCTTTTCTCAAAATATTTATCATCTTAAAGTAATATGTGAAGTAAAATATAATATATAGAGATTAGATTTTTTAAAAAGCCTGTCAAAAATACGAAAAATTATAAATTAATACAGTAAATAAATATATGTAGCACATTACGATAAAGAGTGTGACATAGATGTAAGTATGCCACTATATTTTGGGCTAAATGCTCATTCGGTTAAATGTCCGTCGGCCAAATGTCCGAATAACATCTCGAGGGGTCTCCTTCCATAAAAAAAATCTCTCTCTGGTGTTTCGTCTATTTCTCTTTTCATTCTCTTCGCATTACTTGATTCCTTTTACTGTTCACTGGGCTTCTGCCTCTCTAAAAAAAATTGTCCAGTGAGATTTGTTTTTAAAATGTTTCTAAAGTGAGACATGGTAATGTCATTGAAAACGTTTATGCTTCGATTTGCTACTGCTTTATCAAAGCTACAACACAACTGGCGCTATTTCGCCGATACTCCCAGCCTGTCGACCCCACGTTGTCGTCGGCTTGCGTGTTCGTCGATCGAGACCCCGTTCCTCACCCGAGACGATTATTGCACGGAAAAATTTATTAGTGATGAGAAGCGTTGGTGATCCAAAATTTCACCGTAAATGTACGTGCAGTCGTTAATATATATATATATATGTATATATATATATATATATATATATATATATATATATATATATATATATATACATACTTTGAATATATATATATATATATATATATATATATATATATATATATATATATATATACACATACTTTGAATATACGCTCTTTAGCGCTAGAGGGCGTCGTCAGTGATGTTCTGAGTTTTCCTCGATTCTGTTTCGTTCACTTACAACTTTCGAAATGACATTTACTTATTCCTTCTTCCCCCAGCTGTGGGTAAAATAGCATGGCAAGCTCCGCTCTCTTGCTATGAATGTCAGTCATTCTAACAAATGGAAAACTCTTGACTTGCCGTGCAGATGATTTGATTGTAGTGAGGAAAACTTGTATAGAACCAGACATATTTCTGAACTGATTTCAATGGAACTGTGCACAGTGGTGTCACAATGCCAACGAAATCCAGTCCTCATATATACATTCATAAGGCAAGAGAACGCAATCTCTCTTGCTATTTAACCGATGAATGGAGGAAGATTGATTCAGGCGTTTTACAAACTTGAAGTCGGTTCACCAGTAACATTGTCCATTCCGATACCATTTAAACTACCCACACATAATTTCATATATATGTCTGTGTGTGTCTGTGCGTGTGTGTGTGTGTGTGTGTGTGTGTGTGTGTGTGTGTGTGAAAGGATGGCCCTAGTATTAACTCGAATCTTAGACACACGCGATCTTCAGACGACTTGAACGTACACGTTGAAGAGTTCAATTCGTTTGAAGAACGCGCGTGTGTGAAATCCGGGTTACGACTAAGGCCATCCTTTCGTCAAGCGTTTTGGCTCTATCTCGCGAATGTAGCTATTTAGCACTGTACTGAGAAGGTAGGTGTTTGCCTTTAGGCCTTTTTTTCTTTTTGCTGTCCTTGTTCAAGATTTTGTCTTGTTTAAGGGCTTTTAGGACTTTTGGCAAGTTACCCGTTGGTCTTGGTTTTTCTTCAATATATATATATATGTGTGTGTGTGTGTGTGTGTTGATATATATTTGTGTGTGTTGATATATACATTTATATATGTATATATATGTACACACACACACACACAATAAATCCAGCTCCAAGCTCCCAAATTCCTCAACAATTTGAATGTAACGACAAATTCGTCATCTTTCGCCTTCAAATCAGTTCTTGTGTTGCCCCTTATCCACAATAACGTTTTCTCAGTTTCTTTCTCATTCAGTAACCATTTGCATCTTATTGGCTTTTATTGCCTTGTTTGGGGTGAAATGATCAATACATACATCTATATATATATATATATATATATATATATATATATATATATGTGTGTGTGTGTGTGTGTGTGTGTGTGTGTGTGTGTGTGTGTGTGTGTGTGTGTGTGGCCTGACGATTGCGTTTGATGAAATAGACTTTCGCCTCTGGGTGTTGACTTCAATGTACATTTTAATATTATATATATATATATATATATATATATATATATATATATATATATGCACACAGAGAACATATATGTGTGTGTGTGTATTATATATATATATAATGAAAAGAAAGAGATAGATAGTTAGATAGATAGATAGAAAGAAACATATTGAGATAAGTACATAGATACGAAAACATAGATAGGTAGATAGACAGATATCTAACTTAATTTCTGAAATGAGTTAACATTACTTACTTTATTTACATTCAGACTATTTTTCTTATCTTTGTTGTTGTTATTAAAACGTTTCGGCCATTGTGCTCTCCACCCTCATCAGGTGTATAACAATCCGAGTGAGTCTACCCACTAGATTCAATCTAGTGGGTAGACTATTATAGTTCCACTACCAATATCTCGAGATAATCGTCCAGTTCTTATTTTTAGCACTGCTCAACCTGTTTCCACCGAGTTTAAGAATACACTGCTCAACCCAGGGATTGAACTCGCAATCACTATGTCACCAAATTCATGAACCAACGCTTTACCCCCACGTAGGTTAGGTTTAGGGGAGTTTTTTTTTCATTATATCATTCTTTTCATCAAACTGTGTCAAACTAGATTGTCACAATCAACTACGTTTTGTGGTTAAATATCGAAATTTATCTTCTTTATGTCGTTATACATGAATTTCAGTGCACAGAGAATTGAATTTACGATATTGAAACGTGGTTCTACATAAGGATGCTGAGAATTCTATGGACGGGTCGAGAATGCAATGAATCTTCAAGCAATGGTAGCAAATAGAATACTTGTACTCAGAATCAGAAAGAGACAGCTGAGAGTTTTTGGACATAGAATGAAGAAGGAAAACTTTGAAACCTTGACCCTCGCCCTCAAGGACAAGTGGAAGGCGGCGAGCTATCTACCTGACGAGTTTGGTTGAACAGATCGTAGGAGGGGGTTGCGGGGGGATGGTAAAAGAGAAAACACGTTGCTAAGGATCACAAAGGATAGGAAATTGTGGAGAGCCATGATCGCGATGTGGCACGGCACATAGAAGAAGAACCCGACAAATAATAACACCCTTTTTGTTTGATAAAGCGACTGCTGGTTAATCTCGTAAAAGATGAAGAAGAGACCTGAAGCAACAGAAATATTCTTCTACAGGCTGATGCTGAGGATACAATGGACTGAACATGAGAGCAAGGACGAGGTTTTGGAGAGAATGGAAACAAAAGGGAAACTTATATTTAACATCATGAGGAGGCAGTTGAAATTTCTGGGACACGTAATGAGGAAGAAGCGCTTGGAAAATCTGATACTCACAAGACAGAGTTAAAGACGAACAGAGGAAAGCAACGCGTGACATACTTGACAGGCTTGAGCAAATGGATGGCAGAACAGGGTTTGAGAGAAATAACAAAAAGACAAACATTATTACGAGCTACAAGGAACAGGAAGATGTGGAGGGTTATGCAAATATATATAAATCAGATTTTGAGCCAAATTAAAATGGAATTGTCTTTTATAATACGCGCAGAAAACGAGACTAAATGTCTTGAATGCTGCCATAAAACAAAAAGACAAACAAGCCTTCTTTCTGGTTTTATGCAATAACTTAAACTTCGGGTGAATCTAGTACACATTTTCGTGGTGAGTCATTATTTGAAACTCCCGAGTCACTTTTAAAGTTGTTTTTTTTTTCCTGTTTAAATAACAGTTGACATAACTAAAACATGTCCACTCAAATTGAATGATAAGCATTTTTTCCTGTCTTTCTTCAAACGTACATCATCCGGCTATTATGAATGAATGCGCTTGACCACAAGTCGGTGACAATTTCATCTTCTGAACGTACTGACCGGAAAAAAATGACATTAAAGTACAGACCGGTTCCATTATACGTCAACAATCTAACCCCAACCACTCACCCACAGTTTTTGTTTTTTCCTTGTTCTTCTAAATTGAGAAATAAAGAATGACCTCACTGTTTAAAAATTTAGAAGAAAAGCTACAAGTCCCGTAGTTCAATCCATGGAGTTAAGGATTTTTTTTCTTTCTTTTAAGCCTCAGGAGCGATTTCTAATTTTAATGTTTCGTGTGTAATTGATGTAACATCGCTGTCTACTTGTTCTGTTGTATTTCTATGTTTCTTTTTTTTTTGTTATTAATTTATCCATTATAATAAATCAAATATTCAACATCCTCTACTCAGTGTTGCAGGAAAGAGGACTCAAGATAAACTGTTTCAAAACAGAAACTGTGATCTGAAATTGAAATAACAGCATCTTGAATCCATCACGACGTGAAGATATTGGTACAGATCATAGTAGCACATTATTCCAAATCCCAAATAAGTCTATCAATACAAAAATAGCCTTTATACTTCCCCTTCTGGAAGCCAGTGTGCTGATGATGAGGTTATGACGGCGATATAGGTATTCATAGAATAAAAATGATCTTGAAGAAGAAAAAAATCAACCTTCCCTACCAAGTGTTCTAGGTAATCTTTCCAAAATAGAAACTATGATCTGGAATTGGAATGGAAGCAGTCGTGGCACCTAACATGAATCCATCATAAGAATTCAGAATCTGGAATCGATAAATACTGAACACTTGAAATAATTCAGCGTATGCATCAGTAATGATAAATTTAGTATAGTAGGCAATAAAATTGAACATCGAATAACCTGCGCTAGAGTTAGTTTCGCGCAACACCACAAATTGCTACAAAATCAGAACATTAACTCGGGACATGTCCTTAAAATATCTCGACAAATCGAAACTTTAATATGAATGTCATGCACGGCGCCAAACATGCGGAGAAATATCTAAACTGTCAGTTGTGTACAACCACATTCTTAGCTCAATCGTTAAAGAGGGTTTTGAATGAATGAAACATGGAGGTCTTGGCGAGAAACATACTTCTTCGAACCTTGTGGACTGGCGCTACAGAATCACAAAGAACTGTACCAAATGAAAGAAGACACATCACTTGAGGACTTTCAGCAACAGTAACAATTAAAATGGATAACTTGAGGGAAAGGTAACGATATAATCAGAATATTGACATTCCACACTACTTCAAACAAAAAGTTAGGAAGAAAGTCCTGATCTTTACTGGAATGACCAATAACAGCTACTGAACTTGAGAAATATATATTTCTGAAAAATTGTTTGAAGAGAATTGGTCAGTGAATTGCAAATGTTTCTTTATAATATTACTCTTACCATTATCATAATATATGCCTACATGAAACTCGACAAATCTGTTATCGAAAATTTTGGAATGCTTCGACGGGATTTGGGCTAATATTCTTGAATAAAAGCTTTTGGTACAATAGTTAAAAATTTGTTTTCTAAGAGCGATATATAAAAATTCGAGAATGTAGGACTAAGAGGTGATCCTATGGACAATGATAAGAGTTTAATTCGTAAAGTGCATCAATATGGACAATAAAAATAAATGCATATATGTGAGTGTAGGCACAAGGACAATCTGATCTCGAGGGAAAATTATGCAAATCCGTGGCATTTACATATAATTATCCAAGTAATTTTTTAAAAGATTCTATCTATCTATCTATCTATCTATCTATCTATCTATCTATCTATCTATCTCAGTCTATTAATTAATTATCTATCTATCTATCTCATTTTGTTAATATCTATGTGTCTATTCATATCTGCCTATTTATCTATTTATCTATGTAAGTCTATTCATATCTAAGTTTATTCATATCTCTCTATCTATCTCTCTCTATCTATCTCTCTCTCTCTATATCTATATATAGATAGATAGATAGATAGATAGATAGATAGATAGATAGATAGATAGATAGATAGATAGATAGATAGATAGATAGATAGATAAAATAAACTATGAAATCTCCACAAATATTCTTAAATGCCTATAATTGGTAACGGCTTCCCATATTTAATACTTCTCGAATTCACTCTCGCGTGGTCATGTGTGACGTCATGGGCTGCGGTGCGATTTTCGCTTCCAGCGTCTAATTTGCACGAGCTTGTTGTTGCTTGGAAATCTTCCATGTAAACAGAAACAGACTATCATCACTGTTTTGTCCGTGTATTGCTTCAAATGTAATTGCCATCTTTGATAATTGCTTATGTAAGCCGAAAGCTTTGAACAAAATAAACTATGAAATCTCCACATATATATATATATATATATATATATATATATATATATATATATATAAGTCCGACTGTTTTATTACTTCAAACATTATTTTTAACGTTATTTCAAACGTTATTTTAATCACGTCAATAGAGACACAAACATGTAAAGATTTACTGACTGTGAGAGAATATAAGAAAAACATTACTAAAGAGAGAAAACAATAAAAGAACCAGGATTAATAAGACAGAAGTTAACGATTGACTTTGCACTTAAATCATTGAAGATCAAAGTTAACTGTAAGCCACGTGGCAGGAAGAGAGTTTCACAAGCGAGAAGTGCGATAGAAGGAACTCTTAGCATAGAACTTACGGTTATATATATCCACTTCAACGTCAAATGATGAGACCTTACCGCCAGTAAGAATTCTTTCATACAAGTTTCATCAGACAATAAATCAAAAGAAAATAACGTCGACGTCTGTCTGTCCAATTTTTTATGATGTTTTTCTAACTTCCGACTAAGTTCTTTTATGTCAGAAATAACTTTCCAAAACTTCTGTCTCTTTAATTCTTGTTCTTTTATTGTTCTGCCTTCTTCATAGTGTCTTTTCTTATATTCTCTAAGACTCGGTAACATCTTGCGTCTTAGTGGCTTTACTGTTTGAGTTGGAGTGAAATATTATATATATATATATATATATATATATATATATATATATATATATAAAGTAATATAGTCTTAAAGTGTGCTATATTTATGGGATAAAGTGCTCAATATCAGAGATAGAGCGTGTGTAAATATAAAAGTGGACATGGAAGTCAGCACTTAGAGGCGACAGTCTGTTTCATGCTAGTGCAATCGCCTGACGATTGCACTAGCATGAAACAGACTGTCGCCTCTAA
>OZ038502.1:78117166-78172166 GCA_964036315.1 Acanthosepion esculentum
AAGTCAGAATGGCTTCTACCTAAGCAGAAAGAGACACTTTAATTAATACCAGATAACAAAAAATAAGTTACGATCAGGAATCCTGTAACCCCTTAGGGTCTAAGGGGCACTACATCTACTGCAACTATAGCAGCAGTGATGTTTCACAGACAAGACAGTCTGACGGAGCCCAACACTCACCAGACTGGTTTGTATTCAGAGTTTTTCTTCTTTTAGACTGGTTGCCAACAAAGGCTATAGAGCACAATATATCATACTATTTATCCATAACTGCGGGGAAGAGATGGATTAAGACCTTCCCCAAGGTTATTAGCACGTAAGTGAATCTAACGTATTCGACTGGATTCGAACTCGGCTCTCTGATTCCTTAATCCGAGCTGCTATCTATTACCTAACCGTGCCTCCAAAAAGATCTTTTGAGATTTAAAATATTTACCTCTATTTTTTTGTTTACCCCTTTCCTTAGATAAGGTAAACTATTTCTAACCATGAAGGCCCCTTTCAACCTTCCCAGCAACTATCGTTTCTTTGATTTTTAACAAAAGAAATGTCTCCTTTTTGCTTCTGATCAAGACGTTCCAAAATATCTAAATCTGATTTCCCAAATCCTATTATTTGCTTCATCCTTCAAAGTCCCTGAATACAGATGCCAAGTGCGTTTCGTTTGGATCGGCTGTTCAGTCTCAATCATTATCAGTAGTATTACTATTGTATCCCTGTCGTCAAAATGGCGGCAAATTTTAGAAAGTTTTAATAATGAGATGCAATGAAACAAATATCTTGGAAAAAAAATTCAATAAAATGGAGATAAAGAAATCACAATTAAAATAGGGGCCAATAAACCGTTTAATTAATCTGTTCCCTTTATATTTTTTAAAATCTTCAATGGTATCTGTGATTCATTGATTATTCCTGGTATTATATAAATCGCTTTTTTCTCAATATCTTTCCGTGTTAAAAACGTTATGTGTCTAATATAACAGGAAAATAAAAATGTCTCTCGGACGAAAAGATTAGCAACAGAACGGCAAAGATGGCGACGGCAAAGATGGCGACGGCAAAGCCTATTTCATGACCAAGACGATCACTTAATAGACTAAGGTATCTGAGTGCCTAACGTGAAAGGTTTGATCAAATAAGACTGCAATCCAAGAAATGTAGGAGTAAGGGAACTGATGAATTAAACAGTTCATTTTGCTTGGGAAGCAATTTTGGGTGCAACTAGAGTATGATATTTACTGGGGTATTTGCGACCTATCGTAAAGGACGATGCACTTATTATTGCTGGAAAATGCTCAAGAAAAACGATAACCTGTTTACTATTTTTTGGGGGTCTGCAAATAATATCAAATCAGTTTACAAACATTAAAATCACGATTGGATGATATTTTTTTTTAATTTTGTATAAAAAATTCGTAATGATTTTTAATACATAATCATTTCGCTGTTCACTGCCTTTACCCCTAAGCCTAACCCATAACCCCTATCCCTAAGCCTAACCCCTAACCCTAAGCCCAACATATTTCATACTTCCATGAACTAGTGTATCCGTGCAGTCAAAAATGGTGGCAGCTGTTAGAAATGAGATGCAGTGAAACAAAAGTCTTGAAATAATGCATTTAGATCCAATAAAGCGGAAATCCAGTATTCGCAGCTAAAAAAAAGGGCCAAGTAATCCTTTCCATTTAAATTTTTTAAATGTTCAGTCGTATCTGTAATTCATTGATTACTCTTGGTATTATATAAATCGCTTTTTGTTCAATATCTTTCTATATTAAGAAAAGATGTGTTTAATACAAGGGTTCCCAAACGGTACCGCGCGCCTCATAGGTGCGGCGAAAGAGGATATAGCAGGTGAGGCGGAATGATTGAAAGACAATCAAAGATTTAGAAACATTTTTAAGAAATTCATATGCCAAAATAAATATGATTTCAAAATTGAAAATATTATTATGGATTACTTGTAATTGCATGCATGGGTCCCAGTATAAATAATTATAAATAATTATTGTCCGTTTTTATCATTGATATTTTTTTCATTATATCGAGTAATAAGAATATAGTAACTAGGGTACACAAATTGGAGAAGAGAGTTATCAATGATAATGTTCTGACTTCAAATCTGCAGTTATCTCCCTTTAACCTTCACTTTGTTTTTGTTTTGTTTTTTTTTGTTTTTTAATGTAATTTTTATCACATACCATTTGGTGAGGTGTAAGCAAATTTTAATTCCAAGAAAAAAAAATGTTTGGGAACCACTGGTTTAATATGACAGCGAAATGGAAATATCTCTCAGAAGAAAAAGATGAGCAACAGAACGACAAAGACAGAGACGACAAAGGCTATATCAAGACCAAGTGGAAGCAAGACGATTACTTAATAGACTAATGTATCTGCGTGCCTCGCATGAAAGTTTTGAACAAATAAGACTGCAATCTAAAAAATGTAGGAGTAAATGAACTGATTAATTAAACTGTTCATTTTGCTCGACAACTAATTTTGTCTAAAGGCAGATAAATATTTTATTTGTATAGATTATTTTAACGGCTAAGGGAAGTAATCACTCATAAATTTCCCTGGATTTCTAATTCAGATGGGACAGGAAATATATAAATAAATACACATTGATTATTACTATATGGTTTTATCATCATTATTATTATTATTATTATTATTATTATTATTATTATTATTATTATAGGTGCATATTTTATTATGAAAAATGAAAAATCTCCTAAACGCGATTCGACTCTAGAAGGAACTTCTTTAGATTAGAAACGAAAAGTGTTTAGGAGTTTGTTTCTTCTTTTTTTTATTTTGCCATTCGATTACTGACGATTAGTCAGTCTGCTATATCGATTTGCATATCCTACCTTCCCTAATCGATTCTCAGCCTTCAGATAGGTATCAATGGATGATATATGTTCTCCTCATTAAACAAAGAAGAAGGCGCCTGGTCGCAGAGATTCCAACCCTGTGACTGCACCTTTTTCGTTGCGTCTCCTAATGAAGATTCGATGGAATATCAACACCTACGTGACAGTGGTCACAGGAACTGGACAATTTTTGGACTGTCCGATGGCACTCCACATTAAAAACTACCATGTCTCATATCATGCCCTCATAGGAATGTGGATAGATGACATCGCTTCTCGTCCTTCGGGCTGGAATCAATGCATATGTGTTCTCATTAAAAAATGAAAAAGGTGCCTGATCCCGGGTATTCCAACTCTGTGACAGAACCTTCCTCGTTGCACTAAAATAGGTAAAATTGGTGGAATATCGTGACAGTGTGCTTGGCCCACATATACACGTTTGAGCAATGCACGTTAAAAAAAGGACCTTGTTTCATATCCTTGTGGAGAAGTCGATAAATTCTTTTACTCGAAATTCTGAAAACCAGGAGATTTTTTTCCCCAAGGATATTGTCTGCATATCAAATTTTGAGTTTAGTACCAAACTTCGACTGACGTGGCCCACATTTCGGAATTTAATTCCGCTTAGTGCTACTAAAAATTGTAGAGCAGAGTGAAAATTAATATTTCGAGATGCTATTGGCTCAAGCCACACCGCACAATTGTGCTTATGTACGCCTCCAAAAGCTAAGCAGAGTATTAAGAGACAGGAAAATTTCGTTAGAAACAAAGAAAAAAGTATTGAACTGTTACGTGATATCCGTCCTCCCCTATGACAACGAATGCTGGACAATCTTCTCAACAATGAAGCACCAGAAATGTGGTTCTACAGAAAGATGCTGAGGATACCATGGAGTGAACCTGTGAACAACGACGAAGTTTTGTTAAAAATAAACACAAAACAAAGAAACATATACTTAACATCAGGAAGAGGCAGTTGAAATTTCTGGGGCACATAATGAGGAAGGAGGGCTTGGAAAATCAGATGGTAGGACAGTGTTTGGGAGAAATAACAAAAAGACAAAACTTAAGAGCTATAAGGGACAGGAAGATATGGAGGGCCATGATTGCCTATGTCTTGAAGGGACACGGCACACAAAAAAGACGTCAGATATTGCATTGCTGCGAGCGAGTATTTTGGCGACTTTTTTTAACTGTGGAAAATTAAAAATAACGTTCCCCTAACGATAGCAATCGACTTAATTCTCGAGCCCATCTTTAAAGTACTATTACCGAAAAACGAAAAGTAATGAATCTGGAAATGTATCTGGGTGGGAGGATTTGAGATAAGAGATTGTCAACCTAGTAGTAGAAGTAGTGATAGCAGTGATAGCAATAGCAGTAGTGATATTAGAAGAAGAAGAAGAAGAAGAAGAAGAAGAAGAAGAAGAAGAAGAAGAAGAAGAAGAAGAAGAAGAAGAACTACTCTTACTTTGGTGAAAGAGAGGGAATCCTTTTTTACCATTTCCTTAACTCACTTTTCATGATTTTACAAATCTCTTGATCCATTCCTTATCTCTTATCTTCTTGCAGTTTAATTCCTTCATTTTTAAAGCATTTTTCCTTCCGCTCCTCCTCCTCCTCCTCTTCGTCTTTCCCCTCTTTTTTTCTTTTATGTCTCTTCTTTCTCCTTATTCTAGACCCATTCCTCCTCCTCCTCCTTTCGATATTAATTATTCTCCTCATTTTGTCTTCTACCTCCACTCCTTTTCCTCTTCCTCACATTTTTCCCTTTCTTTTTCTTCTAATTTTGCCTCCTCTCCCATTTTTCTACTACTTCCCCTCTTACTGTAACTTTACATCTAACATTTCTTCTTCTTCTTCTTCTTCTTCTTATTATTATTATTATTATTATTATTATTATTGTTGTTATTGTTCTTCTTCTTCTTCTTCTTCTTCTTCTTCTTTTTCTTCTTCTTCTCCTCCCCTTCTTCTTCTTCTGCTTCTTCTTCTTCTTCTTCTCTTGTCACTACAATTCTCCTCTGGCTCCTCTTTCTTAAACTAAATCAGCTTCTCCTCCTCCTCCTCCTCCTCCTCCTCCTCATCCTCTACTTAGCATCTTTCCTTTTTTCTTTTCTTACTCCTTTATATTCTTCTTCTTCTTCTTCTTCTTCTTCTTCTTCTTCTTCTTCTTCTTCTTCTTCTTCTTCTTCTTCTTCTTCTTCTTCTTCACATCCTTTCTCTTTCTCTGCCTATTTTTGCCTCCACTCTCACTGCTAATTTCTTTCACAATTTCCTCCCTTACTGTAACTTACTCTAACATTACATCAAACAAATCTTCTTCTTCATCTTCATCTACTTCTTCTTCTTCTTTTTCTTCATCTTCTTCATCCTCTTCAGCTTCATCATTATCTTCATCATCATCATCTTCTTTATCTTCTTCTTCACCTTCTTCGTCATCTTCTTTTTCATCTTCTTCATCCTCTTCATCATCATCATCTTCATCTTCTTCTCCTTTATCTTCTTCATCATCATCTTCTTTATTTTCTTCTTCTTCTTCTTCTGTAGTTTCTAGATTATTCCTTCTTTTTGACAATGTTAGCTCTCTTTTTATCTCCTACGTATGATTTTTAAATCCATTTTTCCTATTTTTTTAATTTTTTTTTACTTGTTCTAATTCATTTGATTTTGACCTTTGGAAATAAAAATGCATTGAAACACCTGCTGGAGACACGAAGGGAAAACACACACACACACACATACACACACTGTTCCTTTGTATATTTTAATAACTGTGTAGTAAATGTTTATCCCTTGTTTCCTGTTTAATAATAGATTTCCGTCTTCTCCGAAATTCTACCTCAACTCTATATTTCTAAAGTCTCTGCCTAAACACTGAAGGTTCGTCTATCGCCCTGTTCACTTCCTTCTATGTCTTTTGAACAGGAATAGAGGTTTATCTCTGCTTTCCTATTTAAGATTGTGTTTCCGATTCCTCCTAAAGCCTTTTCCTTCTCTTTCATTTCCAGTATCCCCTTCCATCTTAGTGACGTTTTCGCCTTGCCTGGTGGGATGAAATTGATAAAAAATACCTTTGTAAATAAGAGCGTCGGTTAATTCTAGTCATAATATTCTTCTCTCTATAATGCAAATATCTATCGAAATGTTTACTGAATCGATTAAATTTGCTAATCAAACATGTCTACTTGCATGCATGTTCCCCGAAGTTACTTTTCTCTCTCTTATGCTGCACGTACACATATACACAAAGACACACACACACACACACACGAGCAAACACACACACACATTCAAGAATCGTTGACGATGGAATCTAAGTTAGCAATTAGTAGAATATGTCAATCAATGCCAATACTCGCCAGGGCCGACAGAAATGGGGCTAGCTAGCCTGATTGGAATTCGCGGGCAATGCTTTGTGACCTTCGCTATCTTATCAACATTTGCTTTTTTTCTACCTATATGTATATACGTTACTAATTAAACTAAACACAACTCTTAAATGATTGCGGAATTTGATGTAATTCTGGGGTCTTATTTTTATTCAAATTCGTGAATTAGTTTTACTCTTATGCTAAAATACACTCTATAAAATTCTCTATTATCCATAACTAGCAGCATGGCCCGGCGTTGCCCGTGCTTGATTCAAATATCGTACGATATACAGCAATCGCTATCACTTGACTTAAAATATTTTTGCCCTTCCTTGCCTTTAAAGGAGTGCCCTTTGCCGTGCTGATGTTGCTACATGCCTTACTTCTTGCCTTACTTCTTGCCTATCTCACACTGCGAATTTTTTCTAAGCTCTATACTAAACATTAAATCTGTTACAATAAAAGAACTAAACAAAATGAACACAAAACGATCAGCTTTAAAAAAGGACTCGTAACTAGAAAAACCGAATGAAAAAAGAATGTTAACAACAAATACTACGAAATCAGAATCAACGTTGAGTTTAAGCAAGCGAATGAGCCAATTGGAGTAAAGTGCCATGCAGATTTAAATTTTTCCTACTTGTGACAAATGCAGCTATCGAGTTTGTTTTTTTTTTGCATGCTAGCATGCTAGTTAACATTCGTGTCAGTCAGCTGTTGGCTCTCACGCTGCCCAATAGAATCTTCCTGCCTATTCATGGCAGCCAGCTATAGACTCTCACTCTGGCCAGTAGAAAATGGCCGCAAACTACATGAAAACTGCCGTAGAAGCATGAAAAAATCGATTATTTCCACTATCAATGGGAGTTGGGAAATTCAAAGTCGGTCTTGGCCTTCTTACTAATTTGGAGCATGTGCATGTAAATTTTGGTGCAAATCCGTCGAAAATTGCGGCCGTGCATTCGTTACACACACACACACACACACACACACACACACACACACACACACACACACACACACACACACACTGCCTTTTATAGATAGAGATTTGTAAAAGTTATTCAAGTTGATGTTAAAAATTTCCGTGAAATTGACATATTTAAGACAGAATAATCTATTATGACATGTCTAATTTGTATTTAAATACTTATTTACCTTAAATTCAATTTTTCTCGTTGAATTGTTCACCTATATTGCATATGATCCATTATTGCACATAATTAGGTTAAAATAATATTTGTATTTTATATGAATACTATCTTATGAAAAGTGACATGTAGTACAGTAGGTGGATAGCGTAACATAGATTTGGAAGCAGGACACAAGACCCTTGCACCAGCCCTGGATTTAGGGATAGGTAAATATAGGTTATTTATATTTGAGTCTGTAAACAACTCAACCCTCCAAGTTTTTTTCGTTCACCTCTGCTGTGGCCTGGTATTGAACTCACAACTCCAACGTCTTCATCTACTGGGTCATGTGTTCTTGAGGACAGCTGTGTGTGAATTTTTTTTCTACCTACATTTATATACGTTAGACATTAAACAAAACACAACAGATTATTAAAGGATGAAACATATGTGGGGATTCGTGAATATATTTTATTCATTTATGCTAAGTCTCGAAAAAACGCTAAATAATATTCATTAGTGTTGATTTATTATGACATGTCTCTAATTTGTATTTAAATACATTGTATTTATTTCCAATTTTTCTCGTTGAAGTGTTCACCCATATTGCATATGATACATTAATTAAAAATTTGTATCTTATATGAATACTACCTTATGAAAATTGACATGTAGCATATGGTGGGGCCCCGTATCATACATTCTGGGGAGCACGTGAACCTTGCACCAGCCTTGATAAAAGCGTATGAGACTTGATAAAATTGGGGTGGCTTTCCATTGGTATAGTACTGCACTAAACTCCACTGACACACACACATAAAGCGTGACATCAAGGAAAAAGTGTTAGTTCCTGACACACACAAACACGCACACACACACAAACACCCACACACACAAACACCCACACATACAAACACATTATATGTATATATATATATATATATATATATATATATATATATTATAATAAAAAGACTTAAACACTAATATTCCATGGTCATAATTTATTCCATTGGAATCGTAAGAACGATCCAATTCATCAGACCTACAGATTCAAAAAGAAAACAGAAAAAACAACTCCGGGAAAAATTAGTGATTGTCTATATATATATATATATATATATATATATATATATATATATATATATATATATATATATATATATTAATCATTACACTCCACTTGTGGAACTGATTCCCAAGTGGATGTTTCCCAGACCAATACAATCTTAATCTGTTCAAGTCTGGCATTAACCCTTATCTTACACACATATCCGCATAAGCTGTGCCTCTTACTCTGTAAAACTCTACCTCGAGTGGCACTCGGGCCTAGTATGGAATGAACATCATGGTAAAAAAGGCATGGCAATAAAGCCACTATGACGCAAGGGGCTTAATGAATGTGAAAGAATATGAAAAAAAGGAAAAAATTATTGAGGAGAGACAATAATAAAATAACGGGGTGTAAGACGATAAAATGTAACGATTAATGTTACATTTAAATTTTTCAATTTATATATATATTTTTGAATATATATGTGCGTGTGTATGTGTGCTAATGGTGAGAGAAATATATATTTATTATTGGTATAAATTTTAGCTCTGTTATTATGTATCGAGCACTGTTTTGTTACCACCAGCCCTTACTGTGTGAAACTTATATATATATATATATATATATATATATATATATATATATATATATATATATATATATATGTATAAAATTAATAAACAATAAAATCCCAAACCATTTCATGTGGTGAATAGCCTATTTTGGCAGACGAAGACATTGGTCGTCCGTTTATTATCAACCCGGTGTAGACTGAGTTCGTTTCAGAAATAGAAATTTAATTGTGAAAGCTAGAAAATAGGCTATACCCCATATGAGGTGATTTGGGATTTTATTGTTTATTAATTATTTGCTCTATAATAATAAATACATTGGTCTCTTTTTATGGATCAGTTTTTAATATTTCATATTACTAGGATCCACTTGGATTATATACCAACGGATTTGTTACCTATATATATATATATATATATATATATATATATATATATATATATATATATATATATATAAGTATATGCCGATGGCATTTTACGCCACTTGGTACGCACACAGCAATCCGACATCTGATCTGACCTCGACTTTTGATAGTTCAAAGGTAATATATTTACTTTCTCACAACAAATGGAAAACATGAAATTATATCGGTGAAACAGGTTCGCAATTGTGGTTACGGTTTAACAAGCATAAAAAACTATCAAAGGTAACAACATCAATTTCACTGTAGCTGCATATTTCTAACACCCCAAACATACTATTTAATAAAGTTAGGCGCGTCTTTTTAGCGCCTTCATTCAAATGTCAACAAAAATGCCAAAAGTCGGAGTTAAAATACAATTTTAAAATAAATTCACACATTCTAGGTCTGAAGGCAGTATTTAGGCATACCCCCAAAATATAGTTTCGAGAAAAAGCCTTCTAGAAACCCTCTACGATCACAATCGTAGCAAACAACTAACCAAAACATTTTTTTTATGTGCCGTGTCTCTTCCGGGCGTAGCCAATCATGGCTCTCCACTTCCCCCTGTCCCTTCTTCCTCTCAATGTTTCATCCCCCTTCCACCTCCCCCAGACCACGTTCTGTCATCCACTTGCTTAAGCCGGCTAGGTATGTCATACATTGCTTTCCCTTGTCTCTCTTTCCCTCTATTTGACCTGTGAGTATCATATTCTCCAAGCTCTCCTTCCTCATTACGTATCCCAGAAATTTCAGCTGCCTCTTCCTGATGTTAAATATAAGCTTCCTCCTTGTTTGCATCATCTCCATATCTTCATCGTTGCTCACACGCTGGGTCCATGATATCCTTAGCCTTCTTCGGTAGAACCATACCTCCGCCGCCTCGAGCCTCTTCTTTATCTTTGAGGAGACCGTCCAATATTCATTGGCGTAAAAGAGGACATATATCACGTAGCAGTTCAGGACTCTTTCCTTTGTTACCAACGAAATCCTCCTGTCTGGTAATACTCTGTCTCGCTTTTGGAAAGAGACTTTCGTGTTGTTTTCCTTTGTCCCTCTTTCCCTGTGAGTATCAGATTCTCAAGGCCCTCATTATGTGTCCCAGAAATTTCAGCTGCCTCTTCCTGGTGTTAAATATAAGCTTCCTTCTTGTTTGCATCCCCTCCAAAACCTCATCGTTACTCACACGCTTGGTCCATGATATCCTTAGTTTTCTTCAAATGTTTCATTTTTTTATTCTGGAAAGTGAGAAGGAAGCAGTTCCAGACATGATCTGGCAGCAATACACCTTTTGGTGTCGAATATGGCGCTTTTAAAGAGAAAGTTTGTCAGAACGATTTTGGTACCTTATGGATTGGCACGCAGGCCGATTTTTTTCAGTTTCTAGCAATGGGTTGTATATTTCAGTTATATTTGTTTTGTTTTTTTCACTGTACAAGGCCCAAGAACTACTCGAGGTAGAGTGAGCTTTAACAGACCTTCAAAGTATGGAGCCTCTTTGTGAGTGCAGCAAAATAACAAAATGGCAAATGCTTTCCTAAAAAAAATAAAAATTAATAGAAAATTAGTTTTAATTTATTTTCTGGTAGAGTGATTTCGAGAGTTGTATTGAATGTCCAGTGAGACCTGGAAAACGCTGAGCAATTCGACAGATTGACTGATCGATCAATCCTATTGAAATTTTTGGGAGACATCTCGCCAGCATAAGTAATCTAAAAGTGTACTGCAGCATTTCCGAAAAGAAAACGTCTTTCAAAATTGTCGAAGAACATCATAAAGTCGCTTAAATTTTTTGTGCGTTTCATAAAACGAATACGTCACATTTTTCCTTTTTTTTTTAAACTGAATTGCGTGAAGAATTCAAAAATACGTATTTCCTCAGAGGATTCATTGCGGGCTTGTTGTATAAATAATGGCCAGTGCTTTTCAGTAAAGCATTTTTTTAATCCTGTAAGCAAGAATGCGTCGATTTTAGATCCTAGAAGTACACATAAGTCAACTAGTATATATATATATATATATGTGTGTGTGTCTGTGTGTGTGTGTGTGTCTGTGTGTGTGTCTGTGCGTCTTTATGTGTGTTTATTATATATATATATATATATATATATATATCCATATATATATATATATATATATATATATATATATATATCCATATATATATATATATATATATATATATATATATATATATATATATATATATATATATATATATATATATATATCCATATATATATATATATATACATATATATATATATATATATGTATATATATATATATATATATATATATTATCTTTGTGTACACCTATGCATCCTCTAATACTTTCGTATTTTCAACGGGAGCATGTTATCTCTAAAAAAAATGGCTACTTAAATATTTTACACACGTTCTCCGTACTTAACAATAGATATTCTTTACATTTTTTATTTGGCAGAAATGCTTTCCATAGTCTACACCTACCGTTGGAAAGAAATAAAATAGATAAATAAAATTAAAGAAATAAGGAGGTACAAAAAGACCCCAAAAAATCAAAAACAAATGATGTGTGTTACAGAGGGCGGGAAATACAAGCAAAAACGAGGCAATGTCCATATTTAAACAGGGGAAGAATTAAAGAAAGTAATCGATGGGAAAATGAAGAAAGGAAGTAAAAGAAAATTGTGAACAAAAAAAAGGAATCCGAAAGAAACGAAATAAAATGTTTAAAACAAAAAACAAAAAAGGATATGGTTTATGACAATGGGGCGGGGGTCTGTTGGTTTTGTTGTAAAGAGGAATGAAGGAAAAATATATGAAAGAGTTCTTATTTTTAAGGAGAAATGGAATAGAAAAATACGAATTATGCTTCCAAAGAAAAGTTCATATATATATATATATATATATATATATATATATATATATATATATATATATATATATATATATATATATATATATAAGTTACTGCTGAAATAGGAAAAAATAACCAAAAATTAAAAGTATATAAATTACGAATAAAAACGGAGATGAATGAAATGTTAAAAAAATACGAAGGAAGGAAGGAGGGAAGGAAGGAGGGAAGGAAGGAAGGAAAATAGACAAAAGCATTTAAAGGTCATTAGCTTTAAGAAAGGAGAAGATAATTCAAGAAATGAATAACGGTAGAAAATGGAGAAAGAAAGAAAGAAAGAAAAAAAGAAAGAAAGAAAAAAGCAATGAAAGAAAGAAACAAACAAACAAAAGAAACAAAAGAAAGAAAGAAAGAAAGAGAAGAGCAATGAAAGAAAGAAGGAAAGAAAGAAAAGAAACAAATGAAACATAAAAAGAAAGACAGAAAAAATTAAAAAAGAAAGACAAAACAAAGAAAGTAAAAACGAATTAAATAAAGCAAGAAAGGCTGAAGAATAAAAGAAAATAAATTGTAAAATGCAGAAAAAAAAAACAGGAAAAATGCAGTTAAAAGAAATATCGAAAAAAAACGGCGCATAGAAAAAATGGCGTCTAATAAAGAAAAGAGCGCGAAAAATAAAAGCCAAAAGTTCAATTTCTCTTTCACTGAATGCAATTGTAAGCTGCTCAGTAAGTCGGAAAAACGGATCTCATGGTTAAGGGATGGGACATTCTGCGTTGAATGCATTTCGGTTGAAAGGTCTTGTACGAATGGTTTTTCAGCCTTAAAGACTTTAAATGAAAATCAGTGATGACGTCCCGATTTAACGCAGTTTTACTATAAAAAATATCTCTGCAGAATTTATAAAACGCAAAATAAAATAAAGAACTTGGAGTCCATTTTGAAAATTTTGCCAAAGATAATTATATTTTTATATACGTTTTTACCATATTTTAATTGTCAGATTTTAATTATTGAGTGAATTTATTATTTTAATATTAAAAAAATGTAATAAGTGAAAAATAAATTATTTTTCCTCATAATGCTTGATGCTATACATGCCAAGAAAGGAGGGCATAATAGACTCCCCTAATATTGACGAGTTGTTGCTAAAGCAATAATAGACACAGTTCTTCTCTAGAGGAGTTGTGGGTGGAGAGATAACTTAGGGGTCAGCATAGCAAAACGTGAATTGGATTTTCTATATTTTGGCTTCTCTTCAATAATTTCTAATTAGCAAAACAGGCGAAAGGCTTGAAAATTATCTTGAAATAAACGCAAAGAATATGGTAAATTCTTGATCCGGACATTTTCTCGTGTTCTTTGAGTATTTGAAAAAAATTCAGATCGAGAAACAAATATATTTTCAACCAGGGAATGTCACAATTAATTAAGATAACGAAAAAGAAAATTCATAATGTTATAATTTTCCGTCAGGAAGGAAAAAACAGAAATTACTTTGAAATGCAGTCAAAGAAAAGAATGCAATAGATAGATAGATAGATAGATAGATAGATAGATAGATAGATAGATAGATACGAAGAAACTGATAGATAGATAGATAGATAGATAGATAGATAGATAGATAGATAGATAGATAGATAGATAGATAGATAGATACGAAGAAACTGATAGATAGATAGATAGATAGATAGATAGATAGATAGATAGATAGATAGATACGAAGAAACTGATAGATAGATAGATAGATAGATAGATAGATAGATAGATAGATAGATAGATAGACAGATAGATAAATACGAAGAAACTGATAGATAGATAGATAGATAGATAGATAGATACGAAGAAACTGATAGATAGATAGATAGATAGATAGATAGATAGATAGATAGATAAATACGAAGAAACTGATAGATAGATAGATAGATAGATAGATAGATAGATAGATAGATAGATAGATACGAAGAAACTGATAGATAGATAGATAGATAGATAGATACGAAGAAATAGATAGATAGATAGATAGATAGATAGATAGATAGATAGATAGATACGAAGAAACTGATAGATAGATAGATAGATAGATAGATAGATAGATAGATAGATAGATACGAAGAAACTGATAGATAGATAGATAGATAGATAGATAGATAGATAGATAGATAGATAGATAGATTAATACGAAGAAACTGATAGATAGATAGATAGACAGATAGATAGATAGATAGATAGATAGATAGATAGATAGATAGATAGATAGATAGATACGAATAAACAGATAGATAGATAGATAGATAGATAGATACGAAGAAACTGATAGATAGATAGATAGATAGATAGATAGATAGATAAATACGAAGAAACTGATAGATAGATAGATAGATAGATAGATAGATAGATAGATAGATAAATACGAAGAAACTGATAGATAGATAGATAGATAGATAGATAGATAGATACGAAGAAACTGATAGATAGATAGATAGATAGATAGATAGATAGATAGATAGATAGATACGAAGAAACTGATAGATAGATAGATAGATAGATAGATAGATAGATAGATAGATAGATAGATAGATAGATAGATACGAAGAAACTGATAGATAGATAGATAGATAGATAGATAGTGAAGGAGGGATGGTGACAAAGAGAAAAGATAGAATATTGTCAGATGGATAAATACGAAGAAACTGATAGATAGATAGATAGATAGATAGATAGATAGATAGATAGATAGATAGATAGATAGATAGATAGATAGATAGATAGATAGATAGATTTGAACAACCAGGTAGAGAAAAGTAACCTAAGATAGACAACTAGCAATGACTCTATTTCCAAATCACAATCCAATATCTGTATGCTTTTTTTCAATGTTTGTTTGTTTGTGTGTGTGTGTATGTGTAACAGCCCAATATTCCAATGATTTATTATTATTTATTTATTTATTTATCAGTTTTTTTTCCCCAGATAAGATCTTAATATCTGACAATTATTGCCTGGAGAGCGGGCTACAACCAGAAGCCTTATGTATCATGTCATTTTCCTCTGACTCTAGGTGTTCGTCACTCTCCATATTATTCTTGCTTTTCCCAAGAAACTTCCTTTCTACAACAGTTCCACAGGAGAATCAGTGCCAATTTTCTTTATCCATGTCGCCATTTTGTCAGTCACCGTACCAAGTACACCAATGAGAACTGGTTTGATTGCGACCTTATTTAAATAACAAACCTTTTGTGAGTTTAAACTGCAATGGGTCAGATTTGGTTACTTTCTTATCTTCCCTTTGCTCTATGCTTGTATTAAATGGACTCTATATACCAAACAATAGCCCGTCCTATTTTATCTTCACCAATTGAATATTATTATTATTTACAATATTTACATGCGGACTATTCTCTTCATCGTTGTTGTTGTTAACATCTAGTTATTGAACTTATAATTACTATGTCACAAAATCTACGAACAAACGTTTTAATTCAATTTAAGCTTAAGGCTTCAAGTTCTCCACAGAGAATTATCCCACCATTACCCATTCGGTCAGTCACCGTACCAAATGCACCAATGACAACTGGCATGATTCTGACCTCCATCAAACTTCCGAAGCCTTGCTAGTTCAACTTTCAATGGGTCATAGTTGGTCCTTTTATCTTCTTCCTTTTGCCCCATCCTTATAATCAAAAGGACGCCATGTTTCAATGCTTAACATTTCTTTTCCTATTTTACCTTCCACCAATATGTCTGGTTTGTTGTTCTTATCTGTTTGTATTGAAAAACTCCACAAAATCATGTGTGTTTCTCACTCAAGGACTTTCTCAAGTTTATGGTTTTTACTATTCCTTGTCAATATAAACTTCCAAGGAATGATTTTGGTAACTTGAAGAAGTCTCCAACTTTTAAAATATTCTTGATCTAAACTTGGACACTCATTCACTATGTGTGTTATAGTTTCATTGTAGTCCCCACATATTCTACAAATATATTATTTATTTAAAATCCTTTCACTCCAAACAAAGTGATAATGATATTAGAAAGCAGAAGGCTTACAGGAGTGAAAGATAAAGATGGTGATTGACGTTGTATTTAAATCTTTGAAGATTATAGTTATCAGGGAAGCAAGAAATCAGAAGGGAGTTCCACAGGTGAGAAGTGCAATAAAAGAAACTGTTAGAGTAGTGGCAGTTGCATCTAGCTCCTTCAACAGCAAAACGGTAAGACCTAGTTGCCAATCTAGTAGCACGCTTAAATTCCTGTAGTCGGAACACCAGTAAAAAAAAACCATCAGAACAGTTGCCATGAAAATATATGTTGAAAAGACCGAGGGGAATCATGTCAGGTCGGTGAGAAAATGACTGAAGTCGAGATGCCTAGTCAGGATCGATTCCATTACTTCTTTGGATTTTGTCAAGAATCTGAAGATGTACAGAAGGAACACTAGGGCGGATATGGAAGCAGTATTCAATGCATGGTCGAGTAGTAGATTTATAAATGTACAAGATGAATTCTGACGAGAAAACATTTCTGGCACGACAAAGTGAACCAGATTTCCTTGCAAGTAGACGTGTCAGTTGATTCGATATCGTTGCCCCACTTCACATCTGCCACAGGCCTGGTAGGTTTTTATCATCTCTCAGTTGCGTTTCTGTATTCGGGCAGAGTGTGACTCAATTGCAGTTACGTCGGAGGACAGAAGTGCAACTAAAGAAAATCAAACTGTGAGGTGCCCGGCCCGGGGGATCAGATGCCCGTGGCTGCACCCTCTCATTGCACTAGAGAGAGGGATCTGTGCACGCACCGAGACCAGCGTAACCGTTGGTTGCGGGGCTCGGGGAATTTTTGTCCTTAGCCCGAGTGTACGCGCTCGGGTTCTCCACTTTAAACCGACCGTGTGTCAAAACTTGACTCAGTGGGGGGTCAAGTAAATCGCCTTCGTATCATTGGAATACGCGAGGCCAAGAAGGCGTAGAGTTTTGAGTCCTGGAGTTTAGCATCAGCCATTTTGATGACTGGCAGAAAAAAGTTCTCTGTAGTGATTAAATGAAAGCAGTTCAAAAATAAGGTTACCATAAAAATTAAAGCTGATTGTTTCGAATTTTATATCATTTTTTACGCCAGTTTTTTTAGATTGTTTGTGTGTGTATGTGTTTGTGTGTCTGTGTTTCTGATTTGCTGGTGTTTTCATCTGAACTTGTTGCATGTTTAATAAAACGGTTTCTGCTCTTGTCTCATTGCCTTCTTTTCGCTTGTATTCTTACATTATTATGATTAATATTATTATTGTTTATTTAACTATTTGGGGATTTTCTCTAAATCTAATATGTTCTGGCTGGGTGCTGGTCGTGGTCAGCTTAAAGATGCAACATTTTCCTTGGCACATGAGATGTTAGAAGCAGCGCTACCACCCACGCGCTTCCAATGATGCCAGATATCCCCAAAGTGTTTTACGAGACAGAAAGATTCTTGGAGATAGTCCCGATTGATCCAATCATTAAAGGGACAGTCGGAACTGCTGATTTCTCCTATTTAAGCTGCCAGGTCTTGGTACCTCTGTATTTTCGCTTACTCTGATATCCTTATCCAAAACTACCGCAAAGTCTATTTGTATCAATTCATAACTGCTCTTGTGCAAAAAGTGTGATGTCAGGGCAATTTCTCTCCAAGCGCTTATCAATCAAAATGGTCGTATCCCACATGAGCTTCATTTGATCATTCCCGGCTACTGACGGTGGTGAATAGTAATTGGTAATATTAGCCGTTTCCCTCCCATTAAACATTTGGCATTCATTGAATGAGCAGCTAATACTGCCTTCGGTTGAAATTTATAAAATCTTTCACTTAAAACACTTTCTTATAGAAAACAAGTTTCTCAAGTTCTGTAGCTTTTATCGCTCTTGACAGGATTGATGGGGGTTTCCTTCCTAACCTTTTATTTGGAGTTGGGTGGACTGTTAACATCTTGATTATGTCATTATTTTCTCTTCGAGTTATATGTGCTGTTTATTTTAGTTGTTTCTCCTGTTGGTAATCCGCAAGTGATGTCGTTTCTCTTATTTGGTATAATTATTTGTTTCTAATTCTGTAGCGCCAACCCACAATGTTCAAAGAAGGATGATCTTTGCCAAGACCGTCATGCTTTACTCGCACAAAGCATTTTTTCAACATTGATCATAGAAAGCGGTTGTTATATACAGACTCGTACCAATTCTCTGCGCACTCAGAGTCATACATTCTGCATAGTTCCCAATATATTGTGAGGGTTAATTTATCATGACGTCATTATTATTATTATTATTATTATTATTATTATTTCCTTGGATTTCTGTTGTATAAACATTTCCTTCCGGGTCCCAACCAGAGATCTAAGTTCAGAAATGGCTTTATGACATTTTCCACTGATAAAAAGGAAGGATAGGAAAGGAAATAAGAAAAAATAAAAGAGGGTGCAAAATAAGAAATTAAAGAAAGAAAGAAAGAAAGAAACGGGGAAAAACAAGACAGAGGAAGAGAGTAAAATTATGAAAGGAAAGATAGGAAAAGAAATAAGAATAAATAAATGAGGAGGCAAAATATGAAAAGAAAAAAGAAAGAAAGAAAGAAAGAATGGACTCAGTAACATTTGCAATAAGAGCAATGTCGATAGTAATTTCAACGGAAATCGAAATTATGAAATGCAATAATATCGAAATTAAAAAACAAATACAATAATGATAATAAAACAGACTTCATTTTCTCTTGTAAAAGAAAACAGAAATAGCAAAAAGAGCCTTTAAATGCCCCACTATGCAAATACACCAAAATTAATAGAGATTATCAAGGGAAAAACAAAGCATCATCATCATCATCATCATCATCATCATTATTATTATTATTATTATTATTGTTATTATCATATTTCAGCGATGGCCACACTGCCTCCCAAGTCTGCGGAAAAACCTATGGCCGGTATTGGTGTGTTACTATGGCCACATTTCATGATTTGTTTTTAGAACTCCCATAACATCTCTAGCGTTACATGGATAAAGTTCTTAGTCTATGGGCAAACATTTTTTGTATTTCTTTTGAGCTAGGATTTCCAGGGATTTTTTCAATGGGTTGTTGTGTTCCTTTTTTATCATTCCAAGCGCACCTACTATGACACTGGTACTGTTCTTGTTTTTAATTTCCACATCTTTCCTATTTCGATTTCCAGGTCTTTACTCTGCACAAGCCATATTAATTAGTAGAACAAGTTTTTACTTTTCTGTTTTTAACAATTATGTCCGGCCTATTTGCTTCAATCTTCCTATCCGTTCAATTTTTGTAACCGGTGCTGGGTGATGTTCATACCAGTGTTTATTAACATCTTTTCCAAAGTGTTTTCACATTGTATAGTGTAAGTATTGCCCCACTCTATAGTGACGATTTTATATTCATTATTATTATTATTAGTAGTAGTAGTAGTAGTAGTAGTGGTAGTAGTAGTAGTAGTAGTAGTAGTAGTATTATCCGTTGTAATAGTAGTAGTAATTTTAACTATAGTCAAATTATTATTATCGACTTTAGTTATTGCTACTGTAATTAATACTTTTACATTCTGTTTCGTAAACATTTTTGTAAAAAAACTAAGATCACACATATTTTACTTAGATAAAGCTCTTCGTAATGTGTGAGCTGTACTTGTGAGTACATTTTGTTTTTATTTCTTTAAGTCATGGGCTACCAGGGATCCCTTCAATGGGTTTATCGGAATCGTTTCCAATCGATCCGAAGGCTCCAACTATAACTGGAAATATCATTATTATTATTAAAATTAGTTTTTCTGCTTAGCCTGTTGCATATTTCGTCCAATCTCTTATTTTCTGTACTGTAACTACATATATCAATATTTATAATATTGTATAATAATACCGATAATACATATGATAATAATAATATGGTATGCTGACCCTAAACACGTGACATATTTTCCTTAAGATACACTGATAATCGTGGAAAGATATCAGCAAAGGCAGTAATATTGATTAAAAGCCAATTGCAAATTCGTTCTGAATTAAGAATTGGACAAGATTTGCATGCAGGAATTCATTTTTTTCTATGAGGCTTAATGACAACTACGTGAGTCAAGCAAAACCCAGTATGAATTAGTTCTGCTTCGAAAATATAGATATTCTTTTCGTAGCTTGAACTACGGATACGAATACAAGGGAAAAGGGTGGATTATTAAGAATGTTTTGGTGAAAAAACAGGGAGAATAAATTTAAAATGGTTGAATTAATGAATGCTTAAATAAATAAATAAATAAAGGAAGGAAGAAAGAAAGAAAGAAAGAAAGAAAGAAAGAAAGAAAGAAAGAAAGAAATACATGTATACGAATGAAAAAGAAAGCGAGGTAAAAATGAAATGTAAATAATGCTGAGTGAAAGAAAAAAGAAAGAAAAAAATAAAGATTTAAAAGAATGAAAAAGACGAATGAAAAAGTTAGAAAGAGAGGTAAAAATGAAATGTAAATAATGCTGAGTGAAAGAAAAAAGAAAGAAAAAAAGAAAGATTTAAAAGAATGAAAAAGACGAATGAAAAAGTTAGAAAGAGAGGTAAAAATGAAATGTAAATAATGCTGAGTGAAAGAAAAAAGAAAGAAAAAAATAAAGATTTAAAAGAATGAAAAAGACGAATGAAAAAGTTAGAAAGAGAGGTAAAAATGAAATGTAAATAATGCTGAGTGAAAGAAAAAAGAAAGAAAAAAAGAAAGATTTAAAAGAATGAAAAAGACGAATGAAAAAGTTAGAAAGAGAGGTAAAAATGAAATGTAAATAATGCTGAGTGAAAGAAAAAAGAAAGAAAAAAAGAAAGATTTAAAAGAATGAAAAAGACGAATGAAAAAGTTAGAAAGAGAGGTAAAAATGAAATGTAAATAATGCTGAGTGAAAGAAAAAAGAAAGAAAAAAAGAAAGATTTAAAAGAATGAAAAAGACGAATGAAAAAGTTAGAAAGAGAGGTAAAAATGAAATGTAAATAATGCTGAGTGAAAGAAAAAAGAAAGAAAAAAATAAAGATTTAAAAGAATGAAAAAGACGAATGAAAAAGTTAGAAAGAGAGGTAAAAATGAAATGTAAATAATGCTGAGTGAAAGAAAAAAGAAAGAAAAAAATAAAGATTTAAAAGAATGAAAAAGACGAATGAAAAAGTTAGAAAGAGGGGTAAAAATGAAATGTAAATAATGCTGAGTGAAAGAAAAAAGAAAGAAAAAAAGAAAGATTTAAAAGAATGAAAAAGACGAATGAAAAAGTTAGAAAGAGAGGTAAAAATGAAATGTAAATAATGCTGAGTGAAAGAAAAAAGAAAGAAAAAAATAAAGATTTAAAAGAATGAAAAAGACGAATGAAAAAGTTAGAAAGAGAGGTAAAAATGAAATGTAAATAATGCTGAGTGAAAGAAAAAAGAAAGAAAAAAGAAAGATTTAAAAGAATGAAAAAGACGAATGAAAAAGTTAGAAAGAGAGGTAAAAATGAAATGTAAATAATGCTGAGTGAAAGAAAAAAGAAAGAAAAAAGAAAGATTTAAAAGAATGAAAAAGACGAATGAAAAAGTTAGAAAGAGGGGTAAAAATGAAATGTAAATAATGCTGAGTGAAAGAAAAAAGAAAGAAAAAAGAAAGATTTAAAAGAATGAAAAAGACGAATGAAAAAGTTAGAAAGAGGGGTAAAAATGAAATGTAAATAATGCTGAGTGAAAGAAAAAAGAAAGAAAAAAGAAAGATTTAAAAGAATGAAAAAGACGAATGAAAAAGTTAGAAAGAGAGGTAAAAATGAAATGTAAATAATGCTGAGTGAAAGAAAAAAGAAAGAAAAAAGAAAGATTTAAAAGAATGAAAAAGACGAATGAAAAAGTTAGAAAGAGGGGTAAAAATGAAATGTAAATAATGCTGAGTGAAAGAAAAAAGAAAGAAAAAAGAAAGATTTAAAAGAATGAAAAAGACGAATGAAAAAGTTAGAAAGAGGGGTAAAAATGAAATGTAAATAATGCTGAGTGAAAGAAAAAAGAAAGAAAAAAGAAAGATTTAAAAGAATGAAAAAGACGAATGAAAAAGTTAGAAAGAGGGGTAAAAATGAAATGTAAATAATGCTGAGTGAAAGAAAAAAGAAAGAAAAAAGAAAGATTTAAAAGAATGAAAAAGACGAATGAAAAAGTTAGAAAGAGGGGTAAAAATGAAATGTAAATAATGCTGAGTGAAAGAAAAAAGAAAGAAAAAAAGAAAGATTTAAAAGAATGAAAAAGACGAATGAAAAAGTCAGAAAGATCGAGTGTGAAAAGGAAATTTTTAAAAATTGACGAAAACGAAAAAGAAAGAAAAAAGATTAAAAGAACGAAAAACATAAAAGTCATTAAAAAGAAAGCAATTAACAGATAAAAAAAGGAAAGAATAAAAAACAAAAATACAGGAAAAAGAAAAGAAAACATACATCATGCATAAATTAAATGAAAAAATGAAGAAAATAAAGAATGACACAGGAAAACAAAATACTGATCAAATGAAACACAAAAAGAAAAGAAAAACTTACTCTGATGGAAAATATTTTTTTAAATAAACACAAGAAACTAACAGAAAGAAAAACTGAAAGAAAGACGAAAAAACAAAAGAAAAAGAAATTAGCAAAAAAGAACCTGAGAAGGGATGAACCAAGGAAAGAAAAGCTTAAATTAAAGAAAAAAGTAACGTAAAACATCAAATTAATGAAAGAACAATCAAAATAACTAAACAAGCAAACGGAAAAACAAAATATATATTTCAAAATGTTGAATCATTGAAAAACCTTAAAAGAAAAACAAAAGACAAACAGAAATTGCCGAAATTAAAAAATAAAAATAAATGAATGCAATGAATGTAAATCGAAGTAAAACGAGAAAGAAAAAAGATTCTGCTAATTTGTAATCTTTAGGCGAAAATCATTCATGTGAAACATTCACATTATTCAAATTTTCATTATCTTTCTTTCTGCTAAAGATAGAGTTTATATTCATGAATTTATAGACTCGCCGCCATGTTTTGGGCTGTTTTATTGTTTGTATCTATTCTTGAAATTCCAATAAGAAAAACCAACAATTAAAATATGATGATTTTTTTTTTGTTTTATTATTATTAATCCGATCTTTTCTATTTTTTTCTCTCTCATTCAGTTTTTTATCAATGTTCCTTAATTTTTCATTCTTTTGACTTTTCCGTCACATCACTTCTCTTTTTTCTTCTTCTTCTTCTTCTTCTTCTTCTTCTTCTTCTTCTTCTTCTTATTATTATTATTATTATTATTATTATTATTATTATCTTCTCTTCTTCCGCGCTGTTCTTCGTTTTCAACCAGAGATCTTGCATTATGAGAATTCTCCATCAAATTGTACGACCTCGAACAAACAGTACCATTAGTAGTGGTGGTTTTAAAACTAAATAGTCAAAGACGATAGTAATGTAGTATGTAATAGTAATGTTGATACGGATAATAAATATTGCTATTATTCTTTCATCGTCATCATCATCATCATATTATTATTATCCTTATTATTTTCTTGGGCTTCTGTTGTATGCACATTTCATTCCATTTCCAAATCAAAAACCTCAGAAATGGCTCCATGACATCTTCCACTGAACACTTTTGTAAGAAAAAAAACTAAGATCACACACAATTTACATAACTAAAGTTCTTCTTAACGTATCAGCTGTATTTTGAGTAAAATCTTTTTTATTTCTTTAAGGCATGGACTACCAGGGATCCCTTTAATGAGTCTATTGGAAGCTTTTCCAATCAATCCGGGGGTCCAACTACAACTGGAATTATTGATGACCTCATGTGCCATATTTTTGAGATTTCCACTTAAAGATCCTTGTATTGTAAATGATTTTTGAAAATATTCAAAGATACATTACAGTTTGCAGAGACTGACATGTCAATAAGGAAACACATTTTGTTCTTGTGGTCTTTGATCACGATATGTGGGCGATTAGATTTGATTGTTCTGTCTGTGTGTATTGTAAAGTCCCATAAAATTGTTACAGGTCCTATCTATATATTTATCTATTATTATTATTATTATTTTATTTCCTTTGATTTCTGATGTGTACTCATTTCTTTCCGGGTCCCGCCCAGGGACCTAAGGTTAGAAATGGCATCATGACATTTTCTACTGGAAAAAAAAATGTACATAGACAAAGCCCTTAGTAAGGTGTGGGCTGTACTCGTGAAAACATTTTTTTGTATTTCTTTAAGGCATGGGCTTCCAGGAATCCCATCAATTAGTCTACTAGAATCTTTCCAACCAATCCGAGGGCTCCAAATACAACGGGGATTGTTATGTTCCCATGTGCCACATTTTTGAGATTTCGATTTCAAGGTCCTTGTATTTTGATAGCTTTTTGAAAATCTTGAAAGATACTTTGCAGTCTACAGGGACTGCCATATCAATAAGGAGGCACTTTTTGTGTGCGATCTCTATTATTATTATTATTATTATTATTATTATTACAGGGAATTCCGAACTGAACTTTTTATTTAATCTATGGAGGTCGACTGTTCTCGTTCCACTGTCCAGGATATATCTCGTGTAGTTCTTCTTTTTAATACTAGTCAATTATTGCTCGCCCTGTTTCTATTGAGTCCAAGTACACTGCTCGGTCCAGAGATTGAACTCACAAACCAATGCTTTAATCCAGTAGACCACTGACCGCCAGGACAATATCCATAGCCTAAATAAAAGGTCTAGTTTGGAATTCCGTGTAGGTTATCCGAGTCGATAAAGGACGTTTTTTTATCGGAATCACCCCATGCAAGGCATTAATGCCACTAAGACACAATAGGTTATGGAAGAATTAAGAACAGAAACATTAATAATGACCGGGACGAAGAAAGAGTAACCGGGAGGACAGTAGATAGGGACTGACATTGCATTTAAATTTTTGCAGATTAAAATTGTCTGGAAAGGTTGGAGCGATAAGTGCAAGAGAAGAAACTGTTAGCATAGAATTTACGGCTACATCAGCTCAACTGTAAATTGATCAGCTCTCGGCGCCAGTCTAGTGCTGCGCTTAAATTCAAAAACTCTAGATATCATAGAGAAGACACCTGATGAAGGCCGAAGGATACAACGACCGAAATTTTGCGACAACGACAACAAAGATAAGGACAATAATCTGAATATAAATAGTGTAATTGATTGTTTCGATTTGCAAAATATTTATTTTCTGATCGGGTTTGTTTCGAAAGGATGGTCGATCAACAGAGTTCTTATCGTGTTTTTTACGAGGATCTATTTCCAACTCTTTCACGGGCTTACTGAGTTTCTCGCGGGCTTACTGAGTTTTTCGCGGGTTTACTGAGTTTTTCGCGGGTTTACTGAGTTTTTCGCGGGTTTACTGAGTTTTAACCCCAAGTTTAGCAATGACGTAAAACAGTCTTCCTAATTATGTTTTCTTTCATTTGGCTTTGATCATTTATTAATCTTATATTAAATTTTAAACGTATCTTCAGAGTTTCTCTTCTTTCTTCTTTAAACCTGCGTTAGTCATCTCGGATTTCCGAAAATGTTCTGTTACCCCCATTTTCTTAAAGTACTTTTATTGAACACTTTTTAAGTAAATGCTACAAACTGTGGATTTTTACTTTCTTTCTCTCATTTGTATATATATATATATATATATATATATATATATATATATATATATATATATATATATATATATATATATATATATGTATATATGTATGCAGGTGTGCAGTGAAATAGGAAAGAACACGTTAGGTAGATAATCCGGTGTTCCTTAATATTTAGCTTTATTTTCAAAAGGACAGTGCTCCATACAGAAGTAGAGCTTATATTATAATAATATTTTTAGTTTTTAAAAATATGATTCCTCCGCTACATAAGAGTTCTCATGTTTCAAAAGCGAGAGCCGAGACCCCTAACATAATTTTTTAAGTTATGAAGAGTTAAGGCGTCTGGACCCGCTTCCTTGTCAAGCGAGACTCCCAAATTCTCGCTTGACAAGGAAGCGGGTCCAGACGCCTTAACTCTTCATAACTTAAAAAATTATGTTAGGGGTCTCGGCTCTCGCTTTTGAAACATGAGAACTCTTATGTAGCGGAGGAATCATATTTTTAAAAACTAAAAATATTATTATATTATATATATATATATATATATATATATATATATATATATATATATATATAATGAAAAATTACCTTTGTCAATCAGATGAGGTACCAGGACATTCCGAAGAAGATAAATTGGCGTCTGCCCCCCACCACCACGACAACTGAGCTACAACTGCGCCACACCGAGTGCTACCCATCCTCATTGAGTCATGAGAGTAGATAGTGAGAGCAAAAGAAACAAACTTGCCTACTAGGAATTTCGAGTACTTTAAGAAAATTGGGGTAAGAGGGTCAAGATGAAAGTATGATAGCGAGTGTCATCGACATAGTTCCTTACAAGCAGTACGCGTGTGCGCGCTCACACACGTTTTGCAATGAAACCAGGGCACCAAAGGAAACCAACGGGTACAAAAATTAATTCTCGGCGCAACTCTTTTCCAAAAGAAACTGATCAAATCTTTTTTCAATGTCTTTTTATCAAGACGAGAACTTTTCAGCACATCTTCAGACAGATAGACAGAGAGAATGAGAGAGAAATATTGATTTTATCGATTGATTTGTTTTTTACGGCTTATCAACCTTTAGTAGGTTGGGCCGAAAACTAATAATTTGAGCCCACCTTGATTTCCCTTGTGTGCTGTTTTCATTGCAAAACGTGGGTGAGCGCGCACATGCTTACAGCTTACAGCTTACAAGGAACTGTCGATGACACAGGTTATCACGTTTTCATCTTAAATCTGCTTTACTCATATGGGATGTCTTGTTACCCTTAAATTTTTTAAGTACTCATAATCCCTATTTGGTAACCTGTTTCTTTACTAGAATACAACAGCTGGCCAACCAGTCATTGTGTTCTAGTAGACTTGCATGTCTTTTAGTCTACCAACTGGTCTGTCTACTTACATTTACATCTTGGTCAGCCTATGAACTTTCCAGCTGACCCACGTGTCTCTTTCTTTTTTTCAGTACTAATTCAGTAAGAACAGATGATAAGTAGCCCGACTGTATATTAACCGGAGATTATGACTCTTTCGGTACATCAATGTCTGTCTCTGTTATCTAACTTTTAAAAGTCCCTTTTATTTTCGTGAATTCTTTTCCTCACATTTTGGAATGTTTATTCGAAAGTAAAAAAAATCAAGCGTTGATATATTCACTGTAAATCACGTCTTGTCTTATAAAGATTTTGTTAAAATAACATTCAATAAACTTCCCAGCATTGCATGTTCCTTCCTGGTTATTCTCAGTATTACATGTTCCGTCCGGGGTATTGTCGGCATTACATGTTACTCCGGGGTATTCTCAGTATTACGTGTTCCTCCTGGGTATTCTCAGTATTACATTTTCCCTCTGGGGTATTCTCGCCATTACATGTTCCTTCCTGGTTATTCTCAGTATTACATGTTCCGTCCGGGGTATTCTCAGCATTACACTTTCCTTCCGGGCTATTCTCAATATTACATATTCCGTCCGAGGTATTCTCAGCATTAAACGTTCCTTAGGGGTACTCTCATCATTACATGTTCCTTCCGGGGTATTCTCTGTATTACACGTTCCTTCCGGGGTATTCTTAGTATTAGATGTTCCGTCCGTGGTATTCTCAGCATTACACGTTCCTTCCGGGGTATTCTCAATATTACATATTCCGTCCGGGGTATTCTCAGCATTACATGTTCCTTCCAGAGTATTCTCAGCATTGCACGTTCCTTCCGGGGTATTCTCAGCATTATACGTTCCATCTGGAATATTCTCAATATTATATTTTCTGTCCGGGGTATTCTCAATATTACATATTCCGTCGAGGGTATTCTCAGCATCACACGTTTCTTCCGGGGTATTCTCAACATTCGCTGATAGACCATTTATGCCGTTTCGAGTCTCTTCTTTATCTGTAAGGAAACTGTCCATCATTCTCTGCCATATAGAAAATTAATCTGAAAATGAAATGAAACCTATTTTTTCGTATTTTAATTTTTAAAACATACAAATTCATTGTTTTTAAATATTTGCCTTTTAATTCTTTTTTTTCCAATAAAGTATTTTGAAAATGCCAAGTCAGATATTATGACTAAAACCAGTAATTCCTTGTGGTCACTTAACAGAGGTATTCAAAAAACTACTTGAATAGTCATGAAAATTTAACTTGCCACTTCTGTTAAATATTAAAGTAAAAACATTTTGGGCGTGTTCAAACACCCTATAATATTAATGACTAGCTAAATGGGGATGTGGTTTTTCTTTCAGACTTTTTAACATACACGAGAGAAAATATAGAAAGATTAAAATATTATCAAAATGAAAGCAAACTGAGATCCTGCACTGTTATTAGAAAATTGTGAATTGAACTGAAAAATATCTTTATCTTTCTTAATGTTAAAGAACTATAATAATTTTGGATATGCGGGTACCGTAAGGGTTATCAGCACGAAAATTGTAATCGGCGAGCCGAGTTGTAATTCTAGTCTGTTGCGTTCACTTTCGTCGTAATGCTCTTGGAAAAAGTGCGAATTCATTTCTTTTCTATATAGCTATGGGTTAAATAGCAATATAGACTGTGCACTCTAGCATTGAAGGGTAACCAGTCTAGGAGAAGGATTACTATGAATTCAAAACTAGAGAAGTTAAAAGGGAAACCTATACTATCGAGAAATCATGTCTATTCGCAGAAAATATGGGAAAGGAATCTGCAGAGACTCACTGTCACTAACATCCTGAAGGGACATAGCTTTAAAAACAAACAAAAAACATATTGCTTTAAAATGTTCCGTTAAGATGCGTTTGAATTGTTGCAGTATGGCTAGGGCGGCTAGCTAATCCCTGTTGAAGGCACCTGCTCAGGAATATTTGTGCTTGTTCAGTCCCCACGGAGACACCGTGTGGTTTATATTGTAGCTATGCTGAGCGGAACTTACCTTGTGAAAAAGCACATAATCTAGCGTGATTCGGAGTTAAACAAAGTCAGGGCACTCTACCCGCAGCCACGATGAATTTCCCCGTCCAACCGTCGACTGCGTCCGAAAAAGTTTCATCTACCCAATTTCATTCAAAAGGCTACGGTTTTCGGGCATATCTAATGGTGCCGCACGGTCTCTCCAATCCGATATTATCAACATATGACGAAACAGCTGTGGATGGATTTGCACCCGGGTCTCATGGTTGGAATGCTAACATTCTAACAACTCGGTTTGGTTTATTTTGGTTTATTTTGTTTTACGGCATATCAAACTTAATGGGTTATATAATGCCAACAAGATTGTTAGGATAGTTTCGTCTGAGTAGAATATGTATTCTTTGATTTGGTTTATTTTATTTTACGGCATATCAACTTCGATGGGTTATTTAATGTCGACAAGATTTTTAGGATAGGTTCGTATGAATAGAATGTTTTCTTTGTAAGAAATCTGTTTGTAGACCAGGTTTCATTGATGTAAAGAGACTTTATGTCGAGAGTCAAATGTACTGCTTGTATTTTTTTTCAAAAATGTATTGCTGGTAATTTCTTTTTAGTAAGTATTGCTGGCATGGATTTCTAGTATTTTTAAAATGTATTTCTGGTACGTTTTAAAATGTATTTCTGGTATTTTTTAAAAAATGATTGCTGGTATTTTTTAATGCATTGCAGGTATTTTTAAATGTATTTCTAATATTTTTACTATAAAAATTTATTCTTATGCATTCATAGTGTCTTGACCCCAGTTTAAGGGTTAAGTATTTGCCCAAAGTTCGGACCCTAACAGGTGCTACTACCCCGGGACAAGGTGGAGGTTGGGACAACAGCAGTTTAGACGTGGTTTCCCGCTCTTCAAAGCCTCCTGATCAGAGGCCTTGCTGCCGGATGTAGTTTATCGTCTCTAGCAACTCGATCGCGCGCCTATCAGTTCGGACCGTTATATCGACTGTGGTAGTCATATGGACAGATTTCTTTCTTAATTATCGCATCCTAAAAATCTGTAATCCCTGTTGTACTAAATGCAAACATGCACAAACATATTTAACGAGAAAGATGCCAAGAAAATGGACAATATCGTGTAGCAGGAATACAAATAAAGTACAATTGTAAAAACTCAGCTTCGAAACTAATTCTTTCATTTTCTGAATTTTCCGCCAGCACGACCCAGGCCGTTCATTTCAACTCTCCCCAAGGAATAAAAAGAAAAGTTTAAGAAAATAAAATAAAATTCATATTTTTGCCCGTAGTGGACCTGCCAGTCACACCTACTAAATCCCCCGGGCTGTCACCCCAAGAAAGAAACTGAAAAATGGCTGTGGACGGGAAATGAAAATGATCAGCGTCGAATGGATAATTTTAATTAACAATAGCCTTTCCATCCAACATTATATTTTCTTTTTTGGTTAGGGCAATCGTTTTGAAGAAAAAAACTAGTGAACCGGAAGTTACGAAAAAAAATTTAGTGAACCGGAAGTTAAGAATCGAAAACAAATGAAAGAAAAAAACAGTAAACTTTTCTTTTAACCAAAGATATTTTTTGCTAAGTATTGTGTCAACCCAGAGGCTAAAAAAAAACGGCCCTCTTTTCTTGAGGGTTAAATAAATAAAAATTTACAATTATCTTTATCTGTTTCCTATTTTCAGAGTCGTCTTATTTAAGTAGTGTTTTGTTTTTTTTGTTATTTTTTATTTATTTATTTATTTTTGTAACATCATTAGCACAACAATCGCAACTTTTTTTTTCTTATTCCTTATCGGTATTTATTAAACCGAGATCAAGAGACAACAAGTTTCCTCAAAGAACACCCACATTATTTCCGTCTATTTAATATTATATTTAATTCGAGAAAAGTAGTCTCCAACACGATTTGAACTCCCACTCGTTAGGACAAGATGATAATGGTGTTGTGGAGTGATGAGAATACAAAAGGTGGGATATTTTAAAACAACAGAAAAAAAAACAGTAACAAAAGAATAAAGTCGGATAAGCTGTACCATGAGACACGTCAGACGCCAGAAATTTAAAATGTAAAGTTTAGCGTTCTACATCTTTAGAAATTATCTTATTATCATCATCATAACCGACGATTATAATGATGACGATAATAATAATAATAATAATAATAATAATAATAATAATAATAATAAGTTGGTCGAGAAGATAAATAGTGCTCTGCTTGTCCTCGTTAAAGGTTGGCAACTTCTTATTTAAAATTTTGTAAATGCCTCCAATTGTATGTAAAGATTTGACCATCGGAATATTTAGCGTTAGAAGACTCGGAAAATAAAGAAAAGAAAAGCAAGAATTATTGACTTAGGACGTTGATGGTTATAACATTGATGTATGTTGTCTCCAAGAAACCAAAATCAAAGAAAGACTTAAAATTTCATATCGGAGTTGAACAGCACAAGTTAATACCTTTGGGAAGAGAGAGTGAATATTATGGGAACGGTTTTTGTCAGCAACATCAATTGGGAATCATTGGAACGGCTCAGACGAAATATCACATTTGTAGTTCAAGATAAATAGAAAGAATAGTAATGCATTCAGACTGAAAGTATATATATATATATATATATATATATATATATATATATATATATATATATATATAGGATATTACATTCGAACATATATGTAAAACGGTTACATAAATGCATTCGTGTTTCGATGCATATAATCGCATCTCATCAGGTAAATAATAAAGAATTATGGCTCTACTATTTATTGAGCCCTATTTTTAAATTAACGTTCTGAACGTTTGAAATTATATTTTATTCGTTTTCATTTCATTTGTATATATATATATATATATATATATATATATATATATATATGGTTAGGTAAATTAAATAACTAGATATCAGCGACCGTCTTGTGCCCGACGAGTTAGGTGAACAACAAAACTTAAGTCGCACGCACACCAAACGTAAGTATATGCGTATTTATTAATATATATATATATGCGTGTGTGTGTGTGTGTGTGTGTGTGTAAAATATTTTCAGATTATGTGTAAAGGAACAAAATCAATGAAAAAGACATGATGAAAAACTATTCTTAGCCGAGGGATTTCGTCGTTTGGGGGACTTTATCAGGAATAATATGCCTTGATAATGTCCCTTTTTTTATATATATATATATATATATATATATATATATATATATATATATATATATATATATGAATAAAATATATATATATATATATTATTAATAATAGTAAGATACTTATAATCGAGTAGATGCCAGAAGTAAGACATATGCCGGGTACTTTCAACAATTTCAAATTGTCATTTTCAGTTTGAACAAGGACTCTCTATCGCGGCATCGCACGCTCCAAAACATATATTTAACTGTCAATAATAGCATGATTAAAAAAAACATATTTTGGTCTACATTACACATATTTCGTTTTAATGCTTGCCTCTGTATGGGAAAAAATTACGCCCTGAAGATGACAATTTGAAATTGTTGATAGTACTCTGCATATGTCTTCCATATGACATCTACTCGAATATAAGGATCTTATTATTCAAGGAATTGATAGTAAGTTAATGTCTCATTAATTTTTGTTAGCGAAGTGATTTCGACATTAATAACATTAATATTGCTATTTAATTCTTTGTATAAATTGTTTCTCTATATACATATAGTATTCCACTAATAAAAACCTTATTTTATTCTGCTGTATCCTTTTAAAGACAAGATGAAAAACTATTCTTAGCCGAGGCATTTCGTCCTCTGCGGGACTTTATCAGGATTAATATGCCTTGATAATGTCCCTTTTTATTCATATATATATATATATATATATATATATATATAATTGTTTTTTTTGCGGGGGGGGGTCATATCGATGCCGATGATACAGGGTATATGAGTGCACCGCCAAAATTCTCCATGTTCAAAGCTTGGCATGTGATCTCTTCTCTGACCTAGGTCTAACAACACACCTAGGTGAGCGTATAAATTGACTGGTCACATTCAACGCCTCGAAAACCAAGCAAGAAAAAGACTCGAAAGGAACAGTTTCCCTTTGTTACGACGACGCATCGGCCATAAAAATAATCATACTCAGCTTATTTTTTATATTGATTCTCAGACAAGATTTCCTGGTCAAATGTAGCAATTTTGCTTTCACTAGACACACCAATTTTATAGCGCGAACAGCATATGGGACCTATAAGAAAATTTTCATGTGAACGACCGGCTACCCTTCACAAAGCTGTTTGAGAATTTTAGAATTATTATATACCGATATATATATATATATATATATAGAGAGAGAGAGAGAGAGAGAGAGAGAATATTTTCATAAATGTTCAAATTGTTTCATATATATATATATATATATATATATATATATATATATATATATATATATAATATGAAGAAATATAGTCTTAAAGTGTGCTATATTTATGGGATAAAGTGCTCAATATCAGAGATAGAGCGTGTGTAAATATAAAAGTGGACATGGAAGTCAGCACTTAGAGGCGACAGTCTGTTTCATGCTAGAGGGATCGTCAGGCAACATATATATGTAATTTGGCAGCAACTTTTTTTTTAAATATGTAGTATTGAATGTTATAAAAAGTCTCATTAGAGAATATGAGAAAATTCAAAAGAAAATATGCAAGACTATGTTGTCTTTAACATTCAATACTACATGTTTAAAATATATATATATATATATATATATATATATATATATATATGAAACAATTTGAACATTTATGAAAATATTCTTGGTAGTAACTAGTGTAGAAAGGTTAGCATTAAAAGCATTTATTCATATATAATTTAGTTAACAGATTAATCCAGAATGGACAATAGTTAAAAATTCTTAAGAATATATTTGAGTATTCCTTCTTAACTTAAAAATTAACCAATATGGCTGATGAAGGGAATAGATGCCTCGAAACATGTATCAACATTCAATAAAAATATGTTATACAATTATACTACAATTATATCACGTTGACGTTATAGTTCCGCAATTCTTTTCTTCTTCTTCTTCTTCTTCTTCTTCTTCTTCTTCTTCTTATTATTATTATTATTATTATTATTATTATTATTATTATTATTTATTTATTTATTTATTTACACACTCTTAACCAAGTTTTCTTCTTGTTATTTCTTTCTCTTTCTTCTTTAGAATTCCTTCAACCTCTTTCTCTTTTTTTTCGTAAGCGTTACAATTTTATGAAAAATTGTTTTATAGAAAGTACACTACTTCTGCCTACAACGGTATATATATATATATATATATATATATATATATATATATATATATATATATATATATATATGTCATTCACAGACCGACTGTTTCGCTGTATCACAACTCATCAGTGTGGATAGGATCGAAACCAGGCTGAATTGATGTCAGTCGGAAATTCTACCCCTAAGCTGTTGTCGCAAGGCAGGGATGTAGGTGAATAAAGCGTATTTATTTTTAGATAAACACACAGTGAATGAGAGAACTCGATTTGCTTTACCGAAGAGTCTTGCATTATCAGCAGTAATAGTTACTGTTTACAAACTCACACTTCCTCCCCAGAGAGCTCAACCGAAATAATTTTTCAGGGCATATACATATATATATATATTATCTCTAGTACTTCAACCGGAACGATGAATTGTCAATTAAAGAAATTAAAAAAGAACTAAAACCGTGAAAAGGGCTTTCAGTTCTCGAAAAAAATCTAGTATAAATCTAGTTTCAGAGGGCCATTGCAAAGGTCACGAGCTCCCCACTTCAAATCTTGATACGCCTCCATACGCTCCATTACATCTCAATTTTCATAATGTAGCATTCACGTAAAATACACATTTTATTGTAACTTAATTATGTACAATAGTGGATCATATGCCATATAGGTGGACAATTCAACTAGAAAAATTGGAAATAGATACAATGTATCGAAATACAAATTAGAGACATGTCATAATAGATTATTTCAAATTGTCAAATAAATCAACAATGTTTTTGTTTTTTTTGTGGTATTTTTTAACATCAACTTGGCATTTTTATTTTTTAAAAGCTGGATTATTTTAACACATTCAACCTTATGGATAAAAAATAGTAAATTTTATATAGTGTTTTTTTTCGTGACATAGCGTGAAAAAAAAACAAATTTACAGACTTGGGGGTGAAAAAAGAGCCCAGAAGTTCTTCTGGGCTCTTCCCCCCCCCCCAAGTCTGTAAATTTGTCAAAATTCGCCCAAATTGTTCATCCTTTAATAGCTGTTTAATTTGTAACGTATATAAATGTAAATAGAAAAAAAGAAAATGTTGATACCACAGCGAGGGTCACAAAGCACTGTTCGTGGCTTCCAAGTAGTCTTGCTCCTCCTCCTATCGAGGGTTAGTAAACATCGGCCCCGCAGTTTCATATGTGTAGGTTTTATTAAAATTCTAAAAATAGCTTTTTATAACGATAGCTGTTATCGAGTGAGTATACAGTAATGGCGGTAAATAGATGAAAACCGTCCTTATCACACCATTGTTTTTTAAAATTTGTTAAACTTTGCCCATTTCTTCATGGGTGTCTTCGCTTGCCAATAAAATTTGAGGATCATTTTTATTTTTAAAACCTTACTACTTTTTTACTACTTTTTTTAAGCATTTTAACACAAGCAAAGCGAGAGTGCCACTGGCACGCAAAGGGTTACAGAGGATTGAGAGCAAGAGTAAAGAGGGGTGTTTGAGGAAAGGACAGAGAGAAGGACGGGGATCATTATCAAGGCATCAGAAGATATCGATTGAGATTACAATTGAATATTTGAAGATTATATCTATCTGGGAAGCAAGTAAGGGGAAGGGAATTCCACTGTCGGGAAGTGCGAGAGAAGAATCTGTTGGAGTAGAAGAGACGGTTACATTTAACTGTTTCGACAGTAAAAGGGTGGGACCGTGATGCCAGCCTAGCTGCACGCTTAAGTTCATGCTGTTGGGGTACCAATGAAAGTATTGCAGTCTTGCTGCTCCCAATAAACAATTTAAATTACTACTGCTGCTTACCAAATAAAGACGCTACTACTTTCGCTTGTTATCTACAAGGTATAAATATCTACACTTTTATTTTGGTAATGATATCTACATAGTAGAAAAAGTCTTGCTTTGGTTGTTATCTTTTCCTTGTAGATAACAACCAAAGTAGCACTATGTTTTACTATGTAGTAATCATTCCAAATTAAAATTTGTACGGTGTAGATATTTTTCCTTATAGATAACAAGTCAAATTCTCACCACAAAGACTACTTTTTTATTACAACATTTACGGTATAGTATTTTAGAAGTATAAAATTTAAAACCTAAATTTCGGATGAAATGTGCGGCTTTAGAAGGAGACTGCTTCGAAGAAGATTAAATGCCGAATTGATATGTGTTGTTGGTTTTTTATAGCCCCAACCCGCGTACGTTTTTATCAGACCTCGTATATACACTTCCATCAGTAAGAACATTATTTCAGTCCGATAAAAATCCATTTGAACGAAAAACGCGTTACATGAAGTGATTTCCATTTTATCAATTATCTAATAAAATAATTTTATAGTTTAAGCTTTATCATAACACGAAAGCCTCGTTTTTTATTTTATAGGACAGGGGGCATTAATAGTTTATAAGTGGAAACCTATAATTAATCCTGGATTTTACTCTAGGTATTAATGGGCTATAAGTAGAAACCTATAATTAATACTGGATTTTACACTGAGTATTAATGGGTTATAAGTAGAAACCTATAATTAATCCTGGACTTTACACTGGGTATTAATATCGTTTTTTTAGAAACCTGTTATAGGAACAGCCCAACATGCAACTTACAAATGGGAGATGCAAAAACCAGACAAGTACAAAAGTTTAAATGTATGGCAACAAAGGACGCAATGTGCGACACTGAAATCCGAAGTTGATTTGGGATTGCGAAAGATGCCTTCCAAAAACTAAGTATCAAGAAACGGAAAATTATCGTTATAGACAAAGGAAAGAGTCCTGAACTGTTACGAAATATCAGTCCTACTATATGGCAGTGAATGCTGGACAATCTCCTCACAAATGAAGAATAAACTTGAGGCAACAGAAATATGGTTCTACAGAAGAATGCTGAGAATACAATGAACCGAACATGTGAGCAACGACGAAGTTTTAGAAAAAAATGGAAACAAAATGAACACTTATACTTAACATCAGGAAGCTACAGTTGAAATTTGTAGGGCACATAATGAAGAAACAGTGTTGGTAAAATCTGATACTCACAGGACAGATTGAAGGCAAAAGGGACAGAAGAAAACAATACATAACCTACATAATAAGGAAAGAGGGTTGGGAAAATCTGATACTCACAGGACAGATTGAAGGCAAAAGGGATAGAGGAAAACAATGCATAACCTACATAATAAGGAAAGAGGGTTGGGAAAATCTGATACTCACAGGACAGATTGAAGGCAAAAGGGATAGAGGAAAACAATGCATAACCTACATAATAAGGAAAGAGGGTTGGGGAAATCTGATACTCACACGACAGATTGAAGGCAAAAGGGACAGAGAAAAACAATGCATAACCTACATAATAAGGAAAGAGGGTTGGGAAAATTTGATACTCACAGGACAGATTGAAGGCAAAAGAGATAGAGGAAAACAATGCATAACCTACATAATAAGGAAAGAGGGTTGAGGAAATCTGATACTCACAGGACAGATTGAAGGCAAAAGGGATAGAGGAAAACAATGCATAACCTACATAATAAGGAAAGAGGGTTGGGGAAATCTGATACTCACAGGACAGATTGAAGGCAAAAGGGATAGAGGAAAACAATGCATAACCTACATAATACGGAAAGAGGGTTAGGAAAATCTGATACTCACAGGACAGATTGAAGGCAAAAGGGACAGAGGAAAACAATGCATAACCTACATAATAAGGAAAGAGGGTTGGGAAAATCTGATACTCACAGGACAGATTGAAGGCAAAAGAGATAGAGGAAAACAATGCATAACCTACATAATAAGGAAAGAGGGTTGGGGAAATCTGATACTCACAGGACATATTGAAGGCAAAAGGGATAGAGGAAAACAATGCATAACCTACATAATAAGGAAAGAGGGTTGGGGAAATCTGATACTCACAGGACAGATTGAAGGCAAAAGGGACAGAGGAAAACAATGCATAACCTTCCTAGCGAATGGATGGCGGGACAAGGCTTAAAAGAAATAACAAAAAGACAACATTTATTAAGTTCTACAAAAGACAAAAAATTGTGGACAGCCATGATCTCCAACGTCATGTAAGGACACGCCATATAGAATATTTTTACTTTATTAATAATACAAAATTTTACTATGGATACAATGGTCTAATTCCCTCTGTAAATATGCATTTGCCTTTTATTTTCGAGTTTACAAAGATTTTTACGGTTAAATATCTTTGCGTTGTCTTTTCTGTTTCGGTTTAACGCCATTCAAAACGTTAATGTTTTATTTTATTTTATCTTCATCTATTCATGTTTTTATTTTACGAACATCATTTTTAAGCCTAGGGCAGTTTTTAAAATACGGATTATTTTTTACACTTCAACTAACATAAAGCGTTCACTATAGGGAAAAGCCGTAGGACCTTTGTCTTGCCAGGGCCGATTTTTTAGCACCCCAGGGATATAAAAAAAAATAATAATACCAAATATTTAAAAAAAAAAACTGTTTTCTATTTTTTCTATTATTTGAGTAAAAATCCTATTCGAAACAACAACAAAAATGATCGCATTTTTTATGGACGGATGAATTTAACTTTGAACAACAGAATTTTTATTTTACTGTTTTCTTTTATTTATTTATATTTTTTACTAATAGTTACCAAAAGAAAACTGACTCTTAGAGAAAGTGATAAAGAAAAGAGAGAATAAAAGAATAACCAGTAGGAAAAGTTGATGCGTGATGTTAGCAAAAGAGACAGCTCTCAATTGCGAATTGCGTATTGGGAACGTCAAAATAAATCCGGTGTAGAAATGTAACTCTCAGAGTAGTGTAGTAACAAACGACTGCATGTGTGATACAGGTATAAGAAAATACACAAGAATAGTAAAAATGGCCTTCCCAAAACTAAACAAAGTATTAAGAAATAAGAAAAGAGTTCGGAACTGAAATGTAATATCATTCCTCCTGTATGACAGTGAGTGCTGGACAGTTTTCTCGTGGATGAAAACGAGGCTTCCAGAAACTAAGCAAATTATTAAGATATGGGGAACATTTCTTGAAATAAAAGAAAATATTTCTGAAATACTTTGGAATAACAATCAACATATATGGCAGTGAGTGCTGGACAGCTTACTCGTGGATGAAAATGAGACGTGAAGCAACTGAGGCGTGGTTCTACAGTAGCATGCTAAGAATACTATGGACTATATATATTTGGAACAAGAAGGTTTTAAGAAAAATGAGAACAAAATGGATAATTATGTTGAAATTACTGGGACACATAATAAGGAAGGACGGGTTGACATTTAACATTCAGGGGTCACAGAGAAGACAAGAGAGACAGAAGAAAACAGCGAGTAAGCTACCTAAAGAGCGGGGACGCAGACAAATATTAAGAGGAAAACACTGCTTAGAGCTGTAAAAGATAGGAAGTTGTGGAGAGTAATGATCGTCAAAATTCTGAAGGAGCAGATGGAACAGCGAATAACGACCTGCCTACCTACTTATCTACCTACCTTGTTTTCCCATCCATTCACACAAACTCGTTAAGCAGGTGATCATGGCTCACCACAACTTCCTCTCTTTTCTTACTATCCTACCCAGGTACCTGAATTTCTGTACCTACTCGATTTTGACGACCCCATTATGGAGCACCCAACTTGGGATGTCTCTTTTGCTGGCAACCATGAAGGCCCTGTTTGAATTTTTGAGATAAGGAGTTATCATTATTCGCATTATTTACACGTAGATTATTGTCTTCATTTTTGTTGTTGTTATAACGTTTCGGGCGATGTACCCAACGCCTTCATCAGGTTCTTGTCGATCCAGGTAACCTTCAGGGAATTTCGAACTAAACCTTTTATATAATCTTCGGGAATAGATTAAATAAAGGGTTCAGTTCTAAATTTCCTTAAGATCGCACGGATCGGCAAGCACCTGAAGAAGGTCAGAGAGCACGACGGTGGAAATGTTGTGATAATAACAACAAAGATGAGGACAATAGTACTGATGTCAATAATGTAAATAACCATGCATTCTATATTCTTGTTGATATGATTTATCTGTATCCTATTGATGAGCAGCTGTATACAGGAGAAAACTATTTGACCAAATAACCGTATTTACTAAAATATATACCATCGATGGTCCGGTACTTTTTAATTTAATGTGATTGCCTGACTAATACACCGGGTTGTCACGTTGTGTGTAATATAAGTTTAATATAAGTTTTTACCAACTGAGGATGCAGTAGAGCAGTGCTTCCCAAACGGTACGGCGCACCTGATATGTACTGCGAAAGAGGATAGCAGGTGAGGCGGAATGATTGAAAGACAATCATAGATTTAGAAACAGTTTCAAATAATTCATATGCCAAAAATAAATATGATTTCAAAATTTAAAATATTGTTATGGATTACTTGTAATTGCATTCATGAATGCCAGTATAAGTTGTTATAAATAATTATTGACTGATTTTTTATCATTGTGATATTTTTGCATTATATCAAGTGTTAAGAATATAGTAACTAGGGTCAGCAAATTGACCTCTCTCTCTCTCTCTCTCTCTCTCTCTCTCTCTCTCTCTCTCTCTCTCTCTCTGAACCTTCTTTGCCGTAGGGATGTGGCACAAGGACGGTTTATATGTGGGGCGATTACGAGCCCGTAAACTCTGGCAAAAATTCCTCTTAGACCCCGCATACACGAGTCGGGTTTGTCTATCTATTTTTTAACTAATATTTTTTTCATCTTTTTGATGTTTTTTTTTACCACAACTCTTAAATTTGTTTTTTCTTATCAAACCATGTTGCTTGCTGCAGGTGTAGAATGACTAATAAGGAAATTAGTGAAAAAAGTAGATAATGCTATTTATGGTATCTTGCTCAGGCATGTAGTTTTTTAAAGAATATATTTTCTATTTCACCTCATGTCAGCGGTTCCCAAATGGTGCAGCGTCCCTCATAGGTGCAGCAGAAGAGGATAGCAGGTGAGGTGGAAGAGGATAGCAGGTGAGGCAGAATGATTCAAAGACAATCAAAGATTTAGACACAGTTTCAAAATAAAATTCATATGCCAAAAATAAATGATTTCAAAATTTAAAATATTATTTTGGATTATTTGTAATTGCATTCATGAATCCCAATATAAGTTATAAAAAATACTTGGCAGATTTTGTTATTGTGACATTTTTGCATTATATCAAGTACAGTGTAACCTGGATATAAGATACCCGGATATAAGAGAAACCCGGATATAAGAGACATCCGGATATAAGAGAGATTTTCTCTGGTCCCAAATTAGAGTCTGTGTTAATAAAACAAAATAGACGAAACCCGGATATAAGAGAAACCCGGATATAAGATACTTCTTCTCCGGTCCCGACAACTCTCTTATATCCGGGTTACACTGTATTAAGAATATAGTGACTAGGGTTTGCAAATTGGAGGAGAGAGTTATCAGTGATAATGTTCTGACTTCAAATTTGCGGTTATCTCCCTTTAAACCGCTCTCTGGGCATTCTTTGCTGTAGGGTCGCTTGCGCCTTTTCACCGGGACTTATTCATTCCGAAAATGTGGCCAGAGAAAAAAGTTTGGTAACCACTGACAGAGAGATACGGGAGATGAATAATTAGTGTTTCAGGCGTGTAATATTATTACGTAATTTCTGGTGGCTCCACAAACGAATAATCCGGCATGTTGATGAAATATCGTTATGCCGGAAGATCGGTCTTGTATGGAAATGACAAATCAGTTTCATGCAAAATAATTACGTTTGTTTTCATTTGTTTTGTTTTTTGTTTTACGGCATGTCAACACCTAAATGGGTTATTTAATGCCGACAAGATATTTATTGCTAGTAATAATTTTTTTTGTTCAAAAGTGTATTGCTAGTAATATTGTCTTCTTTAAAACTATTGCTGGTAATATTTTTTCCTTCAAAAATGTATTGCTGTAAATAATTTTTTACAAAAAAATATATTGCTAGTATTAAAACCTATTTTTACACTTTCATAGTGTTTTGACCCGTTTGGGGCGGGTAACTATTTGCCCATAGTTGGGACCGTAACAGGTGCTACCACCTCAGGTCAAGGTGGACCTGGGAACACCAGCAATTAAGAGGTGGTTCCACGCTCCTCAAAACCTCCTGATCAGAGGTCTTGTTGTCGGATGTAGTGTATCGTCTTACTCAGGACGAGCATTTGTGTTTTTTTTAGGGCGGGGGGTTACCCAGTTTAGGTATTTCCAATTACGATAAACATTGTTGTTGTTATGAAATAAAATCCCTCTTTCCCCCCTCTTTCTCTCTTCTTCTCGCATGTTTTAGTCTCTTTCTCTCTTTCTTTGTCATTTACTCTCACTACTTTTCTCTCTTTCTTTCTTCCCCATTCTCCCTCTCTCTCTCTCTTTACCCTCTCTCTCTCTTTGTCGTTCAGTCTAAGTACTTACTCGAAAGTACCCCTGGAAAAGGCATGAAACCACCTCTTCTCCACCCAGCTATGGATTGATTAATAGAACTTATATCAGTAAATCATTATTATCTCCAAAAAAATACTTACAATATAAAAATATCTTCCGGCTTTAAATAAGGTTGATAAGTCGTAAAAAAACAAATCTTTCTTTTTCTCGGTCTTTTAGTTACTTTTCATCTTTCTTTATCATTCACTCTCACTACATTTCCTTTTACTTTCTTTCTTTCTCTCTCTCTGTTGTACAGATCCTCTGTCTTTCCTTCTTTTTGTCTCTTTCTTTCTCACTCTCTGGTTACTTTCTATCCCTCTCTCTTTGTCGTTTACTCTCACAAACTTTCCTTCTTCCTCTCTTTCTTTTTCTTTTCCTCTCTTTCTCTCACTCTCTCTCTCTCTCTCTCTCTTCCCTCTTACTACTTTTTCTTCTTCCTCTCTTTATTTCCCTCTTTCTCTCCCTCTCTCTTTGTCGTTCAATCTTACTGCCTTTCTTTCGTTCCGTCTTGCCGCCTCCTCTGTAGTGTTCCTCAATATAAATCGTTATTCTCAACAGCCCCAAAGTTATTTTGCGTAAGTGACTCAACCAAAGCGAGGCTTCTCCGTCCGTGTACGCGCATGCGTACACATGTCTGCCGTGCCTCGCGGCATCGTATGCCCTGAGGTCAACAAACGATCTCTCCGATACCATGTATCTTACAATGAGAAAACCAAAGAACTTTATCGTTAAGGGCAGAGGTTAAAGAATGAACCCAATCGAAGGAAGCTGCAATTGTATAGGTGGGGATGGTGGCGTACATTGAGACAGACAGTAAAATAGAAACGTAGGGCGGGGATATTAATAGAATTTCACAAGGATATTTTTTTTTTGTAACGGTCGTAGGATGTTGGCACAGAGATATAGAGTACGTCTAGTACACAAGAGTCAGCAAACTCGACTAACAGGCCATTATCTGGTACTTTTAATTCGATCTTAATGATTGTTTACGGGTCAATAAACCAGTCCGTATGGTCTTCATCGATTTCACTAAAGCCTTTCATTTTACTCAATACTCATCAAATAAAATTGCTTAAATTGTCTATATGATGATTCTCAGGCTGCTATTAATATTGATTTTGCTGTTAGCCGTTTCGTTTTGATCAAAACATTTGTTTAACAAAGTGATATTAGCCATTCTCTAAAGTATTGCATTATCACAACTGTACCAGTCAAAACAGAAAGGTGAAGCGATAGCATTTTCTCTATTGGGTTTTAAATAATATCAAATCTATCATATGAAGACGATATAGCCTTGAAAAGCAGTGTTCAAAAACATGTAAAAGTAATGTGTTTTTTTAATCATTTCATCCTATGCAAGGCAATAAAGCCACTAAATTTCAAGGGGTTACTGAGTGTTAGAGAATATGAGAAAATAATACGAAGTAAAGAGAACAATAAAATAACAAGAATTAAGAAGGCAGACGATAACGACTGATATCGTATTTCAGTTTTTGAAGCTCAAAGTTGACTGGAAAGCAAGAAGCCGGAAGAGCTACAGGGAAAACTTTTAGCATATAAGTTACGGTTATATTTCAACTGCAAAATAATGAGACCTTGTCGCCAATCTACTACTTCGATTAAATTTATAAAGTGATTCATTTGTAAAAATTACAAAATGTGGCACAAGGCCAAAATGGAGAATGGGGAAACGGGTGGTCTTCTTCTGTCTTAACATTAAACTTAGCTAGCCACAAACATACCACAATCTTTCTAACACCAAAACAACACATTCTTACTTACCATTCTTACTACATCCAACATAATACCTCAATGTCTCTTTGAAAGTTCTAACTAGTTCTAACTAGTCCCCTTATATACAATTCTTTGTCTGTAGGGGGAAGGGGAATAAAATATAGAGGAATGTTCACCAGAACAAATACCATGTAAGTATTTACAGAAAAGGCACAGAGAAGCTACATTACGGCGGAAAACGCGATACCAGGTCAGGACCAATAACATTGCAGATTCTTCTTTGGATTTTATCAAGAATCTCTAAATATATAGCAGGAGTCCAGACCAGATATGGCAGTAGTATTCAAAGCAAGTAAGAATGGTACACTTATAAATATGTAAAATAGATTGTCAGGAAAGAAATTGTCTAGCAAAATACAGTGAACCAAATTTCCTAGCAGCAAACCTAGCAATTGTTTCAGTATAATCTTTCCACTTCCTGTTAGCGGAAAATTCCTGAAAAGGCAACATGAGTTACTCTCCTGGAGCTTAGCATCAACCATATTGATGGAAGGCAGAAAGAAGTTTCTCAAATGATTGATAGAGAGCAGTTTTATTTGGAGAGCATTAAAATTAACAACACATTCCTTGTCCCAGATAACAGTAGATTGTATGTCATTTTTAGATCAGTCGCCAATCTGACCTCATCGATCTCATAAGTCTTGCTATTACAAATCAAATCTTCAGTTGTTATTTTTGCAGAAAGGATCGCAAGATTTTGGGGGCGAGCGAAATAACGGGTTCAGTTCGACATTCCAACCACCTGAAGAAGGCCGGTGCATACAACGGCCGAAACGTTGTGATAAATATGGCAACAAAGATGAGGACAATAGTCCGAATAATACAAATAGTATATATTTTTATTTTGAATTTTAAAGGAAAGTTCTTTACGTTTGTTTTGTGATAAAGTATAACTCAAGACTTCAATGTTAAATAAACAGTATTTAATTACAAACTGCAAATAAATACGTAACACAAACAAAAAAAGTAAGAATCAATCAAGCTTATTAACAAATTCAGTGAATACTTTCGTAATAGTGCGGCTCACTAAACGTCCAAATAGTCACTCAGTAATCCACTAGTAATCAACTAGTAATCAACACTCGTACTCAACTAATCATCGACTGCAGTCCGACCAATAGTCAACCCGTAGTCCGAGATTTACTTGACCCTTCCCCACTGAGTCAGGTTGAGACACATGGTCGGTTTTTAATGTGGAGACCCGAGTGTTTCCACTCGTCCCGCTGGTCTGAGATGACCATAGCTTGTCTAAGCTGGTCAAAGCTGTCTACGCTGGTCTTAGCTGGTCATATCATGTCATACCACTGCTACGTGACAGATGTCACGCAACGGTGGTGGGGAACGCAAGGAAGGAGAGAAGGCCTCAGGCACAGAACAGATACTACATCTGCAGTATCCATCCTGTCGGGAAAAAAAAACATTTCTACTCCTCTGCCAATCCCTCCAAAAAAATCCGGGAGGAGAGCTCCCAATCAATCCGTAGTCCACTGCCGTCAGTAGCCTAACACCGCTATTTATAAAGCTGGCAGAAAATATATTCATAAGACCAGAGTGTCACGCTCGAACCTCGGTGTCGGCAGCTACAATTTTCTTCCTATATGACAATTTGGTTTCAGTTGCTTTTTATCACAACTCACTTTATTCACAAATAAATATCATTCCTAATGTCTCGCTGTTCGCTCTAGCAGCCAAAGACATTGTCGCCCTTGACCCTTCTGATAAAATAACAAGATGAAGAAAAGCGTTTTAATGCTATCAACATCAACCAGAGACTTCCCAAGATACCATTGTCAGAAAATGCTCTGGGACTTCGACATCCAGACCGACTACCGACACCGAAACAAAAGGACTGAACCTCAGAATCAGAAATGAAGAAAAATAGAACCTTTCAGATGGCGGATGTGGGTGTCCCGGCAAGCTAGGAAGTGAACGTAAAAGAGAATTAGAAATTGAAGAAGTACCAGGACCTCGTCCATGAGCAGAGTAAGATATGGAATATGAAGGTTGTAATCGTGCTTATAATAGTAGATGTGTTTGAAACTGTGCCAAAAACAATAAAATTGATATTGAACGACTTGGAATTCCAAGAAATGTCCGACACTGTGCAGGGCTCAGCGTTGTTGTGGTATGTGAAGATACTGAGGAAGGTGCTGGGCATTTAAAGAAATTTAATGTCACTCAATCTTCAACCATGACTACCAGACATCAGCTATTTATATTCAAATACATGAATAATAATAATAATAATAATAATAATAATAATAATAATAATAATAAATTGTAAATGCGTTCCTGTTATAACGTTATTTTGTTTCGTTTTTACTTCTAGTCAATTTGTCTATTTTTATCGTTAATTTTTTTAAGCCACAACAAGAATAATAACAGCAACCATAGTAATAATAATAATATTAATAAAATTTTATTTTATACTTATGATAATTTAAATATATATATATACACACACAGAGGTACATATATAAGAACAACATTTATAACAATAATTATTCTAATAATCTTATATTTCTTTATTTTATTTTATTAATAGTGTTTAAAAGATATATATAGCATTATATCGACACATTTAATTTCGAACTGTTTACTCCGACATCCAGCGAAAAAAAAAAAAAAAAAAAAAAAAGAATATCCCCTTGGCGGTCAAGGTTAAAACGCAAATCTCTAACAATTTTAACGAATACGAATGAAATTTCATACCGGATCGGTCGTCACCCGGGTCAACAAGGGCCGCGTCCCTCAGAGAGGAACCAGTCTGAGGACGAAAAATCTGTTACTGGAACAAACTCCTCCACGAACGAAGAGACACTAGGTCACCAAAACCGGATTATTGCCAACCTTGGATCAAGTGACTCAATACCAAATCGACTAATAAAAAGAAAACGAACTAAATGGACCCGCGAAGAGTATCGACAAGTCATGACATCTTTCTTCACTGCTCTCGAAACCCCAACAAAGAACACCACCAATCAAACATACCAAATATGGAGAAGTATGGTGGGAAAGGATAAAAGACCTAACCTCAATCCAAACATGCTTTCTAATGTCCGTAGGGACATTATGCGAAACAACAGACTCTCAAAGACAGAAATAGATAGGATAAAATTAGATATAAGACAAAATACTATGATCCATCACTCAAAATGTAATGAGATGAATGTAGATATAAGTAGTGTGACAGAGGATGAGGTAAAAACTAAAACAAATGAAATACGAAATAACCTACCAGGAAATAAAATCAAAGACTCTATCTTAAACACAACCTGCAGTTCTCCAGACAATGTTTCTGAAGATGACTCCAGGTACATTATGTTAGAATTCCTTGAAAACCACAAAGCGGAAATCACCGAAGCGAAAAACCACGTAATCCAAGTACTCAGCAAAGTAACTTTCATACAGTTGTCAGAAAGAGACCAGCTACCCAAAATCCATATGACGAATTCCAACAAGCATATTGTGAAAATATACAACGCTGCTCTGGAAACACTGTTAACAGATAAACCACCGGGAAACATCACAGAAATTAACAACGTAATATACGCAACAGCTTTAGCAGCGACTCTGAAGCTTGGGATCAAGACTATAAATAAAGTTAACAGACGTAGAGAACCAGCTTGGAAAGCAAAATTGTTACGAGAAATAAAACAAATCAGATGTGAGCTTTCTATATTAGATGAGCTCACCAGAAACCCTAATATTTCCACGCGCAAGTGCAAAAAGATCAAGAGGAAACACAAAATTAAATCACTACTTGACATTCCACCAACCACGGAAATGCTGAAGCAGAAACTTCAGCTAAAAGCACAGAGAACAAGGCGATACGAAAAACGTTGTAGGTTCTATCGCCAAAATAAAATATTCCAAACGGACCTTAAGAAATTTTACAGGGAAATTGGAAAAAAACCTATACATGTCGAAAGGCCACCATCGATTGATACTGTACAGACATTTTGGGAAAATATTTGGAGCAGCCCGAAAGAATATAACCCTAAAGCTGAATGGATCCGGCGTGAAGAAGAACGAATGTTGGATAGACCTCTGCAAGAATGGGAAAATATATCCACAGATGATGTTAGGCAAGCTCTAACGAAATCGCAAAAATGGAAATCCCCAGGAAATGACAAGGTTCCCAATTTCTGGCTTTATCATCTCTCGTCTATCCACAAAATACTTGCGGAAACATTATCAACGATTGTAAATAATCCCAATAAAATCCCGGAATGGATTACTGAAGGTATTACATACCTCATACCAAAAACAAATGAAACAGATGACCCGAAAAATTATCGACCGATAACATGTCTCTCCACAACGTATAAGTTGATCACGTCTGTCATGACGAACCGTGCTTACTCCTTTTTAGAAACAAACAACATTCTTCCACTGGAACAGAAGGGATGCAGGAGGGGTTCATATGGCTGCAAAGACCAATTACTAATAAATAAAATGATTCTGGAAAATTGCAGGAGCAGACGTAGAAATCTCAGTGCAGCGTGGATTGATTATCGTAAAGCTTTTGACAGTGTTCCACATTCTTGGATCCTTAAGACTTTGGAAATGTACAAAGTCTCCCCTGTGGTATTAAATTTCCTTAAGCACAGCATGGGAATGTGGAACACCAAACTATACCTTAGTCACACCAGGGGCACTGTCATATCCAACCGACTAAATATCCGACGTGGAATCTTTCAAGGAGACTCTTTGTCTCCACTTCTGTTTTGTTTGTCCTTACTCCCTCTTACGCATGAACTGAACAACAGTAGCTATGGCTACAAAATAAATAACAACATATTCAATCACCTACTATACATGGATGATCTCAAACTCTTTGCCAAAGACGACAATGAGTTGAAGGGCCTACTTAATATTGTAAAATACTTTAGTGACGACATATGCATGAGCTTCGGATTAGATAAATGTGCTAAAGTAACATTTAAGAAAGGTAGAATTTTAGAAGCACCCTTAATAGATTTAGATTTTGCCACGAAGATTAGAGAATTGGAGCATGATGAAGCTTATAAGTACCTAGGAATTAGTGAGGGAGATGGCATACAACACTCCCAAATGAAAGAGAAGGTAAGAAAGGAGTACTACAGGCGTGTACGCCTGGTACTAAATACTGAGCTAAACTCAAAAAACCGAATATCAGCTATAAACACCTTAGCTGTTCCTGTGGTGCAATACAGCTTTAATGTACTTAACTGGACCATAGCTGAAATTAAGCGAATGGACGCCAAAACGAGAAAGCTCCTCACTTGCTACCGCATGCATCATCCCAAAGCTGATATTGATCGCCTGTATGTGCCCAGATCCGAAGGAGGCAGAGGACTAGTTCAACTAGAACTATCCTACAAAAGTACAACAATTGGCCTCCAAAGATACTTGGAAAAAACAGAAGACTGGATGATGGTATGTGTCAAGGAACATGAAAGTAGGAAGTGTCTCTACTCTGTAGTAAAGGAAGCCGAAAAATTCAAAAAAGAGCTTCAAATGGGCACAGAAATTCAAATACATCACTGTACACCGGCTGAAGCTGCAAAAAACTTTTAAAAAAATGCAAAGACAAATGCGACCGACCAGATAAAGAAACAATGGCAAAATAAACCGCTCCATGGCCAATACTCTGCCCGTACCAAACAAGCAGACGTAGACAAAAACCGCACCCATCAGTGGCTACGTAGTGCAGGGTTGAAAGGTGAAACTGAGGGTTTTATAATTGCTGCACAAGACCAATGCTTGTTAACTAGGAATTATCAAGCACATATACTAAAATACTGTGTTAGCCCAAGATGCAGATTCTGTGACAAATATCCAGAAACCATTGATCATCTTATATCAGGTTGCACGATATTGGCATCCACTGAATATAAAAACCGGCATGACAGAGTGGGCCAATATCTGCACTGGAAAATTTGCAACTCCTATGGGAAGGAAACTGGAAGAAATTGGTACGAACACCACCCTGACCCGGTTACGGAGATAGGACCTGTTACAATTCTATGGGACTACACAATATACACTGACAGAACAATCAAAGCCAACCGCCCAGACATTGTTATTAAAGACCACAAACAAAATAAGTGCCTCCTTATTGATATGGCAGTCCCTGCAGACTGCAATGTGTCTTTGAAGATATTCGAAAAACTGTCAAAATACAAGGACCTTGAAATCGAAATCTCAAAAATGTGGCACATGGGAACATCAACAATTCCTGTTGTAGTTGGAGCCCTTGGACTGGTTGGAAAAGATTCCAGTAGGCTGATTGAAGGGATCCCTGGAAGTCCATGCCTCAAAGAGATACAAAAAATTGTTCTGACAAGTACAGCCCACACTTTACGAAGGGCTTTATCTATGTAATTTTTTTTTTTTTTTTTTTTTTTTTCAGTGGAAAGTGTCATGATGCCATTTCTAACCTTAGGTCCCTGGGCGGGACCCGGAAAGAAATGTGTAAACGCCAGATATCAAAGGAAATAAAATAATAATAATAATAATAATAATAATATCAACTAGGTTTTAAAGCAAAATCTTTCTTTCCGATATTTGCTGAACCTACAGAAGGGGTAGGGAGATTATGTTGCACCAATTTTCTCAGAGATTATCGCCTGTCGGTTCATAAAATTAGCATTTGAAATTCTTGTATATACTCGGATTCGAAGATTGCATATTGACACCAATGAAAAATGGACAATTATCTTACTATTAATGAATATACCCACAAACATAACAAGGTAGTGACATATGTACGATGGAAAATATGCAAGAAGCCCAAAATCGAAACCACTGAGAGATGGTAAGAGCACAAACCAGACACAGTTACCTAAAATAATGATGTAACTATCTTCTGGGACATGCCAATTCAAACTGGCATTTAAAAGATATTAAAGCAATTGCCATGTGTGGAACATCTACTGCTCATCTAATCAGGAGAATATTATTAATGTAAAGAGAATAAAAAGTCTGTATATGCTATGAATCATTTCACTTATATTTTCTACTTTACTTCACCCAAAGTCTCAGGTTAGTGACTGTACTAAGCCGAAAGCAATTATTATTATTAATAATATTATTAATAATAATAATCCTCTGGGATATGCCAATTCAAACTGACAGGGAAATAAAAGCCAACAGGCGTGATATTAACATAAAAAAAACAAGAAATTCAGGAAGTGTCTGCTTATTGACATAGCAGTACCATATGAGAGAAACACCTCCATAAAAATTATTGAGAAATTTTCCAAATAAAAGGACCTACAGATCGAGATTAACAGGATGTGGAGAATGAAGTGTGAGACTGTACCAATAGTAATCGGAGCTCTGGGTCTCGTGAGAAAAGGAATGGACAATTTTACTAACAGTGTCCCAGGTAACATCAACATACAAGTTACCCAGAAGATCGCCCTACTGGGAACATCCCATATACTAAGAAAAGTGTTATCATTTAAATAACAATTCTCCTATAGGGACTGAGGAGCATAGTTTGGGCCAGGCTCTACAGGATACAAAGCAGGAAACATACACAAATAATAATAATAATAATAATAATAATAATAATAATAATAATAATAATAAGGAGGAGGAGTAAGAAATTGAAAACAAGAATACCACCAATCGCAGTAGGTGCGCTTGAAATGATAAAAAAAAGAACACAATGACACATTGAAAAAAAAATCCCTGGAAATCCCAGCTTAAGAAAAATACAAAATATTGTCTTGATAAGTACAACCAACACACTAAGAAGAACTTTGTCCATGTAATGCGAGTGATTCTATGGAAGTTAGAAAAACAAATCATGAAATGTAGCCATAACAACACACCATTAGCTGCCTTAGGTCTTCTCGCAGACTTGGTAGGTAGTGTGACCATAGAAGAAATCGTAGTATAATAATAAGAAGAAGAAGAATAAGAAGAAGAATAAGAAGAAGAAGAAGAAGAAGAAGAAGAAGAATAAGAAGCAGAAGAAGAAGAAAAAGAAGAAGAAAAAGAAGAAGAAGAAGAATAAGAAGAAGAAGAAGAAGAAGAAGAAAAAGAAGAAGAAAAAGAAGAAGAAGAAGAAGAAGAAGAAGAAGAAGAAGAAAAAGAAGAATAAGAAGAAGAAGAAGAAGAAGAAGAAAAAGAAGAAGAAAAAGAAGAAGAAGAAAAAGAAGAAGAAGAAGAAGAAGAAGAAGAAGAAAAAGAAGAAGAAGAAGAAGAAGAAGAAGAAGAAGAAGAAGAAGAAGAAAAAGAAGAAGAAGAAGAAGAAGAATGTGCTTCATTTAAATCCTTTAAAATATTTAAAGTAATAATAAATTTTGGCATGAAAATACTGCGTTTTAATGCCGCTCCCCGAGAATTTCGTATCTATGCTAAAAAGCGAGAAATTTATGGCTCACCTGACACACATCTTTGACAGCATTACTTAGGCAACGCCTTCTGGCGTCAAGTTCATTGGTTTCTCTTTCCGTAGAATTAATTTAGGTTAGAACGAATTCTAATTGCAACTTATGTTTGACATCTGTCCTCATCCTAATTAGCGCAATGTATAGGGTTTGTTGTTTTTTAGATTTACTCCTAACGACTTACACTTTTGTTCGTTGTTTTCTTTATTTTTATTTATTCATTTATATGTTGCCTTCTTTAACGGTTATCGCATAGAAGGTGAAATCAGCAAGTCGGGTTCAAACCCCGACCGTTCACTTTCGCACTTGCTCCTTTCGGAAACGCATGAATCTATTTTTTCACCCCGGCAGCTATGAATTATATAGTAGGGTAGACCGATCTCTCTAACTTTGGTAGGCTGCTAGTTCGGGAGAAGGATTTCTCCCAATCCCGTAGAAAAGACAACAGAAAACCAATCCGCCATCTTTTCTATAACAATTTACAAGTCCTGAGTATGAGGATAAACTACATTCCGCAGCAAGACCTCTGATCAAGGAATTTAGAGGAAATAAATTGCTAGTCATTTTGCTTTAAAAATGTTTTGTTGTTCATTTTACTATAAATATGTACTGTTGGTCATTTATATATATATATATATATATATATATATATATATATATATATATATATATATATATATATTAATATATATATATATATATATCAGTCTATATCTCTGATATGAGGTATTATGATTATTTAATATATATATATATATATCAGTCTATATCTCTGATATGAGGTATTATGATTATTTACATTATTTACATTATTCGGACTGTTATCCTCATCTTCATTGTCATGTTCACAATATTTCGACCGTTGTATGCTCTGGCCTTCTTCAGTGGATAAAGGCGTTGGTTAGATCCAGTGACTAAACCCAAAGATTTGCGAGTTGAATACCAGGCTACAGCAGTGGTCCACCAAACTTGGAGAGTTGAGTTAAAGGGAAATAACTGAGACATCCGGAAGAGGCAAGTCACGTGGAACTAGAACAGTCTAACCCGGTGGATGAAATAAAGGCCTTGGTTCGAAATTCCAATCACCTGAAGAAAGCCGGACCGTATAACGGCCGAAAACGTTGTAAATATAGCAATGAAGATAAGGCTAACAGTCCGAATAATATAAATAATATAAATAATCATAATACCTAATACGATTGCGGGTCGCGTCTTGTACGGCGAATGTAGCCCGAAACCTATATTTTAACTTGAAAATTTGGAGATCGTCTTATACGCTCAGACTCCTTGTACGACAGCATATACGGTATTCAGATATCTATTCTCATTTGTGTAGACGCTTATTGATTCCCTTTACTTTGAAAAAATGATGAAGCCAGTGAGTACTAACTAAATCAACAAAATTATTTTTATGAATTATAACTTCGCGATGGTACCACATATCATTTTTAAGCCATTATAAGTGAACCGACCATAACTAATAATCCTTTGTTTTAACACGTCTTTGGGTGACTGTTTCTCGATCTGTCAGGAAGAAATTCTACAAAGTAATTAAATTCTTCAGCATTTCTTTCAATTCCTCCAAAGTGCCATTCTTGATGAAGCACTCGGCCGCGGTTATATTCTTTTTTTAGAATCAATGTTTCATCAGTGGCCATTATTTTGTCTGGACTTCCAGTTTTATCACCAGACTTTTTTTTAGTGAAATAGCTGCACACATCCCTACAAATTGTATACCAGTCAACTAATGTTTGCTTCGAATAAATATAGTCACTTAAAATCAACCACTCGGGATATCTTTTAGCTCATAAGTGCATTAACAAACTACTTTCAGTTTT
>OZ038502.1:78177166-78179666 GCA_964036315.1 Acanthosepion esculentum
ATGAAATGGACAAAGTCCGACAATTATTTTAGGACATTTTTATGTTTAACATTCTTTTTATAGATACAAGTATTTAAGTAAATGCTCTGTTTATATTAAACAGTATTAAATAACATTTACCGGCCTGAATTTCCGAGAAATTTTCATAGAAAATATTCGTCCTCCGACAGGATTCGAACCTGTATCCTATACAGTGGCCGAATCGGTTAAGGCACGTCAGGCTATATGACGGTTCCGTATAGGATACAGGTTCGAATCCTGCCGGAGGACAAATATTTTCTATGAAAATTTCTCGGACATTGAGGCCGGTAAATGTTATTTAATACTGTTTATTATAAACAGGGCATTTACTTAAATACTTGTATCTATAAAAAGAATGTTAAATATAAAAATGTCTTTAAATAATTGTCGGACTCTGTCCATTTCATAAAATTAAAAGTATAAAATGGCGACAATTTACCCATCATACCCTGTATATGTTGTATTTAGACAGAAAGAATTCATACAAACAAGTTTTGTTAAATCCCACTGACAAAGTCTGTCTATTCAACTTTTTATTGTCTTCCAATTTTCAAATGAGGTGTTGTCCATTAGGATTAAAATTGTTAATAAATTGTTCAAAATTAATGTTTTTATACTATTCAAGTACTTTCAAGAATAAAAGTCATCAGTATGGTAAGCAAGATGTATTTGACTAAATTCCGGCTTTGTAGATTACTAGAATTAGAATTTAAATCAGCTGAAGGTGACATCATATGCAACAATCAAACAGAAAGGTATATATGAAGTATTTATACATTTCTTTTTAATACAGAATTCATTATACGATCTCCAATCGAGAAAGATATCTTGTTTGATGTTGGTTGTTTCTTTTGTATTATAATGACTTCTAGAATTTCGAGTCTTTCTTTGCAATGTGTTCTGTATAATATTTTGGTGTTATCTATTAAAATGTGTTTTTATGCTAATAGTATTCTAGTTGTTTGTGATGTGCTGATCAATATCTGCACAAATTGTACTAAATTTCAACAAGTAACAAGTCAGTCTATGAGAGAGTGTAGTGCATGTGTGGTCAGTATAAGAATGTAATACTGTTTGTTGATTATTAATATTAGAGATACAATCTCCCAAAGGACATGAGAAGTCATAAACATTATTTATGCATAGGGTGGATTTTTGAGGTACTGAATTATTGCTAAGAATTAGATTAGACATTTTGAATTTTTTATAGTAAATGATACATCTAAGATATTTGTTAGTGCCGTTAGCTGTTATACACTGACGACTTATAGTTTTAATGCCCTTTTCATTATGCGTATAATTAGGATGTGCCGGGTTACAATAAAATAATTTAATGGTGTCTTTGTCTTTGTTTATATCAAGATGATTGCTGATATTATTTTTTCTGAATTTCTTTAAACCCATTGCTATTTCTTTATTAACAACATTTATATATGCATGTTTCGTTGCACAAGACTGACAAAGTACTTTAGTCTTTTTTATTATGTCTTATTTATATACGTTCAAGACAAGGCTAAAATGGCAGCCGATGTCCAAAACGACCTTTCTGCCTTCCACCATCATGGCTGATGCTAACCTCCAGGAAAGTGATCGTTGTTGACATAAAGTGGAAAAAACTATATGGAATCCATTACTAGGTCAGCTGCTAAGAATGCCGGTTCGTTGTGAAATTTTTTTCTTTCCAGAATACATCTTACATATCTATAAGTCTACCATTCGTCCATGCTTAGAATATTGCTGCCACATATAGTCCGGTGCCTCTGCTATTTACCTTTAGATCCTTGGTAAAATCCAAAGAAGAATTTGCAATATTATTGGTCCTGATCTGGCGTCTCAGCTTTAGTCACTTTCCCATCGCCGTAAGATTGCCTCTCTATGTCTTTTCTATAAATACGTTCATGGTAATTGTTCGAATGGGCTCTTTGCTGTGGCACATAGACTTTCAAATTTAAGCGCAGTATAAGACTGGCATCAAGATCTTATCCATTTATAGTTGAGCTGGCTAAATGTAGCCGTAAATTCTATGCTAACAGTTTTTTTTCCCGCGCCTCTCGATGATGGAACTCTCTTCCAGTTCCATGCTTTCCAGTCACCTTTAATCTGCAAAAATTTAAATGCAATGGCAATCGCTATCTACCGTCCACCTGATTACTCTCTTCTCTTTCTGATCAACATTAATGTTTCTGTTTCCTAGTTCTTCCACAGCCTGTAACCCCTTGTGTCTTAGTGGCATTATTGCCTTACTTGGGATGATTCAGATATAAGAAAAACAGATGTCTTCTTTACTGGTTTTAATGAACGTAAATATTGTCCAAAGGTTTGTTTATTCCGAGTGCTTTTGGCTAAAATGTTAGCTATTTTCATTTCTTTTTCTTTCTTTTATTTTTTTGTTGTTGTTGTTAGCTAAAATAAAAATATCGTCTATACACCGGATGGAAATTTTGGGGCGTTCCTTGCATTTAAAAAAAATAATAATCGT
>OZ038502.1:78184666-78187166 GCA_964036315.1 Acanthosepion esculentum
ACACATAGTCCCGAATTTCTTCTTTATCCAGAAATTATTTTTTAATATTCTGTGTGTGTGTGTGTGTGTGTGTGTGTGTGTGTGTGCGTGCGTGCGTGCGTGCGTGCGTGCGTGCGTGTGTGTGTGTGTGTGTGTGTATAAAAGATATAAAAACAAAAGGAAAACTTATCTTAACTGACGCATTTCATCCTCTAAGGGACTTTATCAAGGTAAATGCAAGGATTTTATTTTGTAACAAGTATTTATAGTCAAAATCAAAAATGTTGCTAATTGTAATTTTTTTTAAATTTAAGAAACGCTCATAAATGTTCATCAGGTTAGCTGAAAGTTTAGGTAAGTTATGAAGGATAATTTAATGTCTAATAATACAAGAGTGTATATGTATATTGTATATATTTGGGTAGTAATTTTGAACTTATACAATTTAAACTAAAGAGGAATGAGAGTTTTTTAATAAGAATTCTTTTATTTAAATTTATATTTTATACATTTCGAACCATTTCAGGAATGTTCTGGAATAGAAAAAATAAAAATTTTAAATGTCCTTAGCAAGAAACTTTCGATTCCCTTTAACCAAACTTGTATGTATGTTGGTATGTATATATATATATATATATATATATATATATATATATATATAACCAAATGGGTAAATATAGGTAGATATACGAGCGATCGTATACAAATACATATAAAACTCTATAGTGTAAGAAAAAACATTGCTCAATTTAAAGTAATAGAGTTATTTTATATATATACATATATATACATATATATATATATATATATATATATATATATATATATATACATATATATATATGTATATATATAAAATAATTCTATTACTATATTATTTTTCATAAATATAATTCCAGCACTTGAAAATTGTTTCGGCATGAAACTACGAGTTGTGCAATCAATGTAAGATATTATGTATACTGCTTAATATATATATATATATATATATATATATATATATATATATATATATATATATATATATATATTGAGCAGTATTTTTTCTTTCAGACAAGGAAAATTTGGTGAATTTTTTTATTGAGTTTTTTTAGTATTCTAAAATTTTTTGGTTTGGTGGGATAAGAAAGTATAAAAAATAATTTCTTTAGCAACTGACCCCTTGAAAATAGCTAAGGAATTGTTCGAAAGCCCTTGGGACAATAGACCCTCGGCCTAATTTTTACATTCCTTTTGCCTCCACCATACGGAAAAATATAAGAATACTAGAAAAACTCAAATTATCCTCGTTTGTCATATTCAACGAAACATGTCTGAAAGAAAGGTTACAGCCCAAATATACATTATACATTATATATATATATATATATATATATATATATATATATATATATATATATATATATATATATTGCGTGTGTGTGCGTTTAGGCAGCAATCCTTCATTTATACATGTTTCATTAAAGACGACAGACAAGGTACTGCGATTAAGCTTTTTATTTAATTTTCCTGTGTGTAGAAACTGTTCAAATGTTCTGTAATTCCGAGCGCTTTCGGCTATACTTTTAGCCATTATCAAGGACGATTATATTTTTGCTTTTTAATTGGGTGTGTGGGTTGTGTGTATGTTTTTTGAGTTATAGGGATAAAAAAAAGAAACAATAAAATCATATGTATTTATTATCGTCTACCGGTATAAGTATTTGAGTAATCTTATTAAAAAAAAATTAGCTACCCTCGGCCGGATTTGAACCTGCGCGCCCTTGGCGGATGGTACATATTTTTATTTTAATAAGATTAGTGTACTCAAATATTGGTATCCACTAAAAATAGTGTTTAAGTGATAAAAATATCTACATTTATGTGTGCCTTTTAGTGTCACCTGTCAATGGCTGTGATAGCATAAATTCGAAAGTAATCGTGACCGATGGTTTAAGCGTACAGGCTTTGTTTAAATTAATGATGTTCTCCCTCCCAGAAATTGTAACTAATGCCCACTCAGTCTAGTTGTAATATAAACCATGGGTGGGTCCTGCGGGTGTTAAACAAATATAAATGTATCTGTCTATATTTCTGAGATGAGATATTATGTACACTATTTACATTATTCGGACTAATGTCCTCATCTTTGTCGCCATATTTATTACAACTTTTCGGCCGTTGTACACTCCGGCCTTCTTCAGGTGGTTGGAATGTTGAACTTAACCCTTTGTTTCGCTCACTGGGGTAGACTGTTCTAGTTTCACGTGCCATGTTTTAATGGATGCCAGTTATCAGTTATCTCCTGTTAATTTTTCCCTCTCCAAGTTCTCCACCGCCTTAACCGGGTATTGAACTCACACTCTTTGGGTCCTGTCACTGGACACTGGATATAACTAACGCTTTTATCCATTGTGCCATGTGTCCGAATAATGTAAATAGTGTACATAATACCTCATCTTAGAAATATAGACAGATACTGAATGTATAATGTAAATAGTGTACATAATACCTCATCTCAAAAATATAGACAGATACTGAA
>OZ038502.1:78189666-78212166 GCA_964036315.1 Acanthosepion esculentum
CCTTCTGTGAGCCCTAACAGCGACATAAGTCTTCCTTTTTTTCTTTTCTTTTTTTTTCCTCTCCTTCAAACCGTGCGTCCGCAGCAAGAAAAACTCGTCGGCAAACACACAGGCACAGTGGCACACACACACATGCTTGACAAGTTGAACTGCGTGAGGCAAAACGACGAATCATCTTGTCTATCAACTTTTAAACATACGGTTGTGATCAGGAAACGAAGATTTCGACTTGGTGCTTTTTAAGACAGTTGTGTCCGAACCACTTTGTGCAAGATTTTTCTTTCTTTCTTTTTTACTGTGGGGGCGGTTTATAAAAAGAGGGAGGGAAACATCTGGTGGCCTCCCAACACTATCTCTTTGAGTCTGTTGGAAAATTTTGAAAAAAATAGAGATATAATCATTTCTATTTTCTTTTTTCTTTTTAAAACAAAAGAGAAAAAAAAAGGTATTTGGTCAAGCACTATGGAGATGAAAACTGTAAAATTAATAAGTATATTGCACACAAAAATGTTTTACTAAATGATAACCAGTTCTTCATCTTAAAGTTTCTTTCTCTTCTTTTTTTCTGTCGTTATTTTCGCTCTTTTATCTTTATTCCTTCTTTCTTTCTTTCTTTCTTTCATTCTTTCTTTCATTTTCCTCTTCTTACTTTCTGTCGTTATTTTAGATTTTCTTTCTTTCTCCTCTTCTTTCTTTCTGTTGGTATTTTCTTTCTTTCGCTCTTTCTTTCTTTCTTTCTTTATCCTCTTCTTTCTTTCTGTTATTTTCGTTCTTTTTCTTTCTTTCTTCGTTTCTTTTTTCTCTTCTTTCTTCGTTTCTTTCTCCTATTCTTTCTTTCCGTCATTCTTTTCTTTTTTTTCTTTCTTTCTTTCTTTTTATTCATTGTTTCCTTCTTTTTCATAATATCATTTTTTTTTTTACTTTTCATTATTAAATTCATTTTGCTTTCTTTCATTCATTTACTTCATCATTATTCCTCTTTCTTTCTTTCTTTCTTTTTTCCTGTGTGTACGGGTGGTGCAATGGTTATCGGCACGGAATGAAAATTCTTAGTACCGTCTTCGAATTCCAGTCGAGTTCGTTGCATTCACTCACGCACAATACCTTTTCTCCCCCATATGTGGGTTTGTACGAATAAGATTGTTGAGAGTGAATATTGCATCAACAGCTTTTTTTAAAGTTAGCAATCATTTTTCCAGGTAAAGTAGCAACTTTACCTGGAAAAATGATTGCTGACTTTTTTAAAAAAAGCCGTTGATGCAATATTCACTCTCAACAATCTTATTTGTACAAAAATGTGTATATGTTGTAAATACTCAAGAAAAGCTTTATAAGCTGCAGAAAACAAATCAGTTCTTTTTTCTTTCATTTCCTTCTTTTTCATCATTAAATTCTTCTTTTTTTTTCTTTGTTATATCCATTCTTTTATTTTCTTTCTTTCTTTTTCTTTCCACAATTTTAATTTGATTTATTTTCATCATTAAATTATTTATGTTTCATTATTTAATATTCTTTCTTTCTCTTTCCTTTCTTCTTTCCTCTATATTTCTTCTTTTTAATCGTTAGATTCTTCGATTTTCTTTCTTTTAGTTATTTTTTTCCTTCCTTCTTTTTCTTATTACAATCTTTTTTCAATCTTTTCATCATTAAATTATTATCTCTCTTTCTTTTCTTCATTGATTATTTTTCTTACCATTTTTCTTTCTTTCATCTATTCTTTATTCGCTTCTTTTTTCTTTTTTTTTTATTACTAGATATGTGCAAAAGTTTCTGGCACTTGTAAGTTTTTTCGAAAGCTCGGGACAGAAAACAGAGTGAAAAAAACAGTTTTATAAATAAAGAAACAAATGCCGAAAATTTTTGCACACTTTCTTTTTCCTATTTATGTTTTGTGTAGTTTTTCATTTCCTTCTTTTTTAATCATTTTTTCCTTCTTTCTTAACATTATTTTTCGTTCTTTCTTTCTTTCTCCTATTTATTCTTTATGTAGTTTTTCATTTCCTTCTTTTTTCATCCTTTTTTATTTTCTTCTTTCTTAACATTATTTTTCGTTCTTTCTTTCTTTCTCCTATTTATTCTTTATGTAGTTTTTCATTTCCTTCTTTTTTCATCCTTTTTTATTTTCTTCTTTCTTAACATTATTTTTCGTTCTTTCTTTCTTTCTCCTATTTATTCTTTATGTAGTTTTTCATTTCCTTCTTTTTTCATCCTTTTTTATTTTCTTCTTTCTTAACATTATTTTTCGTTCTTTCTTTCTTTCTCCTATTTATTCTTTATGTAGTTTTTCATTTCCTTCTTTTTTCATCCTTTTTTATTTTCTTCTTTCTTAACATTATTTTTCGTTCTTTCTTTCTTTCTCCTATTTATTCTTTATGTAGTTTTTCATTTCCTTCTTTTTTCATCCTTTTTTATTTTCTTCTTTCTTAACATTATTTTTCGTTCTTTCTTTCTTTCTCCTATTTATTCTTTATCTAGTTTTTCATTTCCTTCTTTTTTCATCCTTTTTTATTTTCTTCTTTCTTAACATTATTTTTCGTTCTTTCTTTCTTTCTCCTATTTATTCTTTATGTAGTTTTTCATTTCCTTCTTTTTTCATCCTTTTTTATTTTCTTCTTTCTTAACATTATTTTTCGTTCTTTCTTTCTTTCTCCTATTTATTCTTTATGTAGTTTTTCATTTCCTTCTTTTTTCATCCTTTTTTATTTTCTTCTTTCTTAACATTATTTTTCGTTCTTTCTTTCTTTCTCCTATTTATTCTTTATGTAGTTTTTCATTTCCTTCTTTTTTCATCCTTTTTTATTTTCTTCTTTCTTAACATTATTTTTCGTTCTTTCTTTCTTTCTCCTATTTATTCTTTATGTAGTTTTTCATTTCCTTCTTTTTTCATCCTTTTTTATTTTCTTCTTTCTTAACATTATTTTTCGTTCTTTCTTTCTTTCTCCTATTTATTCTTTATGTAGTTTTTCATTTCCTTCTTTTTTCATCCTTTTTTATTTTCTTCTTTCTTAACATTATTTTTCGTTCTTTCTTTCTTTCTCCTATTTATTCTTTATCTAGTTTTTCATTTCCTTCTTTTTTCATCCTTTTTTATTTTCTTCTTTCTTAACATTATTTTTCGTTCTTTCTTTCTTTCTCCTATTTATTCTTTATCTAGTTTTTCATTTCCTTCTTTTTTCATCCTTTTTTATTTTCTTCTTTCTTAACATTATTTTTCGTTCTTTCTTTCTTTCTCCTATTTATTCTTTATGTAGTTTTTCATTTCCTTCTTTTTTCATCCTTTTTTATTTTCTTCTTTCTTAACATTATTTTTCGTTCTTTCTTTCTTTCTCCTATTTATTCTTTATGTAGTTTTTCATTTCCTTCTTTTTTCATCCATTTTTATTTTCTTCTTTCTTAACATTATTTTTCGTTCTTTCTTTCTTTCTCCTATTTATTCTTTATGTAGTTTTTCATTTCCTTCTTTTTTCATCCTTTTTTATTTTCTTCTTTCTTAACATTATTTTTCGTTCTTTCTTTCTTTCTCCTATTTATTCTTTATGTAGTTTTTCATTTCCTTCTTTTTTCATCCTTTTTTATTTTCTTCTTTCTTAACATTATTTTTCGTTCTTTCTTTCTTTCTCCTATTTATTCTTTATGCAGTTTTTCATTTCCTTCTTTTTTCATCCTTTTTTATTTTCTTCTTTCTTAACATTATTTTTCGTTCTTTCTTTCTTTCTCCTATTTATTCTTTATGTAGTTTTTCATTTCCTTCTTTTTTCATCCTTTTTTATTTTCTTCTTTCTTAACATTATTTTTCGTTCTTTCTTTCTTTCTCCTATTTATTCTTTATGTAGTTTTTCATTTCCTTCTTTTTTTCATCCTTTTTTATTTTCTTCTTTCTTAACATTATTTTCTTTCTTTCTTACATTACATTGTTCTTTATCTTTCACCGTTTTTTTTTTCCTACTGAGGCTTATTTTTATTTCTTTCCATTTTCATTTGGAATTCATTCTTTCTTTTCTTTCTATATCCTTCGTTATTTCATTTTCTTTATCTTTTTCCTTTGCTTTATTTCTATTCCCTTCACCTTTGAATCTTTATTTATTTCCTTGTGTCGTTAATTGCTCTACTTGTCTTTCTTTCTTTCTTGAATCACCTTCGAGCGACATCACTCGTCGAAGGAAAGACAGAACGAGCGTCATCAAGGTGACGTAGCGCACGCGTTCTCGTCCGCTTTTCTCGTCCGTTCGCTCGTCCTTTTTCTTTCATAAATATAAACGCACAATCATTACACTCTTGGCTCCAAACCAAAACAACACGTGGTTCCCTGTCCTCTTCTCCAAGTCAACTCAATTCTCACTCACCGGTCAAATGTTGTTCACCAACAATATTATCAGTGACCAATTCCAAATGATGTACCCGCTACTTAGTTTATCGCAACCGACCCTTACGCACCCGGCGACCAACCCTTGTGCAACGCCTTTTGTGGACGATCGCTTTAAACATTCATGGTGAGTTCAAATCCTCGTGGGCGACAAACAAAATGATAATATCTTCGTTTTCTTCTTCTTCTTCTTCTTCTTCTTCTTCTTCTTATTATTATTATTATTATTATTATTATTATTATTATTATTGTTCATTTTGATTTTCTATATTATTTTCCATGTCTCACCCGATGTTTTTCTTAGGTAATCTTTTTGTACATTATTATTCGTGCTATTTACTTTGATTTCTGTTCTATACACATTTCCTTCCGGGTCCCAACCAGAGACCTAAGGTCAAAAATGGCTTCCGATTATTATTATTATTATTATTATTATTATTATTATTATTATTATTTTGTTGTTGTCGTCGTCATTATTATTATTATTATTATTATTATTATTATTATTATTATTATTATTATTATTACCTTCTTTTGCTTTCTGTTCAAAACAATCCCTAATCGGGTTTTTATTCGTGATGTAGAGTAAATCAAGTTAGTAAATAGATGCATTCTGTTTGGAGAAATTTTGATGTTAAGTGATACTTAACATATGCGCAATGTTTATATATTTTCTTTACGTTGATTTTACTATCCTGGGTAAATAAAAGTCCGATGATCATTATTGCTAATATCATGTAAACAGGGGATGCCAGGAATGTTGTTAATGTTTTTGTCTATACCTTTATTTTATCGTATTCAGAATCCCTTTATGCATTCATTTATTTATTTTGATTTTGTGCTTTATTTACAATGTATTTCACCTGAGGTTTTTCTTACATAATTTTTTCGCGCATTATTTATATATTTAATAAGCCATTAATTTGAATTGCCAATCATTTATCAAATTTTTCACGCGAGACTTAAGGTAAATTAAGGTTTTTCTTACCAATGCTTTAGCATATTATTATTATTGTTGTTGCTGTTGTTGTTGTTGTTGCTGTATTTTGATTTGCTGTGTTTCGAACAGAGACTTCAAGAAACAACAAGTTTCATGCATCAGAAGATGCAAACAGACGATGTACCATGCAATCAAAAATAAAAAATATATTTGTGGTTTATTATTATTATTATTTATTTATTTATTTATTTATTTTAATTTTTTAATACAATCATTTACCAAATCGTTCACCTGTGAAATTTTTCTTGGCAATTCTTTAGCATATTATTATTATTATTATTATTATTATTGTTATTATTATTATTGTTGTTGTTGTTGTTGTTGTTGTTTTTCGTTTGTGCATATTATGTTTCCTGCTTTGTATCCTGTTGAGCCGGGTCCGAACTATGGTTCTTAGTCCCTAAACGAGAATTGTCATTTTCTTAGTATATGAGATGTTCCGAGTAGGGTGATATTCTGGGCAACTTGTATGTTGATATTATTATTATTATTATTATTATTATTATTATTATTATTATTATTATTATTATTATTATTATTTAATCGATATTTGATATAGTTTATTGTCGATTCATCAGCCGTGACCTTAGATAAGAGAATATTGAAGAGATACTGATTTTCTTTTTTTAACTATACAACTGAAAAATTACATTGACAATAGTACACTTCGTAATAGGTGTATAGGAACTAGTAAGCACTATTTGGGGGAGATCATGAAATAAATTTCACCAAGGATTTTATTAAGATATAACAAACGCATTGACACCGAATAAATTATTATTATTGTTATTATTATTGTTATTATTATTATTATTATTGTTATTATTATTATTATTATTTCCATTGATTTCTGTTGCACACACATTTGCTTGCGGGTCCCAAACAGAGATCTAAGGTCAGCATGGCTTCATGATATTATTCACTAATCCTTTAAAAATGAAAAAAAAAACGAAGATCACATTTTATATAGATAAAGCTCATCGTACTGTGTGAGCTGTACTTGTAAGTATTTTTTTTTGTATTTCTTCAAGAAGGCATGGACCACAAGATATCCCTTCAATTATTATTATTATTATTATTCGTTATCTTAAGCAGGTCTTATGCAGTTATGTAAAGATCAGACGCGGGTCATAACAAATAACCATGTCTCCGGTCATTTCTTCAGCTTTCTACATCAACAGAAAAACTCTCAGAATTCGAGCGCTATCAAACAGTATTATTTTCTGAAACATTTAAATTTCAAACACATTATTTTTATTATTATTATTATTATTATTATTATTATTATTATTATTATTATTATTATTATTATTATTGTTTTTGTTGTTGTTATTGTCTTTGCTGTTGTTGTTCAGTACATATATACTTTTTTATGATAAAGTGGGGAGTAGCAACACGCAAACACATATACGCACGTACAGATAGATAGATAGATAGATAGATAGATAGATAGATAGATAGATAGATAGATAGATAGATAGATAGATACTATTTCGAATTTGTTATGCTTTATGCTTATTGAGAAAGAATGCTCAGTATGGGAAATAGATCTTTAAAAGATACAAGACAACGTACCAAGGAAACAACAGTGAATGGTGACTGTCAGTTTCACGACTCATTGTGATCGCCAAAAAATCTATGTAGCTATAACACAATAGGAATTTCGGTGGGTTTATCCACAATTTCACGCACAAAACTCAGCGCTTTATTCGGAAATTGGTAAAATATAACAAACAGGCAAATGGACCTTTTCGGGTTTTTTAATCAAACTTGTTTGGATGAATACTTGCTGCCTATATATACTTCATATATATATATATATATATATATATATATATATATATATTTCATATATATATATATATATACATATATATATATACATATATATTTCATATATATATACTTCATATATATATATATATATATACGCTTCAAATATATATATATATACTTCATATATATATACTTCATGTATATATATATATATACTTCACATATATATATATACTTCATATATATATATATATATATATATATATATATATATATATATATATATTCATATATATATATACTTCATATATATATATATATATATATGTATATATATATATACTTCATATATATATATATACACTTCATATATATATATATATACTTCATATATATATATACTTCATATATATATATATATATATATTTCATATATATATATATACTTCATATATATATATATATATATGTATATATATATATATATATACTTCATATATATATATACACTTCATATATATATATATACTTCATATATATATATATATATATATATACACTTCATATATATATATATACTTCATATATATATATATATTTCATATATATATATATACTTCATATATATATATATATATATATATATATATATATATATATATATATATATACTATTTACATTGCTATGATTGTTGTCCTCATTTTTACTATCGCATTTACAAAGCTTCTATCGTTGGACGCTCCGTTCTCCGTTCTTCTTCAGGTGATATTGGATGGAATTTCGGAAAAATCTCAGAAATATATATATATATATATATATATATATATATATATATATATATATATATATATATATATATATCAGGAGGTCAGTTTAAAAAATCGCATGAGGATATCGTAAGGTTGAAACCAAGGTAGCGGATTCAACTGACCTCCTGATTTTTTAAATTAAATGCTCTACATTTTATTATTATTTTTATTTTATTTTTCCAAACGTGTATTGATCACTTTTTAATACTACTGTTTCCTCGTCTGATTCAACTCTGACCATTAATGTATGTATGTATGCCTATATATGTGTGTGTTTGTGTGTATGTATGTGTGTGTGTCTTTCTTCGTTGGTGTATTGCCGTAGATAGTAAGTAGTATTTTCGATAACGTTACACCTGGCATTGTTTACATAGTCTGGCACGAGGTTGCAAGTATTCCTAAGCGATCACTCGTCTAAATACTGTGTCCCGGCAACGATGTTGTTTAACCTCGGTGATGAGACAGGTACCGCTGTTTTCGGCGTAACTTTTGACCCTATTATTTATAAACCGAGTAGTTATAGTTTGACGTATGGTGGTTATCTATGGAGAGTGAGTGACAACAAGCCTCCTCTATTGCCCAGCGCACCCCTGAGTATACTCGGCTGGCCTAAAATCAACGTCGTTTGAACAGTTTAACTGATCAGTATTATTATTTTTGGATGTGCATTGTGGTGTGATGGATATCAGCTCGGAATGAAAAATCGGAACCGAGTTCGAATTCCATTCGGGTTCATTCTACTCACTCACGTGCAAATACCCTTGGGAATGTTATGAATCCATCTCTTCTCCCGTCAGGACAGACTGAATAGCAGGAGAGACTGGGTTTTTATAGCCTTGGTTGGCAACCAGTCTACCACAAAATAAATGGCTACCCACTGCAAGAAAATCTTCAAAGCGCTCTCATGCAACATGCCTTGATCCAGTCTGGAAGAGTAGACTCATAAAACTAACATGATATAATGATAATCTCTCATGTTGATGGGCAGTTTGCAATAAATAAATTATTATTTTGGTTAAAATTTTTAAACGTTCTTTATTTCTTTTTTTCTTTTTTTTTTTTTGTAATCATTTCACCTCAAGCAAGGCGATAATTCTACTAAGATGCAAGATGCATTACTGGGGGCGAAAGAAAGTGAGAAGTCTTTAGGAAACGGAACCGGAAATACAATTCTAAACAGGAAACTAGAGACAACTCCTGTTCATACGACTGGGGAGAAATGGGAACCTGTCAATTTTTATTATTATTATTATTTATTTATTTATTTATTTGTTTATTCATTGTTTTTACTTAATCCGCGAAGCAATTGTTTACCGAATCTTCCACCAGAGACCTAAGGGAAATAAATGTTTTTGTTTAAAAATTATGGAAATTTCCTAGGGTTTTCTTGATATGTGTGTCAGTATTCTCTTTACTTATTCCTAGTACTCCCCCTACTACTGGAATAACAGTTGTGTTTAAAATGCCACAATTTTCAATTTCCTTATCTTTTTATTTGGAGAGTTTATCAAATTCTTTTTCGGAAATGTTTGCACTAAGCGCCTTGTTTATAAGATGGCGTGTTATGACACCAAGATGGTCTACTTGCTCGTTTCGCGTGCCCGGTGTCAAATGGCGAAAGTCCCAAGGGAATGTAATACAATAAGAGTGCACAGGTTCGCCTATCGTCCGGTTCATACTTCTTCCCGTTTTATTGTTAACAGAAGCAGAGCTTTATCCTTTGTCTCCTGTTTAGGACTGTGTGTCCGGTCCCTTCTAAATATTCTCATTCTCTTTTAGTCTCAGTAACCCCTTACGTCTTAGTGGCATTATTGACTTGCTTAGGGTGAAATGATAAAAAAAAAACACTAAAAAGCAACGATACCTTCTGGAATTGATGCTGATTTTGATTCAATTCATTTTTTTTCTCTGTATGGCAGTATTTCCCCTTTTCCTTATCAGAAAAAATTCGACGTTACACTTTTTCTCACTCTCTGGTCATCAGTGTAAGATCAAAGTGTAGTATCTGTTCTTCTCATCTCTAATGATAATATTAACAGTTTCGTTATGCAAAAACATTCGGCATTCAATCACCGAATAGACAACGCTACCATCGGTTGAAAATTTCAAGATCTTTCTCTTAATACTATTTTTCGAGAAAATAGGTTTCTCGTAACTTACTAACATTTATCACTCTTTCCAGTATTGATGGGGGCTTCCTTCCTAAACTTTTGTTTGAACCGGTGTAAAATGTCAACATCTTGATTATGCGATTACAAGGTGGGGCGCATAATGTTGGCGTATAAAGGAATTTCCTTTCCTACCATGACTGTTTTTAAATTCATCATCATCATCATCATGAGGAAACAATAATAATAATAATAATAAGTGTAATGATTGTCGTTTACTAATGGAATGAATGACGATATTCCTTAGTATATGTAACTTTACACGAGTCGTTGCTGATTGTTATTGTAGATCATGCGACAACAAGCTTCGTTTCCAGCAACTACTTTACCGTTGTCACCATCACTTTTATTATTAGTATTATTATTATTATTATTATTATTATTATTATTATTATTATTATTATTATTGACATCACCTTCATAATTATTATTATTGCTGTTGTAATTATTGTTCACATGTTTAATTATATTGATTAGCAGTGAATTTATTTTTAATATAACACATTTTTCGCTATTATTATTATATGTAGTATCGTCTTGCTAGACAGTAATTTTAAGTGTCTAATTACCAAGTACCCTCCGGGGTCTATGAGTAAAAAATGACACTGTAGGGGAATTACTTATGCACATTTGGGATTTATCGTTTAGAGGGAGAGGGTTTTGTGGGTGATATATGCAGTTCCGCACAAAAGTAATCTTTTGTAGCTCTGAAATGCTGATGGGTCCAGGAATTTTCCTCACATGATTTTCGGTACCCTTCTTCATCATACCAAATGCCACCATCACTTTGATTTCTGTTGTATACACATTTCCTTCCGGGTCCCAACCAGAGACCTAAGGTCAGAAAGGGCATCATGACATTTTCCACTGATCATTTTTTGTAAAAAAAATAAAATAAAATAAAATAAAATAAAATAAAATAAAAATCCCTAAATCACACACATTTTACATAAATAAGTAAAGTGTGAGCTGTACTTGTGAGAACGATTTTTTGTATTTCTACCAGGGATCCCTTCTGTGTATTTATCGGAACTTTTTCCAATCAATCCGAGGGCTCCAAACACAACTGGAATTACTGATGCCCTCCTATGCAACACTTTTGAGATTTCCACTTGAAGATCCTTGTATTTTGATAAATTTTGAAGATTTTCAAAGATACATTGAAGTGTTGTTATTATTATTATTATTATTATTATTATTATTATTATTATTACTACTACTACTGCTATTATTATTATTACTACTACTATTACTACAGAGATAAGCACAGGAAAGATTAAAGCTGTGGTGATGTTGGTCGCGTTTAATAAAGAAAATAAAAGCATTATTTATATAAGATATCACACCAAAGATCTCTGATTTCTTTCAATGGTCTCGAATGGCAAAAGGCTCTTCAGTTTACAAATTTAAATATTTCCAAATACTACGCCAACTACTACTATTACTATTAATACTACAGCTAGTATTATTAATGTATTAGTAGAATTAAACTTGTATGAATATCCGATTAAGTATATGTATGAAGAAAGAAACCCCTCAGTATCGACTATATAACTATTAATATAAATAGTGATAATAATAGAAGGGTGTGTGTGTGTGTGTGTGTGTGTGATAATTGTATAAGTTGTGGATATATAAGTAATAATAATGCAAACTAATAATAATCTTAATTGAAGTTCCTTTCCTCGTATAAATTATGATTCTAATTTCATATAACTCTAGATCACTGGTTACGGCCATATCACGCTGAAACATTGGTTCCCGTACGATCCCCCACGTTAAGCAATGTCAGTACCTAGATGGGTGATTACTGGGGAATGACTAGTGCTGTAAGCTTGGATGTGCGGTTGCTGGAATGGATAATGACTTAGAAGTTGAGATCGGTTCAATTCCCGTTTGGCTCGTTGTATTTTGGGATAAGGTAGAAATCCACCCCCAGCTATGGGTTAATTAGTAAGAGTTGTGTCACTAAATCATTATTATCTCAAAAAAAGAAATTCTTACAAGCTGAAAACATTTTTTGGTTTTAGAAAGGTTGATAAGCCGTAGAAAACAAATCAAGCCATCAGTTTAATTCAATATGTGTTTCATAGTTTTCCCATATAATTTCTAATATAAATTTTCGAAATTCTGTTACAAAACTATAAGAATTATTATTATTATTATTATTATTGTTGTTGTTGTTGTTGTTGTTGTTTCCTCTGTTTTCTATTGTCTAGCCATTTCCTCCCGGGTCCCAACCAGAGACCTAAGGTCAGAAATAGCTCCATGACATTTTCCACTGATCACGTTTGTAAAAAAAAAAAGACATTTTACATAGATAAAGCTCTTCGTAATATGTGAGCTCTACTTATGAGTACAATTTTTTGTATCTCTTTAAGGCATGGGCTACCAGGAATATCTTCACTCGGAACCTTTTCCAATCAATCCAAGTGCTCTAAGCACAACTGGAATCATTGATGTCCTCATGTCTTTTGGATTTCAAGATCCTTGTATTTTGATAGTTTTTTCGAAGATCTTCAAAAATACATTACAATCTGCAAGGACTGCCTAGTCAATAAAAAAATCACACTCTGTTCTTGTGGTTATTGATTGTTATTATTATTATTATTATCATCATTATTATTATTATTAGTCACTCATTGAGTTTTCACTATAGTAGTGACTGAGGATTTATACTAAAGTGACAGCTTATCTGCTCAATACAACAGCACCCTCCTCAGTATTCTTCATGTTTTCAGTCGTACTGATGTATGGCTGGTTTTGATTCTTCATGGGATTTCCGATTCTTCCAGTTTTTTCTTTTGTCTTTTCTTTTTATTTATTTTATTTTATCGTGATAATTCCTAGTGTTCTGTCAACTACTGGTATATCTCTGAACTTCTTGCTACATAATTTCTTCTGTTTTCTGGCGGTCCAGGTTCTTACCCAATTTTCCCTTTCTGTTAATTTTACTGGGTTCTAAAGCAAAAAAAAATCCAAAATTCACGACCGAACTCTCTCTCTCTCTCTCTCTCTCTCTCTCTCTCTCTCTCTCTCTCTCTCTCTCTCTCTCTCTCTCTCAATAATAAGGCTAGTGGTTTGGGTGAAACTCCAATTACCAGAGAATTTTGTGTTCTTCATTCTTTAAGACAAATTCTGGTTTGTTTAACTGGTCTTCACAATCAAATTGCTGTCGTTTGCTCTGTTCCCAGTGGATTACACTCTCCTCACTATCTTTCGACTCTTTCTGACCTAACTTATTATTATTATTATTGAACGAGATAAAAGCACACTGATAGAGCGTCCTGGGTATGACGATAAACTAAATCCGCGTCCAGGGTAAGACGATAAACTACGTCCAACAGCAAGGCCTCTGATCGGGAGGTTTTGAGGAGCGTGGAACCCCCTCTTAATTGCTGGTGTTCCCAGGTCCACCCTGACCCGGGGTGGTAGCACCTGTTATGGTCCCAGCTATGGGCAAATAATTAACCCAGAAACTGAGGTAAGGCATTATAAAAGTGTAAAAATAGGTTTTAATACCAGAAATAATTTGTAAAAAAATTATTACCAGAAATAAATTTTTGAAAAAAAAAATATTACCAGCAATGTGTTTTTTTGAAAAATATTGCCAGCTATATGTTTTTGAAAAATAATATTACCAGCTATACGTTTTTGGAAAAATAATATTAACGGTTATACATTTTTGAGGAAAAAATATTAACAGAAATAGATTTTTGACAAAACAAAAATATTACCAGAAAAAAAAATTGTCGGCATTAAATGACCCAGTGAGGTTGATATGCCGTAAAACAAACAAAACAAACCAAACCAAACCACACTGAAGAGTGAAACTGGGACAGAGATATACGAAGTCCGATATACCCATCATCAAACTCAGTCTGACAACGGTATACCAGACACATGCATTACAGCCAAGTGGTGATATGGGGACAGATTTTCTTAAAAGTTTCTAGTATTATTATTTCCTTTGATTTCTGTCGTATACTCATTTTCTTCCGTGTCCCAACCAGAGACCTAAGGTTAGAAATGGCATCATGACATTTTCTACAGAGCATTTTTTTTTAAATAAAGAAGACAACTTAACATTATTAGTATTATTGTTTTTTGTTATTATTATTGACAAACAGCAAAAACGTAAAAACAAAATATGTAGAATAGTTTTTTATTATTATTATTATTATTATTATTATTATTATTATTATTATCGTGTGAGCGCAGTACGTTAACAAAGTGATGGTGGGGTATAAATATACGAAGTCCGATATACCCATCATGACACTCAGTCTGACAACAGTATAGCAGACACATGCATCAAAGCCAAATGGTGATATGGGGACAGATTTTGTTAAAAGTTTCTATTATTATTATTATTATTTATAATAAATAGCACAGGCCCGAATTAAAAATAAGAGTCATTTAACAGAGACCGGGAAGCTGCTAGGAGGGGATTGCTCTCGGTTTGGTCAACTGGGAGAGGGAACTCTGATTTTTTAGCAACAACAACAACAACAATAATAATAATAATAATAATAATAATAATAATAATAATAATAATAATTGCATATCTTCAAGCAGCCTTACAGTGCGCCGAGAATCTTCATCAATGATGGAAACATCAGGGCTGTTTTAAGATATGCAATTATTATCATCACCATCATTATATTTCGATTTCTGCTATGGTCACACTACCTACCAAGTCTACGGGAAGACCTAAGGCAGCTAATGGTGTGTTGTTATGGCTACATTTCATATGTTTTTCTAACTCCCGTAGCATCACTAGTGTTACATGGACAAAGTTCTTCTTAGTGTGTGGACTGTACTTATCAAAACAATTTTTTTTGTATTTCTTTTAAGTAAGATTTCAAGGGATTTTTTCAGTGTGTCGTTGTGTTCCTTTTTTTATCATTCCAAGCGCACCTACTATGACACTGGTACTATTCTTGTTTTCAATTTCCACAATTTTTTCTATTTTGATTTCCAGGTCTTTATACTCCGATAACTTTTCAAATTCCTTGATTGCTATGTTACAGTCCGCCCACCAAGCCATATCAATCAATTATTAATATTATTATTAGTAGTAGTAGTAGTAGTAGTAGCAGTAGTAGTAGTATTAATATCTGATCGAGAGACGATCGGACAGTTATTAAACTTTCATCGCAATGATGATATAGTGACAGGAATATATTTCCTTTTTGTGTTGTTTGTATTATTTTTTAAGATATATTACGTGAATATCTGATAATGTTGTTAGAGATCAAGTGACAACAAGTTACATCCATCCGTCAACACCTCTCATTTTTTTAATTTTCTGTGTTCCTACTCATTATTCTTTATTTGTTTAAATTCGACACTCTGTGTGTGTGTGTGTGTGTGTGTGTGTGTGTGTGTGTGCGTGTGTGTGTGTGTGTGTGTTAAATTTAATCATCGAAAAAGATTCCAGTTCGTACAACCTAACTTTTATCACGATATCAAGTTTAACAACAATAAAAAGGATAAATATATATTTATTCGTTTTCCGTTTTGCCATTTTATATCCGATAAAAATATTTGAATGAAATTTTCTAATAGGATTCTATGAAAAACATGGCTTTTTCGTCAATCGTTATTCATTTTTAAGTAATTTTACTTTTGAATAGTCATTAAAATTAAAGAATTACTAATAAAAATAAATAATGGTTGACAATGCTTGATAAAAATTCAGCTTAATATTATGACCTCTAATATTACTTGTGTAAATAAAGCAACTGAAATTAAAATCAAGGAAATAGTAATAAAAAATTAATAATTGAAAATGCTTTATTTATAAAAATTTCAGATATTATTCCTAATAAAATTTTCTATAAAATAAGTGAAGTTAAGATGAAATACCAGCTAAAATAATAATTCACCTAATAAAAATTCAAGATAATATTAGTATTACTAATATTACTAGTGTGAATAGAGAAACTAAATTTAAGAGGAAATACTAGTCAAAAATGTATAATGAAATTTCCAGATAATATTACCACTACTAAAATCAAAATTTCAGGTAATATTACCCTTACTAATATTATTAGTATAAATAAAGCAAGTGAAATTAACATAAAAGAAAAAAGTCAAAAAATAAATTTTGTTGACAATTCTTCATTGAATACAAATTCAAGATAATAGTACTACGACTAATACTTTGAATGTAAATAAACCAATAAAAATAAGATGGAAAAAATACAAAACCCGAATTATTAATAATGGCTGTCAATGCTTCATTGAAACAAAAATAAAAATATATATATTATATTGTATGTTATATTTTTATATATAATTTTATTATAAAGTAAAATTATTTGATGGATTTTAAATATTATAGGAATCATACTATTATTACCATTATTATTATTATTATTATTATTATTATTATTATTATTATTATTATTTGCATATTTAAACTAGTTGCCTAGTGATTGTCGCTGGGGACAAAGTGACAGCAAAACTTTTTTCAATTCTCTGGCGTCTTAACAAATATCCTCACAGATTCGAGGACATTTTCAATTATTATTATTATTATTATTATTATTATTATTATTATTATTATTATTATTATTATGTTAATGTTTTTGCATATTCCCTCCTTCATTGATGATTGAAGACGAAATGACAGCAGGTTTTCTCAATTCTTCAGTACTTTTCTCAGTATGTTGGCAGAACCCACATATGTTCGTTTCTACCTCAATTCTTCTTCTGCTTCTTCTTATTATTATCATCATCATCATTATTATTATTGTTATTATTATTATTATTATTATTATTATTATTATTATTATTATTATTATTATTATTATTAAAAGGAATTTTTAAAATAATAAAATTATCAGAATGCATATTTCCTACCAATGGTCGCAACAACCATTTTCGCGGGAATTTATATTAATATTATAGCTGAGAAAATATTGTTACATTCATCTTAATAATGATATTACTAATAGTAATTGTAGTTTTTGTTGTTGTTGTTGTTATTGATGATGATGGTGATGAAGATGATGATGATGATAAAACCTATTCTTGCTGTACTATATTTTACGCTACATTCCAATGTTTACCAATGTTAAGTTAATGTTTTCAACGAATATATTGAACGGCAGTCTTAAAATTATCAACAACTATACATAGCATAATTTTTATATTTCTTTCAATACATATCCATTATTATTATTATTATCTGTCTAAAATGGCAGCATTATTAGCATATTAATAGTCACTTAACTTATGCGTGGGATTAAAGTAAATATATACGGTCTTATCTGGGAATAAAAGTGTCTCTCAGTGGAACTGTAATATCCTATAATATCTATCTATCTGTCTATATGAATATATATATAACAGTTAAGGATCAAATGCAGACAAAATATAAATCGGAATCCAACAGGAATATATATATATATATATATATATATATATATATATAGATAGATAGATAGATAGATAGATAGATAGATAGATAGATAGATATAGATATATATATATATATATATATATATATTTGTAGATATATATATATATATTTGTAGATATATATACATTTGTAGATATATATATATATATATATATATATATATATATATATATTTGTAGATATATATATATATATTTGTATATATATATATATATATATATATTTATTTGTAGATATATATATATTTGTAGATATATATATATATATTTGTAGATATATATATATATATTTGTAGATATATATATATTTGTAGATATATATATATATATATATTTGTAGATATATATATATATATTTGTAGATATGTATATATATATTTGTAGATATATATATTTGTAGATATATATATATATTTGTAGATATATATATATATTTGTAGATATATATATTTGTAGATAGATATATATTTGTAGATATATATATATATTTGTAGATATATATATATATATATATTTGTATATATATATATATATTTGTATATATATATATATATTTGTATATATATATATATATTTGTATATATATATATATATATATATATTTGTATATATATATATATATTTGTATATATATATATATATTTGTATATATATATATTTGTATATATATATATATATATATATTTGTATATATATATATATATTTATACATATATATATATATATATATTTATATATATATATATATATATATATATATATATATATATATATATATATTTGTATCTGCATTTAATCCTTAACTCATATATACATATATAGAGAGAAAATATAATATATACATATATATATATATATGTGTGTGTGTGTATATATATATATATATATATTTCTTTTTTTTTTTTTTTCTTAAATAGTGTGTATTACGTTTATTACCCAGCGCATTCGAGAAATCTTACTGAAGAAAATGCCGGAGAACAAATTTTCTGTACGTGGATTGTACTATACTTAAACACTGTGTAATAAATAAAATTGGGATGTCCCTTTCAAATATGATGTGACCAATACAACAACATTTGAAGTAATAAATATATATATAACGATATAAAGATGGAGGTTCGTACACTAGAGGAGTGCACAATATCATTATTAAATTTTCTCGCGTACGCAGGCCAGTGGACCGACTAAACACTGTTTAAAAATGTGGCGTCTACTCAAACACGGGTATCCAGTAAAAATAATGTTTGAAGTAATAAAAATATGATATTATACAGAATTATGAGATATATTATGTCATAGATTTATTTATATATTATTATTATGACATTATTATTAATATTTAAATACATTCTTTATATATATTTATATAGTGTCGGTAACATCGTTTTCCCATATATATATATATATATATATATATATGGGAAAATGATATATAAATTTTTATGTATATATATGTGTGTGTGTGTTTGTGTGTGTGTGTGTGTGTCGTTTATCATCATCACCATTATTATTATTATTATTATTATTATTACTGAAAATATGAGGCTAGGTTAAAAATATGTACGACCCAATATACCCAGGATGATCCGCAGTCTTTTGAGCGTATATCAGGCACATGCATCACAGCCAAATTATCATTATTATTGTTGTTCTATATGTTGTTGTTATTGATTGTATATTCTCATAAGATTTTTGTTGTTCTTATTGCTAATCGATCGTCTGAATTACGTTTACATTCATTTATCTATATCATTCATTTATTATTTTATTTCCTTTGATTTCTGGTGTATACTCATTTCTTTCCGGGTCCCAACAACAGAATTCAGGTCAGAAATATATCATGACATTGTCCACTGTGCATTTTTGGAGAAAAAACTGAGATCACTCACATTTTACATAGATAATTAATAAGGTCAGACCTTAGGTCTCTGGTTGGGACCCAGAAAGAAATGAGTATAGACCTGAAATCAAAGGAAATTAATAATCATAATAATAATAATAATAATAATAGCAATACTATCAAAATACAAAGACGTTGAAATCGAAATCTCAATGTGACAGATGAGGATATCAACAAACCCAGTAGTAGTTAGAGCCCTCGAATTGATTGGAAAAGGTTCCGATAGACTCATTGAAGGGATTCTTGGTAGCCTAAGTCTTAAAGAAATGAAAAAGCAAACAAAATGTAATCACAAGTATAGCCCACACCTTATAATAACTATAATAATATTAACAATAACTTATCAAAAGCTCTCAATATACAGCGCACATTTGGCTGAGATGCGTGTGCCCGTTCTACCTTTTTCAGGCTGGATATCATGAGGAGTATATGGTGTTTAGTTTATTTTTACTCTTACTGTCACTTTAGTAGCGTGTTGTTCTCGCAATCATCGTCAACATCATCATCATCATCAACAACAACAATAATATGTTTTTATTGATTTATTTTGTATTTATTTTAATTCTGGCATGTTTTTTCTGTTTCTTTTGTTGGACTTTTCCTAAAATATGATAATTGTTATTAAATAATTTATTGGCTTGAAAATTCAAAAATGAACACTTTGGTGGAACAACTAAATACCGAAGGTATTTACTTCTCTAGTTATTCTTCAAGAAAGGAAAAACATGTAATGACTATCTATCTATCTATCTATCTATCTATCTATCTATATATATATATATATATATATATATATATATATATATATATATATCTATCTATCTGTCTGTCTTCTATCTATCTATTTATCTATTTATCTTAGTCTGTTCATATCTATCAATCTCAGTCTGTTCATATCTATCTATCTATCTATTTATCTCAGTTCATATCTATCTATCTATCTGTCTGTCTGTCTTCTATCTATCTATCTATTTATCTTAGTCTGTTCATATATATCTATCTCAGTCTATTCATGTCTATCTATCTATCTATTTAGTTCATATCTATTTATCTCAGTCTGTTCATATCTATCTATTTATTTATCTCAGTTCATATCTATCTATCTATCTATCTCAGTCTGTTCATATCTATCTATGTATCTATCTATCTCACTTCATATCTATCTATCTATATATCTATCTATCTATCTATCTATCTATCTCAGTCTGTTCATATCTATCTATCTCCGTTCATATCTATCAATCTATCTATCTATCTCTTCATATCTATTTATGTATCTATCTACTTATCTCAGTTCATACCTATCAATCTCCCTCTCTCTCTCTCTCTCTCTCTCTCTCTCTATATATATATATATATATATATATATATATATATATATATATATATATATATATATATATATATCTGCGTGTGTGTATGTGTGTAGTCATATCTATCTATATATATCTCTGTCTGTTCACATCTGTTTGTCTGTCACATCTACTTGTCTGTCTGTCTCTCTCTCTCTCTCTCTATCTATCTACCTATTTATCTATAGCTAGGTTGGTGTCCAGTCGCGTGTAAGACCACTAGGTGTGAGTGACATCCTAATCCTTTTTAGGACACCCTTGGGGGTAAATGACTCCTGGTTCTTTTTAGGTCATCCTTCTACGAGAGAGGAAAATGTCATATAAAACCTGAAGCTTTTACATTATTTATATTGTTCGGACTGTTGTCCTCATTCTCATTGCCGTTGTATGCTCCGGCCTTCTTCAGGTGATTGGAATTTCAAACTGAACCCTGTATTTCGTCCACCGGGGTAGATTGTTCCAGTCCCAAGGACACATGGACCAGCGTTGTCAGGATCCAATGACTTGACCCAAAGTGTTGTAAATTCAGTTCCTGGCTACTGCAATGGTGAACAAAAACTTGGAGAGGTGAGTTAAAGGGAGATAACTGAGACATCTGGAAGAGGCGTGACACGTGGAACTAGAACAATCTACTCCGGTGGATGAAATAAAGAGATCATTTCGAAATTTCAATCACCTGAAGAAGGCCGGAGCGTACAACGGCCGAAACGTCGTGAATATGGCAATAAAGATGAGGACAACAGTCCAGACAATGTAAATAATGTAAATAATTACAATACCTCATCTCAGAAATATAGGCAGATCCTGAAGAAGGTCGTGGCGTACAACGGCCGAAACATTGTGAATATGGAAATAAAGATGAGGACAACAGTCCGGACAATGTAAATAATTACAATACCTCATCTGAGAAATATAGGCAGATCCTGAAGAAGACCGTGGCGTACAACGGCCGAAATATTGTGAATATGGAAATAAAGATGAAGACAACAGTCCGGACAATGTAAATAATTACAATACCTCATCTGAGAAACATACGCAGATCCTGAAGAAGGTCGTGGCGTACAACGGCCGAAACGTTGTGAATATGGAAATAAAGATGAGGACAACAGTCCGGACAATGTAAATAATTACAATGCTTCATTTCAGAAAAATAGACAGATAAAACATGAAGCTTATTTGGTCTCTCGTCGTCTCAGCCATGCACAATTGTGCGAAAAAACGGGTTTCGTGCTGTGAAACGTTCTATCCTCTGAAAAAGAATCCACGCTCAGAAACCTCTTGATCTCTTCGGAACGTTACTTTAACGACACGAAAATCAACCTTCAAATGTTGGTTTAGGGAGTTATGAGTCCTGAGGCTGGTCTTGGTCACGAATCGGCTTCCACCATGTATGTATGTATGTATGTATGTATGTATGTATGTATGTATGTATGTATAACTATGTTGCGTGTCTCAGCGTGGAATAATGGTTAGCTAAGTTTGTCTAGTTGACCATTACTCCTAAGTAGTGTATTCGACGCTCACTGGGTGCCCCATACAAAATTTGGCATTAAATATCCCAGAAGTGTTGACACGTAAAACCAACCAATCAATCTAACATTTATCGATCGATCGTCCTGTTCTTGCTGTCGGTTTATTTGAACCTTTATCTATGTTTGTCTATCTCAGTGTGTTCATATTTATCTGTCTCAGTCTGGTTA
>OZ038502.1:78214666-78222166 GCA_964036315.1 Acanthosepion esculentum
TTTTCGGTTAAAGTGCGTCGTATCTAACAGTTCCCTTTCCCCATGTGTGCAGGTTCGATATATATATATATATATATATATATATATATAATATAAAAGTGGACATGGAAGTCAGCACTTAGAGGCGACAGTCTGTTTCATGCTAGTGCAATCGTCAGGCGACTAGTGCTGTTATTTTTCTCGGCTATTTATATAAGGGTCAGTGGTGCATTATGGGTAGTCTATTTTGGCGGTTACTGTTACCGGAAGTGGCTTATTTGTTTATTTATTTATGTCAAATTGTTTTGCTTGTTTTTTGTTTGTTTTTTTATTTTTATTTTTATTTTTTATCTTATATATTTATTTATTTATTCTTTTATTTTGATCGGTGTTTTTGGTTAACGTAGTAAAAATTTGTTTATATAGCTTATTGTTGGTAGTCTATAATGGCCGTCATTACCGGAAATCGCTTGTTCGCTTATTTATTTGGGTCAAATTGTTTTGCTTGTTTTTATTTATTTTCATTTTTATTTTTTATCTTATATATTTGTTTATTTGTCATTGATTAAATCTGTTTGTTGAATTTGTGGTTTTTTCTGACTATTATTTAGGTGGGAACAGTTTTTAATTTATCTGTTTAGGTTGGTTATCTTTATTTGTTTTTGTTTTGTTTTGTTTTTTAAACGGCTAGTTTATCGTAATCGGTTGTTAGTTTATTTATATATTTGGATGTATTTAGATCGATTTATTATACTTGTTGTTATTTATTTGTTACACTATATCTTTTTGGCTTTCGGTTTTTAAGTAACGTAGTATATTATCTTTTATTAATGTTTTTTTTTTTTTTTTTTTTTTATTATTATTTTTATTTGTATAACAGTTATAACTTTCGTCCGTTCTTTTGTTTTGATTTTGTTTCGTATATTCTAACAGGTGTGGTTTTATGATTTGTTTGGAGTAATTTATTTTGCTTATTTTATTGTTGTTTGTTTATATACAATATTACACCTGTTAGAATATACGAAACAAAATCAAAACAAAAGAACGGACGAAAGTTATAACTGTTATACAAATAAAAATAATAATAAAAAAAAAAAAAAAAACATTAATAAAAGATAATATACTACGTTACTTAAAAACCGAAAGCCAAAAAGATATAGTGTAACAAATAAATGACAACAAGTATAATAAATCGATCTAAATACATCCAAATATATAAATAAACTAACAACCGATTACGATAAACTAGCCGTTTAAAAAACAAAACAAAACAAAAACAAATAAAGATAACCAACCTAAACAGATAAATTAAAAACTGTTCCCACCTAAATAATAGTCAGAAAAAACCACAAATTCAACAAACAGATTTAATCAATGACAAATAAACAAATATATAAGATAAAAAATAAAAATGAAAATAAATAAAAACAAGCAAAACAATTTGACCCAAATAAATAAGCGAACAAGCGATTTCCGGTAATGACGGCCATTATAGACTACCAACAATAAGCTATATAAACAAATTTTTACTACGTTAACCAAAAACACCGATCAAAATAAAAGAATAAATAAATAAATATATAAGATAAAAAATAAAAATAAAAATAAAAAAAACAAACAAAAAACAAGCAAAACAATTTGACATAAATAAATAAACAAATAAGCCACTTCCGGTAACAGTAACCGCCAAAATAGACTACCCATAATGCACCACTGACCCTTATATAAATAGCCGAGAAAAATAACAGCACTAGTCGCCTGACGATTGCACTAGCATGAAACAGACTGTCGCCTCTAAGTGCTGACTTCCATGTCCACTTTTATATTTACACACGCTCTATCTCTGATATTGAGCACTTTACCCCATAAATATAGCACACTTTAAGACTATATTTCTGCATATATATATATATATATATATATATAGTCATCCACATACAGACCTGTTTCGCTGTATCAAATCTCATCGGTGTAGCTAGACATCCGATTGCTTCATGCAGGGATCGAAACCCGACCGATTTTGGCATCAGTCAGAGATCCTAGCCCTAAACTATCGGTGCACGGCAGAGAAAGGGAAATTTTAACGTATGATATACGGACGTCTACAAACACCAGCAGCCAGAGGTCTCCATTAATGGAGTTAATGGTGCGTTAATAGCGGCTACTCTTTGAAATTACACTTTTCTCTATTTGCTCGATTGAATAAAGAGAGCGTAATATAGTCATACACACACACACACACACACATATATATATATATATATATATATATATATATATATAGAGAGAGAGAGAGAGAGAGAGAGAGAGCGAGAGAGAGAGAGAGAGAGAGGACAGTAACAATGGCAACTTAAAAGACAAAAAATGTCTTCATATATCTACTTGTCGGATAGATGGACAAACTTTCTTCGCTTATTCTTGGGAGTCTTTTATCGATAGTATATTATTCAAGTCTGCTGTTAATCCATGCTTTGAATATTACTACTACATATGATCCGGTGCTCCCGCTGTATATTGAGAGATACTTTATAAAATTCGAAGAAGAATCAGTAATATTATTGGTCCTGACCTGGCGTCTATGGTTCAGTCACTTTCCCTGTGCCTTCTCTATAAATACTTTCATGGTCATTGTTTGTATGCTTCTCTATCGCCTACAATCTTTAAATAATTAAATGCAACATCAATCGTCTTCCTGAACTCTGTTCCTTTATCGTCCTTTCTTTACCCCTCCTCACTAATGTCTTCTCGTTCTCTTTCACTCTCTGTGATCGGCTGCGTCTTAGGGGCATCGTCGCCTTGTTTGAGGTGAAATGATTGAACAAAAACATTTCGAAGATAAAATTACATTAGCGAGACAAAACGGGATTTATGTTAAGCGTCCGAACATTATTTACTTTAACTGTATCGTTACAGAAATTAGATAAAATCTAAAGAATCAGCAATATTATTGGTCTTGATCTGGCAGCTCGGCTTCAGTAACTTTCCCATCGCCGTAATGTTGCCTCTCTGTCTCTTTTTCTATAAATATTCTCATGGTTTGGTAAATCTTACCGCTATGGTACCTAGACTTTATGAATTTAAGCGCAGGACTAGATTGGCAACAAAGTCTCATCAATTTACAGTTGAATTGGCTAGATGTAACCGTAAGTTCTCTGCTAACAGTTTCTTCTCTCGGACTTCTCGCTTGTGGAACTCTCTTCCGGCTTCTTACTTTCCAGCCAACTTTGATCTTCAAAAATTTAAATGCAATGTCAATCATTATCTACTGCCTTATTGATTACTCTTTTTCATTGTTCTAAGTCCCTGATAATGTTTCTTTTTTATTCTCAAACTTTCACTCAGCAACTGTTAGTGTCTTAGTGGTTTTATTGCCTTGTTTGGGATGGAAGTTTTTTTTTTTAAATAATGAAAAGAATTGAAAAAATTCTACGTAAAAACTATACAAGCTATGACACACGCATTTCTGAAAATAAAACAATATATTTCACTAGCGTTGCTATAAATGTATATACTTACTCTTTAATACATTTTTTTTTTACTCCTATAAAAAGTGATTGTCTCTCTTTATAAAGGAACACAACTGAAGAAGGCTTTAGACGACCGAAACATCAGCGGGATACCAAAAAACGATACACAGAAAAATGATTCATTTTTTTACGGTTTAGCAACCCTTTGTGGGTTACATATTTTTAATTGTAAGAATATTCTTGTTTCGCGAGTAAATATTGCATTAATGAAAAAATGAATATTTTTTAATGAAAGAAAAATTACATTAAGATATTTTTAGAATAAATGCATAAGTCCGACGTACGCGCAAACCCTCGGTCACGATGACTTGTGATTTTGTGTTGGGACAACTATTCCGCGCCTTCTGATCAGTTATGTCTACCCAATTTAACTCACAATGCTTTGGGACAATTCGTGGTATGGCTCTCCAAAAGAACCGCTAGGATCGCCTCCACAAACCGATAATATCAAAACACCTTCCTGGAAAATCGGCGCGATTCGAACACGGATCTCACAGTTGCGCGACTATCCATCCTCCATCCATACCTACCTACATACATACATGTAACAATGCAAATATATATTTTATATACGTAAATATAAATTATAAATATAGACACTGTAAACTGTCTCTATCTCACCTCAAGCAGTCTTCAGAAAAATATAAAAATAAATTATCTTCAGTATATATATATATATATATATATATATATATATATATATATATATATATATATATATATATATATATATATATATATATACCCAAGTATAGGATTGGTTTATACGGAATAAATTCCAATAACTAACAAATACTATTCTTAAAAGAGTGCTCAATACAGAGTAGAGTAAATATAATTATTTATTCGAAAATTTTAAATCTTTTCAACACCATCACTTGATAAGACACCAGAAGTGTTGAGACAAAATGGCTATTTTTGTAGTGATTTTACAACATATTCATGTTATAATTTTCGAATAAATAATTATATATATATATATATATATATATATATATATATATATATATATATATATATATATATATAATATTATAAAATAATAATAATAATATTATAAATATAAGTAATTATACTCGTCTTGAAAAAACTTAGGTGTTTTGGCTTGTAAATGAACAAAACTATGCCCAAGGAAAAATAAAGAATAAAAAAAAGAACAAAGAACATGTAATTGAGGCGAAAACTATCGTCCAGAACCCCAGCTCAGAGTCCAAAGTAAAAACCTGGTTGTTTTTATGTTGTAGGCTATTTATACTCTGTTCTAATTTTACCTCTTTGACCAGTGTACCCTGACGATCCGCGTAGGTTAAACCTAGGTAGGTTTGCCTGGCTCTTTAGGTTCATAGTTATATATAATATATATATATAAAATAAGATTAGGAAAAATCCACGCGCAACGCACTACCCGGGTTTCGATTTTACGGTCTCGTAACACTATTCATGCCCGCTTAAATGAACTATCAAAGCGCCACAAATCTGATATATCAGAAGGGGAGGGAGCAAGGGAAGGGTTGGATTTGCTGCTATGTCTACATTTCGACATTACCTCAGACCGCTGGCTTAACGGCTTGGTCTTGTCTGGGTACGTCACTATGGCCAGCTTCTCTTTCTGACAGAAATTACAAACATTACCAATACATCTGTAAGAAGGAATTATTATTATTATTATTATTATTATTATTATTATTATTATTATTATTATTATTTAATTTTACCAGCGATTTTTCCCGTTTGGTGGGGGTAAGGGAGTACAAAAATTTGGCACATTGTCCATTGACCCTAGCGCTTTCGATCACTTCTTTAGACATTCTCGTGGGGTTAATTTAGGTGTTGTTAATTTCTCTTTATGTTTTAACAACACCCAAAACAAAGCCCTTTCAAAATAAGTAAAGAAATGCCCGAAATCACTTGAGACAGTGAACAATATGGAAAGATCTGGCTCTCCCTTACTCGCACAAAACGGATAAATGTATGAACGCTGGAAAAACTAAATAAAAAAATTGATTAAATTTTCCTTTCCTCTCATGTTTAACGAATCTCCTTCTCTCACTCTCTCTCTCTCTCTCTCTCTCTCTCTATATATATATATATATATATATATATATATATATATATATATATATATATATATATATATATATATACCGAAGTATAGGATTGGTATATACGAAATAAATTCCAATAACTAACAATTACTATTCTTAAAAGAGTGCTCAATACAGAGTAGAGCAGATATAATTATTTATTTGAATATTACAACATAAATATGTTATAAAATCACTACAAAAATAGCCATTTTGTTTCAACACTTCTGGTGTCTTATCAAGTGATGATGTTGAATGTAGAAAGTGTTGAAACAAAATGGCTATTTTTGTAGTGATTTTATAACATATTTATGTTATAATTTTTAAATAAATAATTATATATATATATATATATATATATATATATATATATATATATAACTCGACTCTCCCGTCGAATTCGACGCAGATCAGTTTCTAGGAATCAACAGCCCGACATCAGCACATGAGATTTGATTACATAGTGGTGAAGGTTTTGTGCAGAATCATGCACACTTTTTGAAGGGCCGAATACGGAGACCTGGTGCACTGCGTGCCACAAGGTCCTCAAACGAACCTCCGTAGGTTTTGAATTCAGAGTTCTCCTTCTCCTAGACCAATTGTCATCCAAGGCTATGGAACCCAGTCTGTACTGCTATTTACCCATAGCTGGAGGGAAAAGAAGGTATTAGCACGTAAGTGAATGTAATGGATTCGACTGGAATTACAACTCGGCTCTCTGATTCCTCAATCCAAGCCGATAACCATTACTCCACCGTGGCTCCTCCGTGTATATATATATATATATATATATATATATATATATATATATATATATATATATATATATATAGTTTTAAAATAAAACTTGTACTTGAAATAAAACTAGATGATCGAAAGTAAAATTTATCTATGACTAAGAAACAATGGCCAGTTTCAGAATGCTAAAGAAAATTATTAATATCAAATAGAGCAAAATTGGTTTTCAAAGAAAAGCCTCTATTTTTGAAATTATTCGTTGTACACGCACGTTAGCACGCACTAGGAAAGATAAACAGAAAGAAAGAGATATTTGCAGATAGAGTTGATCAGGCTGGCGTGTTATGAATAGATAGGTAGATAGATAATGAACAGACTAAAATAGAATGAGGGAGAGAAAGAGAGAAAGGATAGACATGTATAGAGAGATACACAACAATTAGGTAGCTTATTACGTCGATAACTGAACAAAGGCAGACATATTGGTTTATTTAAAATTTCAATCACGCTTTTAATCACAAAGCTATTAAAATATAAACTTAAGAGAATATAAGTCTTCGTCATAATTTTATGAATTATTCATCTTTCTCTCTTTCAATCTATCTCTCGCGATATATATATATACATACATACATACATATATATATATTTATATACATATATATACACATATATATATATATATATATATATATATATATATATATATATATATATATATATATATATATATATATATATATATATATATATATATGTCCTATAAATAAAACATATATATATATATATGTCCTATAAATAAAACATTTAATTTCATTTATTGCTATTAATTGTCTATGTCTTGATAACTAGCGAGTACTATAATTTCTAAATACCCTAGTCGGGAGTATTTTTTGCGGAACACATTTTCTTGGTATTTTACATATATATATATATATATATATATATATATATATATATATAAATTGATTTTATTTATTAATTCTACATTGAAGTAATGTATGTCTGTATGTATGTATACACACATATACAGGTAACGAAAATATAAATAAATATACGTAAAATAGAATTTAACAATATATATGCCAGATAGAATTTAAAACAAAATAAATAAGTCGTGGCATGTGAAGTTAAAAGATTAATTGCCAAGACTCGCATTCTTTGCTTTTGAT
>OZ038502.1:78224666-78234666 GCA_964036315.1 Acanthosepion esculentum
CTATCATCAACCGCTATATATATATATATATATATATATATATATATATATATATATATATATATATATATATAGCCAGATGGAGAAAGTGATACTGTGTGTATAAGTATGGTGTGCGAATATGTGTCTTTATCTATAAAAATTCCCTATAAATATACCACATTTTAAAGTATAAAATAGATATATATATATATATATATATATATATATATATATATATATATATATATATATATAGTAATCCGTTGGTATATAATTCAAGTGAATCTTATTAAGAATAATAAGGTGAAAATGATCATTTACATAATGCTATCTTAATTCCGATTGTATGATATATGGATATATATATATATATATATATATATATATATATATATATATATATATATATATATAAATAATATAACAGGCTCAAACACTAATATTCCATGGTTATAATTTATTACACTGGAATCGTAATCACGCTTTTCTACTCTGAGGGACTTTATCAAGGTAAATGCCAACATATAAATGACAAACAATGTAATAAATTACAACCATGGAATATTAGTGTTTGAGGCTTTTATATTATATTCTTACTCTGTCCTGGATATTGAGTTCTACCTGGATTCTATCGTCTTGGGAATTTATATATATATATATATATATATATATATATATATATACATATATATATATATATATATATATATATATATATATATATATATATATATTGACCACTAATATTATCTATATATATATATTTATATATATGTATATATATATATATATATATATATAGATAGATAGATAGATAGATAGATAGATAGATAGATAGATAGATAGATAGATAGATAGATAGATAGATTAAATTTAAACAATAAATTCAACAATATAGATTGAATTATTATATAACCCCCACAAATCAGGACTTACCCACATTTACATACATTTTTCACCCACACAAGAAAGACTAGTCGTAGAATCTAACTGAAATAATAAAAACGAAAGAATATTAATATACAGTGTGTCTGAAGATTTTATTTTTTTAATATTTTTTATTGTTCAAAACATATATATATATATATATATATATATATATATATATATATATATATATATATATAAACAAAATCACGTGTACCGATTTGTCACGTGTGAATTCTGTTAATGTATTCGTTATTCAATTCCTATTCGTTGTTGAATTCGTAGTTGAGCCAAATGCAGTGGGTAGTAAAAGGATTGTCTTGCGTCAGTCTTTCAATTAGAATAGAAAGCCCACCTGGCTGAATGTTTTACTTGCCTCTTATGCAGGCAAGTAAACGTTAGCCACGCAACCTCACTAGCCATTATAGATTAGATTACCACGTATATTTGTCTTCTTACCATGAGTGTTTATTTATTTGAAATATTATTTTCTTTTTTTGCACTTTCAAGATGCCTTACACTATTACGTTGGAACACCGGTTCTCGCATGATTACCGAAGTTAAGTCTGGTCAGTACCTACATGAACGACTGCTTGGGAATACCAAGTGCTGTTAGCTTGGATAGGCGGGTGGTGTAATGGATAACGGCGCGGAATTTTAAATCGGAGAGCCAAGTTCCAGTTTACAGTCGGGTTCGTTATATCCAATTGGGAAACTTATGAATCCACCTTTTCTACCCCCAGCTATGGGTTAATTAGTAGGACTTGTATCAGAAAATTATTATTATCTCCAAAAACTTCTTGCGGTCTAAAAATATGTTCTGGCTTTAAATAACCTGTAAAAGGTTGAGAAGCCGTAAAAAAAAAACAAATCAAACATTTGCACTTTCAAGAAATTAAACCTGACTTCATGTTTTTTTTTTGTTTTTTTTTTTTTCCTGAGCTGGTTTCAATCAATCAATCTATATTTCATGTATGTTATTCCGTATCATCAAAATGCGTTCGCCCTTCGATAATGAAGGAAATAAAATAGACCCTATCCCCTATTTTTTTTAATTTACCAAAAAGCAGGTAATTATCTGATTTAATTGAAATTTTCAGTAATTATTCAGTAATTAATTTTTTTGCATTTTTTTTAATCATTGCATCTCAAAGCAACAGTTACACTTTACTCATTAAGTTTAACTTTAGTTTTTTCTGTACATAATAAATGTTAAAACTTAGTTTTGCTCTTTTTATATGTCTATGTTCAAAGAACAGAATTTTCGCAACACACGCCGACGCTCGTTGAAATCCCCACAGTATTTAGTATTGTTAAAGTTATCGCTGACATTTTTTGTCGAGATTTACAAACTCTACGTTTCCTTTAATTATGCAAACCAGTGGATAAAATTTGAATAAGCTGATTTGTTACGAAAAATACTTTGACAAAAACCCTACTTCACTGTTTCATAATTTGTTTAATTTAAATTCATGGTAAACAATATTTTTTAAGAAAATTTCGTTTTTCTCTTTTTAACAGCGAAGAATAAATTCTTAGGATTTCTTACTCTTGAGCATGCAAAATACAACTGGACGTGCATAAATATTTCTTTCTGGAGCCAAATTCAAACTTTTTGAAGCGTTTGGCTTTGTGATTTAGCAAATGCAGCAAATTCTAGCAAATGCAAGGCGAACTTGAAACTGGATTCATATATGTATAAAAACTTAAAGAAAAGATATGCAAAAAACAATATTTCATTTTCTATTAAATAAGTATTGGTTATTTTAATCATTAAATTGTTTTTAAAATAGTGGGATTATTTCGTATATTAAATAATAAAACTTTTAATTTTTCAAAAAAAGAGTAAATGAAAATTTATTGTACTAAGCTACACACCCTAATAAAACCAAGTGTACTTTCTTCCTCTTTACCAGTTTGTACTTTTCATCAAAGTTTGATCTCGATCGGTTGACGATCACTCTACAATAATCGCACTACGTAGCCGTTTCCTGATAATAATAATAATAATAATAATAATAATAATAATAATAATAATAATAATAATGTCTAATCATAATAATAGGGAACCCAGCGAGGATCGAAATCGCGCCGTGACATACACCTTCCTGTGCAAAATATTTTATTTATTTATTTAATCTATGATCTACTGAGCTTTTTAATCATTACACTCCAGGCAAGGAAATAAAGCCACTAAGACACAAACGTTAAACTCAGTGTTAGAGAATATGAGATAAATACTATTAAGGAGAACAATAAAAGAACAAGAATTAAGAAACAGAAGATAACGAATAACATTACATTTAAATTTTTGACGATCAAAGTTGACTGGGAAGCGAGAAGCCGAAAGAGAGCCCCACAAGCGGGAAGTGCGAGAGAAGAAACTGTTAGCATAGAACTTACAGTCATTTATTAAATGATGAGACCTTGCTGCTAATCTAGTACCGCGCTTAAATTCATGAAGTCTAGGTATCATAGCGAAAAGCTTATCAGAATTATTACCACGAAAGTATTTATAGAAAAGGCACAGGGAAGCAACTTTATGGTGGTGGGAAGTGACTGAAGCCGAGATGCCAGGTCAGGACCAGTTACATTGCAGATTCTTTTTTTGGATTTTATCAAGAATCTCTAAATATATATCAAGAGAACCAGACCAGATGTGGCAGCAATATTCAAAGGAAGGACGAATGGGAGACTTATAAATATGTAAGATAGATTCTGGCGAAATAAATTGCTTCGCACCTCAATGTTCAGTCTTGATAGAATTCAAAAACATCTCCGAATCCTTGTTGGAGACGAATTATTTTCCACACTTCAACCTCTCTCTCTCACAGACGTGATGTGGCGAGTCTCTCACTGCACTATCGCGACTACCATGGAAAGTGTTCGAACCAACAGATCGCCTGGTTCCACCAAGTGTGACCTTCACGGCTACTATTAAGGAGACAGAACAACAATTAAAAAGACAGAAGATAATGATTGACATTGTATTTAAATTTTTGAAGATCAGCGTTGACGGGGAAGCGAGAAGTCGAAAGAGAGTTCCACAAGTGAGAAGTGCGAGAGAAGAAACTGTTAGCATAGAACTTACAATCATTTATTAAATGATGAGACCTTGTTGCGAATCTAGTAGCGCGCTTAAATTCATGAAGTCTAAGTACTATAGAGGAAAGTCCATCCAAACAATTACCATGAAATATTCATAGAAAATGCGCAGGAAAGCTCCGTTACGGCGATGGAAAAGTGGCTAATACAGAGATGCCAAGTCAGGACCAATAAAATTGCAGATTCTTTTTTTTGGATTTTATCAATAATCTCTAAATATATAGTAGGATCACCAGACCATATGTGGCAGCAATATTCAAAGCATGGACGAACTGTAGACTTATAAATATGTAAGATAGATTTTGGAGAGAAAAATTGTCTAGCACGACAGTTTGAACCAGCAACAGACCTGGCAATTAATTCATTGATTCTACCTCATGTTCACGGAAAATGTTAGCCGAAGAATGTGCGACGGCTCACTCTTTTGGAAATTAGCATCATCCTTGTTGATGGAAGGTAAAAAATGTTCTCTCAGACAACTTTCATTTCGCAATTTGATAAGAAAGTCTGAATCGGTTCTAAGATTCGTCCAGAAATACCATAACTTTTCAACTTGTGAAGAAGACCATTATGCCAAACCTTGTCAAATGCTTTCGAGATGTGCATATCAACAGCCCGAGCTCACCATTCTTATCTAAAACTTGAGAGACTCTTTCAGTAATAATAGTCAATTCATCAGAAGTCGGCCGAAAGAAGAGAAATCCATATTGCTTGTCTGAAAGAAGATCCTGCGATATAAGATGCTTGACTAATTCAGAGTTGATTAGGGACTCTAGTACATTGTCAAATAGAGCTAAAATGCTAACAGACTGGTTGAAGGATCTGATGGTTCGCCTGATTTCTTAAAGGTTGGAACTACAGAAGAGAATTTCCAAGCCCGAAAGCAAGAAGCAGCAATTGTAGAGTTTAGAGAGAACAGGAGCCAGTTCAAGAGAATATTTCTTAAGGACAAATGCAGGGATGCCATCAAGTACACATACTTTGTGGAGATCCAGTGTAGCATAAACCACGGAGGTAGTTATATGCATATCACTCAACAGGGACTCAATTCAGGGAGAAAAGTCAGATGAAGATACTACAGATGGGTCAAGAGTAGGATTAGAAAAGAATTTACGAGCAAAACAGTTCTTGTTTATCGACAGAAGATAGTAACACCTCAAATTCAGTGAAGAGGATAAGGGATGGAAGACTTACTGTTAAAATGCATACTATTACACAGTTGCCAGTAGTTACGAGAGCCAAAGTTGTTATAGGCCATACGGTGGCTCATTCTATAAGCAAACAAAAACTTAGCCCCTTCGACGATGCGTTTACAATTATTATGCACAGAAACAAGTAGGAGTCTGTTGTGACACTGGTAAAGCTGGAAAAAGTCATTCCTGTGTGGCTATATGTGGCTGAACAGACCATGTGAACCATGGGGATTGTAATTTCACCTGGTATTTCCGAGAAGATACAAAAGCATTGATACCGGCTTTAATCAAAGAAGAAACCTCTCCGGGATATTTCTCAGTAGGAAGGTTAAGAATATCAATCCATGGGGTGTCACGAAGAAAGTCACGAAACGCATCCTAATCAGCATGTTGGTAACGGAGAGACGTCTTGTGAACAGGAGGTTCCAGTCTAACAGACGAGTTCAGTCGTTAATTGTCCTTACCAAATTCGCAATACACTGTCAGTGTCAAGAGAATAGGAAAGCACCTAATTGCTCTGATGACAGAGTAAGCATTTTAGTACTCGAAGTGGGATCGTCCTGACGTGACAGTCACCCCCCACTCTCTCTCTCTCTCTCTCTCTCTCTCTCTCTCTCTCTCTCTCTCTCTCTCTCTCTGATTTCTAACTTTACAATCATTCAAATTTTAAATGAAAGAGAGAAAGAGAAAAAACGCTATCAGTCACGTGGACAGATTTATTCCTTGCCGCCGCCTGTCAAACAACAGAAACAGAAATCAAATAATGAAGTCACCCTGTCGTCGTACGACTGTCATTTTACATCTATTACGCATTACCACCAATGACCTCAAGCTAGACTCTCAGCAAAGCACCGAAATACTTTAAGTACACTTATAATCGTCAATTAACGAAGTTTACCCAGTTTCTGTTCATGCATAGCCAGGACCCCATTTTCACTTGTGAAATGCCAAGATATTGCGGGTGACACTTGTGTTTCTGACTGACTCAGAAGGAAACTGAAAGAACTCGTAGACAAAGTTGTAAATAATTATTAATTTTAACATAACGGAATGTATGGTTGTCAGCAAAAGAGACATCCCAAAGTGCGAACTACATATCGGGGATGTCCAAATCAAGAAATTAGAGAACAATAACTATCTAGTTAGTGTAGAGATAGACGACGGAAAATGTAACACATAAATCAGAAGGCGTATAAGAATAGCACAAGTTGCCTTTCAGAAACTAAGCCAAGTATTAAGAGACAAGAAACTGCCCTCCCCCTCATCCACAGAATGCAGACTGTTGAACTGCTATGTAATATTCAGTATCTTAAGCGACAACTGAAAAAGAGATATGAAGTAACTGACAGAAATGTGGTTCTACGACGAATGTCGGGAATATCATGGACAGAGCATGCGAGTAAGGAGGAAGTTTTAAGGAAAATAGGAACTGCAAACAAATAATCAGAAAGAAATAGTTGACATTTCTGAAAAAACGGGGCCCAGAGAATTTAACACTCACAGGACTTACTGAAAGCAAGAGAAGCATGAGGAAGCATCAAATAATATCTTTTGTGTGAGTGGATGAGGAATTGTAAACTGTGAAAAATAACATAAAATAAAAGAAGTTGTGGAGAGCTATGATCCTAAGTAATGAGATTGTGCAAGTGGTTAGGAGAATAAGGAAATAAGGGGCAAAAACAATCGTGCACCTCCTTAAAGAAGATGTGTATATAAATGTTTATGTGTATATGTATGTGACTGGGTGGTGAAAATTTTGCGGTCGGAACCACTTACCATAATCTAAAGAAATAATCAAGAATTAGAATATTTTTGTAATAATTTCTCCATCATGATGAAAAGTTTTTTCTATCCCATATATATATAGTTACTGGAAGTTGTGGAGAGTTATAACTATCCATATACTAAAAGGACTTTGCACATAAAATAAAATTCGTATATATATATATATATATATATATATATATATATATATATATATATATATATAATTGTGTATTTTGGCAGCAATAATTCTTTTATACATGTTTCGTTAAAAACGTTATTTCAAGTGTTATTTTTTATGGATACCCGTATTTGAGTAGACGCTCCGTTTTTTTTTAAGCACTTTTCATTTCGTCTACTGGTCTGTCTGTGTACGCGAGAAAAATTAATAAATAAAATGTGCCTTCCCCTTTGCAGGAGTAACCACCGTCTGATCCGGCGTGCTTTTATCGCTCGGCTATGAAGAGCTTCACAATCAAGCAATTTTTCTATTTGTCTTTAAATCACACTCACCCGTTCATTATTAAACGAAGGCTTACTATCGAGGGGAAGCGTGCTGGACTGAAAGAAAACTACAACGCGACATCGGGGCGGGGGGGGTGTCTTCACATGCATTCGTTGTAATCCTTACTGTCACTCCCGTGCGGGCTTGTACAGTCATATAAGTTGCTGCGCCGCCATCAGCAGCTGAGGCATAACTCTCTGGGCGCAGATAGACGCTCTCTCGAGACCGACGGACGCCACACATATACATATATACATTGTTATTATTATTTCCTTTTATTTCTATTGTATACACAATTCCTTCTGGGTCCCAACCAGAGACCTAAGGTCAGAAATGGAATCATGACATGTTCCATTGATCACTAAAATCGCATTTTTTACATCGATAAAATTCTTCGTAATGATTTAGGTGTGCATATGAGTACACTTTTTTTTTATTTCTTGAAAGCATTGCCTACCAGGAATCCCTCCAACGAGTCTATAGGAACCTTTCCCAATCAATCCGAGTGCTCCAGATACAACTGGGATTATTGATGTCCTCATCTGCCACTACAAGATCCTTGTATTTTGAGAGTTTTTGAAGATCTTCAACGATACATTACAATGTGTAGGGACTGCCATGTCAATAAGAAAACACGTCCTGTTTTGTGGTCATTGATCACGATGTCTGGGCGATTAGTTTTGATTGTCCAGTCTGTGTTTATTTTAAAGTACCATAAAATTGTTACAGGTCCTATATCTGTAACCGGGTCTGAGTGGTGTTCATATAAGTTTCATACAGTGCAACCGGATACAAAATATTATTATTATTATTATTATTATTATTATTATTATTATTATTATTATTATTATTATTATTATTTCCTTTCGGGTCCCAACCAGAGACCTAAGTTCAGAAATGACATCATGATATTTTTACTATTATTATTAATGTCTGGTGGTCATTGGTGAAGATTCACTTAGAGTAAGTCTCTTCAAATAGCCAGGACAATGTATAGTCTAAACATTTCCCTAGTCCCGGGCAAGGTCCTGGCATTTCTTCTTGCCAAGTATCTTGTTAATGCTCCTGCCTGTGAATTTATTTTATTGTACCCGGAGCCCCAGGTACATAATCATAGCATGAATCCATCTGTTTTTCTCACCTCACGTTATATGTTAAGTAGTAGAGTAAACCGAGTAATCTAGCCTTTGCTGGCAGTTAGTCTAGGAGAAGGATTACTCTGAATTCCAAAGTTTGTAGAAGGCAACGAGCAACCATTCCACTATCTTTCCTAAACTAGTAAAAGAGTATGTGGAAAGATATGATTGCTTACGTCTTAAAAGAAGATGGTATTTTAAAATATTTTATTATTATTTCGATGTAAATTAATAATTTGTATGAGTTATGGGTCAAATATCAGAAAAGATTTTTTTAAATATGTGAAAACAACTTACCAAGGAGAAAGAAAATTTTTAAATTTCTCAAGAAATTCTTTTCGCAAAATCAACATAATGATAATGATAGCTCTCTCTCCTCCCTCTCTATCTCCCTCTATGTCTTCCATTCCTATCTCTCCACTTTCTCTCCTTCTCTCTCCTCTTCTCTCTCCTCTTCCCTTTCTCCATCTCTTTCTACCTCTCTCCCCTATCCCTCTCTCTCGCATTCTCTCTCCTCTCTCTCTCTCTCTCTCTCTCTCTCTCTCTCTCTCTCTCTCTCTCTCTCTCTCTCTCTCTCTCTCTCTCCTCTGTCTCTGAGGACCAAATTATTTATTATACGAAAATGATTTGAGGTGGGGTTCTATGTTCAAATTTTATTATATATTTTAATACAGACGTTCAAGATATACTTACTTTTATTTTGAAAGCGTATACTTACTTTTATTTTGAAAGCGTATATGAGTGTGTGTGTGGGTGTGTGTGTGTGTGTGGGTGTGTGTGTGTGTGTGTGTGCGTGCACGCACACCGTGTACAAAAACGTCACTACAAAAAATCATGCTTTCTTGTATACAGAATGCACTGAATGTGAGCATGTCAGTATTATATTCGGACACACAGACACAGGTGAATGCACGCAAGTTCCATTTGATGAGGAAGTCATGATTAGGGTTGGGGTTAGGTTTAGGGTTCCCTTGCGTGCGAAAATCGGTGGAGGAGAAAAAAATGATCCCCATCTTCTCCAGAGTCTAATCACCCGATTACCTGTACACCTACAAGAGCGTGTATCTCAATTTTTAGAGTCCGTGACTTATTCAACCCATACAGCGAGTCAATTCTGAGAGAATTATAAGTCCTACCAGGATTCGTTATTGGCGATCACAATCTTAACAACCTAAGATACGCAGATGGCACAATGTTGACTGCAGACATGGAAAGAAAACTACAAAATCTCCTATAGAAGATAATGAAGGAAAGCAAGAAAAAGGGACTAAGCATCAACTGCAAGTAGACAGAATGCATGGCTGTTAGCAAAAGGGGTGGGCCCAAAATGCAATACAGAAATCGAAGATACCAAAATCAAACAAGTACAAAAATTTAATATCTAGGAA
>OZ038502.1:78239666-78279666 GCA_964036315.1 Acanthosepion esculentum
TTTAACGTTGAAGACAGACTAGCCACAAATGTACACGAATGACAAATGTAACCTAGTCTACGTGGCAACACAGCGCCATTTACCGTAAACTTTTTTTTTTTAAAACTTAGTAACTCAAAAACGAAGGATACGCGGACATATGTTTATATGGACGTTTTTTTGTTCTTTTGTTATAAGAAAACCGCCCCAAATTTTGTAAAAGGATTTTTGATACATCCTATATATATATATATATATTAATCATTTTAACCTATCCAAGTCGAAAATGCCACACGAACAAAAAGGATTACAGCTGGTGAAAGAAAATGGTAAGATTTTCGTGAGGAGAAGTGTGGTAAGGACAATAAAGGAACGGTATTCATGAAGACAGAAGATGGCGATTGACGTTGCATTTAAATTTTTGAAGAATGTAGGTGTCAGGGAAGCAAGGAAGCAGTCTTTTTCATGCATCCATCTCCCGCCCCCCACTCCCTGTGCGTTAAATAACAGGTTGGCAGCCATTCTAGGAGAAGGAATAATTTGAATCCAAAGCAGTGGAGAAGGCAATATGAAAAGCATTCCCTGATATTACCTAAGAAGTTATGGCAATTCACAGATAATAAAGCAAAGAAAGCTAGGGAGAGCCATCATCGTTTAAACTCTGAACGGTCATGACAATAAAAAAAAAAACAATATTATCCTCATCTTTATTATTATAATATTTCGGCCGTTGCGTCCAGGGATATCTCGTTCGGATATGGACAGCAGAATTCAAACCCCGTCTAAACCCGTAGATTAAATTTCGGGATCACTTTGAAATTCCCAGAAGGTTCCGCACACCTGAAGAAGGCTGGGAGGCAGAACAGTTGAAACGTTGTGATAACAATAACAAAAATGAGAATATTGCTACGATTGTAAAAAAGAGAGGAAAGTTAGACAGAAATTAACCCTTCCATGCTGTTCTCACCCGGGCAACATCGAAATCCCTGCTGTTTTATTTATTTATTTAAACAGCTTTGTTAGGTGACGTTTAAAAAATATATACAGAAATTATGTTTATTTCGGACGTGATATTTTGTATAATATACTACAATTGAATAAGAATGGATTGTTAAAAAATATGAAAAAAAATTTAGTGACGTAAATATTGCATCTTACATTTCTTAGGAAACCGAAAAGTAATTATTTTTTTTTTTTTTAAAGAAAAAACTCTGTTTCTTTCTGCGTTTAATATTTCCCACATAAATTTTCAGGTATCCTACCAGGAGAAGAGATGAAAAAATGATAACTAAATTTATATATAATTGAAATAATTTTAAAAGTATTAAATTAATTACCATCAATTTTTCGTCTAATTCCATCATTTTATCTACCATGGGCACGTGCAGGTATGCATGCAGACGGGAAATATATATATATATATATATATATATATATATATATATATATATATATATATATATATATATATATATATATATACATACACACACACACACGGCTATGTAGGCATAATTAGGAGAGCTCGATACGATCTAGTGGTTACTTTGCCAGTTACGCACACCCTTACTGCTGTAGTAATCTTGATGCCGATCAAGAGAGTAAATACAAATATGTACACACGCATACATACATGTGCCTACAGAGATATGAACAGACTGGGCTAGATAGATAGATAGATAGATAGATAGATAGATAGATAGATAGATAGATAGATATGAACATGTTCAGATAGATAGATAGATAGATAGATAGATAGATAGATAGATAGATAGATAGATACGAACATATTCAGATAGATAGATAGATAGATAGATAGATAGATAGATAGATACATACATACATACATACATACATGTTAGTACACTTAGATAGATAGATAGATAGATAGATAGATAGATAGATAGATAGATAGATATGAACAGACGGCTTCTACACGTATTAATTTCTACAACTGCAAAAGTAGTTGCTCATTTTCCTTAACATTTCTTCGTTGCTATCTCACTCCGACCATGGCATTCTCAGTATCTTTCTGTAGGACCACATTTATCTTCCTTCTAGTTTTCTCTTCATCTGTGCGGAGATTATCCAACATCCACTGCCATATATGAGGACTTGTATTACATAGCAGCTCATCATTCTTTTCTTTGTTTCGAATGAAGTCTTCCTGTTTCTTAATACTTTGTTTAGCTTCTGGAACACATCTTTTGCTATTCCAATACGTCTTCGTCTTTCGGTGCCACATTTTTCGTCCTCTGTCAAAACACTTTTCAGATATTTAAACTTATGTACTTGTTTGCTTTTGGCATTTCCAATTCAAACTTCGCATTTGTTTTTTTTTTTCTCTTGTTGGCAACCAAATATTCTGTCTTCTTACAGTTGATGATTAGTCCTTTCTTCTCGCTTTCCTTTACGAAATTCTCTAGGCAGCCCTTTACTTTTCCTTGCAAATCTGCTATCAACATAGTATCATCTCCTTTTATATTGTTACGAATGCACCCCCACCGATATTAAATCTTGCTATGGTCCCCTGCTTCATTAAGATAGTCACGCCGCAGAGGTTGATAAGTAATATAAACGATCGCTACAGTGCCCAGAAATCCAATGTTGTACCAATAATGGTTTTGTATTATAAGTAACTGTTCATTCACATGCTTCGACGAATGTCGGAAAGTCTATGAAAACTGACGAAAAGTTTTAAAATCATTTTGCCGAAATCAAATTCATTTAAAGCGACGCGGGCTCCCCCACCCCCGTGGTTCTATCTTTGAACATTCATCGTTTATCTTCTTAACGACCTCCCCGATGTTATCAGATCCCAACTAGGTATATATGCTGATGATACCTCTATTTACTCTTGACTACCTTCGACAAAATAAAATTATCAGCTGTTCTTCAAAATGGTCTCTAGTCAGTGGTTAATTGGGGCAAGGAATGTCCTTTAAATTTTAACGCTTCCAAGATAAAACTACTATCATTTAATCACCATAGAGAACTTTTTCTGCCTTCTGTCAGCATGACTAATGCTAACCACCAGGAGAGCAACTCTTTGTGCCTTCTTGGCCTCACGTTTTCCAATAACATGAAGTGGAGTGATTATAGTGAATCAATTGCTAGGTCTACTGCTAGGATAGTTGGTTCAGTGTGTCGTGCTAGACATTTTTTTCTCGTGAGAATTCATCTTGAACATTTATAAATCTCCTATTCTTCCTTGCATTAAATATTGCTGCCAAACTGGGGTCAAAACTCTATGAAAGTGGAAAAATAGGTTTTAATATCAGCAATGATTTTTTTAAGTAAAAATTATTACCAGCAATACATTTTTGAAGAAAATAAATATTACCAGCAATACATTCTTGATGGAAAAAATATTACTAGCAATACATTTTTGTAAATAATTATTACCAGCAATACATTATTGCCAACAATACATTTTTGAAGAAAAAAAATATTACCAGCAATACATTTTTGGAAAAAATATTACCAGCAATAAAAATCTTGTCGGCATTAAATAACCTATTGAGGTTGATATGCCGTAAACCAAACCAATCCAAACCAAATCAAACTACTACTTAAATCGAGATTCTTGACAAAATCCAAAAAAGTATCTGTAATCTAATCGATTCTGAGATGGCATTTCGATTTTAGTCACTTTTCCTCCACGTTGATTCACTCTGTCTTTTCTACAAGTATTTTTATGTCAATTGTTCTGATGAGCTTTCCTCCTTGGACTGGATGAATTTAATAGTACTACTAGTTTGGCAACTAGATTACACCGTTTTACTGTTGAACTAACTCGATGGTACTGTAGGTTTTATTTTAATAGATTCTTTTTTCACCTGTAGAAATCTCTTCCGGTTTCTTGCTTCCCTGCCAGCTACAAGCGTCAAAACTTTAAGTGCAAAGCTAATCGCCATATTCAGTCTTTCTGAATCCTGTTTGTTTATTGCCGTTTGTCCTCAAAAGTCTTCTCGCTCTCTTTCACACTCTGTAACCCCTTGCGTCTTAGTGGCATTATCGCCTTGCTTGGGATGAAATAATTTTTTTTAAATCCTACTCTCCTTAGTGCCATTAGACTCTCTTATATAGAATAGGTAACATGCTCACCATGCTAGAGTCACAGGCTCAGGACGCTAGGAATTACTGCTGTGGTTTCTGTAGCAATTAGGTTTTACGGGATGCAGTTGCCAGCCTCACGTACAACCGTTTTTTATTGATTGATTTGTTTTCTACGGCTTATCAACCCTTTGCAAGTTATTTAAAGCCAGAAAATATTTTTAGAATGTAAGAATTTAAAAAAAAAATAGTAATGGTTTTGTGATACAAGTCTTATTATTCAACCCGTAGCTGGGTTCCGATTTGTTATCCATTACATCACTCACACATCAAGGCTTACAGAATATGATATTCCCAACCGGTCACCCATCTAGGGTACGGGCCGTCGACGTTGCTTAACTTCGGTGATCGCAACAGGTGTTTCAACGTGATGTAGATGTAAGCATGAAATATGCGGAAGGAAAACTGTATATAACCGTTTTCCCAAGACAAATGGTTAAAAACGACCTCAAACCAATTAATCCTATAAATCTTAAAGAAGATCCGTGATCGGGGTCTCAAGAGAATTACAAACCAAGAACTTTACCAAATAACAACTCAGGGGTCGTACTGGGGCCAGTGTTTCAATGTGACGGGGCTGTAAGCATAGAGGAAGAAAAGATTATGTCGATATGGAGGACAAATAACGATTGACCTTTCATTTGAAAGGGAGAATAGTGTAGTGATCGGTTTAAAGCGTCTATTTTTTTAGATAATAATGATTTAGTTATAAAAGTCTTACTAATTAACCCATCGCTGGGGGGGAGAAAAGGTGGATTCATACCACCCCAAGGGTATTTGCGCGAAACTGAATATAACGAAGCCAACGGGAGTTTGAACTCGGCTCTCCGATTTCCGATTCGTTATCCATTACGGCACACGCACATCCAAGCTCACAGCTTCCCAACTGGTCACCCATCTAGGTACTAACCAGGCTCGACGTTACTTAACTTCGCTCATCGTCCAGGAACCGGTCCTTCAACATGATGTGGCCGTTAGCCTCCAACCTATTTTTAATACATAGCTATCTGCCTTTTTGAGTGATTGCGATCACATGCTAAAAAGCACAGTCTACCCTACTATTTAACCCATACTTGATGGTGAAGACAAAATAGATTCATGCCTTTTTCGAAAAGTATTGGTGTCGAAATAAACGCAACGAAATCGACCGGGATTTGAATTCTGCGTGCCAATTCAATTTTCCGTGTCAATAACCAATACGCTACGCGAACACCCCAATATTAGGTCATAAATGGGTGTGTTCATGTGTATAAGCAACACGCAACGATTTTAACTTTTCTTTATAGGTGTGTGTCGACGATGGGGTAGGTATATACGTACGTTTATGGTGTACAAGATTAATTCCAACAAAACACCTAATCATTACAAGAAACCTTACTCACTGTCTCCCTCTTTATTTAACTACCGACGTACCTGGGCTAACGAAATTGATTTACTTACTTTAAACATGAAATAAACCTTTACCCTCGTTTGTAAATAACAGGCTGTAAAAGTTGATTTGCATACCACCCTAAGCGTGTTTTGAACCACTAACCCCTTGCGTCGTAAACACTGATTGTCTCTTTTTTTCCTTTATTGTCTTTCTCTTTTATTTCATTTTATTTTATTTTTTTTATTTTTTATAAAAGATCTTATCTTGTCAACGGGAAATTGTTGTTGATTACCCGTAAGCCGATAGCAGAAGATGGCTTTGGACCATTAACTGCGACAATTGAACGCTTTGAATTACAAAACTAAAGAGACAATAACAATATGGCGTCAGCGGAAGTCGCAGTTGCGAACGATATATGCACACGTGCGAAAACGAAAGTTTACTTATCTTTACTGTTTGTTTTTTTTCCTAGGGTAGGGGGTATTTAATAGCTGATCTATCCCTGATGATGTCAGTGATCAGAGTGTGCTATTTTATTTTTGCTGATATTACACGTGTTTCTCAATTAGCTTTTGAAAGACATTTAAGGTTTACGACAACAGAAAAAACATCTATAGATATACAGTCATTATTAAAGACATACATACACATACAAAATGTACTGTAAAGTTCTCGTTCCCCGACCAGGAAGCCCTTTAAAAAAAAAGCCTGATGTTTTTTTACACTCCATCTGAGAGGTCGAACCGAGAACTTTTCAGCACCCCTTCATACGTATATCCTAAATAGGAGGTGCAATGTGGTCTAACAGTTATCAGCCTGGAAAATGAAACTAGTGATCCGAGATAAAATACCCGCTGATGCTACTTATGTTTATGTCCTTACGGAAAGGCAGGAGTTCACTTCTGCATACTCATAGAAAAATGATTCGTCACTGGCATGTCACAGTGTGTAAGAGAAAAGAAGGTAAATATTTAGTAAAATAAAAAAGTATCCCGTAATTCCAAGATGGTGGCAGCAAAACGCTTTTATCTGCATAATCAACCTTGACACGGGACTAATTAACAGTTGATCTGTTGAATGGTTAGATTTCGGGGTCATAATGCTGTATATTTCGTCAACCGGCCTGCACACTCAGGAAAATTTCAACCAACTGACTCATGACCAAGAACTGGATGTTGTTAGCAAGTCTGACAAAATTTTGTTGGCTACATCCTGACATTGTTTGGAGCGCTATACTTCAAATTAATTCAAATATCCACGTCTCGTATAAGTCAGTGGTCCCCCAACCACCGGGCCGTGGACTATTTGGTACCGGTCCGGACGGAAAGAATAAAAACTTTCTTCTTTTCCATTTTATTGATTATCGCTATCTTGTGTTTTGTCATGCGCGTGACCTACACTGACCATGTCCCCCACCGCGGCCTGTGCAAAAATCGTCTAGGATGACACCAGGCCAAGGACCCAAAAGATTGGGTACCGCTGGTATAAGTAACGACATTTGTAAAACGGTTTCACAGAGCTCGACTGCGCTGGAAAAAATGTACCAAATATGTATGCGTATTATTATTATTATTATTAACATCATCATCATCATTATAATTATTATGCCATTATTATTATTATTAATATTATTAACATCATCATCATCATTATAATTATTATGCCATTATTATTATTATTAATATTATTAACATCATCATCATCATTATAATTATTATGCCATTATTATTATTATTAATATTATTAACATCATCATCATCATTATAATTATTATGCCATTATTATTATTATTAATATTATTAATATCATCATCATCGTCATTATTATTATTATTATTATTATTTCCTTTGATTTCTGGTGTATATTCATTTCTTTCCGGCTCCCTACCAGGGATCTAAGGTCAGAAATATCATCATCACATTTTCTACTGAGCAGTTTTCAAAAGAAATCACATATTTTACCTAGATAAAGCCCTTCGTAGGGTATGGGCAATACTTGTGAGTACAATTTTTTGTATTTCTTTAAGGCTTAGGCTACCAGGAATCCCTTCAATGAGTCTATTGGAATCTCTTCCAATCAATTCGAGTGCTCTAACTATAACTGGAATTATTGATGTCCTCATGTGCCACATTTTGGAGATTTCGATTTCAAGGCCCTTGTATTTTGATAGTTTTTTGAAGATCTTCAAAGATACATTGCAGTCTGCAGCGACTGCCATATCAATAAGGAGGCACATTTTGTTTTTATTTCTCTGATCACTTAGTCTGAGCGATTAGCTTTAATTGTTCTGTCGATGTGTATTTAAAGTCTCATAAAATTGTTACAGGTCCTATCTCTGTAACTGAGTCTGTGTGGTGTTCATACCAATTTCTTGTAATTTCCTTTCCATAAAAGTTGCAGATTGTATAGTGCACATATTGGCCCACCCTGTCATATTATTATTATTATTATTATTATTAGTCGTAGTAGTAGTAGTAGTAGTAGTAGTAGTAGTAGTAGTAGTAGTAGTAGTAGTAGTAGTATTTGCATATTAAGTACTTTATAACTTTATCTTAGTGGTGTAGTGAAATACATATATATATATATATATATATATATATATATATATATATATATATAAAGAATTAATAGATTTTTTTTAATCCGGCATTTTTCTTTTATTACCTCAAACGTTACTATAGTGGATAATCGTATGTGAAATAGACGCCTCAGTTTTTATTTTATTTAAACAGTGCGTATTGCGTCTATAAGTATGTGTATTCGAAAATAAAAACAGACCATAATAACAATAATATATATATATATATATATATATATATATATATATATATTAACCTAAACGTAATTTTAGAGTAATAAGAAATTATATATATATATATATATATATATATATATATATATAATAGCTGGCAATTCGTATTCGAAGATACCCGTCTACGTGGGCGGCTAGCCAATCCCTATTGCAGACGCTTTCTCAGGCACATTTGTGTTTATTCAACACCCACACAACCCACCTGTGGTTTATACTGCAACTATGCTGAGCAGACCTTAGTTACAGTCTCTGGGCGTGTTATCTAGCGTTATCAACAATTTGAACAAGGCCAGCACGCTCAAGCCCTCGGCCACGATGACTTGTGACTTCGTCCTAGCACAGCTATCCACGGTCCACAAGAGTTGCGTCTTCCCAGTTTCACTCACGAGGCTTGGGTCAACCCGTGGTATGGTTTTCAGGCATTTTCCAAATGTGCCGTACGCTGAGATCGACCTCGATCCGTGCATATAGGGTGCGATGTTTTAGTTGCCCCCATTTTATATTTTTCATTTCGCGCATGCGCATTGATTTGTGTTTTGTCGCGTTTTGTGCACAGTTGAGTCACTTCTATGCGAATAAGAGCACCATGACGCAATTCACTCCACAGGAAATTTGGAAATGGCATCGTGTGCTGCTTGCTATTCACACCGGAAGGTTTAATACGAACATTTCATTGTGTTTAGGTGTAAATCTGAGGTCAGTGCAGAGGCTTCGGAAAGAGTTGGATAATATATATATATCCAGTCAATATCCTGGTCTTTGGAGTGATCACTCGTGATGGCGACATTATGCCTACATTCGTCTTCACACATGATCCCAGACTCAACACGGAAGCCTACATCAAGTGCTCTGAGGAAGGAGTGTTGTCCTGGATCAAGAGGCTAGAAGATCCTATGTCTGGCAACATGACTCTGCACCATGCCAAACACGCAGAAGAACCCAGTCATGGCCGTCAGACAATTACTGCGACCTCATCACACCTCACATCTGGTCACCTAACTCCCCAGATTGCAACCACCTTGATTATTATGTGGGGTGCAGTTGAGCGAGAGACCAACAAAACATCTTGTAACATCAAAGATGAACTGAAGGCAAGGATTATGGCAGTATTCATCAACATAACAAGGAGAACGTCCAGAAGAGTTGCAGGAGATTCCGACATTGTCTGGAGTCCTTGGTTGAAGCCAATGAGGATTTTATTGAATAAATTTACTCTTTAGTATGTCAAGCTATTTTTGTGTAATTCTGGTAAATATATCTGTTAAAATGAGATGTCAGTGTTATTTCCATTTTGCATCATTTAGACGACAATTCATCCATCGCACCCTATATATATATATAAAGTGTGAGAGATTTTCATTCGTCATTCTTTCCTTTTTCTTTTCCATTTTCTTCCTCGTCTTCTCTTTTGTCTCTCATATCTTCTTTCCACTTTTTCTGCCTACCTTCTTCCTTCCATTTTTCCTTTTTCTTCCTCTCGTCTTTCCTTCATCCTCTCCTCCTTCCGTCCTTTTTCTCCTACCTCTTCCACTTCCTCTCCCTTTTTTATTCCTACCCACTCGTTTTCCTTTAGCTTTCTTCTTCTCTTCCTCCTTTTCTGTCTTTTCAACCTCTCTTCTTTTCATTATCTTTTTCTTCTATTCCTCTTCCGTTTTCTTTCTTCTCTTGCCCTCCTCCCCTTTTTGCTTCTACTCGCTCATTCTCTCCTTCCTCTACTTTTTCTTTCTCGAGTTTCCATCACTTTCGCTTGTAACACGAGAACATATTTTTGCAAGTCGAATCTATTTTATGATTAAACAAACAGATATTTTAAAGTTAACTTTCGTGTCGTGTTCAACGACTCTGCTATAAAAATAAATTTTATTTTCACTTTTCTTAGACCTGACACCAAACTTCAAGAGATTCTTTCCGGGTGGCCTTATTTCCTGGCTAAAATAAATACCAAACTATTAGTCATATATCAACGTGGTATTCCAAGCGTTTTATACACATGGGCGGTTTGTTTCCAATTTAACGTCGCATCCTTAAAAGACAAAGCAACTGACACGTTAGTATGCGTGTTAGAGTCTTAAATGCCATCGTTACATAACGAATAAGACGGAATATTTGAAGACACTCACGCACATCGGATTATTTACGTATAAAGTTACGTTGATTAAAATAACAACCAGCTGTATTTACCCGTCTATTTGTCTGTCCTTGAATTTTTAAACATCAACGTTTTTACACTATTTACATTATTCGGACTATTGTCCTCATCTTTGTCGCTATATTTATTACAACGTTTCGGTCGTTGTACGCTCCGGCCTTCTTCAGGTCCTCAAGGATACATGGCACAGTGGATAAAGGCGTTAGTTAGATCCAGTGACAGGACCCAAAGTGTATGAGTTCAATACCCGGTCAAGGCAGTGGAGAACTTGGAGAGGGGAATTAACAGGAGATAACTGATAACTGACATCCATTAGACATGGCACGTGGAACTAGAACAGTCTACCCCAGTGAGCGAAACAAAGAGTTCAGTTCGATTTTCTAGCAACCTGAAGAAGGCCGGAGCGTGCAGCGGCCTAAACGTTGTAAAAATGGCGGCATATTTTTTAATTCTTAATATTATTAGATTTTTATGTCTAAGTCTTTAAATATATTCTTCCAATTATTGCATTAATATTAGTAACGCTTCATCACCACAGAGCGAACCCTGAACTTTCGCCTCTCATGGTGGACGGGTATTCTGAAAGAGGCCCCTTGCCTTGATCGTCTGTCAGGACAAGAGCTCACCCCAGAGCTCAATTAGAACTCATCTGGAATAATGGTCAGTTCATTGAACCGCACTAGTAAGTATCTGACTTCCACACTTGTTATACAAGAGCCAGACTAGACTCAAAATGGAGTATTCCTTTTGCACCGGACATGGAGTTACTGAGTCAAGACCTATAAGGCAGGAGGTGGTTTGAATTCTATGTTTTCCTTCTAGACCGTTGATAGTATAAGGAGGCCGTGCGTTGTCCAGACTACATGACTCCCATATCGGCCGTACCTAAAAGATCCAAAGGAATAAAGGGCATAACATTTGGTGACAGCTTGGCTGCAGGAATTACTTGGAATATGTCAGTGTTGACATCGGGGATCCACACCAAGTTTTCTGTCTGGATTTATTTCCATAGCCTTTTCCGTGTTTTGAATATGACTGCAAAGCAACGGTGGTTTGAAAGTTTTTTACTTCCGTTAGATGGACTTCCTTCCTGGACTGTTGAGCTCCATCTACCCCCATGCAGCTGGTTATGAGGCGTCAGTTTTCCGCCTTTGCTCTTTCTCTGGCTTGAAGCTGAATTTAGTTGTTAGAGGCTATCTGAGACGCATAACACGGAAGCATTTTTATAGAGGGTAGGAGTTTATATCCAGTATCATATCCGGCTATGACAACCTTATATTTTTAAAGGAGAATAATTAATCTGGATGTTCGTAAATCGAAAACTTTCCGTTTACTATTCTCTGGTTCGTTCTTATTGTCATTTTATCACGTGATTTCAATGCCAGGAGAGAAGAAAACAAACAAACAAAAGACATGTTTGTACGCATCATTATTGTATGGCCAATTAAATTTACCCGCCATATCTCCAAGGAACTCTTCTATTCACTTAATAAACGTACACTATAAATATAACTAACCAGCATGCTTCTGTAAATTGTCTCCCTTATCCTCGGGCAATGTTTTTTTTTTTTCTAAAGAGATTTTCCACAATAATTATTATTAATTTTGTAAGCCAGGGAGAAATCTTGCGAAAAAGATGCAAATATTTACATGGTCAGTTGGGTCCGCTAAGTCTTCGAATGGTCAAATGGTCAGTGAAAGTAGCCCTCGGCGTTTACGTTGGAGGTTCACGTTATTGTTCGGAATATAGAGAGGGCAGCACAGAGTGTGTTGGGTGAAAGGGTAGGTCAGTTTAAGGGAAGAGGATAGGGGTTTGTCTATTCCCGCGGAGACAGTTATAAAACGTGGGAGGGCACCGTTTCTAGCGCGGATAGACGGTGCGGAATAAATTAATTCTAATAGGAAGCCAAGGGAATTTATCCCTATCACTAATTTCATAATCTTTTAGTGAATTGGTTTTCAACTTGGGTTGCGGGGGATGTTCCTCACCCCCGGAAGCGGAGGCAAATTTAGAGTTTCAAGGAGAAAATGGAACTATAGATTAGCAGATTCCGACTGTTCGAAGAGTGATCTGCAATTCTACAAGGCATCTTTCGAGTCAGGTAATCTTGAAAGTGGGGAATTGTAATGGCAATTGTAATATTAGCTGTTTCCTTATAAGGAAGCATTCGACATTCATTGACCAAGCAGCCATCGGACTGAGATCAAATTGTAGTATCTGTCTTCAGACGAATAAACTTCATTTTTCTCCCCAATTGTGTCTTTGTCTGCGGGAAAAGCACAACTAAAAATATTATGCAGAAGTGCCCGGACTCAGGAAACAGCTGCCCGCGTCAGTACCTCCCTCATTACACTAAAGAAGGGAGGGGATTGCTAGTAATAACGATAGCAGCGCAATAAACGGTTGCGAGAGCTGGGTTATTTTTTGACCTGGCCCAGATGCACGTGCTCTTGCTCCCCACATTAAACTGACCCCGTACTACATCCTGTCAGCGTGGGGTCGCAAGTAAATGGTAAGTCCGGATCGAAGTGAAGTATCTACCTTCGGGCGGATAAGCTGTATTTTGTCACTCAATTGTGTTTCTGTCTGGCGAACGGACTGGTATCAAAGTGTAGTATCTGGTTTTTTTTGGGTTTTTTTTTTTACCTCTCATGGTAATGGTAATATTGGTTGTTTCCTTATAAGGAAACATTCGACATTCATTGACCGAAGAGACAGTGTTGCTTTCGGATGAAAATTATAAAATATTTTTCTTAAAACTATTTTTCAGGAAAATAGGGTTCTCAAGTCCATTAACTGTTATCGCACTTTTTCCGTATAGATGGGGGTTTCCTTCCTAACCTTTTGTTTGAAGCAATGGGGAATGTCAACATCTTGGTTATGTCATTATTCTCTCTTCGAGTTACATGTTCTATCCATTTTAGCTGTTGCCATTTTTAAAGTTCTCAAATGATGAGGTTTCTGTTATTTGGTACAGGTCTTTGTAATTCTGTAGCGCCATATATGTATGTAAACGTGTAGGTTTTTGTACCTGTCTTTGTGTATGGGTTAGGAATTTTGTATGCGTACAAAAAGTGGATTTTCGTGTATGTCAATTTAAAATCTCGTCTGACGAATGGCCACATTGCTGGAGCGCCCATGGAGATTAAGTTTACATGATGCGCGTCGTTAATTACGAAACACATAGATAGATAGATAGATAGATAGATAGATAGATAGATAGATAGATAGATAGATAGATAGATAGATGGTTACGAACATAGATAGATAGATAGATAGATAGATAGATAGATAGATAGATAGATAGATAGATAGATAGGAACATAGATAGATACATACATACATACATACGAACATAAATAAATAGATAGATAGATAGATAGATAGATAGATAGATAGATAGATAGATAGATAGATACGAACATATTTAGATAGATAGATGGTTACGAACATAGATAGATAGATAGATAGATAGATAGATAGATAGATAGGAACATAGATAGATAGGAACATAGATAGATAGATACATACATACATACGAACATAAATAGATATATAGATAGATAAATAGATGGATATGAACATATTTAGATAGATAGATACGAACATATTTAGATAGATAGATAGATAGATAGATAGATAGATAGATAGATAGATATATAGATAGATACGAACATATTTAGATAGATAGATAGATAGATAGATAGATAGATAGATAGATAGATACGAAGAAACTGATAGATAGATAGATAGATAGATAGATAGATAGATACATACATACATAAATACATACATACATACATACATACGAACATAAATAGATATATAGATAGATAAATAGATGGATACGAACATATTTAGATAGATAGATAGATAGATGGATAGATAGATAGATAGATGGGTACGAAGATAGATAGATAGATAGATAGATAGATAGATAGATAGATAGATCTTTTCTCCACACTATGTGTAATCATGTTTGTAATTGTGTTTAATTGTGTCAAAAGAAGATTTTTATACATGATCCCTCTATGCATGCGTATTTATTTAGGGGGAGTGTGCCTGTGCGCGTACGTATGAGAGTGTATGCGTACCTGCATGTATATGCGTGTGTATGTGTGTAGTTAGTGATATTTTGTGTTGTCACTCCATGCGTACGTAATAGTGTAATAGAATCTGCTTTTCTATGTGCGTGCGTGTGTGCATGAATATGTCGATGTATGTGCTTGCATATGTATGCTTATACATGCGCCGCTATATGTAAGTTTATGTGAACATATAAGAGTTCGTGCACGTATTTACGTGTATGTGTGTATCTGTGTATGCATGTACATGTGTATATGTGTGGGGGATATAAGTGTCCATGCGCGTGTCTTTTTATGCATGTAGTAATATACGTGTTCTTGTGTATATATATATGTGTGTGTGTGTGTGTGTGTGTGTGTGTGTGTGTGTGTGTGTGTGTGTGTGTGTCTCTGTGTGTGTGTGTGTGTGTGTTGAAGCCTGGGGCTATTTTCTTCATTTGTCATGTCCTTTTGGTTTGCATAAGCCCAGAGTTGCAAAGAGACAGGTTCATATGACACATTCATACATACACATATGCAAACACACATACACATCTATTCAGATGCACATGCGAACGGATACACAAATTAATGCATCCATACATAGTTAAACTCACGTAGAAACATAATTATATTTACTCATACGTGCGTGTATATATATATATATATATATATATATATATATATATATATATATATATATATATATATATATATATATATATACAGTGCGTCCCGATATCAGAGATCTGCATTTTTAGAAGACGACCGTCAATCAAAATTTGATTTACCGAATCTGGAAGAAGAAAAATATTTGGACATCCTAAAAGTTTCCTCGTTGCCAATCCATGGTTGATTTGGACAGCTTGTACATTGTTAACAAACGTCAGAGAAGGTCCGTCTGAAAATTATCCTTCTAATTAGCATCTATTCGTTGATTGGTTGATTTCATAATTGATACCAGGTTTGGCAAACTGCGGTCAACGTGTACTAAATCCGGCTGGCCATTACATTTTATCCATCCTGCAAAACATATGATAACGGTAATGGTAATATTAGCCGTTTCCCTACAAGGAAACATGTAGCACTCAGTCCCTTGTGTGACTTTGTTCTTCACTCCTTGGCTATCGGACTAAGATTAAAGTGCAGTATCTGTTCTCCTCATTTCTAATAGTAATGGCAATAATGGACATTCGGCATTCATTGACCGAGCAGTAAGTTCCTTGGGTGGAATTTTTCTTCACTCTTTGGACATCATGCTAAGATCAAAGTGTAGTATCTGTTCCCGGATACTCGCTTAAAGATCGCCTTTTGGCTGGGATTCGATCACTGATACATGCCTGGCACAGGGATTCGTCCCTGCGCTGGTAGTATCGCGGCTACGTCTAGCTATGACCAGCTTTGACTAGCTTCGCCCACCGGCTTGGACAAGCTAAGACCAGCCAACCACGGGTCCGAGTGGAAAACGCTCGGGTTATATCCCTCTGTCGCCCCACGTTAAAAACCGACCTTGTGTCACAACCTGACTCAGTGGGGGGTCAAGTAGATACCAAGTGTAGTATCTATTCGTCCCTGCGCTGGTAGTATCGCGGCTACATCTAGCTATGACCAGCTTTGACCAGCTCTGACCAGCTTGGACAAGCTATGACCAGCTAAGACCAGCCAAGACCAGCTATGACTAGCAATGACCAGCTCTGACCAGCTTGGACAAGCTAAGACCAGCAAAGTCTAGCGGCCCGGGTGGAAACACTCGGGTCCCCACGTTAAAAATCGACCTTGTGTCACAACCTGACTCAGTGGGGTGTCAAGTACTTACCAAGTGTAGTATCTGTTCGCATCTCTAATAGTAATGGTAATATTGCTACAAGGAAACATTCGACATTCATTTTTGTAAAGGCCTCGCTGATTAAATATATTCTGCTTCAAAATATTGTCCGGCTTAAATTCAACGGCTAGCACAGCAATTAACAGAAAAAGACATTGATTTTCTGATGTCTTCCGGTATTTCGCCGTTGTTATATTTTTTATGTCTTAGATAAACCTGTCGAACCCGAAACCATCCAAGTCTGTCAGTATTACTTTTGCAACCTCGTCCAATTATGTTGCTTTGTTCCTCTTTAACTTGGCTAATGTAGACCTAACGTCGGATATTAGTTTTCAATGCTAATTTATGTATTGTAAGTTTCACCCCTCTTTTTTCATAGAGAAATCTCATCAATACTTTTTCTTTTTCCAATTGTTTCGTCACAGTGTTTTATGCACGAACATGTTTTCCGTCCTGCTAGCACTTTTATCTTTTTACTTATGCCTGCTTCATCTGTGTCCATCAGTTTTTAACATTTGCGCATTTTTCATTGAGTCAATTCTATTTTATTTGCGTTTATTTATTGCTTCTTTGTTCAACGTCATATATTCGATACTATTTCTGAGCATAACCTTCAGTTTCACTATCGTTAGATCATTAGATTGAGAATTTCAATTGTCATCCGTTTCTTTTTTTTTTTCTCGTGATAACCTCTTTATGTTTAGGTGTTCCACGTAAGTTCCTGACCTGTTCCAAACTTTCATATTTTTTTCTTTACTGTGACTGCATATGTTTTTTTTTATGCAAATTCAGTTACTGCAGAGTTTGTCGTCTTGCAGTTATGCATTGCCTTTGGGTTTCGTTAATTTTATCAGGTTTACCTTTAGTTTGCTTATGACTCTCGCAATCAGTATTTTTAGAGTCAAAAACCTAATACTGCGGCTAAAAGAAGTTATGTTAGCAAATTCACGAACCGACGCTTAAATCCACTAGGCTATAGTCAAATGGGCGATGATGGTAACTCTCTGATCTTGTGTTGGAGGTTCCAGCTACTGTTAAGGTTCGGAATATTGAGAGAATAACTGGATTAAAGCGTTGGTTTGGTTTGGCTTCGTTTGTTTTACGACATATCAAAACCTAAATGGGTTATTTAATACCGACAGATTTTTTATTGCTGGTAATTTTTTTTTTTCCAAAAATATTTTGTTGGTAATATTTTTTCTTCAAAAATCTATTGCTGGTAATATGTTTTCTTCAAAAATCTATTGCTGGTAATATTTTTTCTTCAAAGATCTATTGCTGGTAATATTTTTTTCTTCAAAAATCTATTTCTGGTAATATTTTTTCTTCAAAACTATATTGCTTGTAATATTTTTTTCTTCAAAAATCTGTTGCTGGTAATATTTTTTTCCAAAAATGTATTGCTGGTAATAATGTATTTCTGGTAATAATTTTTTACAAACAAGTATTTCTGGCATTAAAACCGATTTTTACACTTTCATAGTGATTTAACCTCAGTTTAGGGGTTAACTATTTGCCCATAGCTGGGACCGTAACAGGTGTTACCACCCCGGATCAGGGTGCACCTGGGAACGCCAGCAATTAAGAGGTGGTTTCATGCTGCTCAAGAGATCAAAGAACTTGCCGTCGGACGTAGTTTATCGTCTTACCCAGGACGTAAATGTATTTTATCGTCATATGCAAAACGGTTAAAACTTTGCTTCGTGAATTTAGTGACTTAGTAATTGTGAGTTCAATCCCTATCCCTAGACATGTGCAGTGGAAAGGGAACAATCAGTGGATTAAATAAAGTGTTTAGTTTGAAATTCTTTAAAGGTTGTTCGGATTGACAAGCGCCTGATGAAGGTCCAGATAGCACAGTGACCGAAATCGTTGTGATAACAACAGCAAAGATGAGGACAATAGTCCGTATGTAAATAATGCTAATAAGAGATGATGCTTTGGAATATCGAACGTATGAAAATAGATTCGTGATGTTTCACGATTCTCCACGGTCGAGTTGACTAGGTGAGACTGATAATGATCGAATCAAGACGTTACTTAACGATCAGTAATGTTTGTTTGCCTTGTTCTGTATTTCTGTTGTTGTTTTTTGCTTTTGTTTTTAGTCACCATAAAGTAAGCGAATAAAACTATTTTCTCGATTACATGATCGGATATTGAGACACTGCGTCAAACTAAACGTGAATACCTTAAAGTGGAATCGAACAGCAAATGTCTTCTTTTTTATGTACCGTAACTCTTAAGGACGTAATCGAACATAACTCTCCACAACATCCTATCCTTTGTAGCTATGAGCAACATTTGTCCCTTTACTATACCTCCCAATCTCCGTTCTTTTTGCCATCCAATTTACACTCTGAAATTCTTGCTTTCATAATGTCCCGTAAGTGTCAAATTCTCCTAACTCTCTTTCCTCATTATATATCCCAAAAATTCCAACTGGCTTTTTCTAAGTACAAGTGTCCTTTTGTTTCTGTTTTCCCTAAAACTTTCTCTTTGCTATATACTTGGTCCATGATATTAACAGTTCCACCCTGGTGATATACTTAACCAATTCGGACTAGATTAGGGCATCTAGTACTTTGCCAAAAAGAGCTGAACGGCCGATTGATAGAAGGATCAGATGGTTTCCTTGAGTTCTTAAAGACCGGGACTACAGAAGAGGATTCCCAACAAGCAGGAAAGTAAGAAACAGCAAGGCATTTATTGTAGAGTTTAGAGAGGACAAGAGACGGTTCGGGGATACATTCCTTAAGGACTATAGTAGGGATGCTATCGTCAGAAACCCTTTGGGGGGGGGGTCCAGTTTAAAGATGATAGCAGAAACTACGGTCAGAGTTGTGTGTATATTACGCAGTAGAGATAAGATAATGTTTTATGAGCTTGTCTAGCAAATAATGAGTTTGATTCTCACTGGGTGGTATTTGTGTCCTTGTGCCAAACTAAGTACATAACAACCTAAAATATTTTTGTGCGTGAATGTGTGTGTGTGTGTGTGTGTGTGTGTGTGTGTGTGTGTGTGTGTGTGTGTGTGTGTGTTTGGAGTGTGGGTACAGGTGTTTGAGAATGATTATAACATTTAAGCACCTATCACTAAACCGCACAGCGAGCGACCGGGCCCGCCTCACCGTGTGACACGCTAACTATTGTTTGTTTCCTCATGATAAATGTCTCCGAAGCAAATACGCTACTTTCCCGCCATTTCTCCCACGCCTGCAAAAGGAGAAAAAAAAAGAAAAAAAAAACATAAAACAATAATAACAAGTTTATCCATATGCTAACGGACCGGATTTTTCTTCTTTTTTTTTTATTCTTCCTGTTTAATTTATTTATTTATTTATTTATTGCGAAGTTTAGAATTAGTTTATTTTTAGGCTCTTTTTTCTTGTATGTTCTTTTATTATGTTATTTGTATTTTCGTTTGTCCTCTTTTTCTTTCTACTTTTTTTTTTCTTTTTTCGTGATCGCTAAAAATCTTTTTTATTCATTTACCGTTATTTCCTCTTCGCTTCTTTTTCGCTCCTTTCTTTTCTTTAATGATTTTATAACCATCTCATCCTTTATTCTTTTCTTTTTCATTTTCTTTCATTGATCTTTCTCCGTTTCTATACTCTCGAAACTTTTTTTACACTTTCTTTTTTATTTTCATTATCTGGTCATAATTCAGTTAAAAATTAACCATTTATTTTTATTTACTTTCACTTTCTCGTTCCAATTTTAAATTTTTTTAAATGTTTCAATTCTTTTTTCACAGTATGTGTTATGTTCATTTTTTCCCTTTTTCTAGCACTCATTCCTTCAGCTTTTACTTCATTCTTGACTCTTTCGTACTTGTAATTTCTCTCATTCATTATTTTTTTTAATCAATCCCCTTTCTTTCTTTTCCCTTGCTTCCACTGTTTATATTTTCCCTTACTTTTATTCCTATCTTCTTCATTATTTCTCACTCCATTTGGACACCGCGTTTTCTTTGTTTTCGTTTTTTTTTGTCTTTAGTTTCTTAATCTTATATTTCTTTTTTTCTCTATCAGCCTTCCTTTCTTTCCTTGCCTTTCTTTTTTTGTTCATTTTTTCTTTTTTCTTTCTTTAATTTCCTTTGTTTCTTTCGTTTTCTTTCAGTTTTTTCTTTCTTTCTTTTTCTTTCATTTACTTTATTCTTTCTTTAATTCTTTCACCTGTCAGATCTTTAATTTAATCTTTTTCTTTCTTTCTTTCTTTCTTTCAAGTTATTTTCATTCTCTTACCTTTATTTCGTTTATTTTCATATTTATTCTCATCTTTTTTCATTAAATCTTTTTCATTCTTTCTTTCGAGTTATCTTGTTTCCTTTCCTTCTTTCGTTTTTTCATTTTTCTTTATTTATTTTTCTTTTGTTTGTTTCTTTGATTCATTCTTTATTTATTTATTTTATTCCTTTCTTTCTTTCTATCTTTCTTTTTTTTTCGTATTTTCACCCATCAGATTTTTCCATTCGATCTTTTTCCTTCCTTTCTTTCGAATTATCATGTTTTCTCTTTTCTTTCTTTCGTTTATTTTCATCTTTTTTTTCTTTCTCGTCATTTATCGTTAAATCTTTTTCGTTCTTTCTGTCGAACTATCTGTCTTCCTTTCCTTTCTTTCTTTTGTTTTTCATCTTTTTTCTTTCGTTATGTCTTTCCTTCTTCCATTCTATACCTTTCTCTTTCTTTCTTTTCAACATATTTCTCATTTTCTTAGTGTTCCTCTTTTGCTTCTCTCATCGTCTCTCTCGCCGTATCTTTCTTTTTCTATTCCTCTCTGTCCCTTCGTCTTTCTGTACACTTTTCTTTTCTATTTACAATCTCCATCTTTGTTATCTCCTCTTATTTTTTCCCAGTTGTGTATCTCTCTGACGGTTTGTCCTGTTTTTTTTTGTTTGTATTTTTCTTTTTGCGGATTTAATACCTAGGTTTATTTATTTCACTCCGTTTCCTTTGATATCACACCTCATCAATTACTCGCGAAATGTGTTGAATCTATAGACGAAATGTATTTTTGTTAAAGGGAGCTTACACAATCTCCTTATACATTATCTATTTTACTCTTACTGTCTAAAGTTATAAATCATCAAGAATATATATATATATATATATATATATATATATATATATATATATATATATATATATGATGAAACGTTAAATGAAATTTTTAAAGTTGAAACAAGATGTACAGTTTTGTAGTGGGTATATGCATGTTCTAATGTAACACTGCATAATAAATAAATATTTATTGGTCTACTTTTGTATTGAGGCCTGTTTTAAATTAATGTTTTGAACGCTGAAATCTTACTCTTCGTTCTTTTACATTTGTATATATATATATGTATGTATATATATATATATATATATATATATATATATATTTATATATATATATATATATATATATATATATATATATATATATATATATATATATATATATATATTATTATTATTATTATTATTATTAATAACAATAATAATAATAATAATAATAATAATAATAATTATAATAAATAGACATATTTCCTCACCGGTAGCACAACTCTGAGTTTCATGCACAGCGCAATAAATTTTTATATATATATATATATATATATATATATATATATATATATATAACATAAATCATTCATACGAATATTTTCGTATGAATGATTTATGTTATATAAATTGATCACGTACCACATAATAGATATATATATATATATACCGGATCATCGCAATAGTGGATAAGTCCCTATTATTTACGTTGTTAGTTAAAAATATATTCATATATAATAATATATAATATATATAAACATAATGCGGACTACTACACTATTACGATAGTCGGGTATATATATGTATATCAAAATTTCAATTATGTAACGGTCAGTTTTAAATCTGCACTTGAAGATTGCGTTGTGCCGAAAACTCAGATTTGTTCTACCAGTGAGGAAAAAAGTATATTTCGTATTAATATATAATTCATAGCGCTGTTATTTTACTTTTATTTCTCTTTTATTAACACTATCACTCAATGTGCGATATATATATATATATATATATATATATATATATATATATATATATATATATATATAATAAGCTAATAATTTAAATAAAAACAGACCACTTTAAGGTTCCATGTAATAAATTATTTCACCACACCCCTTTTAAAGGACCGCGGATCATCAGACTTTACTTCCAAAGGTTGAAACGAAAACTTTGGAAGTAAAGTCTGATGATCCGCGGTCCTTTAAAAGGGGTGTGGTGAAATAATTTATTACATGGAACCTTAAAGTGGTCTGTTTTTATTTAAATTATTAGCTCTGATTTACATTGAGCTCTCTGGATTTTATCCTCCTTGGGTCTACCCATACGGATTACCTAGTTTTTCGTAAACTAACTATATATATATATATATATATATATATATATATATATATATATATAAGTATAGGATTGGTGCATACGGAATAAATTCCAATAACCAAAAATACTATTCTTAAAAGAGTGCTCAATACAGAGTAGACCAAAATATAATTTATTCGAAAATTATAACATAAATATGTTATAAAATCACTGCAAAAATAGCCATTTTGTTTCAACACTTCTGGTGTCTTATGGTGTTGAATGTAGAATGAATGGTTTTAAAAAGTTCAAATCGGCCAAACACTCCTCGATAAGGGAAATGCTGTTACATAAGCTACAATAACCAATCAAAATATAAGTATATGAGAATTCAAAAGACTTGACAACGAACTTTGGTTATAATTATTAATGCCTTAATGTTAGACTTAGACTAAAACAGAAATCATTCTAATTAATATTAAATTTTACTATAACATTGAAAATTAAAAGTTAAATGTAATCTGTATTAAGTTTAAAATTATTTAAAGAAGAAACTGAGGAAAAATACATATATTTTATTATTTATTTTGTTTTAATTGAAAGGCCAAAGTCTCAGAATAAATGTTAATATAATGGGGATGTAAAACATCTTTAGAACGTAGATACATTTGAAGTGGTGATATGGGCAGGGGAGGATAAAATCTTGCGAAAGACAATACATACACAATCAGATTATAACACACAAACACGTAGACATATTTAGATATATAAACACGCAAAAAAAACGAACGAAACAGGAAATAGATGTCCACGACCCTAACAGACAACATATACATACAATGAAATGCATACACACATTCATTAATAAAGACACACACATATACACACCTACTAAGATTCAAATTTGAAAGTGTTAGTATACTAATTCAAACAGACTATTAAAATATCACTTACATGGGCAAAGATATATAGATAAAAAGAGGGTCCAATAGATAAAATTTAAGAGGGGTAGAATATACTTATATACGCTTGAGTACTCATGCACAAGTACAAATATATAACAATATATAACAATATATATATAAATACATACATAAGTATGTGCACACACATTCATCACTGCAAATATATATATATATATATATATATATATATATATATATATATATTTAAAGATATTTTTAAAGGTACAAAAGTTTATCATAGCAATAAAAGTATTAAGCTTAATATTACTAGACATATTAAAAACGTGCGAAGCAACCGGTTTCGCTCCCGCTCATCAGGCTTACAACGGGAGATTTAAATTTAAGACAGAAAATGTACAATAAAAGGAAATGTGGAGGGGGATAAAAAAAAATTAAACAAGCACGTTCCTACCAAAATCAGGAACGACACTTTGCCGTTGAATGGACTCGTCCCAAACACCTACGGGTCCGCCATTTGTGAGCACTTATTAAATAGCAGATCGTGTGCAGTTAATTTTAGCGTTGACCGGTTCACCGTGTTGTCCCGGTCACACTCGTTATTTCACCTGAAGGTGCTGGAGGCACTTTACATCGGGTCCCGCAAGCCTTCCTTGTGTAAACAACGTGAGTGTTTGTTGGGGCTCGCTGTCATTTGCCTCTAGCTCCTTTTGCTCATTTTTTTTTTATCCCCCTCCACATTTCATTTTTATTGTACATTTTCTGTCTTTTAAATGTAAATCTCCCGTTGTACGCCTGATGAGCGGGAGCGAAACCGGTTGCTTCGCGCGTTTTTTAATATGTCTAGTAATATTAAGCTTAATACTTTTATTGCTATATATATATATATATATATATATATATATATATATATATATATATATATATATATATATATATATATATTTAATGAAATAGATTAAGTCGACAATTATTTTAATATATTTTTCGTTTTAAAATAAAAATAACGTATAAACAGAATATATATATATATATAAATATATATATATATATATATATATATATATATATGATAGAATATAGTTTAAAGGTGTGCCATATTTATGGATTAAAGTGCTCAATATGAGGAATAGAGCGTATATAAACTTTGACACTGAAATCAACACCCAGAAGCCTGATGATTGCGTTTGAGCATGAAACACAATCTCACCTCTGGGTGTTGACTCCCATGTTCACTTTCAAATATATATATGTGTGTGTGTGTGTGTGTGTATAGCTGGCCACTCGTTTTCGAGAATGCCCGTCTACTTGGGCGGCTAACCAATCTCCATTGCACGCTTGCTCAAGCGCAGAGCCCACCTGTGGTTTTATACTGCAACTATTTTGAACAGACCTTATCTACAGTTTCTGGCAAAGAGCGTGTTATCTAGCGTGATCAAAAATTTGAACTAGGCCAGCACGCTGGAGCCCTCAAACTTATCGACGGCCTCCAAGGGTTCCATCTGTCCAATTTCACTCACAAGGCTTGGGACACACCGTGGTATGGTTTTCAGGCACTTTTCAAAGGAGCCACACGCTAGGATCGACCCCTCTCTGACAAAGCGACCATGTTGAGATTCGAACCCGGGTCTTATGGTCAGAATGCGAACGTTCTAACCACTCGGCTACGCGCCCACTGAGTAATTAGAATATTCGCTGTCCGACCATGAAACCCAGGTTCGAATCTCATAATGGCCAAGAAGTAACTTCTTCTTATAGGCTTGGGGGGTGGTGACTCCAATGAGCGACACCACTGGAAAGTTTCTGGGAAGCATACCATGGCTTCACCCAAGCCTTATGCGTGAAAATGGGTATACGGAACAGTTCTGACGCTAATATGAAGTCACAAAGCAACCTAATCTCAAACATTTGAGAAATATGATTGAATTATCGTGTGGAATATACTTGTTCTCACGTACCACCAATTCTTTATTTCTCTGGAAATTTATTGGAGTTTCCTGTTTTTATTATGGAATCACTTCCCTCAGTGAGTGTTCTCACCAACAGTAACTGATGATCGACACTGAAGGTTAAGTGAAATTCTATTCTCTTTATTTCCGACAAAGAGGTACGTTATACTTATACATTGGCCTGTGTAGTAAATATGTAGTCATTTGCACAGTTACTATCAGATCTCCTTTCCTACCCAGTCATGCTTATTCTTTCATACTTTCTAGACTATTTGGATACATTCCTTGAATATGTAGTTCATTGTCTGTATTTACTGTTAACCTGTGTTTTATCTGTCTTGGCCTTTATAGAAATGTTTCTTGTTATTGTTTGGTTACAGGCTGCTATTAAAAGCGATTCAATTATCGTCTTAACATTTCCTCTATGTAGCTATGTCAGTGTCGAGTGGTCTGTCCTTTTTTTCGGTTTGTTTTCGTAAATCTCCAGAAAGTTGTTCTCTTCTCGTCTTTAGGTTTCCTGGTTATCTACGCGAATGAAAGACAAAAATGTTTATAGAATATGTTATATGATAAAAATATAGTTTTACGATATGTTCAATAAAGGTGCTCAATATCAGAGATAGAGCGTATGCAAATATAAAAATGAACATTGAAGTCAACACCCAGCAGCGACAGTCTGTTTCATGTTTAAACGTAATCGTCAGGCCATTGTGTCTGACGAGTGCGTTTAGACAACGAAACAGACTGTCGCCGCTGGGTGTTGGTTTCAATATTTACTTTTATATTTAGAATATGCTTTATGCAACCCAGCTCCTGAATCGTTCTCTGCATTTTATACTTAAGGACAAGTGTTATCTTGCAACAAAATTACCAGTTAAACCTCGTCCTCAGAAAAAAGGGGCTTTTTTTCTTCCAGTGTGTCTTTCAAACGAGCTACTTGCTCACTGTAATCGTACTAGTTTATGCATATCACAGCGGGCTGGTAGCACCCGTTAAAGTCCCAGCTATGAGCAAATAGTAAACTCCTAAACAAAAAAAACACTATGACAGTATAAAAATAGTAAAGTTACCAACAATACATATTCATATCAAAATGACCAACAATACATATTTATAGTAAAATTACCAACACTACATATTTATAGTAGAATTACCAACACTACATATTTATAGTAGACTTACCAACACTACATATTTATAGTAGACTTACCGACACTACATATTTATTGTAAAATTACCAACACTACATATTTATAGTAGAATTACCAACACTACATATTTATAGTAGACTTACCAACACTACATATTTATAGTAGACTTACCGACACTACATATTTATTGTAAAATTACCAACACTACATATTTATAGTAGACTTACCAACACTACATATTTATAGTAGACTTACCAACACTATATATTTATAGTAGACTTACTGACACTACATATTTATAGTAGACTTACCGACACTACATATTTATTGTAAAATTGCCAACACTACATATTTATAGTAGAATTACCAACACTACATATTTATAGTAGAATTACCAACACTACATATTTATAGTAGACTTACCGACACTACATATTTATTGTAAAATTACCAACACTACATATTTATAGTAGACTTACCAACACTACATATTTATAGTAGACTTACCGACACTACATATTTATAGTAGACTTACCGACGCTACATATTTATTGTAAAATTACCAACACTACATATTTATAGTAGAATTATCAACACTACATATTTATAGTAGACTTAACAACACCACATATTTATAGTAGACTTACCAACACTACATTATTTATAGTAGACTTACCGACACTACATATTTATAGTAGACTTACCGACACTACATATTTATTGTAAAATTACCAACACTACATATTTATAGTAGAATTACCAACACTACATATTTACAGTAGACTTACCGACACTACATATTTATTGTAAAATTACCAACACTACATATTTATAGTAGAATTACCAACACTACATATTTATAGTAGACTTACCGACACTACATATTTATAGTAGACTTACCGACACTACATATTTATTGTAAAATTACCAACACTACATATTTATAGTAGAATTACCAACACTACATATTTACAGTAGACTTACCGACACTACATATTTATTGTAATATTACCAACACTACATATTTATAGTAGAATTACCAACACTACATATTTATAGTAGACTTAGCAACACTACATATTTATAGTAGACTTACCAACACTATATATTTATAGTAGACTTACCGACACTACATATTTATAGTAGACTTACCAGCACTACATATTTATTGTAAAATTACCAACACTACATATTTATAGTAGAATTACCAACACTACATATTTATAGTAGACTTACCGACACTACATATTTATAGTAGACTTACCGACACTACATATTTATTGTAAAATTACCAACAATACATATTTATAGTAGAATTACCAACACTACATATTTATAGTAGACTTAGCAACACTACATATTTATAGTAGACTTACCAAACTATATATTTATAGTAGACTTACCGACACTACATATTTATAGTAGACTTACCGACACTACATATTTATTGTAAAATTACCAACAATACATATTTATAGTAGAATTACTAACACTACATATTTATAGTAGACTTACCGACACTACATATTTATAGTAGACTTACCGACACTACATATTTATTGTAAAATTACCAACACTACATATTTATAGTAGAATTACCAACACTACATATTTACAGTAGACTTACCGACACTACATATTTATTGTAAAATTACCAACACTACATATTTATAGTAGAACTACCAACACTACATATTTATAGTAGACTTACCAACACTACATATTTATAGTAGACTTACCGACACTACATATTTATTGTAAAATTACCAACACTACATATTTATAGTAGAATTACCAACACTACATATTTACAGTAGACTTACCGACACTACATATTTATTGTAATATTACCAACACTACATATTTATAGTAGAATTACCAACACTACATATTTATAGTAGACTTAGCAACACTACATATTTATAGTAGACTTACCAACACTATATATTTATAGTAGACTTACCGACACTACATATTTATAGTAGACTTACCAACACTACATATTTATTGTAAAATTACCAACACTACATATTTATAGTAGAATTACCAACACTACATATTTATAGTAGACTTACCGACACTACATATTTATAGTAGACTTACCGACACTACATATTTATTGTAAAATTACCAACAATACATATTTATAGTAGAATTACCAACACTACATATTTATAGTAGAATTACCAACACTACATATTTATAGTAGACTTACCGACACTACATATTTATTGTAAAATTACCAACACTACATATTTATAGTAGACTTACCAACACTACATATTTATAGTAGACTTACCAACACTATATATTTATAGTAGACTTACCGACACTACATATTTATAGTAGACTATACCGACACTACATATTTATAGTAGAATTACCAACACTACATATTTATAGTAGACTTACCGACACTACATATTTATAGTAGACTTACCAACACTATATATTTATAGTAGACTTACCGACACTACATATTTCTAGTAGACTTACCGACACTACATATTTATAGTTGACTTACCGACACTACATATTTATTGTAAAATTACCAACACTACATATTTATAGTAGAATTACCAACACTACATATTTATAGTAGAATTACCAACACTACATATTTATAGTAGACCTACCGACACTACATATTTATTGTAAAATTACCAACACTATATATTTATAGTAGACTTACCGACACTACATATTTATAGTAGACTTACCGACACTACATATTTATTGTAAAATTACCAACACTACATATTTATAGTAGAATTACCAACACTACATATTTATAGTAGAATTACCAACACTACATATTTATAGTAGACTTACCGACACTACATATTTATTGTAAAATTACCAACACTACATATTTATGGTAGAATTACCAACACTACATATTTATAGTAGACTTACCAACACTACATATTTATAGTAGACTTACCAACACTATATATTTATAGTAGACTTACCGACACTACATATTTATAGTAGACTTACCAAGACTACATATTTATAGTAGAATTACCAACACTACATATTTATAGTAGACTTACCGACACTACATATTTATAGTAGACTTACCGACACTACATATTTATTGTAAAATTACCAACACTACATATTTATAGTAGAATTACCAACACTACATATTTATAGTAGAATTACCAACACTACATATTTATAGTAGACTTACCAACACTACATATTTATAGTAGACTTACCGACACTACATATTTATAGTAGAATTACCAACACTACATATTTATAGTAGACTTACCGACACTACATATTTATTGTAAAATTACCAACACTACATATTTATAGTAGAATTACCAACACTACATATTTATAGTAGACTTACCGACACTACATATTTATAGTAGACTTACCGACACTACATATTTATTGTAAAATTACCAACAATACATATTCATATCAAAATTACCAACAATACATATTCATATCAAAATGACCAACAATACATTTTATAGTAGAAATTACCAACAATACATATTTATCTGTAGTTAAAGGCATGAAACTGCGTTCAAAATATATTTAGTTGAAGCCATGAAATTATGTTCAAAATGTTTACATTTCGACATTAAATGACCCATAGTAGTAAACCGTTGAACAAAATCAACCAAAAATCAACATTAATTTATAATAAATTATTACGTTTGAAAACCACTGAACATAAAAAATAACTACTTACATTATTCGGTCTGTTATCCTCATCTTCATTGCCATATTCACAACGTTTCAGCAGTTGTATGCTCCAGCCTTCTTCAGGTGATTGGAATTTCGAACCGAACCCTTTATTTCGTCCACCGGGGTAGATTGTTCTAATTCCACGTGCCATGCCTTCAATATCTGTCTGTGTCTCTGAGATGTGGCATTATGATTAGTTGCATTATTTACATTATTCGGACTGTTATCCTCATCTTCATTGACATATTCACAACGTTTCGGCCGTTTTACGGTCCGGCTTTCTTCAGGTGATTTAAATTTCGAACCGAGCCCTTTGGCTAGGTCCATTGACAAAACCCAAAGAGCTGTGAGTTCAATACCAGGCTTTTATTAATTTTTAACTCACTTGAATTCACTTTTCATCGCTAGTGACCGTTCAAAAAATAATAGTTCTTTTCCGATGAGCTGAAAAAGAAAAACAATTTCTTAAAATGCTGACTAATGTCCGTTTCTGTAAGTTCATAATTTTGAATTTTTTTTTTTTTTGGATCTTTTAAATGACGTACAAGGTTTGGTAGATTGTACCTGCAATAAATAGATGAGTAAACTTAAAAAGCACTTTTAAGATTTCCCTAATGATTTACAAAAGATGGCGTCAGGAAATTTTGGAAAGTATTTGTATAAATCAGGTAATGTTTGGTTGAATAGAAACAGTAATAATGGCGATGACATTGTGATGATGACGTGTCGCAGATGAATATTTAAAACATTCTTTACAGATACTTATAAAAAGATGTTTATTTTTTTATATAATTAATGATAATTTTAATGTAATTCTTCCGCTTCTCCGTTTCGTTTCTTTTCGAAATGTATGTGGAATTTTTCTGTTGTTCAGGATCGCATTTAATTAGGGTGAGAAGTCGTTCAAAAAAGGAACTAAATAAAAGGCGAAATGAAGAAAGAAATGAAAAGTGAGTTTCTAAAGAAATACGAGAGAAAAATTTTATTCGAAAATCGAAAAAGAAAGAAAGAATGAATGAAAAAAGAGATAATTTAAAAATCAGGCAGTAAAGAAAGAAAGAAAGAATGAAAGAAAGAAAGAATGAATGAATGAATGAATGAATGAACGAATGAATGAATGAATGAACGAACCAACGAACCAACCAACCAACCAACCAACCAGACAAACAAAAAATAAGGTAATTTAAAGACGGGAAAGTTGTGTTTTTTTTTTTTTTAAATCAGATGGTATAGAATGAAAGAAACAAGCAAACAAACAACAACGGGGCAATTTAAAGACAGAAGAAAGTTTTTTTGTTTTTTTTTTAAATCAGATAGTAAAGAAAGAAAGAAAGAACGAACCAACGAACCAACTAACCAGCCAGCTAGACAAACAAAAATGAGGTAATTTAAAAACAAGAAAAAGTTGTTTTTTAAATCAGATGGTAAAGAACTAAAGAAAGAAAGAAAAAAGCAAACAGACAACAACGGGGGAATTTAAAGACAGAAGAAAGATTTTAAAAAATCAGTTGGTAAAGAAAGAAAGAAAGAAAGAAAGAAAGAGAGAAAGAAAATAAGAAAAAATAAAAAGGGCAAAAGAATTTAACACTGCACAACATTATTATGGCTTCTTCCGAAGTTTTCGTCCAGCACGTCTCTTCGCTTGCCTGTATTCTAAGCGGCCCACATTATTCAATGAAGCCAAAGAAAATTACGGCGTTCGTGGCCCGTCTTTTCTCTTCTACTTTTGTTTATTTGTTTTTTTCTTTTGGTTATTTTTTTTTCTGGCCATTTGTTGCATTTTGTGATCTCAAAGAAAGGAAAACTAAAAAAAAAAAACATGTTTTTTTTTCTTTATTTGTTTCGGTGGCGTATTTGCTGTTTTGGGAGTTCTTTGTTGTTTTATTCCTGTTTGCCCGTAACAAGAATTTGTGAGGTTCCTCTAAACATAAAAGAAGTGAAAGATGGCGCGTGCAGGCACAAACTCACTTAAATGTACTTATCTGTCTGTCGTTCTATCTCAAACTGATCTTATATATATATATATATATATATATATATATATATATATATATATATATATATATATATATTCCAGTTTATCGACGTTCCTAACTATGTATGCGTGTATATATATATATTTCGGCATGTGCGTTGATGTAGTGGTTAACGGCTTTAAACAGGAAGACGGAGGGCCGAGTTCGAATTACACTTGTCCGTTACATTCACATTCTCGCAAACACCAGGATGAAAGGCACGAATCCATCTTGTCTCTCCATGCCCCCACCTATGGGTTAAATAGTAAGGCAGACTGAATTCTTCAGCCATGGTTGGTAACCTCTTTAGGAAAAGGAAAACTCTAAATTCCAAATCCCGGATATGAGAAAACATATCAGCGATTGCCATACTCGTGTGACGATCTTTTCATTACAATTTTGGTTCTAACCAACTGTTGCTGGTAAGATTCTGAGTATATACTTATATGATAAATAAAATATAGCATGTGAATTTCTGCTTCTAATATGTGTTTTGAGGAGAAATATTTACAATAACTTGGTGCTGTCTGATTTTATTATGAAACTCGAAAATATATATATATATATATATATATATATATATATATATATATATATATATATATATATATATACATATAATAACCGGCTATTCTCATTTTCTGTGCGCAACCGTCTGTTAGGATGGCTAGCCAATCGCTGTTGCAGACAACTCATGCACATTTGTGTTTGCTCAATACACACCGAGCACACCTGTAGCTTATAATGCAACTCTGCTGAGTGGACCTAAGTTAGAGTTTCTTGGAGAGAACCCAACACCTGTGCTTATGACTTCATCCTGGTAGAACAATCGACGCCGTCCGTCTACCCAATGTCATCCACAAAGCTTGGGTCAACACGTATTATTATTTTCCGACATTTTCCATACATATAAATGGAAAGTCATATAAAGATATATATACACGCATACATAGTTAGGAACTTCGTTAAAGTGGAATAAATAATATATATATATATATATATATATATATATATATATATATATATATATATATATATATATAAGATCAGTTTGAGAACGACAGACAGATAAGTACATGACTTTGTGCATCATGTAAAACAGGTCTTCTTTTTCCAATGCAGCTCAATTTCAATGACTTTGCTTTTGATTTTCAATTCAGCCACTCTTTATTCAAGGAACTGGTTGATCTTTGCACTCTGTCTGTTCTGCATTTTGGTATTTTAGTTCTGTTGTTCGACATTTTCTATGATGACTGCTATTTTTGTGAACTCTGCCAAATGATATGAATAAAAGAATAGTGATGACCACACCGATAAATTTATTATATATTTATTTATTAATATATATTATTGGTATATTTTAGCTCTGTTATTTTACATCGAGCACTTTTTCATTAGCACAAACACTCACGCTGCGCTATTATATATATATATATATATATATATATATATATATATATATATATAACCCACCTCGGTTTCACCTAAACGGATCATCAGGGTACACCGGGTCTACTTTGTGTATTAAGCACATTACGTAGTTGCTTTTTTCCTCTTTTTACTCGGTTGTTTTTTTTCTCTGGACTTGGAGCTAAAACACTGGACGATTGTTTTCACCTTGTTTTAATGTTTTTGGTTCTTTCTTTTTTTTATTTCTCATTTTTCCTCGGGTACCGATTTGTTCTACTGCAAGTTGAGCTATCCGAGATTTTTCCAAACGAGTACCACCATATATATATATATATATATATATATATATATATATATATATATATATATATATATATATATATAATTCAATAAACAGGTAGGCAATGACTGGACACTACTTTAAGTTTCATGTGTTTGCACACAATCTTCAGGTAGCCAGTAATATTTACCAACCTTCCCACGAGGTAGGATGTGTCACAAGGCCGAATTTAATGTGGGGCAATCCGAGCTCGTAGGCCCGGCCTAAGATTCCCCCTTGACCCCGCATAAAGGCGGTCGGTTCTGTCTACCTCCCCGGACGAGACTCTGCCCTTCGGCCTAACCTTGTCCGGGTTCCAGCTGCCTAACTACTTGATCTTCAGGTGACCAGTGAGATGATTACCTTATATACCACCGGACGAGTACAATTTGACAAGCAAACCAAAGTTGCACAGTGAGGAGGGTAGATCATCTAGCCAAAATCTAAAATACCAACAAACAAAACAAACAAATTTTATATATATATATATATATATATATATATATATAATTTTCTATATGTATAGCATCAATATAATTTATAGGTCTTTTCATATTTCTTTTTCTGTTGCCTTCCGGCCATCTGTCGCTGAGACACCAGTTTTTGTCCGATTAAGCAACGTCGAGTCTGGTCAATACCTAGATGGGTGACCACTTTGGAATACCAGGTGCTGTAAGTTTGGATGTACGGGTGGTGTAATGGATAACGGCTGGGAATGAAAAATCCATTTCTTCCCCTACAGCTATGGGTTAAATAGTATGAATTGTGTGTGAAAAAGAAACATCTCCAAAAATATTGTTAATGTAATATTCACCATCGAAAAAAGAGAGAATTATTCTTACAAACCAAATTATGTTTCGGGTTTAAAAGAACCCTGAAAATGGTTGATAAGCCGTAAAAAACACACAAATCAGTCAATCTCTACTTTCTCTCCTTCTCACACTTTTGTTCTTGTCTTTTTTATTCTAGTTCTCTTTCTGTTGATCACGTGATCCAACAAGCCAATCAGAAACAATATTGCACTTTACTTTTTAAGCCATACGTTCAAGACTTGTCCAATTAACACACTCGACTTCCATCCATCTCACAAAAAAGAAGCGTGTCCAAAATTCGATCATAAATTTTTATTTTACGCCTATAAATTCCCGCCACATTTTGGGTGAAAAAAGAGGTCCCATCTCCTTTTTTTCCGTCGGAATACTTATTTTCTTGTCCAACCAGAAATTTATGTCTATTCTACTCGTGTCTGTGTGTCTGTCCATCTGTGTGCCTCTTAGCTCTTTTATTTTATTTTATTTTATTTTTTTATTATCTTTTACTGTTTGTTTTTCTTCGTATCAAATTTCTTTTTTTCTCTCTCTATTTTTTTTTTTTTTTTACTTTCTTTTACTTTTCATTCATTCGTATTTCCTTCTTGACTCATTCATAGATTCATTCTGTCCTTTTTTTCATTTCTTCTACTACTTTCTCCTTCATTTATTTCCCATTCTGCCCATTTTATTTCATCTTAATTCCAAAGACATTTTATAGAGACTCTCAGGCCGACGTTCTACGGTCTTTAGTAAGCAACGCAGATAAGACGTAAAGAATAAGCCTCCAGTGGAACTCACATATACGACCCATCCCTACAGATACGGGAATAAATGGTCGCCTTATTCCAGAAAGTACCTAACATTACCTGCCATGTTCTATCATTAAGCGTGTCAAATCAAAACAAAATGGACAATCGCTGACACATCTGGGCTGGAGCTGCCCTTTTCAGCCTTGACAGATTGGTAAAGCGTAGGTGATGAATTATTTCCCACTCTAAAACACCTTTTCCCAGGCATGCAACGTCGGAACTCTATCTTCACTCTATCGTTATTTCCATGGCAACTGTTCTCATGTGCTACGTTACCTAATTCCGCCTGTTTAAACCATTACAGCACGCACCCGCCATGTACATTGACGCAAACCTTTCACAGTCCCTTCGTATTCAATTGGCAAGAAGGAAATTCCACTAGGACAGCTTCTTCCCAATAGCTCCTTCTTCATGGCGCAGATTCTCGAGATGGTGGTTCTACAATCTTAACCTCTTCAAGTCTAGGGTCAACCGTTATCTGCCCTACATATCCTCATAATATGCACTTATTGCTTCATCCTTTTCCACCCTTACAACACCCTCATTCAGCAATCTACTTTTCAAATCTGTCTATCTGTCTATCTATCTATATTTCGCAGTATAATCGTTATCTATCTATCTATCTATCGAAGTATATTCGTTATCTATCTTTCTTTCTTTCTTTCTATCTATCTATCTATCTATCTTTTTATCTTTCTATCTATCTATCTTTCGAAGTATCTCTGTTATCTATCTATCTTTCTATCTATCTATTTATCTATATTTCGCAGTATGTTCGTTATCTATCTATTTTTGTATCTATCTATATTTCGAAGTATGTCCGTTATCTATCTCTCTATCTTTCTATCTATCTATCTATCTATTTATCGATATTTCGCAGTATGTTCGTTATTTATCTATCTATCGATCTATCTATCTTTCTGTATATCTATGTTTCGAAGTATGCCCGTTATCTCTCTATCTATCTATCTACATTTCGCAGTATGTCCGTTATCTATCTATCTATCTATCTTTCTGTATATCTATGTTTCGAAGTATGTCCGTTATCTATCTCTCTCTCTATCTATCTATCTATCTCTCTATCTATCTATCTATCTCTCTATCTATCTCTCTATCTATCTATATTTCGCAGTATGTTCGTTATCTATCTATCTATATTTCCAAGTATGTCCGTTATCTATCTATCTATCTATCTATCTATCTTTCTGTATATCTAGGTTTCGAAGTATCTCTCTATCTATCTATCTCTCTATCTATCTATCTCTCTATCTATCTATCTCTCTATCTATCTACATTTCGCAGTATGTTCCTTATCTATCTGGCGCAAAACTTCCACATTTCCTCCGTATTCAATTGGCAAGGAGGAAATTCGGCTCGGACAGCTTCTTCCCAAAAGATCCTGCTTTATGGCACAGATTCCCGAGATGTTGGTTCTGCAATCTTATCTTCGTCAAGTGTAGTGTCAACCATTATCTATTCTACATATCCTCTTAATATACAATTCTTTCATCTATAAAACAATGGCTTTCATTAACTCTGTATATTGAGTGGATGTCGCTGCCTTCAATGGCTGACGAATAACGGCAATAAACCAAATAGGATGCGTCCTCTGTGACCTCGTTTGAAAATTACGGAATTTAGACAATTTACTTTCCATTTTTAAAACTTTTCTATCGGCGATTCTTCGTTCATCTTTACTTTTCAAAAGTTTTCATATTTTTTCTTTTGAACTTATTAATTCATCTTCACTTTAAATAATTCGGCCCTTTCTGTTTATTTTTTCTGTTTTTTTTCTTTCTTATTTTTTTAGTAATGATTAACGAGCCCTTGTTTTTCTCTTTTGTTTTCTTTTTCTTTTCTGCTTTTAGTCGTCTTCTTATTCTCCGATATTTCTTTTCTTCTTTTGCTCATTCCATTCCGTGGCATTATTAATAACTCGTTCATTGCAGAAAGAGATTATGGAATGTGAAAGTGGTAGTTGTGCCAGTCGTTTGTGGAGCACTATGAGAAATTTCAACAAGCCTAGCAACAGACTTGGAAGAATTAGAAAGTCAAAGGCAAATCATTGCTAATAGCTAGAATACTGAAGAGGAAAATTATGGAATTTGAAAATGACGATTGTGCCAGTCGTTCTTGGAGTACTGGGAGCAATCTCGAAAATCCTAACGAAAATCTTGGGGGAATTGGAATTCTGAAAATGAATCGTTTCTAACAGCTAAAATACTGAAGTGATAAGTTTTGAAATTTGAAGGTGAGAGTTGTGCCAGTCGTTCTTGGAGTACTGGGAGCGACCTCGAAAAGCCTAACGAAGAGCTTGGAGAAATTATAAATCCGAAAGCGATTCATTGTTAATAGCTAGTATACTGAAGAGAAAGGTTTTGGAATTTAAAGGTGACAGTTGTGCCAGTCGTTTTTTGGAGCACTAGGAATGTTGTGGATTCCAGGAATGGAATCCTGCACAAATAAATAAACAACGCCAGTAATTGAGATAGAAAAATAAGTGTATTAAACGTAAGAATACAGACTTGAAGTGAAGATTAGTAGTCCAGGAATGCGGGTTAGTAGAAAGTATATGTACAAGTCTCTGTCTCTGTCTCTGTCTCTGTCTCTGTCTCTCTCTCTCTCTCTCTCTCTCTCTCTCTCTCTCTCTCTCTCTCTCTCTGGACTCTCGTATAACTCTCTGTGAACACCCTGTGCACTGTCTCCATATCTCTCACCCTGACTTAACGTATCTCAACCCGCAGGTATTCTCTCTGTCAGTATAAGTATACTTTGGACGAGTCCATCTTGTGAACAAGGGTCTGCCCCACAACAGGGAACAATCTCGAAAATCCTTGCGATAAGAATAGAGCAATTGGAAATCCGATAGCGAATTACTGCTGTTATCTAGACTACTGAACAGAGTACAAGAATATTGAGGAAATCTGCTGTCAGTTAAGCTTAATTAGCAATATACGTGCAACCACACGGATAGTCGAAATCCTATTCCAGAAGTGAAATCCATGAAAATTCTAGCACGCAAAAATAAGCGGGACCTGAATGTTTCTTGTTTACCGCATCCAGGAGAATAGAACAGACGTTCGTTCAGCGAAAAGTGGATACGCCATTCCCCAACCCTTATTTAAATGTCACCCTCTCAATGTTCTACGCCTAAATCCAGTGTCAGTTACAATGAATAATTTATAGTATTGTTTAACTGTTTGCAATCTTGATTCGACAAAGAAACCGGCTATCAATTCGCCATTAACATCTCGTCGGCGGTCACGAGTTTCGAATATCTCGTAAGCGACCGATGAAAGCGACATCTGACGGCGCACAGAGGTGAAAAAGACACGGTGCTGATCGCTTGACTCCCGTCCGTTTCTATTCTCGCTCTATCCACTTGTCTCTTTACCCGACACACAACGTTTTATTCATCATGGACACTTAGCCTAAGGTGTGATTATTATTTCTTTAAAAGATGACGATTTTCACGCGAATTGTGGAGAGAAAGAAAAATATTTTTTTTTTAAATATCTCATTGTGCCTTCTTGGTCTAACGCTTTCTACCGACATGAAGTGATTATATCGAATCAATTGCTAGGTTTGCTGCGAGAAATAAAACTAGTTCACTGAGTCGTGCTAGACCATTTTTCTCGCAGGAATTTCTTACACTTTTATAAGTCGACTTGCATGGAGTATTGTTGCCATATCTCATCTCTATCCTTGGAACAACGCTGTTCTTAATTTTCATCAATGACCAGAATGATGGCACCAGTTCTCAACTTGGTATCTATGCTGGTGGCGCAACCATTTACTCCTGTCTCAATAGTAAGCCTGATTAGTTCGATAAGGCCAAATTAGCAGCTGATCTCAAAAACGACCTACAGTCTGCTGTTAGCTGAAGCAAGTAATGACTTTTTGATTTTACCGCCTCCAAAACGAAACCGCTCTCTATCAATCATCTGAGAGACCCCATTCTGCCTTCCATCAGCATGGCTGATGCTAAGCTCCACGGAAGTGACGCGTCTCGGGCTAACATTTTCCGCTAACTTAAAATAGAAAGATTGTATTGAATCAATTGCTAGGTCTGCTACTGGTTCACTGCCTCGTGCTAGACAATTTTTATCTCCAGAATCTATCTTGCATATTTATAAGTCAATAATTCGGCCATGCTTTGAATACTGCTGCCACACATAATCCTCAAAAGAATCTGCAATTTTACCGGTCCTGACCTGGCATCTCGGCTTCAGTTACTTTCTC
>OZ038502.1:78284666-78337166 GCA_964036315.1 Acanthosepion esculentum
TCAAAACTCATAACAGATGACTACCTTCTCCCCAAAGAAAGAAATACCGAAAGGAAGAAAAGCAAACACGAAAGTTATTGCAAAAATGGGTAAGAGAAAGACGAAACAAAAATAAAAAAGCACTAAAAGAAAGAAAGAAAGAAAAAAAGAAAGAAAGAAAGAAAGACGCATGGTTGCTTTAAAAATTAATATCTAAACTACCAACTCATAACAGATTACTATCTCCTCTTCCAAAGAAAGAAAGAAAGAAAGAAAGAAAGAAAGAAAGAAAGAAAGAAAGAAAGAAAGAAAGAAAGAAAGAAAGAAAGACGCATGGTTGCTTTAAAAATTAATATCTAAACTAGCAACTCATAACAGATTACTATCTTCTCTTCCAAAGAAAGAAAGAAAGAAAGAAAGAAAGGAAGAAAGAAAGAAAGAAAGAAAGAAAGAAAGACGCATATTTGCTTTAAAAATTAATATTTAAACTAGCAACTCATAACAGATTACTATCTTCTCTTCCAAAGAAAGAAAGATAGAAATGCAAATAAGAAAGCGATAAAATAATAAAAAAAATTCCTTATGACAAAAAAAGAAGGCCAGTGAAAAAAAAAAAGTTGTTAAAAAAGGAGGGTGGGAAAAAGAAAGAACAAACAAAAAAAAAAAGAAAGGCACTAAAACAAAAAGAAAGATATGCTATATATGACATTCCTTGTTAAGGAGGGGAGTTTAAAAAAGGAAATAATGAGCGAAGAAATATGCAAAATAAAAAAATACATTTCGAAAAAGTAGGAGTATAGCAATCAAGTTGATATTGAAAAAAAATCCGTCTAGCAAGAGAATAGAAGTAAAACAGAAAGGCTTAACTATTGAAATATATAGAAACGCTATGTTTCAGTAAAGTGGAAAAAAAAGAAAAATATTTAAGAAAGAAAGAAAAAGAAAGAAAATGAAGCTGCTAACGACGAATGAAAGATAGCAACAAATAAAATGTAAGGAGATTGACTGAGATTGTCGGAGACGGTGTTAATCTCGACATGTCTGCCTGCCAAAAATGTTAAGCCACGGATAAGGTGACAAAAAAGGAAAAAAAAATGAACAATTAATGATTGTGAAAGTGAAAGTGAAAGTAACAGAAGCCGTCAGCTTTTTAACCGGAAAGAAAGTGAAACGAGACACATACAAAAGAGGCAAAGAAAGCTGTAAGTTGCGAGACAGGAAAAAGTTAATGAACTCTACGGTGGCGTCGATCAGTGTTTTTGGTGGCAAATTCGAGGTATGAGCAGGGAGGGGAGAAAAGGAAATGCTCAGTAATACGAATTGGCGGGATTTTTGTCCGTTATAAAACCCTGGCCTGTAGTTATTAGCCACGGCTCGTAGCTATAAATTTGTTGGAGAGTGCTCTTGTGTGGGTAAGGAGGTGGATTAGTAATCCGTTTGTCAGGCCGACAGGATCTAACTGACCGAAGGAGCCAATTTCACTGCAAATGGAACTGACCAAAACATGGACAACATAAACAATAATGTAAAAAAAGAAATCGTCGTATAATCTTAACCCCGTCTTTGTCTTTGTCTTCACCAATCTTTCTCTGGCTTTGATTTCATTTTTGCTTCTCTCTTTTCTCACTATCAAATGATATGAGAAATGAAACGAGAAATTATTTTTCTTTTTACTTCTGATGCATAACAAGAAAAACATTCTTGACAATGAAATCAGCGGGATGATTATATTTTACTTACGCAAAAGGGAACATAATATGCAGGTGTATGACTCATTTAGATGTTGACGTACCTGACAATCTTATACATATTTGCAGAATTTAGCGTCTCATACAAATTTTCCAGCTTTTTATACTTATTTTTTTATTTTCTCCTTTTCTTTCTTTCTATCTCTATTTCTTTCATTTTCTCTATGCCTATCTGTATAGATTAGGTTTCCTTTTCTACCTTTCTTTCTTTCTTTCTTTGTCAAACATTTTTTTCTTTCTTTCTTAGTTTGCGTATGTATTGGGTTGGTGCATAATTATCAGGCGTTTTTTAAACACTATTTATTATGAAAAAAGAAACGTAACAATTCAACAATAACATTTTTAAATGATTATTCCGGAGCGCATTTTTATGACCTGAAAATAAAATAATATTTTTATTTAAAAAAGTAAACAAAACAGCGATTTTTATTAACAAATAACTCGCCTACAAAAATGACTGATAATTATGCACCAGCCCTAATTTTGTGCTTTCTTTCTTTTTCTTTCTTTCTTTTTCTTTCTTTCTTTCCTTCTATTTTTTTTTTTTTTTGTCAGCCATTTCATTTTTCTTGTTTTCTTTCTTTGAATACGAAAGTGCATAATTTCTTACTTTCTTTCTTTTCCTTTTTCTTTATTTTTTCTTTCCTTCTCAATCATGTAATCATTCTTTGTATACAGTTGTGAATGATTGTATAATTTATTTTTCTTTCTTTTTCTTTCTTTTTCCTTCTTTCTTTCTCAATTATTTATTCTTTCTTTCTTTCCTTCTATGCGTATAATTACATGATTTGTTTACTTTTTCTTCCTTTCTCAATCACTTGAACTTTCTTTCTTTGTATGCGTGTGTATATGGTTGCGTGGTTTCTTTCCTTCTTCCTTTTCTTCTTCATTTCTCTCCTTCTTCTGTGTGCGTGTGACATATCCTTACTGCTTTCTTTGCAAAAGCTTTTTGTAAAGGCATGAATGCATCTCATTTTCACCCACGATCAGTTATGGGCGAGATAGCAGTGTAGACTGACTTCTCTAGCCTTGGGTGGTACTAAATCTAGAAGAACTACCCTGAGTTCAAAACCATAGAGAAATCAAAGGAAAACCAAGACAATAAAGATATAATAAAGAAACGATATTTCTGAAGAGCCAGGATCGCCTACGTCCTGAAAGGATTAAAAATCGCCTACGTCCTGAAAGGGATTGCGAAGAAAAATGTTAGATGCCGCAAATTCTGTCTATAAATCTGAGATGAGGTATTATGATTATTTACACTATTTACATTATTCGGACTGTTATCCTCATCTTCAATGCCATATTCACAACGTTTCGGCTGTTGTACGCTCCGGCTTTCTTCGAGTGATTGGAATTTCGAACCAAACCCTTTATTTCGTCCACCTCGATAGACTGTTCTAGCTCCACGTGGCATGCCTCTTCCTCAAGGACACATGACCCAATAGAGAAAGACTTTGGTTAGATTCAGTGACTAGACCCAAAGAGTTGTGAGTTCAATACCAGGCTACAGCAGTGGTAAACCAAAAAAACTTGGGGAGTGGAATTAAAGGGAAATAACTGAGACATCCGGAAGGTATATATATATATATATATATATATATATATATATATATATATATATATATATATACATATATATATATATATATATATATATATATATATATATATATATATATATATATGTATGTGTGTGTGTGTGTGTGTGTGTGTGTGTGTGTGTGAAATTTAGGTTTAAAATAACACGTAGCAGATCGTGACTCTCCACATCTACCTTTTCATTATTATCTGTGAATTGACAAGCATTCTTACGGAAATTAGTGGAATGGTTATGCGTTGAGCTCATCACAGTTTGAATTCAGATTTTTCTTCTCCTTGTCTTTTTTTTTTTTTTTTTTTTCAAGAATAGGAAGCCCAGTCGACTCTGGGATGAGAAATGCATTACTGCAAAAGTGAACGAAACCGACCAGCAAGAAATTTGAACTCGTCTCGTTGATTTCACTTACCACGCCGATATCTGTTACAATACCCGCATATCTTCGATACTTACATACCTTTCGCATCAGTAGTCTGGGGATAAAGTGGCAACAAGTTTCCTTGATACTCCAGTTCTCTACTCAGTGTCCAACCATTCTCAGTAATGCTATATAGTTGGATTTTATTATTACATACTAACAGCCATACCTAACTGGTCGATCAGAAAAAGCGTTCATGGAGCAAAAACAGCATTATGTCTAGATGTAACAGAGTCTATCTTCTTCAAATACTCTAAAACTATTTTGAATTAATGCAATTACTAATATAACAGAAGTATTGTGTATTTATTCAATCGAAGTTAGCCAAGGACATGAAGGGGTAAAACAGGCAACATGAAGACCCACTTCAGACCACAATTATGTTGGAGATTTTGAAATTCAGTTTCTCAGAGTCCTACCAGGGATGTAAAAGAGGATATATTTATAAAGCAATTGTTAAGTTTGGTGAAAATTGGTTGAAAGATCAACGAAAAATAATAAATAAACGAGTACAGTAAGAATCGACCAGTTTCGGTATTTACGCGGGTTTTCACTATATCGGTGGACTCAATTATCAAGTTAAATGACTGGTCAAAATGAGTTGGCTGGATCTCGATTGAAAAGGTATCACACAGACAGACAGACATCCTCTGTTTTATATAGAGAGAGATTATTATTATTATTATTATTATTACATCTTCGTCCGCGCGGTTTTTCATTTACAAACAGACGTCTTGCAACACATATGTTCTTCGTCAAGTCGTACGCCCTCAAATAGCACATTTCACAGAATATTTTCAATACCAAGCAATATGGGATATTAGGCTTTATTGGGAGTTTCTTGTAAGACTAAGTTCGGTGGTATAGACCCCAACTCCCCCAATAGTAGCCAAATTCAATCCCGGGGTCGGTGTATTTCTTAAGTTTATCAGTTTCGTTAACCTTGATATTCTAGAGACCATAATATTTTTTTCTATTGAATACACATTTCCTTCCGGGCCCCAAACAAAGATCTAAAGTCAGAAATGGCTTCATGACATTTTCCGCTAATCATTTTTGTAAAAAAAAAAAAAAGGACTGAGATCACACACATTTTACATAGATTAAGCACTTCGTAATGTGTAAGCTTTACTTGTGACCACATTTTGTTTGTATTTCTTTAAGGCACGGGCTATCAAGAAGCCCTTCAATGAGTTCAATCGTTCCGAAAGCTCCAACTACAACTAGAATCACTGATGTTTTCATGTGTCACAATTTTATTATTATTATTATTATTTCCTTTGATTTCTGGTGTATACTCATTTCTTTCCGGGTCCCAACAAGAGACCTCAGGTTAGAAAAGCATCATAACATTTTCCATTGTGCATTTTTGGAGAAAAAAAATTAAGATCACGTACATTTTACATAAATAAAGCCTTTCGTAAGGTGTGGGCTATACTTGTGATTACAGTTTTTCTTAATTATTTTAAGGCTTAGGCTACCAAGAATCCCTTCAATGAGTCTATCGGAACCTTTTCCAATCAATTCGAGGGCTCTGACTACTACTGGGTTTGTTGATATCCTCATCTGTCACATTTTTGAGATTTCGATTTCAACGTCTTTGTATGTTGATAGTATTGCTATTATTATTATTATTATTATTATTATTATTATTATTATTATTATTATTTGTGTATGTTATGTTTCCTGCTTTGTAACCTGTAGATCCGGGTACAAACTATGGCGCTTAGACCCTATACGTGAACTGTCATTTAATTGATATCTCTTTTCTTAGCCCTACTAGAAACATCCCATATACTATCTTCTGGGCAACTTGTATGTTTATGTTACGTAGAACATTGTTAGTAAAATTGTCCATTCCTTTTCCCACGATGTCCAGATCTCTAATTACGATTGGTACAGTGCCAGTCTCCATTCCCCACATCCTGTTAATCTCAATCTCCAGGTCCTTGTATTTGGACAATTTCTCAGTAATTTCCATGGGGGTGTTTCTCTCAGATGGTACTGTTATGTCAATAAGCATACACTCCTTGAATTTCTAGTCTTTTATGATAATATCAGGCCTGTTGGCTTTTATTTCCCTGTCAGTTTGAATTGGCATATATCATAGGATAGTTACATCGTTATTTTAGGTAACTGTGTCTGGTTGGTGCTCATACCATCTCTCAGTTGTTTCGATTTGGGGCTTCTTGCATTTCTTCCAGCGTACACATGTCGCTATCTTGTTATGTCTCTGGGTATATTCATTCATTCATTATTATTATTATTATTATTATTATTATTATTATTATTATTATTATTATTATTATTATTCACTCATAAATATTCCTCTCTATTTTTTTCAACATTCACGAAATCTTGATGAGACATTTTCAAAAGCTGGCAAAACATTTTACAGCATAATTTTTTTTTTTTTTTTTCCTTTTTCGCCCCAATCAACTGCCTCGTTTTGACTTACACCTTCATCAGGCTTCCACGCTGACCCTTACTCTCACCCCCGTCTGTGTCAAGGATCTAACCTTCGGGTCCGGTCGTCCAACGATGTAAAAAGTCGGTAGTCCAGTGGCCACTCGAGCGGAAAATCGGTACAAACATAAAAAGCGTCCAGCCGTAAAATAGCACTGTAATTTCGTAAGTCAAGTATGGCCATGTTTTTCGGACATTTCGCTTGATTTTTCCCCACCTTGCTGCTCGAACGGACAGGAGTGAAGGAGATCGACGTACAGGAACGGTCGATTGAGGATGTTTTAGTTTTGGTTTTTGAGGTTTTGGTGAGGGGTAACATGAAGTCTATTTATTTCTCTTTATTCCCTGACCGATTCTCATCAGCATTGCATCTTTTGCCCCGGAAAAACTGATTGAGAGAAAATAGAAAAGAAATCGTTTTGTTTTATAGATCATTGTTTCCTTTGACCTGTAGGGATAACTGCTGAATGAAAAACTGAAGGTTTGAAAAATGAAGATAGATAGATAGATAGATAGATAGATATAATATTAAAAGATTTAGATATGAAGACAGTAAAATATGTATAATGAAACTTACATGTGGGAATGCATAGACATCAATAAACAAAAGTAGATAGATAGATAGATAGATAGGTAGATAGATAGATAGATAGATAGATAGATAGATAGATAGATAGATAGATAGATAGATAGATAGATAGATAAAACGTTTTAGATATGAAGAGACTAAAATATGTATCATCAAACTTAGATGTGAAAATGCATAGATATCAATAAGCATAGATAGATAGATAGATAGGCAGGCAGACACTGGCGCTCCACAATCTTGGCGTTGTACCAGACTCCATTAGCCTTAGCACAGATAGAATGATGCGGACAGAGATAGATGGAATTTTTTTCCTACTTTCTGTTGCTTGGTAATAACATGGCAACCACTTACTTATCCACGGGCGACCCTCATCTCCTTTCTTCCGCTCTTTCTCCTAACAAATAGAAAATATAAACGAAATTGTTTGGTTAGCTGATTAGTGACTCCTTTGACCTTTACCGTTCTCTTGTGTTAAGCTGATGTATGAGGGGGTTGTCAGTTGAATGAAGGCCGAGACAAACAAGTTGGGAGAAAATACGAATTTTGTGTCCATGATCAAATCAAAAAGTTATTTTCAGGCTATAAACAGCAAATATAACAATGATTTAATAGATAGATAGATAGATAGATAGATAGATAGATAGATAGATAGATAGATAGATAGATAGATAGATAATGAACAGAATTAGATAGATAGATAATGAACAGAATTAGATAGATAGATAATGAACAGAATTAGATAGATAGATAGATAGATAGATAGATAGATAGATAGATAATGAACAGAATTAGATAGATAGATAATGAACAGAATTAGATAGATAGATAGATAGATAGATAGATAGATAGATAATGAACAGAATTAGATAGATAGATAGATAGATAGATAGATAGATAGATAATGAACAGAATTAGATAGATAGATAGATAGATAGATAGATAATGAACAGAATTAGATAGATAGATAGATAGATAGATAGATAGATAGATAGATAGATAGATAGATAGATAGATAGATAGATAGATAATAAACAGAATTAGATAGATAGATAGATAGATAGATAGATAGATAGATAGATAGATAATGAACAGAATTAGATAGATAGATAGATAGATAGATAGATAGATAGATAATAAACAGAATTAGATAGATAGATAGATAGATAGATAGACAGATAGATAGATAGATAGATAGATAGATAGATAGATAGATAGATAGATAATGAACAGAATTAGATAGATAATGAACAGAATTAGATAGATAGATAGATAGATAGATAGATAGATAGATAGATAATGAACAGAATTAGATAGATAATGAACAGAATTAGATAGATAGATAGATAGATAGATAGATAGATAGATAGATAGATAGATAATGAACAGAATTAGGTAGATAGATAGATAGATAGATAGATAGATAGATAGATAGATAGATAGATAGATAATGAACAGAATTAGATAGATAGATAGATAGATAGATAGATAGATAGATAGATGCGAACATTCTAAAATAGTATGTTTGTACAATGATATTCGAGTATGCCTACTAGAGTGGTTCGCCAATCCTTGTTACTGACGCTTGCTCAGGCACATTTGTGCTTATTCAGCGCCTCAAAAGCCCACCTATGTTTTATACTGCATCTATAGACCTTAGTTTACAGTTCATGGGAGAGAGCGTATAACACGGCGTAATCCACATTTTGAGCAAGGGCAACAGGTTGAAACTCTCGCTTATGATCACCTGTAACTTCGGGCTACCCACCATCGAGAGTTTCCCAAACAGTTCCTTCTACACAATTTCACTTTAAGAGAGAGTGATAAACTGACAAAGTCAGATGTCCATAAGGCCAGTTATAAATGGAAGTACAGGGTGCGATGGAAAAATTATCGCCATTTTATATTTTTATTTTCGCGCATGCACGTTGTTCGTTTTTTATTTTGACGACTGCACAGTATAGTAGGGTCAGTTGGGCACCGTCTGTGAGAAAAACACCACCATACCGCTATTAAAACCGACAGAAATTTGGAAACAGTATGCTGTAGTGCTTGGCGTTCGCGCCAGAAGCACCAATATGAACATTTCAGAGTGTCTGGGTGTCAATCTGAGGACAGCGCAGAGGATTCAGAAAGAGTTGGATGAGTCTAATGGTGATTACGAAGGTACGGCAGCTCTGAAAACTGACTCTGATCGTTCTGATAAGAAAAGAACTCCCGAATTTGTTGGTGAGGGTTTCAGACTAAACACGGTGTCCTACTTCAAATGCTTTGAGGAGGTAGTGCAGCTATGGACCAAGAGAGTGACTGGTTGAAGAGACTATGTCTGGCAACAGGACTCTGCACCATGCCACACAAGCAGGAGAACCCAGTCATGGCTGTCAGACAATTTCTGCGACCACATCAGCCCTTACATCTGGCCACCTAACTCCCCAGACTGCAAACTCCTTGATTATTATGTGTGGGGCGCAATTGAGCGAGAGACCAACAAAACTCCTTGTAACACCAAAGATGAACTGAAGACAAGGATTATGGCAGCATTCACCAATTTAAACAAGGAGACAACCAGAAGAGTAACATGAGAATCCGAAGTCGTCTGCAGGCAGTGGTTGAAGCCAATGGCGATTTTATTGAATAAATGTACTTTTTAGTATTTCAAAATATTTTTGTGTAATTTTGGTAAATATATCAATTAAAATCAGATGCCAGTGTTATTTTCCTTTTTACGTAGTTTAGACGACAATTTGTCCATCGCACCCCGTACATTACACATAAAAATGTATTATATAAAAATGTATTTTTCTATATGGCCATATCTATAGCAAAATATAAGGAATAGATTCGCTACGATAAGAATGTAATAGCAATAAGTAATAATAAAATAGAACAGTTATAACAATATACTGTAATAAATGTTATGGGATGAATCTAAGATTCGCTCCTCCCGTAGATCTTTTACGGTACAATAAGGAATTAACATCATCAACAGCAGTTCCGTGCGGTTTAAGGTCGCAGCGCAAGTGGGCACCGGAACATTTCCCTCCTCATACCTTTTGAAAGCTGGGGAGGTATTCATTCATACGTAGCGTGTCTTCGGACAGTAAACCTGGCGGATTCCATCCCTCTCCAACCGGTGACCCCCCCCCCCCAACATGAAGGTTCTGACCTAGCCGTTGACTTTCGACGTATCATCGCCGCACTGGCTACTTAGCTAGCTATAGTCCCAGTCGCACCCATTGACCTTAAAAAATGTTCCTCCGCCCTTTGACAGGTCTTGTTTTTAATTCTTCTGGGTGTCTAGCCACCCGCCTAACCAGAAAAGCCTGACGGGGGAATGGGTTTAGACGTCAATGACTCGACTATGTGGTAGTCAGTCCTGGTTTAAATAGTACCTTAGCGGTCGTAGAGTGTCGTAGACATTAAGATACAATAAGCAATAACAATATACTGCAATAGAAATTATGTGACCAGTAGAAGATTCGTTTTTACCGTAGATCCTAGTAACCTTAGCATACGATCATTTTTCGTTCTTTAAATCGGAGACTTTTAACTTTTCCCTTTATGACTTTTCTTTGGCATATAAGTACTACCAGCATCACGAATCGTTACTAATCATTAGTAACCACCCCTTCACCGTTCAAACTGTTAGATGTAGACGTCTTTTCTACTCCAATAGCTTCATGTCTCGCACATCTCGCCTATGGAACTCCCTTCCCTATTACTGTTTCCCTGACAAATACAATCTCCAACGGTTTAAGTGTAGCGTCAATCGTCATCTCCAATTGCCTTGATCTATCCACTTCCTGACATCTTTCATTCCTATCTGCTCTCGCTCTATATCTCCCGTAACCCCCCTGCCTCGATCGACCCTCCGTCCTTCTCTTTCTCCACATCCCTTCCTTTACCACTCCTATCTGCTCTTCCTCCAACCCTTCTGTAACCCCATGCGTGATAGCGGCCACCGGCCTTGCTTGGGGTGATACGCTTAAAAAAAAAAAAAAAAAAAAAAAAAATGAAACCGCGAAAAACAAACCCGCACATAAAAGAACCAGTGTATTATTTGAACAGATATGAATACATGAGAATAGATATAAATGGTCTTAGTTCGAATATATTGAAGTCATATAGTTATTTGCTTAGTTTAAATGTGGTACAAGGTCGAAAGTATAGAGCACTCAGTGAGTATTGAACTCACTACTCAAGTATAATTGATCTAGGGAGATAAGCTTGCTAACCATTACACCACGTCGAAGTGCACCGGTGGGGATATATAATCTGGTTCAAAGAAAAAAATCATCGTCTTTATAGCGACGAATCAGGAGGTAACCCTTAATAACAACTAACTGCTGTTGATTGAATAAAGGGTCCTGTTCAAAATTTCAAGAAGGTTATCAAGTACTGTAGACATCTGAAGAAGTTCAAGGTGACAACCACCAAAACCACAGCTCTATAAAAATATGAAGATAAGATTTCAATTAACCATTGGATTTTTCGCCTTGTGTATTACGAAATGCCCTTATGAAGAGGAAGAATGGCTTTAATAACTTACAATTCTTAATACCATATTCCTTCAAGATGGAGGTGATTATGGCACTCTCCAAATTCCTTTTTTTGTTAGCTGTAAAATGCCACGAATTCTTGAGAAAGATAGTAGTGTGGTTTCCCGTTGCCTTGTCAATGGTTTTGAATTCAGAGTTTTCATTCTCCTAGATTATCTACCAACTGAAGCTAGATATCAAAGTATATACTACTATTTATCCCATAGTTGGAATTGAGGAGAAGAAATGCATTTTCAAGGGAATTTATGCAAAAGTGAACGCCCTGCCATCTATTCTCACAAAATCTTTAGGTAGGTAACTTGCTGTTTACCTCTGCCCCTCATGCTTTCCGTATGTCATGTCAGTATTAAATTCTCCAAGTCCCCTTTCCCCGTTATCTGTCTCGGGAATTTCTGATTATAAGTTTGTCTTTTTGTTTTTATTTTCCTTAACACTTTCTCCTTGATCACATGTTAAGTCCATGGTATTCTCGGCATTTTTCTGTAGAACGACATTGCCTCAAGATCATCTTAACAAACTTAGCTTACGTTACAAGTATGAGGCACCTAGTGAGAATCAAACTTGCTAGTGTAGTAACGATTCATGATATTTCTTTACGATGAAGCGTTTAAAATGTTATAATAAATAACCCTCAAATGGTTTCTAAGTCGTAGAAAGCAAATCATTCAATGAAATATTGAATAGCTGTACAGGCATGTCTTTTAGATTTATTTATATTCTCTGGAAGAAGTTACTGATATTTGGAAAAACGTTCATGGAAAATATGTCCCGAAAACAATATCCGATAATGCATTTCGCTTTCAAGGTCTTCAGATAGATAACGAAAAATGTGTTGTGTGTATACATTTGTGTGTGTTTAAAATAATTAAGTCTTAAATATTATTTTTCCTAAGCTGACATTGCTCGAGATTAACAGAGAAATAAATTGAGTGTCTTTAAAAAAAATCGTTCAACTTTTTTTATCTTCTCCGCTTGTTTGAGTTTTGAGATGAAAATTCTTCAAAATGTGTAGAAAATAAAGAATTGTTTTTATTCATGTGTTCTCCATGTCGACAGTAAGTTAATAAATTTGGGTATGTAATCTCGACAGCTTGTTAAAAATAATATAAGATTTAATTATTTTAAACACACACAAATGAATACACACACAATATATTTTTCGTTATCCAGCTGATAAAGCCGTTAGAGGCGAAATACATTATCGAATAACTTGTAACACTGTCGGGATTACATACCCAAATTTATTACATTCTCTGGAATATAAATATATAGAAAAGTTGTGGTAGAAAGTGCGGGATCAATATATATATATATATATATATATATATATATATATATATATATATATATATATATATATATACATACATATATATATATATATATATATATATGCTCCCGAAAAATTTATTTCGGTTGAGCTCTCTGGAGAGGAAGTGTCGGTTTGTAAACAGTGACTATTACCGCTAATAATGCAAGACTCTTCGGTAAATCAAATCGAGTTCTCTCAGTCACTGTGTGTTTATCTAAAAATAAATACGCTTAAATTCACCTTCATCCCTGTCGTGCGCCAATGGCTTAGGGGTAGAATCCCCAATTGACGCCAATTCAGTCGGGTTTCGATCCTAGTTAGAGGCAACCAAACGTCTAGCCACACTGATGAGCTGTGATACAGCGAAACAATCTGTCTGTGGATAATATATATATATATATATATATATATATATATATATATATATATATATATATATATATATAACAAATGAAATGAGAACGAATCAAATTCAAATATAAATTCAAGCGTTCATGACATTAATTTAAAAATAGGGCTCAATACAACAGTAGAGCGATAAATCTTTATTATAGGATATTACATTCGAACATGTGTTTAACCGCTACATAAATGCGTCACGTTTCGATTCTCATCATCGCATCTCATCAGGCGGTGGTAAATGATGGTTATTACAACTGTAAATGATGCTAGTAAAGAAAATATGTTTTTTTAACAGAGATCGAACCCGCGTCCCCTTTTCCATGTCGGAGAAAACATTATCTTTAACAAGATTTCTCAAATGCCCGGACACAAATATCAATGGGGCGTCTATTTCAAATAAGATGCGGTCACTATAATAATATTTGAAGTAATATAATCATGTCGGATTAAAAAGAAATCCATAATAATAGTTGATAAGCCATAGAAAAGGAATCAGTCAACCAGTCGAATGGAAACGATCTGTGGCTGAAGATGCCGAAAAAGTCTTCGGTTCTTTGTACCACACCAGAGAATACATGAACACATCTGCCATGTTTTATCTTTACAAGAGTCAGATTAGACCAAAAATGGATCATTGCTGCCATACATGGCCTGGAGCTAGCAACATTTGCTTTCTAACCTGATAGATTTCAAAATCTTTGACCCGTTTGGAATTGTTAGAATGAGCCGACAAGTTTCCATCTTCCATTTAAAGTCAAGCGCGAAATTGAGTTCATTGATGAAGATGAAAATATATTTTATTCTTTTTCTTTTTTTAAGGTATTTAAATTTACAAGCTATGTTTATAAAATGAATCAATCAATCAATTATTAAATACAATTTTAGTTTAGTTCGCATACAGTATTACAAGTAAGAAGAACTGAGTGAGGATCGAACTCGCTACATAGTGTTAACTGCCAACCTGACTAGCCCGTTAACCATTACCCAACTCCGAGGCGGCCTCGTCTAATCCTACTCACCGAGGGCATCGTCTTTTTCACATTCTGTTTTGTCCAGAGGAGAGCGTTCGGCGACAGGAGATAGCAGATGATTGGTTTGCGAAGCAACTCAGTCAATCATTACAAATCTTGTTCATTTGCATACGGGAGGCTCCTGTTCCGTGATTACCACCGTCCCCACCCTAGGCCTTTTTAAGCTTATACCTTCATCATCCTCTACCCACACGACTGTGTGGCAGAGCGGGTGTGGAGGTGGGAATAAGGTGATGAATTAACGCCAAAGACCCAATTTTGGGGTTTCGAGATAATTTACACCATCCGACACCTATGAATAAATTTAGCCCGGCTTAAGCCGAAACGCGCAATTGGTATAAGGTCTCCGTACCCATCAGCCTTGATGAATGGGAATAACATACGTATGTTGTTATTGTTGTTATTGCTATTGTTGTTATTTTAGCTGTTGTTGTTAAGTTCAAGGCGGTAGTGGGGATGAAGACATTGAAAACGATGGCGGAGATTTCAATGACTCTTCCCATCGCGGACAGAACACATACTACAGTTATTTGACAAGATCATAAGTATTTCTTTCTTTTCACTTTCTTTTCAAACCCAGCTTCTCCTTCTCTTTTTTCTTCTTTAATTTGTTACTTTTTTCTCTTTTTCTTTTTTTTATTTTCTTCTTTTTTATTTTCTTTTTTCATTTTCCTTTTTTCTTTTTCTTCTTCCTTAGCTTATATCCTTTTTTTTCTTGTTTCTTGTCTTCTTTTTTTTCGTTTTCAAAGGTTTTTTGTTGCTTTCTATCTTTTCTTGATCCATTTTGTTTTTCCTCTAGTCTCTCGTACTTTCTTTCGTTCCTCTCATTCATACTTCAAATGTTTGTTTTATCTCTTTTAGTTAAATTAACCTTATTCCTTTAATAGTTTTAGCAAAAACTCCCTCCCTCTCTCCCTCTCTCTTTCCCTCTCTCTCTCTTTCACACACACACTCTCTCTCTCTATATATATATATATGTATTAATTCTCTCTCTTTCTCACTCTCACTCTCTCTCTCACTCTCTGTATATATATATATATATATATATATATATATATATATAGAGAGAGAGAGAGAGAGAGAGAGACGCTGGTTTTGAAAACTTAAGTGAACAAAAAAGGGTCGTTGGAAAAACAAGGGAGGCCACTCTATTTTCTCAAATTAAAATATATATAATAATTCCAGTACTTGAAAATTGTTTCGACAATAAAGTCGGAGTTGTGCAATTAATGTAAAATATTATGTATATTTCTTAATATATATATATATATATATATATATATATATATATATATATATATTAAATAGCTCTGTTATTTAAGATTGAGCACTGTTTTTTCTTACGCTACAGAGTATTTATATGTATTTCTATACAATCGCACGCATACATACCTATTTTTACCCATATATATATATATATATATATATATATATATATATATATATATATATATACACACACACAATGGTCTCCTACCGAGTGGTGTCACTAATAATGCTGCCACATGTTTGAACATGTATTCGCTAGTATATTGACTTGCTCAAACTTGTTTAGAATCAATTCGCTGAGCGTTGATATTGAGTAATAGTGATCAATAGTCACGTATGTGCCTTTCATGTTTAATAAGATCTAAAACGCAGCTTGAAACTATATATATATATATATATATATATATATATATATATATATATATATATATATATATATATATATATATAAAGATCAAGTTACAAGAGAAAGAAGCTGGTTGAAAAGACACACTCCTGTATAATATTCCTAATTCAAAATTATATATATCATTCATTAAATATATATATATATATATATATATATATATATATATATATATATACATGTGCGTATGGATATGTGTGTTTGTGTAAGTGAAATGTTATTACTATTTGTTTACGTTTCGTTTACGAAAATTTACAAAATATAGGCGTCGAAAGATACTAACGACATTATTATTATTACTAATGTCATCATTATTATTACTATTACTATAAACGTTATTTTATTGGTTTTACGTATTTGAGCCGACGACCTTTTCTTTACAGTGACTTACGTCTACCAGACTGCGCCTCAGTCCTTCTGTTGGGGGTAAATCCTATCTGATTTGTAACAGACTGTAATAGATAGATAGATAGATAGATAGATAGATAGATAACAACAATGAGATCGGTAGATATATATATATATATATATATATATATATATGTATATATATATATATATATATATAATATGGAGAAAACAACTGAAAAGTTGCAAATTTAAAAAAATTGAATGTTTTTTTTGTGAAAGTATTTATTTATATTTTTATATATATATATATTTGATATTTCAGATCTGCCCCGATCTTTCGTCAGAAATAAATTAAATAACTGTATTCAGAAGTTTGTTTTCAAGTAGCGTCGCTCGCGAGACGCGGACGTTACGTGATGTGGAATGCAACTGTGTTTGAATATTTCTAACGTAAATCTAACGATAATATTTTAGATGTTGTTTAAAAAGTTTTTTTTAAATATATCTAAAAAAAAATTTTAACTATTGAAATATTTATACAGATTTAAAATACCCAAGTCTTTGTTTAACCCTAATTTATATGTGTCTAATTTTAAAATCCAGTATTTTTCTTTTTTTTTTCTGCGTGTGTATGTGGAACTGAAATGTTTATTGATAGATTCCGATTTTATTTGATTTTATTTCAGTATTTTAGAGCTTCGCAAAGAAAAATCTAGAGATGCTGCACGTTCCAGACGAGGGAAGGAAAATTATGAATTCTACGAACTGGCCAAATTACTTCCGCTTCCGGCTGCCATTACTAGCCAATTGGACAAGGCTTCCATCATTCGCCTGACCATCAGCTACCTCAAGCTGCGCGACTTCTCCAGTCATGGCGATCCCCCCTGGCAAAGAGATGATATGCCCCCAAACAAATCCGTCAAAGGTACGTTAGTTAATAATTCATGATTTTATTATTATTATTAAATTCATAATTATTATTATCATTACTATATTATTATATTATTATCATTATTATTATATTATTAATATTATATTATTATCATTATTATTATTATCTTTTTTATTATTATTATTATTATTATTATTATTATTATTATTATTATCATATTCAGTTAGTCAGTTATGTGCCTTGCGTGATACACGTTTAAGTGATCATGTATCTTTCCATACATGACTGATGAGGCAGATTTTTTCCCGCAGTACGTTGCCATTTCTTTCTGCGATAGACCTCTAAGGCTATAGAACTCGGTCTGTCCTACTATTCAACTCATAGATGGGGGAGGGGAGAAGAGTTGCATTCATACCTTTCCCATGGGCATTAGCACGTAAGTGAATGTAATGGATTCGACTGGGATTCGCACTCGGTTCTCCGATTCCTCAATCCGAGCCGCTATCCATTACTCCACCATTGTAATGACAAAAGTAGGCAGGTGTAGGCTTTAAGAAATCTTTATTCAACTGAAAATAACAAGGTTTGCGTATAGTGTCCTTTTATAGTCCCAGTAAACAGAGATGGCTCTCTCAAAGAAGAGAGTGACAAAACAAGGGGGAAAAACTCGTGATTTATTCATAACAATTATTATTTGGTGTGGTGGGGTATGCTTGTTTGTTTTATGAGCTGCGTCTAAGTTTCAGCCTGAAACCTCAAGAGACCGCAAGTCAGAAGATCATGATTGTTGGTACAATTGATTGGATATATAGCTGACATTCCTAGCATCATTTTTCCTAATTGTATGATTTATTTAAAATTAATTTTAAAAAAATGTGAATCTTTATGCACAGGTAAAATTTGTGTAGCTAAGATGTGTAATTCTGTTGAAATATCTCGATACAACCGTCAGTTCTATTCCGATAGTTTCCTCGCATTTCTCACCTGTGAAATTCCCTTCCTGTTTCTTGGTTCTGTGATAATTAGTCTCCAAAAATGTAAATGCGACGTCAATCACCATCTTCTGTCTTCCTGAATCCTGTTCCTTTATTCTCCTTTCTTCTCACTTATATCCGCTAAAGTCTTTCTCATTCTCTTTCATTCCCTGTTACTCCCTGCGTACCAGTAGCATCATTGCCTTGCTTCGGGTGGGAGTATTAAAAAAGAAATAAATATTCTGTCACAAGTGTAAAATTCGGTAAACCCACAGGAGATTTTTTTTAAATATGAAGAATAAATAATTTCGAAATGTTTCAGGTTCTTTGATTATATGAGAATGTGCATGCAAATTCCATTGGTATTGCTCCATAACCTTACATATTGAGAAAACTTCCTGAGGATGTGGAAAGTAATACAATTTTATCGGTCCTGGCATGTCATCTCAGCTTCTGTCACTTTCTTCACTGCCGTAACGTAACTTTAACGTGCTTTTTTTCTAACAATATTTTCATGATGAGCTTTTCTCTTTGATATCTCGACCTTACGAATTTAAATTCAGCAATAGACTGGCAGTTATGTTTTATCATTTTAGAGTTGAAATTGCTAGAAGTAAACTCTTAACATAGATGTTAAGAGTTTCTTCTCTCACACTTCTCGCTTCTGAAACTCTCTTCCGGCTTCTTGTTTTCCAGTCAACTTTGATCTTCAAAAATTGAAATGCAATGTCAGTGGTAATTTTCTGTCTCTTTGAATCCTTTTCTGTTATTGTCTTCTCCTTCAGTCAGTTATGTACCATGCGTGATACACGCTTAAGCGATCATGAATCTTTCGATACATGACTGACGAGGCAGAATTTTTCCCGCAGTACGTTGCCATTTCTTCCTGCGGTAGACCCATGGCGAGAGAACCCGGTCTGATCTGCTATATACCCATAATTAGGGGAAGGTGAGAAGAGGATTCCTACCTTTCTCAAGGGTATTAGCACGTAAGTAAATGTAATGGATTCAACTGGAATTTGATTCCTCGATCCAATCATTACTCCACCGTGCCAAAATTTCAGTTTACTTCAGACAGAGATTTTATGTATACCTTATCCAAACCAAATTACGAGCCTACTCACTCTTGTTGGAGGAACCCCCTACCTAACTGACCATGTTTTCAGGGGGCGTATCTTTACTCACCATGCTTAGCCAGTTTCAGATTGGATAGCCACTGAGGCGGGGGAGTTCATCCGAAATTTAACAGTTTTTGCTGGCTTTTGTGATGCTGATGTTTCACTTAACGTCCACAGTTTTCACTTAACGTCTAGTTGGGTAGCCGGTTTAATCGTAGATTAAAGGTTTTTAATTGAGGGTTGTCCTTCTAGCTCGTTAACCATCCACGGTTACAGGACATATTTTGTTCTAATATTTATCCGTAGCTGAAGGCAGAGAAGGCATGAACTCATAACTTTTACCAAGGATATTTGCACGTTAGTGAATATAAAGAACTCGACGAGAATTCGAACTCAGCTCTATGATTGCCTCAATCCGAACCACTACTTATTGCTCTACCGTGGCTCCAAAGAATATGCTGAACCTTCTAAGGAAAGTGTGTGTGTGTGTGTGTGTGTGTCTGTGTGTCTGTGTGTGTGTGTCTGTGTGTCTGTGTGTGTCTGTGTCTGTGTCAGTGTGTTTTCCGATTTTGTAAAAATCTGTTTGAGTTTTCTTATCAAATCAAAGTTAAGACTCTAAAAAAGATATATTTGACATCTGAACACTTTCTTTTTCCGACTCTGACCCTGGTGACTTGAATAAGGTCAGGAGTAACGCCCGACTCCTTTGATTATTTCATACTCATGCCTCCCAAACAAAACTATCGCCGTACAAAAAGAACGAATTTTGCGATTTTACGACAGTGCTACCATTTTCAAATGAGCGGTTGCCGACAGAAAATTCCCAGTTTGCCATTTCGCAACCCCAACCGATTTTTCTACCCCACCCAAATTCTCACGACCAAATCCACGTAAAAGGAAACATTTCACAAAACACGTGTTCGTACACTAAGAAAGCGTCCCCCGGTTCAACCAAGCCCTATCCCTACTTTTTTCAAACGCCGCCTATGCAACCACCCGTGACCTATCCAATGGTACATTTCTTACTAATGAGGCATATCATTGATGTCTACGGCATCTGGAATGCCTATAAGGACATTGCAGAATGCTACGATGGTGCTGGCAGGAACGGCGGTGTAGTCAGGATAGGAATGGTCTGGTTTCAGTTTGTTTGTTTTCTTTTAAACAAAGTACTAGAAAAAGACAGAACAAAATGTGTGATTTGTTTTCACAAGAATTGTTATCGTTTAGAAATTGAAAAAGTCTCACAGAATGTTTTTCAATTTTTATTTCTCGCGCAGAAACCTACGCAAACTTAGTTTACTGATAAATGCTGAAAAAATTAATTTAATATGTAATTTAAAAAAAAAACAGCTTATCGTAACCGAAGCCCGAGAAGGTCTTCTCCCACCCAATGCAGTACCTCTTCGTCGGGAGGGGGCTGTGTTCATTGCTCAGCTTCCCCAAAAGGGGAAGTGCCGAGGGGAATTTTTTTTAAGCATATCAACCCAAACAAGGCGGGAGTGCCACTAGCATGTAAGGGGTTACAGAGAGTGAGAGCAAGAATAAAAAAGGGTGTTTGGGGAAAGGATAAAGAGAAGAACGGGGATCTAGATCAAGGCATCAGAAGATGTCGATTGACATTACATTTGAATATTTTAATATTATAGATATCAGGGAAGTAAGTAAGAGGAACGGAGTTCCACTGACGGGAAGTGCGAGATAAGAAGCTGTTGGAGTAGAAGAGACGGATACATTTAACCGTTTCGACATTGAAAGGGTGAAACCAAGATGCCAACCTAGTTGAAGGCTTAACTTCACGCAGTTTGGGTACCAGTGAAAGTAGCTAGTCAGAGCAGTTGCCACGAAAATAATTGTAGAAAAGACAGAGGGAAGCCACGACACGTCTGTGAGAATGTGACTGTAGACGAGATGCCAGATCAGAACCTATCACATTGCATATCCGTCCTGGATTTTGTCGAGGTCCTCGAGATGAACAGCGGAGGCAGCAGACCATATACGAGAGCAGTATTCAATGCAAGGACGAATGGTTGGGCAATTTTTTAACGTTATTGTCGTCAAACCCACTTTAAAACTCAACATTGTGTCACATTCGGTAGCAACGTGAACGCGCTGAAAAATATGCTTTATCGTATCCAGAACACTAGGGGGTTTTCTTCCAGGTAGTACCTCTCCTTCAGGAGGGTACTGGGTACATTTCCTGGCGATTTTCCTTATCGCATTTGATGGCAGATCAGAGATAGGTTTTTAGTAGAGTGGGGTTTAAATTTATACAGTGCGTAAATTTTTATCAATGTCTGCGGGAATTCTTGGTTTAAGTTAAATTTATAATTGCTTCAGATTATAAGGAGTTATTTTTTTTTAAATTATCAAATTTTTATACTATTGTTTACCCAGTTCAAAGCCCAAAGCTCAAGGTAGAGGGTTGCTGACTGGGGTTGTTGTAAGGACTAAAAGGAGGAAGTAAGTACATATTATGAGGATATGTAGGATAGATAACGACTGACCCTAAATTTGAAAGCGTTTAGATCGTAGTTTTTTCTTCTATTTTTTTTACTAATGTTCACCTAATATAAGGCCCAAATGCCACTCAAGATAGATGGTTAGTGTGGGGTTGTATGGGCGTAAGTAAAGGCAAAATGTGAACTTCTTGGGGCTATGCAGGAAAGATAACGGCTAACTGTAGACTTGAAAAGGTCAAGATTTAATTAGTGAATAACATTTCAGAATTCAGACGACGTTAGAAGTATGGTGTGGAAGTAGACTTTAGAAGGAACCAGAAAACCAATCCTAAACAGGAAACAAGGGATAAACTTCTACCCCTGTTCAAAATACTGGGAAGGAGAGTGAAACGGGCGATATGCGAACCTATTTACTCCTATTGGAGTTAGGGCCAGAAATAAAGACACAAGAGAGGAATTGAGTTAAACAAATATATTAACAGAAACAGTAATGAAAACATATACAAACGAGCGTGTTACAGCAAGAATGTTCGGTCCGACTAACAGAGCTGACTGCTGGAAACTTCACCCTCCAAAAAGGCAGTACCTGCTCATATTTATAGCTGGGAGAGTTCATTCGTGCGTGGGTAAATTACAATAACAATTAGTGAATAAAATTTCAGTATTCAAGCAGAGACGTTAGGGGTATAGAGTTGAAATAGACTTTAGAATGAACCTGAAACCCGACCCTCAACAGAAAACAAGGGATAAACCTCTGCTCATGTCTAAAAGACCAGGGGGAAGTGTGAACCGAACAATAAGCGAACCTATCTACTGATCAATAAAGTATTTTATTAGGAGGCTGTTCTAAGGAAGAAGCTGTCCAAGTGAAACTTCCTTCTTGTTAATGGTATATGAAGTGAATGAGGATGATTTTATGGGCCGAGGAGGTAGAGGTAAGAATTTTAAATTATGAGGATATGTAGGATAGATAACGGCTGAATATGGACTCGCAAATGTTAAGATTGTAGTAGTTCGGGGAATCATCCCCTCAAGGATCTGTTTTACAAAGCAGTCGGTCTTGGCAAGAAGCTGTCCGAATGAAACTTCTTTCTTACCAATAAAATACGAAGGGAATGGGAATGATTCAAATCTGTGTACGTGGCTAGCAAGGTTTTAGCGCTGAGGTCTAAATTGGTTGGGCTCAGGAATTTATCTCGTGAATGGTGTGAACTGGACGATAAGCGAATTATCTACTGATCAAGGGAGTATTTTCTCGGGAGTCCGAGCCACAAAGTAACAGTTTTGCAGAAAAAGATATCTAAGTGAAACTTCCTCCTTACTAATGGTATACGAAGAGAATGAGGACTTTTTAAAAATTGCATTGGGCTTTCTCCTGAGCCTCACCTCTAAAATCTGTGGATATATTAAAAGAACCAAATAACATCACCGCTAGTTTTTCACAAGGAATGTAAAGAAAATATTTTAGCGTATTTATGGGTAAGAAATTTATTTAACTGCAGTATGGCCGTGCGCGTAGCGCAGCATATATCGGCATTTAGAAGAATCCTCAACCGAATGAATAAATCACTCGGCAGCCGTTTTGTCCTATTCCACCAAGGATCGAACCAGGCCCGTTGACGATACATCGCAAGCGTCATGCCCACTGGACCAACGGGCATCGGTGACAGAGAAGGAACTAACTAAACTCGATATAGTGCCGCTACTCACTAACTTGGTTTAACTCATCTAAGTATACTTAACCCAACGAATTGTGCCCTCAAGCACCATGTCTTCTTTCCCTAAGTCGTCCCCTCCAGAGCATTAAAAGCCGGATCAAGCAAGGATATACAAGTCATAGAAAATTTTAGGGAGAATTTGTATAATATTAAATTAATTCACTGAGTCTAGAAGAATCCTCAGAAGAATGCACTGGACGGCCGTTTCGTCCCATTTTGGGACTCATCAGCATATATATATATATATATATATATATATATATATATATATATATATACACGAGTTCGGATCAAAAAGTATTGGGACTGGTGCTGTCAAAAAGAAAAGTACAACACATATCAATTTGGCATTTAATCTCCTTCGAAGTACTCCGCTTTTGAAAATTAAAAGAGAATTAAATAACGAATAAAACATAATCGTTATCAAGCAATTAATTAAATTACATACGATCGATTTTATTAGTATACAAATGCTTCTGTTCGGCAATGTTTCTTTCTCGTTTCGTTCTCCGCGGTTTGAAATTTAGAGCGTGCCTTCTCTTAAACTGGTTTCCATCCAATGCTAGAGAGCTCCAGTCCATCCTGCTGTTCAATCAGCTGGAAGGAGAAGAGATGGATTCAATAAACAATTCTGGTATTTGAACTCGATCCCACATTTCATCATCAGCGTCATCATTATCATCATCATCATCAACAACAAAAACAATAATAATATTATAATAGTAGTACGAAATTAGATAAATGTGCAAGAGTAACATTCAAGAAAGGGATAATTGCAGAAACACACTCAATAGATCTAGAGTTTGTCACAAAGATTAGGCAACTGGAACGAGAAGACGCCTATAAATACCTAGGAGTCAGCGAACGAGATGGAATACAGCATAGGCAAATGAAGGAGAAAGTAAGAAAAGAATACACCAGGCGTGTGTATCTGGTTGTTAAATACCGAGTTGTGTTCGCAAAACAGAATATCCGCCACAAACACTTTGGTTTCCCCTGTCTTGCACTACATTTTCAGCATCATTAATTGAACCATAGCTGACATTAAGCGTATGCATTTAAAAACGAGAAAGATTCTCACTTGCCACCGAATGCTTCATCCTCAGGCTCATGTTGATCGTCCGTATGTTTCTAGATCCAACGGTGTCAGAGGATTAGTTAAACTAGAACTGTCTTATAAAACAACAACATTCGGTCTTCAAAGATAACTGGAAACTGCAGAAGACTGGATGATGATCTGTGACACAGAACACGAAAGAAATAAGAAACAGCAATAAAGGAAGCCAACAATTTCAAAAGGGAAGTTCGGGCGGGCAAAGAAGTGCAAATAAACCATAATGCACCTACTGATATCAAATGATATCAAATTCTTTGCCAAAGATGATAATGATTTGAAGGGTACCCGCAATACTGTAAAATGTACCAGTGCTTATACTAGTATGCATTTCGGATTAGATAAATGCGCAAGAGTAACATTCAAGAAAAGGAGAATTACAGAAACATAATCAGTAGATCTAGATTTTGTCACAAAGATTATGAAACTGGAACAAGAAGACGCCTATAAATACCTAGGAGTCAGCGAACGAGATGGAATACAACATAGGCAAATGAAGGAGAAAGTAAGAAAAGAATACACCAGGCGTGTGCATCTGGTTGCTAAATACCGAGTTGAATTCAAAAAACCGCTGCAGTAGGTTATATTATGGTTTATTTGCACTTCTTCACCCACAGAATATCAGCCATAAACTCTCTGACTGTCCCCGTGGTGCAATACAGTTTCAATATCCTTAATTTGACCATAACTGACATTAAGCGAATGAATGTCAAAACGAGAAAGCTTCTCACTTGCCACCCCATACATCATCCTAAGGCTAATACTGATTTTCTGTATGAGCCCAAATTCGAAAGAGGCAGAGGCTTAGTTCAACTAGAACAGTCTTACAATATAAACACAATAGATTTTCAAAAATACCAGGAAAATACAGAAGACTGGATGATGATCTGTATCAAAGAACGCGAAATAATGCTTTCTAACTAGAAATTACCAAGTACACATACTGAAAAATGTGTTAACCCGAAATGCAGTTTCTGTGATAAATATCCAGAATCAATTGACCATCTTGTATCAGATTGCGCATTGTTAGCACCTACTGAATATAAATCTCGACATGAGAGAATTAGCCAATATCCGCATTGGAAAATATGCAACGTTTACAGGAAGGAACCAGTGAGAAACTGGTACGAACACCACCCAGGCCCAGTTACAGAAATAGAACGTATAACAATTATATGGGACTTTACAATACACACAGATCAATCAAAATTAATCGCCCAGACATCGTGATCAAAGACAACAAAAGCAGCATGTGCTTTCTTATTGACATGGTAGTCCCTGCAGACTGTAATGCATCTTTGAAGATGTTCAAAAACTATTAAAATACAGGGATCTTGAAGCTAAAATCGCAAAAATGTGGCGCATGAGGACATCAATAATCCCAGTTGTAGTTGGGGCCCACGGATTGAATAGAAGATGTACTGATAGACTCATTGGAGAGATTCCTGGCAGCTCATGCTTTAAAGAAATACAAAACAAATGTACAGCTCACACATTACGAAGAGATTTACCTATGTAAAATGTGTGTGATATTTTAGAATATTTTGACACAAGACCGCAAAGTATGGCGCATCCCATGAACATTGATCTCACTATTTGTTGATAGCAGTCAACGAGACTAAATCGCTAACCAACCTCGATGTGCACTTAATTTATTATACGGCAGTAGATATGATGCACCCAATGAGGATCGACATCACTACTCGGTAGTAATGAACTGCGAGACTTGTTCCTTAACTATTGCCACGAACCATTTCACAAGGTTTGTTTAGTTTGACACAATGCTACAAGTATGGGACATCCAGTGAGGATTGAACTCACTTTCCAGTAGCAGCAGTAAGATAAAAATCACAAAAAGATGAAAAAATACACCCCAAAATAAATAACGAAAATTCTTTCCCTCAGAATTAAAATAAAGTTTGTCTGGCACAAGGCTACACCCACATGATACTCACACTTACGATCGCTGCATGTCAGGCAATCCTTGATCATATAAAACAGTAATTATTACTGTCATCCTCAATGGTTTCTCAAATTAAGCCAAGCAAGTTATTTGATGACATATAAGATCCACTTCTGGTCGCCCAAAAGAATAGACCGCAAGATATTGTCCGGTTTGAAGCCGGGTTATTCAAAAGATTCAATACCCAAACAACATTGACTTCATAATTTTACGATATTAGCTGACGGTGTTATATGAAATCATATACGGACCACGTTCAACTGATGAACAACGACTGTTAAGGGAGAACTATTCAAATATTCTAGCAGGAATATTGGTTTTGGTATTGCGAAATTAATAGGGAATTTTCAAAAGAGAGACAGATTTAAAAAGAAAAAATAATGAAGAATTATTGAAGAATGGAGAGAGATGAAAGATAACAAAATAACCGTTATGGAAATATGAGAAACATGGGAAGATAAAAAGGAGTATAAAGAAAGATGGGTGAAAGAAAGAAAGAAAGAAAGAAAGAAAGAAAGAAAGAAAGAAAGAAAGAAAGAAAGAAAGAAAGAAAAATGAATGAATGAATGAAAATTAGAATGATAAATCTAAAAAAAGAAAGAAAGAAAGAAAATTAGAATTATAAGCAATGCAAAGAAAAAAGAAAAATGGAAAGAAAAATATTATTATAAACACTGTAAATAAAGGAAGAAAGAAACGAGGAAAGAAAGAAAGAAAGAAGTAGAATTACAAACAATGTAAAGACCGAAAGAAAATGTAGAATTATAAACACTAAAGAAAAAAGGGAAAAAAGAAAAGTTGAATTATAAACAATCTAAAGAAAGAAGCAAGGAAAATTAGAATTATAAACAATGTAAAGAAAAAAAGGAAGAAAAAAGTAAAATTATAAAGGAAAAAGAAAGAAAGAAAAAAGAAACAGTAGAACTATAAACAGTGTAAAGAAGGAAAGAAAAAAGAATTATAAACACTGCAAAGAAGATACCAATACACATTGGGAAGAAACAAAGAAAGAAAATTAGAATTATAAGCAATGTAAAGAAAAAAGAAAGGAAGAAAAATAATATTATAAACAATGAAAAGAAAGAAAGAAAGAAAAATGAATAAATGAATGAATGAAAATTATAAACAATCTAAAGAAAGAAAGAAAGAAAATTAGAATTATAAGCAATGTAAAGAAAAATAAAGTAAGGAAGGAAAAAGTAGAATTAGAAAGAAAGAAAGAAACAGTAGAATTATAAACAGTGTAAAGAAGGAAAGAAAAAAATTATAAACACTGTAAAGAAAAAGCAATACACATTGGAAAGAAAGAAAGAAAGAAGTAGAATTACAAACAATGTAAAGACCGAAAGAAAAATGTAGAATTATAAACACTAAAGAAAAAGGGAAAAAAGAAAGAAAAGTTGAATTATAAACAACCTAAAGAAAGAAGCAAGGAAAATTAGAATTATAAACAATGTAAAGAAAAGAAAGAAAGGAAGAAAAAAGTAGAATTATAAAGGAAAAAGAAAGAAAGGATGTAAAAAAATTGGATTAGAAAGAAAGAAAGAAAGAAAGAAAGAAAGAAAGAAACAGTAGAATTATAAACAGTGTAAAGAAGGAAAGAAATAAGAATTATAAACACTGTAAAGTAAAAGCAATACACATTGGAAAGAAAGAAAGAAAGAAAGAAAGAAAGAAAGAAAGAAAGAAAGAAAGAAAGAAAGAAAGAAAGAAAGAAAGAAAGAAAAATTAAGAAATGAAAGCAAGAATTTTTAAAAACTTGGGAATTGGAAAAAGAAGTCAGCAAAAAGAAAAGATAAGAAAAACGGAAATAAATAAAAAAGGAATGCTCGGAAGCATAATAATCATTGTAATCAGATCATTAGTAAAATCTACGTTATTGGAAGGAACGTAGAGATGAAAGAAAAGATAGAAAGGGAGTAAGGGAGTTGCAAGGATCATAGGAGCAATGATTAATTGAAAAACCTTTAGAACTAAAGGACAGTAAGAGTGAAGAAGAAAAAAAGTCGAAGTGTAGGGAAGGGAAAATGGGAAAGAAACTGGATACCATTTAAAGAGAAATAAAAAGTCAAAATCGAATGAAAGAGTTAAGGAAAACTTAAGTTTATAAAACAAAAAGAAAGACTAAAAACCGGAATGTGAAATAAAAATGACGAAACGAAAAACCCAGAAAGAATGTATTTATCAGATGAGCCGCGTCTGAAAAACCCAGGCACATCGCTGTAGGTCTTTTAGATGAGATGAATGAGATAGACTTCGAAATATTTGTGGCTCGTGGGACATAAACAAAAAAAAATTAAAGAAAATGGGAGGTGAGACAGAGGTGACAATAAAAATAAATGGGTTGGCTTGTTAGGGTGGTTGATATTGTACGGAGGGTAGGCCAAGAGAGTGACCTGTCGGGAAAAATTCTGGTGGGCAGGGGTTATGTCACTCTTGGGTGGGATGCAAATAAATAAATTAAGCCCGGGTTTAATTCGACTTAATTAAGACCTTGTCAGGCTTCAAGGGAGGTAATCAGATGACAAGACTTGATGTCGTTAAATTCAAACCATATGCGGCAAAGAAGAGAAAGAAAGGGAGAGTGACAGAAGGAATGGTGGCGTTAGACGAAAGAGAGAAAATAAAAGAAGAAAAATGGAAAACAGCGTGTGAAAAGAATAGATAGATAGATAGATAGATAGATAGATAGAAATAGACTGAGATAGATAGATAGATAGATAGATAGATAGATAGATAGATAGATAGAAATACTGAGATAGATAGAAATAAACTGAGATAGATAGATAGATAGATAGATAGATAGATAGATAGATAGATAGATAGATAGATAGATAGATAGATAGATAGAAATAGACTGAGATAGATGGAAATCGACTGAGATAGATAGATAGATAGATATATAGAAATAGACTGAGATAGATAGATAGATAGATAGATAGAAATAGACTGAGATAGATGGAAATCGACTGAGATAGATAGATAGATAGATAGATATATAGAAATAGACTGAGATAGATAGATAGATAGATAGATAGAAATAGACTGAGATAGATGGAAATCGACTGAGATAGATAGATAGATATATAGAAATAGACTGACATAGATAGATAGATAGATAGATAGATAGATAGATAGATAGATAGATAGATAGATAGATAGATAGATAGATAGATAGATAGATAGATAATGTCTGTAGTGAGTTAAGTAACGGTTCATTAATAACCAATGATTCTACGTAAATTGATAATCGTTTAATTAATTTATAAAACTAAAGCTAGATGAACGTTTTTGACCTTAGATACCGGTCATTGTTTTAGCCATTCTTTTACCAAATCGTTGAAAATGGACGTAGGAGAGGACGCCAACGCAAAAACTGGTCGAACAATGTCAAACAATAGACAGGTATGACTATACCAAAATTGCTGATGTGTGGCTTCTGCATTCGAACCCCTCCCCTGCACCTACGATAACAAAAATCAAAGGTATGATGATGATGATGATGATGATGATGTGAAAAGCTTGTTACTTTTCATGTCATTGACTTTGAATATGACAATCACAGTTTCACTACTCCTGCTACTAATATGACGTCACCTCCTACCATATCTGCCAAGACTATTAATGAAAGAGTACAGTCGTTTAGTTAATGAACCTTGTGCTTTAAATCTAGTCTTCTTGAGTAGGAAAACTCACTTCGTCCGTGAGCGACACATGGCAAACAGGATTTACAGTTCGAGAAACCTTGTTACTTAGTTCAATCAGAGAAAAAAGACGTGAATTGACCAGCTTATTGTGTGGCACCCGTCGGTCTCGAGGAACCATGGATCTGCGCCCAAATAGTTATGCCTCAGCTTCTGATGGTAACACAGAATCAATCTGTTATGTCTATACAGGTCCACACAAGAGTAACAGTTTCGATTGCAACGAATGCATATGAAGACACTCCTCCGATGCCACCGTGTTTTTTTTCTTTACGCTGAGCACGCATCGCCTCGGCGGCAAGCCCCTGTTTCGTCTCTCCTCGCTTCAGCCCTCGGTGAAAATCGCGTCTACAGCGTAAGCGATCGTTGGCGACATCTTATCACCTCTCGATGTCCATGTTCATCGCCATCATGTCTCTTTGGCAGGCCCCCTTGAAGCAAAGATCCCCCTCCTGCCGTCTTGCCGCTGGCCAGTTTCCCGTAAAGAAGGAATCCTCGCATCAGTAAAACTATTGTTTCACGTGTTTTGCTGTCACGGTGGAGTGTCCTCTCCAGAGCGCAGGTCTGAACACGGTTTTATGAGAGATCGGCGGTTGCCCATACAATACGTATTCCTTCTCCAAGCCACGGATGTTGTCCGAGGGAAAGACGGTGGCCAATACAGATTGGCACCGGCGTCGTCGCGGGAGTTGTCAGAACGAAGTTGAACATAACATCGGACTGTCTTAGGGACTCCGGCTCTGGATTTGTCCTCAGTGTTTACTCCCAAAGCCTATCTCCTGATTGGGTATGGCCACGGATGTTTCAAATCAGAGTGTTCCTTTACTCTGCTCTCCTGAGCTGATGAGCTCCAACTACGCGAAGAATATTTCCGTCGCTTTCTCCACCAAAAGCTGGAAGAAGAAGAAGAAGAAGAAGAAGAAGAAGAAGAAGAAGAAGAAGAAGAAGAAGAAGAACAACAACAACAACAACAATAACAATAATAATAATAATAATAATAATAATAATAATAATAATACAGTAATTCTTCGATTATCCAGACAACTTGGAAGAGGGTTTAAAACAATATAGTGTGGCATCCGTCAGACTCGAGAAAACATTGATTTGCTCCCTGAGCAGGATTTTATGAGAAATTGGCTGTTTCCCATGCAGCACGTCTCTCTTCTCCACGCCACCGATGTTGTCCAAGGGAAAGGCAGAGGCCAATACAGCTTGACACCGGCGTTTGTAGCAGGTATTGTCAGAATGAAGTTGAACATAACATCGGACTGTCTTAGGGTATCCAGCTCCGGATTTGTCCTCAGGGTTTTCTCCTGAAGCCTTTTCCCGTCATTGGCTATGGCCGCGGAGGTTTCAACTCTTTTTTTCTTTCTTTCTGATAATATAGTAAAAGTCACAAGAAAACCTACGCATGTCACATTTATCAATATATTTAGTAAACTATCTCACTAATACTACTAATATGAGAATTCAGCTAATACTACTAGCATGAAATGAAAGCAAAGAAGGATCTGTAATGTTATCGGTCCTCACCTAGCATCTCGACTTCAGTTTTACTTTCTCTCCGCCATGATGCCACTTCCCTTTGTGTTTTCCATAACTATTTTCATGGCAGTTGTTCTAATGAGCTCGCCTCCTTCTTATATCGACGGCGGGAATTCAGGCGTACTACTCGATTGGCTGCTAGGTCTCATCATTTTACAGTTGCAATAAATAGATGTAACCGCAAGTTCTATTCTAATAATTTCTTTTCTCGCACTTCTCACTTGTGAAACTCTTTTCCCTGTCATTTAAATGCAACGTCAATCGCCATGTTCTGTCTTCCTGGATTCTGTTCTTTTATTTTCCTTTCTCCTCACTAAAGCCTTCGCATTCTCTTCCACTCCAGTAACCCCCTTGCGTCTTAGTGACATCATCACCTTGCTTGAGAGGGGGGTATAATTAAAAATAAATCTTTATCTCTTTATCTCTCTCTCTCTCTCTCTCTCACACACTCTCTCTTTCTCTCTTTATCTCTTGATTCTTTAAAACCGATTTTGTTAAACAATAATATATCCTTCTTAATCAATTAACCCCTAAAAAGGTAACAAAGCCACTAAGATTCAGGGGGTTACTGAGTGTGAAAGAATATAAGTAAAAGGAAAATATAAAGGTGCAATAACAATAAAAGAACAGAAGTTAAGTAAACAGAAGATAACGATTGACATTGCATTTCAATTTCTAAAGATCAAAGTTGGACTTACGGCCATATCACGCCGAAGCACCGGTTAAGCAACGTCGAGCCTGGTCTGTACGTAGATGGATGAACGCTTGGGAATATCAGGTTATATCAGCTTGGATATGCGGGTGGTGAAATGGATAACGGCTTGGAATTTGAAATCGGAGAGCCGAGTTTCCATTCAAATCTGTTTCGTTATATTCACTCACGCGTAAATACCCTCGAGCAAGGTGTGAATCCACCTCTTCTTCTCCCCACCAGCTATGGGTTAATTAATCAGACTTGTATCAGTAAATCATTATTATCTCCAAAACATTCTCACAATTCAAAAATATTTGCTGACTTTCAATAATCTGCAAATGGTTGATAAACCATAAAAAAACAAATGAAAAAATCCTAGAATTATACTGAAAGAAGGAGGGGGTGGGGGAATAAGCGAAATAATCTACGAAACGATCATATGTGATTATATGTCGGAGTGGGGACAAAGAAAAGATGGTAAGGAGTCAAAGGTTGCTTAGAGCTGTAAGGGAGCGGAAGTTGCAGAGAGCCATGTCCCGAAGAGGCACGGTACATAAAAGAAGATGAATGCCCCCTTCTCTTTGAGTTGGGGACCGATTTTTCTACTGGTTTATATTCGGGTGGAGTGGGCGTCGTTCGAATTACAAACGTACGATTGAATGGACCCCTTTTTTCCCCGTTCAAGTGATTAACCCTCAGATATATCTTCTCCGCCTCCAACTCTGAATATAAATCACCCGTACCCTCCCCACCCACCAAAAAATGTCAGTCGATGTGGTTAGGGGTGAAGTAATGTGTGACCTTCGCCATTTCCTACACGCCATCAAACCCCATTCACTAATTTCATTTTAACCCCGTCGAGAAAAAAAATTTTCGCCATAAGGAAGAAAAAATGGAAAGTATTAAAATGGAAGAAACAAGAAACTTTAGTGCAGGAGTTACGCGAGAGGACTGAAGCTGTGAAATTTTAAAAGAGAGGGGCGGACAAAGAAAGAAAGAGGAAAAAGAAGGAAGGAAGGAAGGAAGGAAGGAAGGAAGGAAGGAAGGAAGGAAGGAAGGAAGGAAGGAAGGAAGGAATGATAGTTAGACGATAGACGAAAGAAAAAAGGAAAAGTATATGGGAAAGAAAGAAAGAAAGAAAGAAAGAAAGAAAGAAAGAAAGAAAGAAAGAAAGAAAGAAAGAAAGAAAGAAACTTGGAGAAGGAGAAGAAAAAGAAAAGAAAGAACGAAGAGAAAATGGCAAGAAAAGAACTATGGAATGACAGGATAATTTCACACAAAAAAAAACATCTCGAATGAAAAAGAAAGAATAAAAAAAATGAATGAATTGAAAGACGTTATTGCAGCTCCGAAAAGGACAAAAGAAAGAAAACGATACATTGAGACAGTATAAATGAAGAAACTTAAAGAAACAAGGAATAAAAACGAAATAAATCAGGAGATAAAGAAAAAGAAAAAAAGAAGGAAATTAAAGTAAAAGAAGAAAGCATGTGTAGAAGGAATTTCTAACGCAATTGACGTCTGCAGCGCCGATGAAAACAAAAGAAAGAAAGAACGAAAGAAAGAACGAAAGACCTGACAAAGAGGGGAAATGAGGAAAGACAAAGAAAGAACAAAAGAAAGAAAGAAAGAAAATAGAATTATAAACAATGGAAAGAAAAAAGGAATGGGGAAAATAAATCGGGAGAAATTCATAATGCAATTGATGCAAGAAGCCCCGAAAAAAACGAGCCGATAAGAAAGAAAGAAAGAAAGAAAGAAAGAAAGAAAGAAAGAAAGAAAGAAAGAAAGAAAGAAAGAAAGAAAAAGAAATAGATGGATGTTGGAATTTGTAATGCAACCGTTCGTCTTTCTCGTAGACAGTCTCGCTTCATTTGCGTTGGATTATAGCAATGTATAGGAGAAAGGCAAGACATGGCGTCGGGAGGATGGCTTAAGTAGCAAAGAGTTGACCGATGTTAAAACTGGAAACTTGAAATGCGTTATCTAAAGAGAAGTTTTACTGATGAGGAATAAACGTAAAAAGTTGGGGGTGGAAAGGTAGAAAAGAAAAGTGAAAGGAAGGAAAGGGAAGGTTTGTATGGATAAAGGATAGAGATATAGGTAGGTAGGTAGGTAGGTAGGTAGGTAGGTTGAAGGTGTAAATCTTTTTGACCCCTTATAAGCGAAGTGCTTCTGCTTCAGTCGAGAAATTTCTGGAATTTCTATGGTTGTGTAATCGGGTCATTTCAAATACCTAAATCTAATCTTCTTTTTCCTTTTCTCTCTTTGTTTTTTCTTCTTTTCCTTCTTTCTTTCCACCATTTTTCTCTCTCCCTTTCTTTATTTTGTTACTCCCTTCTTACTTCAAGTGTCTTTCTTTTATTCTTTTCCCTTTCTTTCTTTTCGTTCTGTCTCTTTCTTTTACTTCCCCCCGTTCTTTCTTTTTTCCTTATTTCTTTCTTCCCTCGTTTTTCTCTCTTCCGCTTTATATCACGTTCTTTGTCTCGTTTCTTTCTTCTTTTCGTTCTTTCTTTCTTCCCTTCGTTCTTACGCACTTTTTCATTTTCCCTTCTTTCTTTCTTTTTTAATATCTTTCATTTTTTTTTCTTTTTCTCCTGTTTTTTTTTTCCTCTCTTGTCTATCTTCTTTTAAATCATTTTATTCCTTTCATGTTTTTTTTCTCACTTTTTCTTTCTTCAGTCCTTTCTTTCTTTTTTCTGTTTTTTTTCTTTTAGTTCTTTCTCTTACTTTTTCCTTCCATCAGTTATTTCTTTCTTTCTTTCTTTCTTTCTTTTTCCTACTTCCTTTCTTTCTTCATTCTTTCTATCTTCCTTTTCTTTCTCCTGTTCTTTGCCTCGTTTGTTTCCTCTTTTCTTCTTGGTTCTTACTGACCTTTTCATTTTCCCTTCTTTCTTTTTCTTTCTCTCTTTTTCATCTTCTTTTCAATCTTTTATCTTTCTTTCATTCTTTCTCATTCTCATCTTTCTTTCATTCCTTCTTCATTAGTTTCTTTCCTTTTTTTTCTGTCTTTTCGTTCTTTCTGCTTTCCTTTTTTTCACAAATCCTTTTTTCATTCCGTTTGTTCTTTCTTCTCTTTCTTCTCTCCGTCCTTTCATCTTTCTTTCGTTCTTGCTATATTTATCGCCTCATACTTGTAACCTTAAGCTGTGCCTAAAAGACCATCTCACGGGCCATGTCTCGTATACTGATTCCCTTCCACACTGGTAGACTTCTATTAGACTAATCTAAGGCACTTGTCGTTGGAAAATGGTCAGCGAAATAACATTTTAATCGCTATCACTCCATTCAAGGCAATAAAACCGCTACGACACAAGAGGTTACAGGATGTGGAAGAATTAAGAACAGAAACATTAGTAATGAGCGGGAAGAGAAAAGAGTAATCAGGATAAAAGTAGATAGCGATTGATATTACATTTAAATTTTTGCAGATTAAAATTGGCTGGAAAGCATGGAGCTGATAGGGAGTTCCATCAGCGAGAAGTGCCAGAAAAGAAACTGTTAACTTAGAATTTACGCCTAGATCCAGCCAGCTCAACTGTGAATTAACGAGATCTCGACGCCAATCTAATACTGCGCTTAAATGTAAAAAGTCTAGGTACCACAGCGAAGAGTTCATCCGAACAATTGCCCTGAAAGTATTTATAGAAAAGACACAGAGAAACAACCTTACGGCGGTGGGAAAGTGACTGAAGCCGAGCATTCAGACCTGGACCAATAAAATTACTGATTCTTCTTTGGATCTTATCAAGGTAAATAGCAGGGGCACCCGACCATATGTGGCAGCAATATTCTAAGCATGGACGAATGATGGACTTAGATGTAGGATAGATTCTGGGGAGAAAATTTGTCTAGCACGACAGAGTGAACCAACTTTCTTAGCATTTGACCTAGCAACGGATTCAATATAATCTTTCATCTTCATGTCAGCTGAAAACGTTAGCCTGAGAAGGCACGCGAGTCACTTTCCAGACGGTTAGCATCAGCCATGGTGATAGAAGACAGAGAGGGATCTCTCAGATGATTAATGGAGAGAAGTTTAGTTTTGGAGGCGTTAAAATTAACAAGCCATCTTTTGCCCCAATTAACAACGGACTTGAGGTCGTTTTGGATATCTTCCCTTTTATAGGTTATTTAAAACCAGAAAATAATTTTAGATAGTAAGATTTTTTTTTTAGATAATAATGGTTCAGTGATACAAGTTTTACTACTTAACCCATAACTGGAGAGGAAAAGGTGGATTTTTTAGATAAAAATGCTTTAGTGATACAAGTCTTACTATTTAACCCATAGCTGGGAAAGAAGTGATGGATTCATACCTTTCCTAAGGGTATTTGCGCGTAAGTGAATATAACGAACCCAGTGGGAATTTGAACTCGGTTCTCCGATTAACAATTCCGAACCATTATCCATTACACGACCCGCATATCCAAGCTTACCTGATATTCCCAAGCGGTCAGCCATCTAGATACTGATCAGGTTTTTACGTTGCTTAACTTCGGTAATCATACGGAAACCGATCTTTCAACGTGATATGGCCGTAATCCTAGTATTATATAGCGTAGATATGGGAAATAAGTTCATACCAGTTCAGAAGGATTACATCTTTTAATTGGCGTCCATTTTCAGCTTCGCATGTACTTCCCCTTTTTAAGACATTCTCCATCACAGCCCTCAGTATTTTAACCTCTAATGCTTCGATGTCTGTCTGAATGTTGTTCTTCAGATGCTACAGCCTCTCACGGCGTAATGGCGACCATATGCTCGTTGAGTTTGAATTATTGATCTTTGCTTTTGGTAGAAAAATCTCCTTTTTCAGTCGTGTATTTTTACAGAATTAACTTTTCATCACAGCCCTCAGTATTTTAACCTCTAATGCTTCGATGTCTGTCTGAATGTTGTTCTTCAGATGCTACAGTCTCTCACGGCGTAATGGCGACCATATGCTCGTTGAGTTTGAATTATTGATCTTTTCTATTGGTAGAAAAATCTCCTTTTTCCGTTGGCATGGTCGCATAGGAAGAATTCAGGGATTGTCAGATACGGGGAACGTGGCGGACAATTTTTGCCGCAAACGTTTCTCCAAATTTTACATGAGAATCTGGATTGTGGCCCTTGTCGTATGATCTGTTCCTCCATCTTGTTTTTACGGAAACAGGTTGATGCATTTAAAAAAAATCGTTGGAATGACGTCCGCGAGATCCAAACCTGTTGGGGCCGCCTTCGAATTGATGCACAAGGATCTTCTTCGATGCTCTCCCTTACTCGATCAAATACTCCTTCGTTCCAAATTGAACGTAGTACGCCATTTCGTGGAAGGTCGCTTACTGAACCATGACTCTCTAATGTTGGAAAATCTCTCACACCGTAATGGCGACCATATGCTCGTTGAGTTTGAATTATTGATCTTTGCTTTTGGTAGAAAGATCTCATTACCTGTGTTCGTTTTTCAGTCGTGTATTTTTACAGGATTAATTTCTAGTCTCATTTATAAAATACCCGATAGAAAAATAAAAAAAAATTAATAAACGAAAAACGTTTTTAAACTTTCCAATACTTTGTGACTTTTGGAACACTCTGTATTAAAACCATTTTCCTTCGTAGCTTCTGTGGCCATGACTATCCACAGCTTCAATTTCTTTAATATTTGCAAATACCACGTCATGACTGACGCCTTAGGAAAGATAGCGGAGTAATTTACCATTGCCTTCTTGACAGATTTTATATTCAGAGTTTCCTTTCTCCGAGACTGGTAGCCCTAACAAGGCTAACGAGGGTACTCTGTCCTACTTTCTTTTGACAGACACCGTTATTGTGAGTGAGTGACTGTTTGGTTTGTGTCTTTTAAAAGGTCAATAACGTAAACTGTATCCTATACGGAACCGTCATATAGCCTGACGTGCTTTTACCGATTGAGCCACAGAGGAGCGTTTCGGTTAGCAAGGTCGATTTTACTGTTCTTAAACTACAATTCTCCATGATTTTCTCACGTGCATTCATATCTGCTCGATGCATATCCAAATGATTTCACACATTATGAAAATATCTTTGTCCATTTCATAATATATATCATAATATATATATATATATATATATATATATATATATATATATATATATATATCATAATATATATATATATATATATATATATATATATATATATATATATATATATATATATATATAATCATTTTTCTCCAATCAAGGCGATAATGCCCCTAGGATGCAGGAGGTTACAGAGAGTAAAAGAGAATGAGAATACTTTAGTGAGAGAGAAGTGAGAAAAAGATAATAAAGGAAAAGGATGAAATTGAGACACTAAGAAAAGAAGCTCATCCGAATAACTGCCATGAAAATATTTGTGGAAAAGACAGAGGGAAGACACTTCACGGCGGTGAGAAAGTGACTAATGCCGAGATGCCAAATGCATACAATTAATGTTCAAGTTCCCGCTTCGGTTGTTGTTGCGTTCGTTTTTGGTAAAGACATTCTTTTGGGGGGAGGGGCATGCATAAACACCCCCTCCCCACTGTGTGTGTTAACATTGTGACAGTTAAGAAGGCAACGAGAAACCATTCCACGATACAAGGGTCGTTCAAAAGGTTCTAAGCCCCACCCAGGTGTTGGCGAAACAAGATAGTTTGTTTCACTATTTTTCAATATAATCCCCACCACTTAAAATCAATGTACTTGGACCAACGATGCTTAAGCATTGCAATCCCATCACGGAAGAAGGTGGCATCCAGGTCCTCCAAAAACTCCTCCACAGCACGTATGATCTCATCATTGTTTCCAAAATGGCAACCTCACACTTTCGGAAGCAGAAAGAAGTCAGATGGAGCTAAGTCTGGTGTGTAAGCTCGATGGGGTAGCAATTTAAAGTCACAATTGGCGGATTTAGCTACTGAAACCTGATCAGTATGAAGTATGCCCTCAGCTTCTCTCTGCGTTTCAACTTCATTGCTTCCTTGTTGTCTTAATTATGAGTATTGCCCATTAATAGTTTCCTGCTTTTCTATGTAGTCTACCAGGATTACACCTTCAGAATCCCAAAAACCAGAAGCCATCACCTTGCCAACAGATGCAGCCTACTTGAACTTCTCCGGTGTTGGGGAACCAGAGTGTTTCCACTGTGTGCTTTGAATCTTTGATTCAGGTTTGAAGTGGTGGATCCAGATTTCATCTTGCGGTGGAAATTCTCAGGGTCAGTCTGGAAGCGACTCAGAAGGGTCCTGGGAGTGTCAACCCTTTTCAGCTTCTTCTCTGGTGTCAGCATTCTTGGGACCTATCTTACAGACAGTTTGCTCATCCCTAAGATTTCAGTTAAAACAGTATGGACCGAACTAGCACTAATGCTTATGGACTTAGCTATCTGCTGGACAGTAAAACGTCTGTCATCTAAAACGATACGATGAATTAACTTGTTCATCAGTGATTCAGTTTTTGCACGACCTGACCGAGGGTCAACTTCTGTGCTGTCCGTGCCCCGCGTGAATTCCGCAACTTATTTCTCCACATTTGCATAGGAAGGGGAGTCCACAGCATGTGTCTGTACCATGCCCTCATGGATTTCCTTAGATATCATACCTTCCTTTTACAGATATTCTCTCACCTGCTTGGGCCACTGCTTTGTCCATTTTTAGATTTGTCGCACACCTCTCAGATTTGTATGGGACACATCTGCAATGAAATTAAGACAAAAGTTTGAATTAGTTTTTCTAGTTTAATAAGAAGTGATAGTGTGTTACCACAAGAAAAATGTTCAGCTATGGCACTTCTTTTTAAGTGAGACTTAGAAGTATTTGAGCGACTCTCGTATATATATATATATATATATATATATATATATATATATATATATATGTGTGTGTGTGTGTGTGTGTGTGTGTGTGTGTGTGTGCAGGTATGCAGAAAAATAGGAAAGAACACGTTAGGTAAATAATCCGGAGTTCTTTAGTATTTTTGCTTTTATTTTTAAAAAGACATTGCTCCATACAGAAGTAGAGCCTATATATATATATATATATATATATATATATATATATATATATATATATATATATATATATATATATATATTGTCATCCACAGAGAGACTGTTTCGCTCATTAGTGTGGCAGAGACATCTGATAGCCAGGATCGAAACATCGACTGATTTGGCATCAGTCGGAGATTTTTTTCCTAAGCTATCAGCTTCCGACAGAGAGGAAGGTGAATTTTTATGCATTTATTTTTTAATAAAAACGCCAATGACTCAAAGTGCTCGATTCATAGAAGAGCCTTGCATTATCAGCAGTAGCAGTCACTGTTTATATATTCGCGCTTTCCCTCTAAAGTGCTCGACCGAATCGTATATATAAATATATATATTCCCATACTATGGAGCACTATGTTTTACACACTTCTCGCCATTCAAGATACTCAATTCTGTATTTGGAAATATAGAATTGAAATATAGAATTGAGTAACTAGTCCCTTGAACTGCTTAGAGATCGTGAAACCACCGTATAACTAACGGGGAATTCACTTGAATCTTTAAGTCGCGGAAAGGCAGTAATAATTGAGAATCGTTTTCATTTACATATATATTTTAAGACATTTTTTGTCTATACGTTCTTTTTATAATTATATATAATTAATTATAAATTAATTCATAAATAAAAAATGTCTTAAAATAATTGTCGGACTTTGTCCATTATATATATATATATATATTTCTTATATTAGCTCTGTTTATATATTTTTAATATTTTACATCAAGCATTGTTCTTATAGCGTCCTTATTTGTTTTATTTTATATATATATATATATATATATATATATATATATATATATATATATATATATATATATTAAATGCAAATCCTCATCTTCAGCAATGATGACCCAAATATATTTCCTCTAAACATTCCAAATCACTGCGATAGGACAATGATAAGTAAGTGAATAAGATATAGTGTTAGAAAGAGTTTTTTTTAGTTGGGTCGATGAAAGTTTGTGGGGTTTTCAGATTAGATTAGATAACACAAACACTACCGCCAGTCGCGACAGATTTATGAAGACTGAAGCCCACACACATGCGAATCTCGATGCACAAAGACTCAGTAGGAACCGAGTCTCTGGTTTGCAGTAATAGTTATTTTTGCAGTTTAGCTTAGGCTTGATAGAAAGCTACAATTATAGAACCCCCAATAAGAGCCGGCTCCATATTCAGGAATAATAATTTCAAAGATCACATTGCTAACTATTCTACCATTGTGTAGTCGCTAGGCGAGAGTGATTTCATAAGTGTGATTGTGTTTTGGAAAAAAGGCCGAGCCTCACTACTTTCGCGTCCTGATATACACTCCTCGAAGTCTATTTAAATTTTTTATATTTTTTACAACTTACCCATTGTTGTTTGCGATTAATTCCAGCTCACGTTTATTCAGTTTCCACCCTTTTTCAACATGTTCTTATATTCCAACATTCTTTCCGCCATTTTTGTTTCTTCCGTTCTGAAAATGTGAATTCATTTTCCAATCTACCCTTTTATTCCAACCTCTACCTTTATGCCGGATTTAATATTACCCACTAATAGGTCGTTTTGACACCAGTTTACTAACCATTATACCCCGAATCAGCAAACCGGGTTCAAATTTGCTACACTAATGCCCTTGGAAATGGCATGAATCCATTTCACTCTCACAAAAAGCTTCAATTAAAACATAATGATAATTTCAGCTCTTTAGCCTTGATTGGACAACCAGCATAGGAGAACGATTACCCTGAATTAACTTTCTTTGTCTTTTTCACTTTTTTCCCTCCTTGATTTCTCTTTCTTTCTTTTTTTGTATTTTTCCTCTTTTTCACTCTTTGACTTCTCTTTCTTTCTTTCATACTTTCTTTCTTTCTTTATTCTGTTTTCTTCTGAGCTGATTACAAATTCCATCTTCGTTCGTTCACTCCTTCCTTCTTTCCTTCCTCTATTTTCCTCTTCTTTTGCTTGTGTATCTTCAGATTTCTTTGGTTTTACTCCCCTTGTTTGTTTCTTTCTTTGTCTTTTTCTCCTTTTTCCCTCCTTGTCTTTTTTCTTTCTTTTTTCTGTCTTTCTTTATTTATTTCTTTCTTTTCTTTCTTTCTTTCTTTCATTCTTTATTTTTATTTTTCTCCTTTTTCCATCCTTGCCTTCTCTTTCTTTCTTTCGTTCTTTCTTTTTTTTTCTTCTGTTCTCTTCGGAAAATATGCAAAATACAACTGTAATAGCCTCATCCACATGTAAAAAAAAATGGCTAAAATTAATAGAAGCATTGATAATTTAAAAAAATAAAAAGCCAATCGCAGTACCTTGACATTAGTTTTTAATGAAATTTATGTGTGTAGATAGATAGATAGATAGATAGATAGAAAGAAAGAAAGAAAGAAAGAAAGAAAGAAAGAAAGAAAGAAGGATTAATGAAGAAAAAAATAAACTAATTATATTTCACATCAACGGTATAAAGGATGATATTGTTCTCTCTAAAACAGCTTCCCACGTGGAAAAAAAAAGAGATTTTTTCTTCCTGCCAGAGTACACATTACAGGTTAGCATTCATTATCCTATGCGTATGTTTTTATATATATATTTTTTTCCAACAAGAAAAAGAAAACTTTATCAGCAATGATGGTCTTATCAGCATCCCAGGAATCGTTAGCACTGAATTTAACTCCCACGTTCAAATCTAATAACAACAAGAATTTTGTTGATATCACATTAATTTCAATAAAATTCATTTCACTCAAATCTGAAAGTCCACTAAGCATCGAATTTATCTTTGTTAGTATTTTCAATTAATTTCATTTCAGTGTAGCCACAACGAATAGCGAAATTTGTTTTGTAGTTAAATTCATTTCGGGTTATAACTCATTAATTAACAACCTAACTGTAACGACAATGTTAGCCATTTCCTTATAAGGACACATTCAACATTCATTGACCGAGTAGCCAGTTCTACACAAAATACGCTTCTTTTTTTTTACTCATTGGCCATTGGGATGGGATCAAAGTGCAGTATCTGTTGTCCTCATCTCTCATGGTAATGGTAATATTAACGGTTTCCTTTTAAATAAGCATTCGGCATTTATTGACCGAACAGCTATTTCTACCCGAATAACGCTTTTCTTCATTCTGTGACCATTAGTATGAGATCAAAGTTCAGTATCCGTTCTCCTCATCTCTAATGGTAATGACAATATTGGATGCATCTTTATAAGGAAGCTTTCGACATTTATTTGACCGAGCAGCCATTGCTACCATCGGACTGGGATCAAAGTGCAGTATCTGTTCTCTTCATCTCTAATGGTAATGGCAATATTAGCTGTTTCCATATGTGGAAACATTCGGCATTCATTGACCAAGATACTTTCTGTTGAAATTTAATTTTTCAGGTCGTGGATGATCATAGCGCTCCCCAACTTCCTCGAAGTAATTTTTGACCCATTATCAGCGCATTTTATCCTTCTGCTATCCATTCACACAAAATCCTTAAATATATTACTCATTGTTCATACGATTTTAAGATTCATGTCAAGTTGTTTATGGGGCACCCAGTGGGGATCGAACTAACTACTCAGGAGTCAGGTTCAAACAGACTTGCTTCGCTAACAATTACCCCATACCGAAAAGGTTAGGTTCACTGATTTTACAACATGTTAGCCTTTGTGGAGTTATTAAATTTCGAATTATGTATGGGGCACCCAGTTGGAATCGAATTCATTACTCTGTAGTAATGGTCAACTAGATTAGCCTCATTAGCCATTACCCCATACCGAAAAGTTTACTGATATGACATTTCAGTAATCTTTTCTTTGTTTCTAACCATGTATTTCAAAAGTGTGTTTGTTTGTGGATAGTGACACCCAGACAAATTGTAATTTGTGTATATATATATATATATATATATATATATATATATATATATATATATATGATTGAATTCATATTCGTATTCTTTTTCATACAGGTACTCCACTTCGAAGGCGAAATATGAACGCCATCGCCATGGAGATTTTTGAGACGCACCAGGGAACGCACATTTTGCAGGTAAGGGACCTTAATTCTCGGCCAAATACATGCGTACCAACGGTCAACACATAAATGCATGCATAATGTAAACTTAGTAAGTGCCAGTTCATGTTTCCATCAAGCTATTAACCAACAGGGCTTGGTGATTGAAGAAAAAAAGCATGACGCAAGAAGGCTTGGAAAATTTAACACACGTAAGCGGAAAAGCGAGTAGCGTACTTGACATGTTTGTCCGAATAAACAGGAACAAAGGAAGAGGTAAAAAGTTTCATGTAAAGATGCAAAAGTTACACCGTAGACAAAAGGTCAGGAATTTGTTGTAAGCCATGATCACCGACGTCTATATATACCGGTTTGGTATATCTTGGCGGCGTCAGCTGTGTTAGCGTCAGACTTTCGGGCGCCAGACGTTTGGATGCCAGACGTTTCGACGCCATATTTTTTAAACTAGGAAAAATGTTGAAAAATAGAGATGCGGATAGAATATAGGAAGCTATTCCTTAATAGATACTATGGAGTACTTGAGGTGCCTTGCTCAAAATTAACAAATGAATTAATAAAGTTACATTACAGTTTTTAATGATTAACAGATTTAAAGTTTTTTATTTATTTAATGAAGCTACAGTTTTAAATCTTTTTAAAGTTTTACCTTTGAAATGAAGATGAATCAATCAACATTTTTCCTAGCGTCGAAAAGTCTGGCACCCGAAAGTCTAGCGCAAGAAAGTCTGGCACCCGAAAGTCTAGTGCCCAAAAGTCTGGCACCTGAAAGTCTGCCGCCCGAAAGACTGGCGCCCGAAAGTCTGGCAACCGAAAGTCTGTCGCCCAAACAGCTATGTCAAAACGCCAGCGCCGAAATAGCAGCGCCCAGTTATCCCATATATAGTGTACCATTTTTACTTGCACTATTTACATTATTCTGACTGTCCCAGCAATCATTTTTTACCAGTGCTCATATTACATTTTTTTCTGTTATTCATTGCTTTTCTCTAGCACTCCTTATTACTGGTTCCCATCTAGTATTCATTTCTATGCTTGGTCGGCTCAGGAGATTTTTTTAACGAATCAGCACATATACTAGGCCACAAACATTTCCTGAGCCGACCATTAGGTTTATAATTCCCAAAAATTCATACACAAATATCCTCAAGGACACATGGCGCAGTGGGTAAAGACGTTAGTTAGATCCAGTGACTACACCCAAAGAATTGTTGTGAACCCAAACTTGGAGAGTTGCGTTAAAGGGAGGAGAAGAGGCATGGCACATGTAACTAGAACAATCTACCCCGGTAGACTAAATAACGGGTTTGGTTCGAAATTCCAATCACCTGAAGAAGGCCGGGGCCTACAACGGCTGAAACGTTGTGAATATGACAATGAAAATGAGGATAACAGTCCGAATAAAGTAAATAATGCAAGTAATCATAATACCTCATCTCATAGATATTGACAGATACTATACTATGTATATGTAAAAATGGCTTCAAGCGAATGACTCCTATAGGGTCTTAAATAAGACGATTATTAAAGAAGGCCCTATAGACTAGAGTAACAAACTCCCCAAAACCTATGCCAAACAACAAAAACAGCATCACTTGAAGACTTCCAACAGCAGCAGCAATAAAAATGAGTAGCACATTAGAAGGGATACTAATAATACAATAAAATTTATTAAGTTCCTACATTGGCAAAATAAATTTTTGGAAAGAAATTCCTATCAATACTATGAAGCGTTTTAATAGTTCTTAGAACTTTCTTGGAGAACTGTTTTTGAAAAAGCCTTTATAAATTTCAACTGATACTATCAATAAATGTTTGGTCAATTAATGGCAGTTAATCCCTGCAGGGGAATGGCTATTCTTACAATTTTTAATGCCGTTTCGCTTCAGAATGTAAGCGATCATGGTTCTCTCTTCCATCTGGAAAAGATGACGAAAGAAAATTAAAATACTTAAAAGAAAACCTAGAACATGTCAGGAAAAGCGGTAAGAAAGCGACATTTTTATTTTTTCTGAAGGCCCGTTTTGAGACATACGATGGCTAAGAAAGTATAACTTCTTGAGGGTGATATAAACACTGAGTTCTCAAGATTTGATCAAACTAGTTTTAAACCGTGAAAGTTTCACGGTTTTCTTGTTTTAATATTCTGATGAATCTTACTTCTTAAGTTAATGATTGAATAATCTCATGATGAGTTCTAAGACTATAAAATATATGTAGAAATTCCCCTACCCCATCATTAAATATTTGAGCTTAACAAATTTAACAAAATATTGCAATAACAATAATAAAAATGAATGCTGGTTATTATTTTAACCCTAGAACACTAACCCTGGGTCTATAGTACCCAACGCAAATTTTCCTATTTTTAATTACAATTTTCAGTACCTGATTTTCTTACCTAAATAATGTTTTTCAGTTCCTGTTAATGTTAACTCAAAGTACAAAGTTTGAAGTGCCTGCATGTAGAATATTTTAAATAAAATATTTATATTTAATATTTTTTTGATATTTTCAAAATCGGGTATGATATACCCATGGTTAGTAGTGGTGTAACTTTAATTGATCGTTAGTCTTCTATGGTTAAGAAGTGAATACAAATGAAATGATATGAAATTGACAACTTTTTCTATCTCACTGAAACAGCCGGTAAACACTTCTATCTTCCCTTCTTCTTTCTTTCTTTCATTCATTCATTTTCTCATTGAAAACAAGTAGTATCTTTTCTCCTCTTTCTACGCGATCAAAACGAAATATTGTATTATATATGAGGTATTGACAGGAAACGTTAAATACTTCATTCATTCTTTCAGTGAAACCAAGTAGTGTTTTCCCCCCTGTCCACCCGATCAAAACGGAATAGTCTATTATTTATGGGATATTGGCAGGTCGCAATGATCGTGCGAACGAACGAAGAGAGGTTCAAGCACAATTATGATAGGATACTAAGTAGATTGGTAAAATTATTGATTTTTTCCCAATCGATATTCTTTCTCTCTCAATTTCTTCTTTCTTTCCTCCTTTCTTTCATTCTTTCTTTCTTGATATTACTTTTCTCATTCTCAATTTATCTCTTTTTTCATACCGTCTTTTCTTTCACTCACACAATTATTCTCTTTCTCTTTTTCTTCTTTATTATTTTCTTCCTTTCTTTACTTGTTGATAAACTCATTTCTTTCTGTCTCTCTCAATTTCTTCTTTCCTTTCTTTCTTGCCTTATTTCTTTCATTCTTGATATCACATTTCTATCTTTCCATTTTTTTTCTTTTTTCATACTGTCTTTTCTTTCACTAACACAATTATTGTCTTCCTTTCTTTCTTTCTTTCTTTCTTTCCTTCTTTCTTTCTTTCTTTCTTCCTTTCTTTCTTTGTTTCCTTCTTTCGTTATTTCTTTCTTTCTATATTGACAATATCATTTCTTCTGCTACTCTCAATTTGTTCTTTCATTCTTTCATTCTTTCTTTCTTGATATCGTTTTTTCTCCCTATCACTTCCACACTTTTTTATTCACTCTCACAATTATTTCCTTTCTTTCTTTGTTGATAATGTCATTTCTTTCTGTCCTTCTCAATTTTTTCTTTCCTTTCTTTCCGTCTTTCTTTCTTTCATTCTTTCTTTCTTGATATCGCTGTTCTCTTTCCCAGTTTCTCTCCTTTTTTCATACCGTCTTTTCTTTCACCCACACCATTATTTTTCTTTCTTTCTTCTTTTCCTTTTGCTTTCTTTCTTTCGTCGGAACGTTGGGCTAGCGGCCGAGAGTTCTACATTTCTCGCTTATGTCCAAACCAGTGATCTAAACTCGCGAGTTCTTTACAGATTATTTTTTCACAGATCAGCTGAGAACGGCCTCTTTTACTTTTAATTTCGTACACCTTGTCTGACGCGGTCAGTCTCTTCGATGCCATAATAGCATAAGTATCAACCCAACACGGCAAATTCCCCTCGTTCTACCATCGATCGACGATTCCCCATTTCTGTCTGGACAAGAAATATCACTCGTTGCCAAAAACCTTCTGACACTTACCGTTGGCGTTTGGGCGTTTAATAATGCCATTTTGCCTGTGTTCGCACCCATAAATGGACGCGAGCATGCCGCTAAATACGCCCCGTCAGGTGGTCGGTGGGGGTGATGCCCAATCTCTAATAGATTCTACTAGATTGGCTGTGAACCAGAGCTTCTGGTTGATGTGGCAACATCAAACCCAGATGACCAATATACGTCGGCCGTGGGAGGGGTGGGCATGGAATGGATGTTGGTGTTATGGGAAGGGAATAGGGAAGGGGCATTGGACAGGGGTAGGGTATCGAAGGGAATTTTAGGTTCCCCAGTTTAGACACAATATACTAAATCAAATATTCCAAAATTTTGCAAAGAAGGTCTTACACTAATCTCGCAAAAAGGCATACTTTTCACATAAGGTCAACGTTAATAACCTTTTCTGGTATGCGTAACATCTCCTAGATATTTGCAATATATCAACCTTAACCAACGTACTACCCACAGATCCATTAATAGTCTGTAACTACCTACATGCAGCCTTCTATATATTTTTCTCTGTATAGTCCAAGCATTGGCATAAAGTCTTGTAAAAATTATCATACTCCAGAGGAAGTTTTTATTGTACGTTCTAATATTACCTTAGATTCACCAAGAAACATTTAAATACGAATCAAAGAGTCATCAAATTGCTTCGAAAGTCCCGATTTTTAAAATGGTAGAAAAGCGGGCACCCCGAAATTTGGACACGAGGACCAACGTTAAAAGCAAAAAAAATATTTGATGTGAGAGATGTTTCAAAGCTTGTAAAATGCTGGCTAAAATTCAATAAAGAGGGCTCACATAGGACGCTTTTTATCACATATTACCTCTAACTGGATTCACTTAATCGAGGAAAGAATTGGTTGGCCGAATGGTTAAAATGTCGGCTTTCTGGCCATGAGAATCCAGGTTCGGATCTCACTAGGGTCTATTTGTAAAGAAGCTGATGTTATCGGACTAGAGAGGCGATCCTAGCGTACGGCAGCTTTTGAAAGTGCTTGAAAACCACGGGTTGACCCAAAGCTTGTGAGTGTAATTGAGTAAACGGAACCGTTAGGTAGAAAATCAGGCACCAAAATGATATTGCAAAGCTTGTAAAAATTTAACAAAGCGAGTTTTTGTAGGATCATTTTAATACTAACTAACCTCTTAAAAAAAATTTAAATTCGTGTCAAAAAGTCGTCAAATTGCTTCGAAAATCCAAATTTTTATCCAGAAGTCGATCACAATTCTTATATTTCATGTGGTACTCTTAATTGAAGATATCTCAGAACCAGGAAATTTTTGACCCCGACTGCCTCAAAGATTATTATACAATTAAATTTAAATTTTCTTTCCAGCACTATCCAATATATTTATTTTGAAATTTGTGTGTGTATAGATATATATATTATATATGTGTGTGTGTGTATATATATATATATATATATATATATATATATATATATATATATATATATATATATATATATATATATATATATATATATTATAAAATAAAAGAACAAAAAGGGAACGCATATCAATCTAACACTGTTATTAAAGCTTCATCCAAGATTGAGAGAAAACAGACAAAAAGACAGAAAAAATTGATATTTTCAATTATGTTCGGGTCAGTTCTCATTGGTCAAACTGTGTATGTAGCTTTTTGAAAATTATTGTATGTTTAAGAGAGCATCGGATGGTAATGTGTACTTGTAATTGTGTGTCTGTGTAGTGGGAGTTTTATCTACACCTTTGTGCGGTCAACCCATACAGAGGGGGAGTCACAAGGTTCTAATTCATGACTCGTTTCTTTAAGAATGTATTAATTTATTAGGTTGGTGCAAAAATAATGTCGTTTTCTCACATGAAGTTGAACGTCAAAAAACGACATTATTTTTGCACCAACCTAATATTTAATTTCTCATTGTTATATTAATAACACGTTATTTATACGCAACAATAAGAAATTAGATTTTAAATTATATTGTAAACCCGCAAACAAAAACGTTCTAATCAACTTGTATTTCAATCACGGCCCCAAAATAAAATCTGGACTAATCATAGGATTCTACCTCAGAGCCTTTAAGATATGTAACCCGGAATACCTAAATAAAGAAGAGAGATATATTGTGAAAATTTTCACTACCCACATCATTTAACCTCAACGCAAAAAAAAAAAAGAACTTACAAAATCCACAAAGCTAAACAAAAATTACACAAATTACACTCTTTCTACTAAACTCGCAAAACAAATTACTCATCCTTAACACTAGCATCGTTACCTCCCCCCCCTCTAAGAAAATCGGGGATATAATTATGAAGAAAAATAAACCCAACACCGAGTCAAATGCCGGGATTTATCAATAAATTGTTTACAATGCAAAAATGTTTATGGCGGGGAGACATCACGTGATCTAAATGTCCGCATCTACGAACACAAGAGAGACTTGCGTTTGGACAATCAATCTAACTCGCTTGTTTTGCATCGGATCGATGCTGGACATAACTTTGATTTCCCTAATGCCACCCTAATTAAAAAAAAAAAAGAAAAAAAGAATATAATTCTTTGCGGAGAAAATGCATTGAAAACTAACTGAATAATATCATTACCAACTATAAACACACTAAAACATTACATTATATAGCCATATTTCTTTGAATCCATTCTTAAAGAATCTAACTTGTACCTATCTAATACAAAGAATACATTCTTAAATAGGCGAGCGATAAATTAAAACCTTGTGACTCCCCGCTGCAGGGATTGACTGCACAAAGGTGAAGATAAAACTCCAACTAGACAGATATACGCCCAAAATTACAAATACACATTACCATCTGATACCCACTTAGACATACAAGAATCTTCACAAACCTACATACACATCTATTATGTATTATCTACGGTTTTGATACATGTGACATGTGTCTGACCAATGAGAACTGACACAAACATAATTGAAAATATTAATGTTTTCTGTCTTTTTGTCTGTTTTCTCTCAATGTCTGACGAAGCTTTAATAAAAATGAAACATGTTACATTGATATAAGTTTCGTATCTGTTCATTTATTTTATCATCTTGTCGGATTCCGAGCCATATTTGATCTTCATTTGATTTTTAACTAATATATATATATATATATATATATATATATATATATATATATATATATATATATATATATATTTCTCCATAACATATTTTTAGGTTTGTCGCACTGCCTTCTACTCATGCGTGCTTATAGTTGGTGCTGTTGTTGTCACGTGATCGATGTTTGAGAGTGATCGGGCCAATTTTCACGCTGCTGTTACAATGTAAACATGCCCACGCCGCTAGCAGTTTGCACCAAGGAGGAACATTGAGGAGTGATCCGATTTCCCTGATCGACAGGCGTCTGAACGGAGGCCTTTAACACAGTACGGCGACAGTGCATAACCGCATAGAAGTGTGTATGTGTGGATCGCGACGTTTAAAAGTGGCCGGAGAAGCGTGACGGACGAAGGAGCAGGAGGCCCTCCAACCTCCACCACTGAAGAGAAGATTCAGCAAGCTCAAGAGATAGTATGAGGTAGCATGTTCTCTGCAGATTCCGATTCACTGCTAGCAAAGCGGCCATGTTCACACTGTAAGAGCAGCAAGAAAACTGGCACAGTCAAGCTCAAACCTCGATCACAGGACCACAATCGTATCAACTATAAACCCGTGTGAGCAGAAGTCAGTGTCACAAACCAAAATATATGTTATGACGAAAGTGTGGATAAATTTTTACTTACCCTGGTGTATATATATATATATATATATATATATATATATATATATATATATATATATATATATATATAATTTACCGACCAAAAGTTTGGGATCACATTGATTTTTTTTTTCGTTTAAACTTAAAAATTAAAAGTTTTTGTCTCTTTTTTTTATTTTTCTCTGCTTGCATGCAAATATGCAATAATTTAAATCAAGCAGAATATAAAATAATTATAATTTCAATTAAAGCAAATTTATATTTTATTTTCATCAAAGTATCTGTAATTTTCTAGCAAGCTGATTTTCAGAATACCCTTCTATCGAAAGAATATCCACTATGGCTTTTTTTCAATATTAATCTGTTTA
>OZ038502.1:78339666-78364666 GCA_964036315.1 Acanthosepion esculentum
TATTTATATATTTCCTGTCCCATCTGTAGTGGGAAAGGAGATAAATCAAGTTAGTAAATTCATCACCAATTACTTCCCTTAGTCGTGTTAATAACCTACACAAATAAAATATTTATCTATATAAAAAATAGTTCCCCATTAAAAATGAACCGTGTAATTAATCAGTTTGTTTACTCCTACGTTTCTTAGATTGCAATCTTATTTGTTCAAGGCCTTCATGTGAGGACCTCAGATACTTTTGTCTATTCAGTGATCATCTTTATACAACGTGGTCTTAAAATAGGCTTCGTCGTCGCTGTCTTTGTCGTTCTGTTGCAAATCTTTTCCTTCCGAGAGATACTTCCATTTTACTTATTTATTAAACACAACTTTTTTAACATGAAAAGATATTGAGCAAAAAGTGAATTATATAATCCCAGGAGTAATCAATGAATCATAGATACTGTTGAATGTCTAAAAAATCTAAAGGAAACGGAATTTTTGGGTACCTTATAAACTAGTGGGCCAACCAAAATGAGCTGACTCATTTTATTGTTCACCAATAGAAGAATTAACCAATAAGAAGGCTCAAAATATTCAATTCGACGTGTATAAAGGCCTCCTTTTTTTACGGATAATCACTGCCAACCTCTGATATCAATGAATAAAGAATTACGGAACAGCTGCTGCTAGTGGTATTGGCGATATAGTCAGATTCAGTAGTCTGACTGACTCGTGAGTGTTAATCTTTAACGTTGTTTCATTGAACAGATCACGTACTGTGCTGGATTCTATATTCATAGACTATGGTGAACATGATTAACAATATCATGTTTCAAGACTTCAGTTTCATTGCATCTCACTATTAAAACTTTCTAACAATTGCTGTCATTTTTGATGGCACGGGTACACTATTATTCAATAATACATGTATAAATAATAAATTTAACACTTGTTTGCTCGGGAAAAATACATAGAGGTTATTTTTAACAATATTTGTCTTTATTATTATTATTATTATTATTATGAAATGCAAAACAAAAGGAGCACTTTGATAATAATAATAATAATAATAATAATAATAATAATAATAATAATAATAATAATAATACGTTGTACATTCTATCGCCAAAATAAAACGAACCTTAAGAAATTTTACAGGGAAATTGGAAAAGCAGTTATACATGTCAAAAAACCACCATCAATTGACAATGTGCAGAAATTTTGGGAGAATATTTGGAGCAGCCCAAAGGAATATAACTCAAATGCAGAATGGATCCAACGTGAAGATGAACGAATGTTTGATAAACCTCTACAAGAATGCGAAAATATAACCACGAATAATGTTAGGTTAGCTGGAACGAAATCCCAAAAATGAAAATCCCCAGGACATGACAAGGTGCCCAATTTTGAGTTCTATCATCTGTCATCAATCCACAAAACCCTTGTAAAATATCTATCAATGCTTATTGATGATCCCAATAAAGTCCGAGAATGGATAACTGACCGTATTACATATCTCATGCCAAAAATGAGTGAAACAGATGATTCGAAAAATTATAGGCCAATAACACGTCTGTCCTGACGAACAGTACTTACTCTTTTCTCGAAGCAAACAACATTCGTACACTGAAGCAGAAGGGATAACGAAGAGGTTCATATGGTTGCAAGGCTCAACTACTGATAAACAAAATGATACTGGAAAATTACAGGAAAAGATGTAGAAATATCAGCTCAACATGGATAGATTTCCGTTGATAGTCTTTGATAGTATGCCTGGAAATGTACAACGTCTCCTCCGTGGTAGTAAATTTCCTTAAACACAGCATGCAAATATGGAAAACCACATTATACCTAAATCACACAAGAGGCACTGCCATCTCTAACTGCCTGAATATCTGACGAGGAATCTTTCAATGAGACCCCCTGTCATCCCTTTTGTTTTGTCTTCTGTCCTTAACCCCGCTTACGCACGAACTAAACAACAAAAGCTATGGATACAAATTAACAAGAAAATAATTAATCACCTACTCTACATGGGTGATCTAAAACTCTCTGCTAAAGACGACGATGAGTTGAAGGGCCTCCTCAATACTGTAAAATGTTTCAGTGATGACATAGGTATGGATTTCCGATTAGATAAATAAAAGTGCAAAAGCAACATTCAAGAAAGGGAGAATTACAGAAACACACTCAATAGATTTAGATTTTGTCTCACAGATTGGGGAACTCGAACAAGAAGAAGCCTATGAGTACCTCGGAATTAGCGAAGGGAGATGTAATACAGCATACCCAAATGAAGGAAACGGCAAGAAAGGAGTAATACAAGTATGCGCGTCTTGTACTAAATACCGAGATGGATTAAAAAACAGAATATCAGCCATAAACACCTTTCAACCTTTCAGCATCCTAAACTGGACCATAGCTGATATTAAGCGAATGGACGCCAAAACGTGAAAGCTTCTCACTTGCCACCGCATGCACCATCCGAAGGTTGATGATGATCGTCCTTATGTGCCCAGATCCGAAGGAGCTAGAGGCTTAGTGAAACTAGAACTGTCGTACAAAACGACAAAAATTGACCTTCAAAGATACCTAGAAACTACAGAAGACTGGATGATGATCTGTGTTAAAGAACATGGAAGAAGTAAAAAACTTTATTCAGTAATAAACAAAGACAAGTTCAAAATGTAGTTTGAAATGTGTGAAGAAATACGAGTAAAACATAATACATCGGCTGAAGTTGCAAAATACTTTTAAAAAATGCAATGGTAAATGCAACAGACCAGATACAGAAACGATGACAAGATAAACCGCTTCAGGGTCAATACTATGCTCGTGCCAAACAAGCTATAGTAGACAAGCCTCGTGCCCATCAGTGGACAAGTAGTGCAATGTTAAAATCTGGAACCGAAAATTTCATTCTTGCTGCACAGGACCAATGCTTGCTAAGTAGAAATTACCAAGCACATATATTGAAAAGTTGTGTTAGCCCAAAATACAGATCATGTGAAATAATTGACGATCTTATATCAAGTTGCGCGCTGTTAACAGCAACTGGATATAAATCTCGACATGATAGAGTGGTTCACTGGAAAATCTGCAACTTTTACGGAAAGAAAACTGCAAGAAACTGGTATGAATAGCACCCAGATCCAGTTACAGAGATGTGACCTGTGACAATTTTATGGGACTTCATTACACACAGACAGAACAATCAAAGCTCATCACCCAGACATCGTGACTACAAGAATCGAATGTGCTTTCTTATTGATATGACAGTCAGCGCAGATTATAATCTATCGTTGACGATTTTCAAAGAACAATCAAAATACAAGGATCTTGAGGTGGAAATCTTAAAAATGTGGCATATGAGGACATCAATAATTCCAGATGTAGTTGAGGCCCTTAAAAAAGAAAGCGAAGGCAAATGCAACCGACCAGATACAGAAACGATGGCAAGATAAACCGCTTCACGGTCAATACTCTACCCGTACCAAACAAGCTGATGTAGACAAACCTCGCACCCATCAGTGGCTACGTAGTGCATGGTTAAAAGCTGAAACTGAAGGTTTTATTCTTGCTCCCTAACTAGAAATTGCCAATCACACATACTGAAAAATTGCGTTCGTCTAAAATGCAGATTTTGTGATAAATATCCAAAAACAATTGGCCATCTTTTATCAGGTTGTGCGGTATTGATACCCACTGAGTATAAAACACGGCACGACAGAGTGGGCAAATATCTACACTGGAAACTGCAAGAAATTGGTATGGACACCAACACACCCGGTTACGGAGATAGGACCTGTAACAATTTTATGGGACTTTACAATACACACAGACAGAATAATCAAAGCTAATCGCCCAGACATTGTAATTAGAGACCGCAGAGACAAAAAATGCCTCCTTGCCGACATGGCAGTCCCTGCAGGCTGAAATGTATCTCTGGAGATCTTCAAAGAACTATCAAAATACAAGGACCGTGAAACTGAAATCTCAAAAATGTGGCGCATGAGTATATTAACAATTCCAGTTGTAGTTGAAGCCCTCGGATTGATTGGAAAATATTCCAACAGACACATTAAAAGAATCCCTTGTAGCCCATGCCTTAAAGAAATGCAAAAAATTGTTCTCCTGAGTAGAGCCCACACGAAGGGCATTATCTATGTAAAATATGTGCTATTTTTTTTTTCGAAATTGCTCGGTGAAAAATGTCATGATACCATTTCTGACCTTAGGTCTCTGGTTGGGACCCGGAAAGAAATGAGTATACATCAGAAACCAAAGGAAATAAAATAATAATAATAATTGATGGAACATAAAACATAGAAAATATTTGGCAATTCGATACTCACTGAACACATCATCCAGTTAAGATCATAATTGTACACCAATATAAGAGAATCTGACAGACTGTCGGAGCGGCTATGCTGACTGACCACAGATTGAACGTGAGGAACAATGAAAAATTAGAGAAACACCAGGACCTTACTCAGGAGCTGCGAAAGAAAGGAATACGAAAGGTTAGAACAATGCCCATTTTAGCATGTGCACCTGAAACAATTGCCTAAATCCCTGGAATTGATGATTTGGATACTGAGGAAGGTTCTGGGGATTTGGAGGGACTTCCTATTACTCAGTCTCCAACATTTAAATGTATGCAACATTATAATAATAACGCAACTTTTGCTTATTTCTACTGTCAAATCTTTGGCACCCTGATTAATCTATTTTCACACTTCCTCCCCGTCACCCTCCTCCACACACACAGAAACTTCCATTCGGACAGTGGTCCCACCTTCACCTCACCTTCTACGGCTTTCCCAAATCCCTCAGTGACCCCATAAACCAATTAGCAAGTCATGCAAATAAATTGTCCCAACGCTGGTTAAAAATGAAAAATGGTTACACCCGCTGCTGCCACTACCTCGTTTCACGGCCGGCCTCTTCCTGCCACTCCGAAAACAAGCCCACCCCCATTTCCCAGTTCAGCTCACGGCGGTTTGCCACGGTCCGATTTAGCCTGCGATCTGGGCTGGGCTTCAGACGATGGCCTCATGAGAATGACCAATTTCATTTGTTCATTACCTGAGGCCTGCCACTCGCTTGGCATCCTCCCCCACCAACGGCTGCTGCTGGTGCCGCTGTTGCTGTAGATATTATGATAGCAGTCAATACAAAATCTGGACCTCTGTGACTAAAACTGGTCAGCTTGTCAGGTACTCATGGACTGGCACCGGTCAGTAATAAAGATGAATTTTATATCCTTTGAACGTCACCAGATTCTCTGTTGATGTCTTGATTGCAATCACCACCTATTCGAACAATACCTGAATACATTTGAACACTCTTCTATCCAAATGTCGGTAAATCGATAGGTTTAATGATGTAAAAATGCATTCGCTTTTCACAAAAATGATTCTTTTTCAACATAATCTCCTTCCTTGTTAATGCGCTTAATCCGATGCTTCACCATTAATCTCATAGATCGAATATGACACAGCAAATATTTCAGATCAAAAATCAGTTAATAAGGCTATGGACTTATTGATCTTACTTTGTATATTCGTACAATAGACAGCGATTATATAGTTATTCACTGTCCTCACGATAGTCTGGCATACGACTTGCATAGCGAGCTAGCTAGCAAGATAGATAGATAGATAGATAGATAGATAGATAGATAGATAGATAGATAGATAGATAGATAGATATGCACCAAACTGAGATAGATAGATAGATAGATAGATAGATAGATAGATAGATAGATAGATAGATAGATAGATAGATAGATAGATAGATATGCACCAAACTGAGATAGATATATAGATAGATAGATAGATAGATAGATAGATAGATAGATAGTTAGATAGATAGATAGATAGATAGATAGATAGATAGATATGCGCCAAACTGAGATAGATAGATAGATAGATAGATAGATAGATAGATAGATAGATATGCACCAAACTGAGATAGATAGATAGATAGATAGATAGATAGATAGATATGCACCAAACTGAGATAGATAGATAGATAGATAGATAGATAGATAGATAGATAGATAGATAGATAGATAGATATGCGCCAAACTGAGATAGATAGATAGATAGATAGATAGATAGATAGATAGATAGATAGATAGATAGATATGCACCAAACTGAGATAGATAGATAGATAGATAGATAGATAGATAGATAGATAGATAGATAGATAGATAGATAGATAGATATGCGCCAAACTGAGATAGATAGATAGATAGATAGATAGATAGATAGATAGATAGATAGATAGATAGATAGATAGATAGATATCCGTCTGTCTCGGGAGACTATGGAATCTACCAAGGTAATTAGTTAATCCTGTTGCAAATATCTGCTCAGATACATCTCTGTTTCTTCAGCCAACCTGCACTTCATACTGCAACTAATCTTAACTTAGTTACAGCTTTTTGGGAGTGAGCACATAATCCGACGTGATCAACAGCTGAACAAGGCTGGTACGCTCACACCTTCGGTCACGATGACTTATGCTTTAATTAAATATGAACAAACTAAGATATATGAACAAGCTATTATATAAAGACAGATTAAAAACATGTATTTATTGTATACATTTCGGACACCCTCCGACATTTCGGACACTCTCCGACATTTCGGACACCCTCCGACATTTCGGACACTCTCCGACATTTCGGACACCCTCCAACATTTCGGACACTCTCCGACATTTCGGACACCCTCCGACATTTCGGACACTCTCCGACATTTCGGACACCCTCCGACATGAAAGTAAATAGTCGACTATTTCATCACAAATGAAACAAACAAACTTCAGGCAATCGAGATGAGGTTCTATCGACAATTTCTTCTTTTACAATGATATTCACTCAAGGTAGAAGCTTATAGATTAAGCTGCACGGTTACGTGGATATGTGGGGAAGATAACGGTTAATTCCAGACGAACAGTCGGTACCACAAAGCAGCGATTCGTGGGAAAAATCTGCTCGAGTGGGACTTACATCTCACCGATGGAATACGAAGGGAATGAGGGTAGTTCGCTGCAATGGGCGTGGCATGGTGGGTCTTAGCCGAGAAGGTTATAACTGATGTAACTAAGGAATATAGTTCGTCTGAACACGTTCCATGGGAATAGCGATGGAGCAACGAAAGGCTTGCAACCTTTCGTTTGTGAGAAAGGGATTGTAGGATGGTAAATAATTCATCACCCACAAGGACGCGGAGACGCTTTTGGACACCATCGAGATTTGAAAATGAAAACTGGTCAGCTTCTGACCATATACGGCAAAAGTATGCCGAGTTCGAATTCCAGTGGAATCCATTACATTCACTTACGTGCTAATACCCTTGGGGAAGATATGAATTCTCTCCTTCTCCCTCCTCACCAGCTATGGGTAAATAGCAGGACAGACCGGATTCTATAGCCTTGGATGACAACTGGTCTACCGCAGAAAGAAATGGCAACCTACTGCGGGGAAAAAATCTGCCGCGTCAGTCATGTATAGAAAGATATATGATCGCCTAAGCGTGTATCACTAGCATGAAACAGACTGTCGCCTCTAAGTGCTGACTTCCATGTCCACTTTTATATTTACACACGCTCTATCTCTGATATTGAGCACTTTATCTCATAAATATAGCACACTTTAAGACTATATTTCTTCATATATATATATATATATATATATATATATATATATATATATATATATATATATATATATATATCCTTTCTTTTTCTCTTTCTCTCTTACCTTTTCCCTTTCAGTTTCTAATTCTCTCTTTCTTTTGTCTTCCTTTTTTCTGCAGTTATGTTATGAGCTCAATAAATATGGAGAAACGTTTCTACCTCCAGACCCTTCCTGTCTTTTACTCTACTCTTATACAACTTATACAAACCGGGTCTTGTGAAACATCCGATCTCTATTTTCTAATCATTCAACACTTTCTCATCCTTTTGACAGTTTATTTTTTCATTCATTAATAAAAATCTTCATTTATATCTGCACACCTTTCATTTCTTCTTCTGATCACTTTATTCTTACCAAAGCGATAAGTCAGTCACCTGACTAATGGATATAAACTCTGACGATCATTGTAATTATCCTATCTTGTTAATATTCCAATATCCGTGTAGCAATCCGCCAAAGGTATTTACAGCCTCCTTGTGCACTTTTTTTTTATTCAGATCGATCGTTAAGTTCCTGATTCGGCCATTCTCTCTGACGGATTCCTGTTGTACTGTCCGTAAGAGATAAACTCTCCTCTGTTTCAGACATTTTTAATCTCCGAAAATTGCGTCAAAAGAACCATGCTGCTGCTGCTGCTGCTGCTTCTTCTTCTTCTTCTTCTTCTTCTTCTTCTTCTTCTTCTTCTTCTTCTTCTTCTTCTTCTTCTTCTTCTTCTTCTTCTTCTTCTTCTTCTTCTTCTTCGTCGTCGTCGTCTTATTATTAGTAGTATTAGTAGTAGTAGTATTCCTCTTCTTTTTTCTTCTTTTTTTCTTCTTTTTTCCGTCCTCCCACTGCAACATTGTATCTTATTCCTTATACATATATTAAGGGACAATCACTTATACACGCGCGCGTTTTTTTTTGTTTTGTTTTGTTTTGTTTTTTTGTAAATATTTTCATAGCAATTGTTCTAATACGTTTTCCACCATGGTACTTCGACCATAAGAGCGTACTGCTAGATTGGCTACTAGGTCTGATCGTTTTACTGTTTAAATATATGTAACCGTAAGCTCAATACTAATAGTTTCCTTTCTCACACTTGTTACCTGTCGAACTCCTGTTTCTAACTTCCCAGTCATCGATAATCTTCAAAAATTTACATGCAGCGTCAGTCGCCATCTTGTGTCTTCCTGAATCCTGTTCTTTTATTGTTCTTCCTCTTTACTTACGTTTTCTCATTTCCTTTCTCATTCAATAATACCTTGCATTTTAACCTTGCATTATCGCCTTGTTTGAGATAAAATGATTTTTAAAAAAGAAATATATATATGGTGCGATGGATAAATTGTCGTCTAAATTACGCCCCCCCCCCCCAAATGAAAATAATACTGACATCTCATTTTAACAGATATATTGGCCAAAATTATACAAAAAAGACTAAAGAGTAAATTTATTCAATAAAATCGCCATTGGCGTCTTCCACGGCCTTCAGACAACTTCAAAATCCCCGGAAACGATCTCCTTGTTTAAGAATACTGGCATATTCCTTGCCTTCAGTTCATCTTTGGTGTTACAAGGAGTTTTGTTGGTCTTAACTGTGCACCACACATAATGATCATGGAGGTTGCACTCTGGGGAGTTAGGTGCCCAGATCTAAGGGGTGATGTGATCAAAGAAAATGCCTGACAGTCATAACTGGGTTCTTCTGCTTGTGTGGCAGAGTCCTGTTGCCAGACATAGGGTATTCCAGAAGCCACTCTCTTGACACAGTGCAGCACTACCTCCTCAAGACACTTGATATTGGCCTCCATGATGAGTCTGAGACCCTGACCAACAAATTTGGGAGTTTCCTTTCTTCTCAGAGTGAGTTCTATCTTGGTAAGCACTCTTAAACACATACAACTCTTTCCGAATCCTCCGAAATGTTCGTACTGGAGATAGGTAACATTTAACTACAGAATAACTCAAAATTGATCGCTGCATCTAAGTATTGCATTAATATTTAACATTACCTTTTAAAAGTTCAATGATAATTCTTCTGTCGCCACTTAAGACAAGTTGATGTACGTAGGTCCTTACTTTCCGTACAAACAATTATTTTTATTTCATCGGTGACTTTCGCTGTATTTCGCAATTAATTTCGATTATTCCCAAATTTATTTCCAAGTTATAACAATTATCATTGTACAAAAAAATCGTCACAAAAATCACGTAAAAAATCGCCGAAAACAATCGCAGTAATGAAAACTTGAGAATCCAACATTTCCGGATTGCGGGTCCGAATACGACCCAGAATGTTTTTTAATTTGCTCACGGAATCGGCCTTATTCCAAAATGGTATGATATGTTGGGCTACGGCTTCTAGGAGTAAAGTTGACTAAGTGTGACACACTGACATCTGTAAAACATGTTTAATGTAGTTTGAATGTAGAAATCCGACGTAGTAATTAATTTGTTCAATGAAACAGCACCAATGTCTAGTAGCAGCTATTCAGGAATTATTAAGGTCTTCCATATCAGAGGTTGGCAATGGATATTCGGAGAGAGTAGGAAAGCGTAGTTCTGCAGGTCTTTTCATCTGACAGGTTAGCAGTGGATATTCCGACAAGAAAAAAAACAAAATGGCCGCATTTATACACATCGGATCGAATATTTCAAGTCTTCTGATTGGTTAACCTTCTCTTGGTAAACTATAAAATGAGTCAGCTCATTTTGGTTGGCTCACTAGTAAACAGCGGTACATAAAAATTGTAACAACATCTACATTTATTATAGAGATATATGTATATATGTGATATCGTACATTTAGAGCTGGTGTGAATAAAATAGTGGCCTACATAATACAACAAAGCTATTAAGTATATATTAATAACTAAACATTTTTCCCTCACGGGTAGCACTTTAATACACACACACACACACACACACACACACACACACACACACACACACACACACACACACACACACGTTTGTCATAAGTCATTCTTTTCTGTTGTTACCTCTAAGCAAATTCTTTATTAATTTCTGTTCCGTTCTATTTTCCAAACCGCACTTTTGTTACTTTCCTTTCATCATTCTTTTCAATTCCGGGATGATGCTGAAAAGTTCCCAGCCTAACACACTTCCGCAAATCTTAAGAAATAACCAGGCACCAGAATGCATTCTTATTCTGGTCCAGAATATTTCAGCACCGCCGCGTACGTTTCTGCCGTTCCTTCCCCTTTTTAGAGATATCAAATTTCAGACAGATATCACTTCGGTCTTTTCTGACATTTCCAATTCCGTGATCCAGTCTCGTGTTCCATGATACAGGGCAACCGTTCGTCCCTCGCGATTACTCTGATTCCCCCCAACATTAGCACGTATGTCCGACTGTGGTCTGTTTCGACAGACAACATATGTCAGCCGACACTTTACCAATATCGCAGCACGCACACTTGCACGCATGCGCTGCCGTCAGTCTACCAATCACTTTACATCAATGAGCTTCGTGTAAAACAATACGACTGATACTAGATAAAAGTTGTAAGGGCATTAAAATAAAATCCATATGTATAAGGGTTTCTGTTTATTATCTCTATATATGTCTGGCGATTATATATATATATATATATATATATATATATATATGTCTATTCGATTATATATATATATATATATATATATATAATTGGACAGACATACATACATATATATATATATATATATATATATATATATATATATATATATATATACCGGGTGTATCAGCAAAAGTTTCTAAATCGTTTAACAGTAAAATTGTTCAATTGCTAGATTAAGCTTTGAACCGTTGTATGTTAGAAATGATTAAAGATATCTTACTGGAATTCTCCAAGGTTTTTATAACACTATTGGACTCTGATTTTAACAATAAGAATCATAATTACTCTCTAAGCTTCACAGAAGAATCGTGATGAAATCGGAAATTACATGCTCATCAGAGCTAAGGATCGGAAGCTCATGAAGTATTGAAATAAAGTTCAAATATATATTTATTATTCCGAGATCATTTTCCAACTTATTCAAGATGATCTTCGCCCTCTCTAACCTTCTAACTTTCTGTCCTGAAGTAACAAGTTGCTTTTATATTTACTCCTAGATGATAGGGAAAATTGATTTATACATTTCCAAAGGAGATTCGTGCGAAAGTAAACGCAACGACCCTGGCTGGAACTTGAACTTGACACGCTGATCCCACTTTCTGCACGGATAACCACGAGGCTACGTGAATGTCCAAGGATATATACCTTACATAAAAAAAACACTTCTCGCATTTTTTTAATCGTATTCGCCCCAAGTAACACAGTAAAGCCACTAAGACACAAAAGGTTACCGGGTGTGAAAGAATTAGAAAACAGAAGCATTATTGAGGAGAGAGAATAGCGAAACGTAATCAGAAAAACTGTAGATAACGATTAGCATTGCATTTAAATCTGTGAAGATCAACCTTGACTGGAAAGCAAGAAGTCGGAAGAGGCACAAGCGACAAGTGCGAGAAAAGAAACTAACATAGAACTTACGGTTACATCGTGCCAGTTCAACTGTAAATTGATGACACCTTGTTGCCTGTCAGCTACTGCGCTTAAATTCGTACATTCTAGGTACCATAGCGAAGAGCTCATCCGAACAATTACCATGAAAGTATTTATAGAAAAGGCACAGGGAATCAACTTTATGGCGGTGGGAAAGTGACTGAAGCCGAGTCGCCAGGTCAGGACCAATAATATTGCTGATTCTTCTTTGGATGTTATCAAGAATCTCTAAATATATAGCAGGAGCACCAGGTCATATGTGGCAGCAATGTTCGAGGCATGGACGAATGGTAGATATGTAAGATAGATTCAGGAGAGAAAAGTTGTCTAGCACGGCATGGTGGAACGACATTCTTAGCAGCTGACCTAGCAATGGATTCAATATAGTCTTTCCACTTCATATCAGCCGAGAATGTTAGTTCGAGAAGACACGAGTTACTCACCTGGGGGAAATCAACAACTATCCTGATGAAAGGTAGATGAAGGTGTCTCAGATGATTAATACAGAGCAGTTTTGGTTTGGAGGTGTTAAAATTAATAAATCCTTTGTTGCTCCAGTTAACAATAAACTGTAGGTCTTTTTTGAGATTTGATCTTATCGATCTGATCAGACTTATTATCGTAACAGGAGGAAATGGTTGTGTCCTCAGCAAAGATACCAAGTCGAGAGTTGACAATAATTATGATAATTGTATTGTTTGTTTTTTATTATTTAATTGATCTTATAAAGATTCTATCGATGCATATGTGGGGTACTTAACCAGAGTTCTGTGATACAGCTTCGGTCACAACTTCATCTCAAACTTGTTCTTTCAAATTGTGAACCAACTTTCTTAGCAGCTGACCAAGCAATGGATTCAATATCGAATTTCTACTATATGTCAGCCGAGAATGCTTGCCCAAGAAGGTACAAAGATAAGATGGTAAATAAAAATACTACATAAAAAGAGTAATACAAATTTTACAAGAACAACTTTTAATCGGTTTAATTTTTATTTTTGAAATACTCAGTTTTCCAAGAATTGTCCTGTGGCTGTCAATGAGTTTGTTTTTTTGTTTTTTATCTCAATCCCATCCTGAAAGCTTCAGCACAAATACAAGGTGCCCAGTAAAAAAGCAGCAAAGTTATCCTTCGAGAAACTACAGCAGCTCTAATTGGTCCATCACGGTGGCCCTCACTAAAAGCCCAGACCTGAATGTTATGGATGACTGTATCTGGAGTCGACTCCTGACTCACCTGCAAAACTCCCGTCGTGACGTCGTCGATATTAATTTATTGAAGCGGAACTTAACTGAAGTTTGGAATGAAATTCCCCTTGACACCATCCTCAAAACGGCTGCCTCTTCCTGGTTACCACGCTTACAACTTTGTGTTGGACATTCAGGTAAACATTTCGAACATCTACGAGGAGATGATTGTTCAGTTGGGGCATGAATAATGATAGATAAATAAATTTCTTTCGGAATTTGCCGCCTTTTTACAAGACACCCTGTAGATACTGATTGATTGATTGTTTTTGTTTAGCGGCATATCAACATCTCTATGGGTTATTTAATGCCGAAATTGGAATATTTTGTACGCAATTTTATTTATTTTTGAATAATAATGGTTTTACTGATACAAGTCTTATCAATTAACCCATATTAAGGGGAGAAGAGATGGATTCATACCTTTCCCAAGAGTATTTCCACGCAAGTGAATATAACGAATCCAACTGGAATTGAAACCTGGATCTCCGATTTAAATTCCCGAACTATTATTCATTACACCATCCGCACATTCAAGCTTACAACATGTGGTATTTCCAAACGCTCACCCATAAAGTTACTAACAAAGCTTGATGTTGCTTAACTTCAGTGATCGTACGGGGATCGATGTTTCAACGTGAAATGTTTGGGTAGCGTAACGGTTATAGGTTATCGGCGCCGAAAGAGAAACCGGCAGCCTGAGTTCAACTTCTGTCTTAGTCTGTTGTGTTCACTCCGTACTAATACCATTGAGAAAGGCATGAATCCAATTTTCCCTTAATCTTTGGGTTCAATAGCTCTCTCGCCTTGGGTAGTAGCCAGTCCAGGAAAAAGGACATCTCTGAATTAAAAATCCGTGGAGAAGGCTACGGGAAACCACTCCACTATATTTCTCAAGAAGTCATGTTATTTCACAGGTAATAAAGAAAAGGGGATGTGTGGAGATCCATTATCGCCTACGTCTTGAAGTGATATGACATTAAAAGAGAAAAAAAACAAGAAATGATGAAATTATTGACATAAGTCACAAAAAGGAAAATGTTGAGAAAGAAGAAAATGCAAAAGAAGAAAACGATATGAAAGAAATGAACTAATATATGAAATGAGAATACAAAAGAAAGGAAGAAAGAAAGAACATGACGAGAAAGAAGAAATAACGATATAAAGGAAATTAGCAAAAGAAAGAAAGAGAAAGCAGATAGAAGGATAAGAACGAAAGAAATAAAAAGAAAGAAAGTGAGAGACAGATAAAGTAGATAGAAGAAAGAAAGAAAGAAAGAAAGAAAGAAAGAAAGAAGAGATAGAAGGATGAGAAAGAAAGGAATAAAAAGAAAGAAAGAATGTGAGAGATAAAGAAAGAAATAAAGAAAGGGAAATAAAGAAATAGAGAGAGAGATAAAACAGATAGAAGGATAAGAAAGAAAGAAAGAAAGAAAGAAAGAAAGAAAGAAAGAAAGAATTAACAATGCAAATATATAAATCATTTTTAAGTTTGTAGGCTTGCGCTACTCACAAATTAATTTCCTGAGACCCTGGGAGATTTTTTTCAATTCCTTTCTGAAGAAATTAATTTTATTTACAACTCCATTATTTGATTCCCTTTTTTTTCTTTTTTTTTTTTTTTTTTTTTTAATTCTGGGAGAAGCGCGTCTTTTCTGAGCTTTTTGCTTCCCGCTTTGAATTAAAATTAATGTTCTTATTTTTTTGTTGCTAATTTTTGGTTTGCTTTTTCTATTATTCTCCTCCACATCTTTTCCATTTTTTATTATCCCCCCCACCTCCACCTCAATCATCACTTCTTTTTTAATCAGCCATTTTCCTATTCCTCTCTATATATGACTTCTCATCTCTCTCTCTCTCTCTCTCTCTCTCTCTTTCTCTCACTCACTCACGCTCTTTTTCAGCCTGTCATTTTATCTTTTATCTCTTCTTACGCAATGCAAAATGCGACGCAAGGCCATTTTTAATGAGTTCTTTTGAAAAATATAATTAGATGCAAAATCTAAACCGGTAACTTTACTTAATGCAAATACCAGAATTCCCCGGCCTTTTCAGCAGACAACAGGGTATACTTGTCACGCCACGCTGTCAATATATACTCAATACAGCACGAGGTCAATTCCCTTTTACAATAATATTCACCTTGTACAAGATCCACTCGATGTAGAGTTTACAGGTAAGAGGTAATAGTAAACAGTTTACAGATAATAGATAGAAATGTGAAGAGAGTAGTGCGGAAAACTTATAACTGGGGAGGATGCGCCTACTTTGAAAATACCCTTTTTTGTGTGTTGCTTAACCGTGTGCGATAAAGAAAAATCGCGGGAAGGCCTAATGGTTACGTGAAAGCCTGATGAACGCCTGATGAACGCCTGATGACCGCCTGATGATTGCGGGAAATTCTGATGACCGCCTGATGATTGCGGGAAGGGCTGATGGTTACGTGAAAGCCTGATGACCGCCTGATAATTGCGGGAAAGCCTGAACACTGTCTGGTGAAAGCGCATGAAACTGGTTGTTGTCGGTCACTGCCCACTCGAAATTTGACGTTATATTGATATATATATATATATATATATATATATATATATATATATATATATATACAGTGTAACCCGGATATAAGAGACCCTGATATCAGAGACGACTTCTATATAAGAGACCAAACCCGGATATAAGAGACGACTTCTCCGGTCCCGACAACTCTCTTATATCCGGGTTACACTGTATATATATATATATATATATATGTGTGTGTGTGTGTGTGTGTGTGTGTGTGTGTGTGTGTGTACGTGCGTATAACGATATATAATTTTATATATCAATGAACAGTAATTAGAAAGATAGGACAAACTGGTAAGGGGTTTTGGTGACGCGTTTCATCCGTTAGAATTCCATCGGACTGGGTTTTGTTTCATTTCGTGTGCATGCGTAGACGTGGCAACGTCAACAAAGCCCAGTCCGATGAAATCCTAACGGATGAAACACGTCACATGAAACCCTTTCCAGTTTGTTATATATATATATATATATATATGCACACACACACTTTCAATTTTTGAAAAAAAATACCCGTATAATTCGCTTTACACTGTCGCATTCACCACGTTTCGGTTGTTATACGCTCCGGCCTTCTTCAGATGATATTTGTTGGATTTCAGAACTGAACCCAAGGACACATGTCCCAGTAGATAAAAGATTTGGTTGAATGAACCAAAAAGTGATTTGAGCCTAAGAGTTGTGAGTTCAATCACTGGTCTCAGCGGAAAGAATAAAATCTTGAAGAGTTATCAAGGGGAATTAACTGAAACTGAGATATACTAAGGCATGGTATGTGGAATTAGAACAATCTAAGACCTGGACCAAATAAAAGGTTCTGTTCGAGATTCAAAGAAACATCACTTGAAAAAGGCCGGAACGTACAACGGCCGAAAAGTCATGAATGCGACAATAAAGATGAGAACAGTTCGGACAATGCAAATAGGCATTGCAGAAATGTAAACACGTTTCTCTTCCTTCTCCTTTTTAATGTTTTATTCGTATTTGTCACTGTTTTTCAGTTTACCCCTTCCTCTTTCACTCTATTTCTTTCTTTCTTTCTTTTCGCCCTCTTCTTTTTGAATCAAACGTTTCCCTTGCAACGGTATCTCTTCTTTTGTTCTTTATTCTCTCTCCACCTCACTCTCTCTCTCTCTCTCTCTCTCTCTCTCTCTCTCTCTCTCTCTCTCTCTCTCTCTCTCTCTCTCTCTATGTCTCTCTCTCTCTCTCTCTATGTCTCTCTCGTTTATTTTTATTTCCCCCTCATCTTCTCTAGCTCTCTTTATCTATATAGCTTTCTTTTTCTTTCTTTTCTTTATTTACGCTCCTTTCTCCTCTTTAATTTTTTCTTCGTGTTTCTCGCACTTTTTCAATTTACCTCTTCCTCTCACAATTTCTTTCTTTTTTTTCTTTCTTTCTTTCTGTATTTCTTTCTTTCTTTTCCCCTCTTCTTTTTGAATCAAACGTTTCCCTTGCAGCAGTCTCTCTTCTTTTGTTCTTCATTTTCTCTCTCCCCCTCACTATCTCTCTCTCTCGTTTTTTTTTACCTCTTCCTCTCACACATTCTTCCTTTCTTTCTTTCTTTCTTTTCCCCTCTTCTTTTTGACTCATACATTTCCATTCCAGCGTTCTCTCTTCATTTTTTCTTCATTCTCTCTCTTTCTTCTTTCTTTTTTATTTTTCCCCTTCCTCATCTGCTCTCTCTCTCTCTCTCTCTCTCTCTCTCTCTCTCTCTCTCTCTCTCTCCATCTCTTTTCGCTCTTCTCATTTGTTTACTTGAGCATTAATCTCAATTTAAAGAAAAAGAAGACCCTTATAAAACTCAATCTGAACTGCAGTCTCCTGGCGCTCAAATGTCATGCGTTTTAATTACCTCGGCTCAAATACAAAATCGGGCTTGAGCCTCAATTCTTGAGATCAACCTGTTCCACTCGAGAAAGACTAATAGGAAAGATCGCATTTTATTTTACTTCTTTTTATTCTTTCGTCCTCCTTAACTGATATTTGTAGCCTGTTTCATCTTCGCATCCGCACTTTCGAAATATTTTTTTTAAGAAAAAGGAGAAAAAACAACAAATGATTCATTTTTTTAATGATTATTTATTAGTGTTTTCCTATTTATTCATCTTTTTCTGTTTATCATTGTTTTGCCACTTTGTAAAGAACATTTTTTTTCGATGATTACGTGCACACGTCAAGGTGTGGAGACAGCACAAACAGTGAACAGACATAAAATGGAATCGACGAACAGGATTCAAATTCCATGTAAAGCAGTTTGTGTTCAATTCATACCATTGCCTCCGGGAAAGGTACAACGTCGTTTCTCTGAGTAGATCATTTAATACATTACAATCTGTCGCATTCAGACAGGTTAACCCCAAAAAGACGAGTTCAATGAAAAATGATGTGAATTACACAGTATTGTATCCCGAGGATCTATTTCCGTACGCGTTTGTTCATTTATACAGTGGAACCTCGGTTCACGAAGTTAATCTGTTCCTGAAGGCCGTTCGTGAGCCGAAATTTTCGTAAAAGGAAACTATTTTTCCTATAGGAATCAATGTAAAATGGATTAATCCGTTCCTGAACCCCAGATAAATGCTTATTTAAACTTTTACAACTGGACTTTGGGCGCAAGTTCCTACACAAAACCAATGAAAATCATTAAATGCTTTAAATGTGGTAAATGTGCCTTGAATTGGGCGACCACCAATTGGCGATTATGTCGATTTAAGACACAAGGTGGAGGAGAACCCAACGATCATGAGTTCAAAACATTTGCTGATTACTCTTAACCAATTGCCTCGGACATCATTCATGTAAGATGAGCTCCTATGATTTCTGGGTGTGAGTTCAAGTCTCGTCGGGAGCTACATTCGATCCTCACTAGGCGACCCACTCCTTTGGCTTTGTGCGAGACAAAACTTCCCAAAATTTAATTCACTCCCGAATGCCGTTCGTAAACTAAAACTATTCCCCCGCCCATCATAAAAATCAATGCAAAATGGAATAATGCGTTCCTGGACCCTAGATGATTGTTTATTTAAACTTGTAGGACAGTACTTTGTGCAGACTCTCATACACAAGACCAATGAAAATCGTTAAATGTAATGCATAAAAATAAACCCAATGCTAAACGCGTCCTGTGTATGACGATAAACGAAATCCAACAGCAAGGCCTCTGATCGGGACGTTTTCAGGAGTGTGGAACCACCTCTTAATCGCTGGTGTTTCCAGGTCCACTCTAACTCGGGATGGTATCACCTGTTAGGGTCCCAGACATGCGCAAATACTTAAGCTCCAAAATGGGGTCAAAACCTTTAAAAATAGATTTTAATACCAGCAATAAATTTTCGAAGAAAAACATATTGCCAGCAATACATTATTACCAGCAATACTTCTTTGGAAAAAATATCCCCAGCAATACATTATTACCAGTAATACTTCTTTGAAAAAAAATTTTTGGATCAATCAACTAACGCTTTTGTGTTCCCAAGCATACATGACCCAGAGGATAAAAACGTTGTCAAGGGGAAATAACTGAAACTGAGATATACAAAGGCATGCCACATGGAATTAAAACAATCTACCTCCGTGAAATAATGATTCGGTTAGAAATTCTAAGACATTTCAACTGAAGAAGGCAGGAGTGTATAAAGGCCGAAACGTCGTGAATATGACAATGAAGATGAGGACAATAGTCCGAATAATGTAAATAGTTACAATACCTCATCTCAGAAATACAGAGAAATTATTTTTAGATTGTAAGAAGTTTTTGGAGATAATAATGATTTACTGCTACAAGTCCTACTAATTAACCCATATCTGGAGGGAGAAAAGGTGGATATATACCTTTCTCAATGACATTTAAGCGTAAGTTGATATAACGAACACGACTAGAATTAGAACTTAGTACTTCAATTTTCAATTTCGTGCCGTTATTCCTTCCCGCTCATACAGCACCTGATATCCTCAAGCGGTCACCCATCTGAGTACTGACCAGGATCGTCGTTGCTTAACTTTGGCAATCGTACGAGAACCGGTGTTTCAATGGGATTTGGCCGTAATACTTCAGAAAGAATTGATAAACCGTAAAAAATGAGTTAATCTTGCCATTACACTGTTTATTTTGAAACAGGACACAAGTATAGGGTACCCGATGAGGATCGAACTCACTAATGAATATTGAGAGTGAATTTTTTTTTTTTTAAATATGAGATAAAAATGATATTTAAATATTAATGGTTCCTCCAATACAAGGCTCAAGAGCCACTCGTGGTAGAGTGTTACTGAATGTAAGAGGAGATAAGTGGGGGTATAAAGAAGCGACATGATCCCTGAAAATTACCCAACAACGAAATACCCAGATGTTCATTTAATCGAGCTCAAGGCCATAATTATGAAAAGCATAGTGATAATCGAATTCATTACTAATTGGTTGGTAGTCGTCCTGTAAGTTGAGTACATTTTTTGTTGCCTCTCGTCTCCTCGTCATCTGTGAGGATATTATCCAGCATTCACGACCATATTGGAGGATTGATATTATATAGCAGTTCAGAGCATTTCTTTTTCGCTTGTTTTTAACGAAATTTTCCTTTTTCTTAATATTTTGCTCAGCTTTTGGAAGGCATCTTTCACTATTCCAATACGACTTCAGATTTGTGTGTTACAATTTTGTTGTTTGTTAAAAGACTTTCCAGATGTTTAAATATTTGGATTTGCTTAATTTTGACTTCTTCAATTCGTAGCTCGCGTTTTGGACTGTTCTCTTTGTCGACAAACATATATTTTGTATTCTTACTATAGATAGAGGAGGCACGGAGGAGTAATGGATAGCGTCTCGGATTGAGGAATCGGAGACGCATTCGAATTCCAGTCAAATCTATTACATTCACTTGCATGCTAATACCCTTGGGAAAGGTATGAATCCTCCTCTCCTCCCCCGGCTATGGTTAAATAGCAGGACAGACTGGGTTCTATAGCCTTAGATTGCAACTGGTCTACCGCAGAAAGAATTTTGTTTAGTTTTCCACAAGGACATGTTAGTAGAGTACTCACTAAGGTCAATCTTACATTATTCGATTAGTTTCGGAGATGAAGTTGCCCACTAAAATATTAAAGTCAAATAGTATAGTGATTTTTTTTTGGGGGGGGTCATTCATTTTAAATATTTTCTTTTTTCTTTCCTCCGTTCATTCTTTGTTCCACTCGTTTATTCATTCGCTCATTTCGCCTCTTAATTATAAACTTTAACTTTCTTTTTTTTTCTTTTCCTTCTTTATTCTCTATTTTTACAGTTCTTTTCCTCTATTCCTTTCTTTCCTTTTTATGTGCCGTGTCCTTTCAGGACGTAGGCGATCATGGCTCTCCACTTCCCTTGTAGCTCTCAATAAATTTCGTCCCTCTGCCACCCCCTCCCAGACCACCGTCTGTCATCCACTGGCTCAATCTCGCCACGTATGTCATGCGTTGCTTTCCCTTGTCTCTCTTTCCATCTATTCGACCTGTGAGTATCAGATTCTCCAAGCCCTCCTTTTTCATTACGTGTCCCAGAAATTTTATCTGCCTCTTCCTGATGCTAAGTACAAGCCTCCTCCTTGTTTGCATCCTCTGTAAGATTTTTCATTCTCTAGTTTATATATTTTTTTACCTTTTTTCATTCAAAACTGACTTCTTTTTCTATTTTTCCTTCTGGAATTTATTTTATTCCATTTCAACGTAAATTCCATTTTCTATTTTCCTAAATTCCATTTCAACCTAAATTCCACTCTTTTTCTTCTTTCGTTTTTCTTCAAGTTTTTTGTTCCATTTTTGTTCTTTGTTTATTCATTTTTGTACTTTTTTCACGTTTCTTTCTCTGTCCTCTCTACGTGTTTGTAATTTTTATTTTATTTTTTCTTCTACTTTTTTTTTCTTTTATTTATCTTAATTCTTTGAAAATACTTATTCACCATACTTTTTATCTTTCCTTTTCCTTTCTTTCTTATTGCTATTTTTTATTTTGTATTTTCCTTTCTTTCTTTTATCATTTTATTTTATTTTTCCTTTCTTTCTCCCCTCTCTATCTTTGTCTATGTCTCTCCCTTATGCGCCTCGGTTAGCGAGGTAAGTCTGTTTGACCATTATTACCGGGGTGCAGAAGTAATCTCAACTTCACCCACCGCTACGCGAATGAGTCCGAATGTTTCTTGTTAATAACTCCAAAACAGTAGATTTTATCAAAATTTCTTTCTTATTTTCGAATTAGGCATGGACATTTACACCTAAATGGAACTATTCGGAAAAAAATCATTAGAAACTGAGCGCGGGGCTTGAACTGAAAATTACCCTCGAGTTGAAATTAGTTCTGTCACCTTTATTACTAAGTAGTGGATTCGATCCTCACAGGGTGCCCCCATAAAAAAAAACTTGACATTAAATGGCACAACGAGCCAATCATATCCATGTTCCTTTTTCGAACCTTTGATTTTCTTTCATTTCAAATTTCCTTCCAATTGTTTCTTATTCTTTTTTCTTTCTTGGCACCTTTTTCTTTTTCATTCTCAATTCACTCTCTTTCCTTTACGCCACTGTTTCCATTATTTCTCTCTTTCTCTTTGTTCTCTTTTCACCATTCTTCACCCTTTCTTTTTGTCTTTTACTTTCCTATCGCTATGTCTTCTCTCTTTCTTCGGTTTTTTCCTTTTTTTTTCTTTCCTTTCATCTTTCTTTCATTTGTTTCTTTTTCTTTCTTCATTTTCATTATTTCTCTCTTTCTTTTTATTTTTCTCATCATCTTTCTTTCTCGTCTCCCTTATTCTATTCTTCTCTTCATTCTCGCCTCCACTTTATTCTCTCTTTTTTCTTTTACTTCCTCATTCGCTTTCTTCTTTTTTTCACTTTATTTCATTTTATCTTCTCATTCACTAACTTTCTTTCTTCTATCCCACCTTTTCCTTTTTTCTTTCATTTTCTTTACTCTTTTTCTTTCTCCTCTCTCACTCATTTTCTTCTTTCTTTCCTTTTATTTCATCTTCCTCTTTCTTTTCTCTTCTTTATTCTCTCTTTCCTTTTATTATTTTCTCTTCTTTATTCTCTTTTTCACTTTATTCTCTTTTCTTTATCTTTCTTCTTTATCTCTTTACTTCTTCATCTTTCTTTTTCCGTCGTCCCTCTTTTTGCCATTCTTCATCTTAAATTTTTCCCCCCTCTTCGTTTTCTGCATCTTTTTCTTCCTTATTTTTCCTATATAATCACCCGATACTGTTTTCACATTTAATTCCTTTTTTTTTCTTTTTTTTTTCTTTCTTATTTCATATTATTCTTTCTTCTTTTCTTTCTTTACACACGTTAACTTTCTTCCTTCTTTCTTTTGCCCATTGACTTGATCTTCATTCATTCAATAATCTCTTGAGGACTAAAAAGTTTAATGACAAGAAACCCTGTGCATATTAATCAGTCAGTCCAATCACAAACATGGCTGCCGCCTTCTGAAAAACTTCCCACGATCTCCCCATCACCTCTTTCTTATGACTTTCTCTTTATTTTATCTACTTCGTTCTCAGTTTTACCTTCCTTTTCTAATTTCTTATGGTCTTCCGCCTTTTTAGTTTCTTACCTTTTCCTCACCTTGCCTTTTTTTCTGTCTTTATTTTTTATTTCTATTTCCCCTTCTATTCCTTTCTACTTTCTTTTTATTCTGTCTTCCGTTTCTACCATGGACATTTTCTCTGGTCTTTTCCTTTGATGCATTTGCTTTTTCTTCTTTTTTCTCTTTTCATTCCTACAGTCTACACTATCACTATTCATTCCATCTATTTGTTATGTGTTTCTCCCTCTCTCACATTCTCTCTCTTCTCTCTCTCACTCTCTCTCTCTCTTCTCCCTATCACTCTCTCTCTCTCTCTCTCTCTCTTTCTCTCTTACCTACATTTCTGTCTTTGCTTCACTATTTCTCTCGTTATTTCTCTTATTCTTTCTATATTTTCGCTTTCTATTCTATTCTCTATTTCCTTTATTTATATTACTTACTCTCTCTCTCTGTTTCTCTATCTATCTATCTTGCCATCTTTTTCTGATATTCTGACTTTTCCTTCTCTCTCTTATTCTCTCTCTTTCACTCTCTCTCTCTCTTTCTCTCTCCCTCTCTGTCTCTCTCTGTCTCTCTCTCTCTCTCTCTCTCTATATATATATATATATTTCTTTTCCTTTCGTTGTCTCTTCTTTTTTCTCTATTTCTCCCTCTTCTTTCGTTGACTTCTTTCCTCTCTTTATTTTCTCTTTATTCTCTCGTTGTCTCTTTTATACTCTTTCTTTTTTCTCGATTATTTCCTCATCTGTTTATTTCCTTATTCGCTATTGCTTCCTCTCCCTCTCTTTCTCATTATCTTCCATCTGTTCCCATTCTCTCTACTCTTCTTCCTTCCCTCCCCCTCCCTCTCTCTCTCTCACTCTCTTTCTAGTTGACTTTTCTCCTTTTCTATTGTCTTTTTCTTGCTTTTCACCATTTCTCTCCTTCTACCCCTGACTCCTTTATCTTCCTTTTCCTTTACGTTGTTGCCGCCTCCCTTGTGACGCTCATTTTTTACTTTCTTTCTTCTCTCTGTCTATAAGTATCCTCTTTTAAGTGTACTTTTCTCCCCTCACTCATTCACTATTTTTCTTTGTTTTTTTGCCCTCTCTTTTGCCGATTCTGCCTCTGATTGTTCGTGCTTCCCCTTCTCTCTCCTTTCATTCGCTTGCTTCCCTTTACTTATTCTTTCCCCTCTCCTTGCCGGACTATTCTTTCTCTTTCTCTAACTTCTTTCTTTCTTTGTTTCTATCACTCAGTTTTATTCCTGAGAATTGAGTCTCGTACTTATCATCATCATCATCATCATCATCATCATCATCTTCTTCTTCTTCTTCTTCTTCTTCTTCTTCTTCTTCTTCTTCTTCTTCTTCTTCTTCTTCTTCTTCTAATCTTCCTCTCGCTTCTTTTTCTTTCTCTTTTGTTTCCATTTCTTC
>OZ038502.1:78369666-78407166 GCA_964036315.1 Acanthosepion esculentum
CAAAAGACAGTTTCCTTGTTTAATTAAATTCATTTCGTTTTTTGCTTTGAGAAAGTCCACATTGGACGAAACGCGTCAGCAATTAATAGTGTTTTCCTATTGTCATTTATATTTTAAAAAGTGTCTTATCTACAGCTTAACTCTGAGAAATTTTCATATATATATATATATATATATATATATATATATATAACATACTTATAGCTTATTGAAAACTATATGTTTACACAAAAGTTTTCTTCTGTTATTCGCGGACTTCAAAATGTGCCCGGATAACTTTCGAAGCGGTAGTAACCGGGAGACATAATGTGGAAAAAAGACTAGGAGAATATGATATTCACAGGGCATATGGAAGACAAGAGAGGTATAGGGAAACAGCAAATACCAAATGAATAACAGAACGTATTCTGGAAGTGATAAGGGGATTAACATTGCTTAGAACTACAGAGAATGGAAAGTTGTGGAGAGTGTTGGTGTTACTGGTGGGTGTGTAGAAATTGAGGATTTTATCAGTTTTAACTAGTTTCTCCAAACAAGGGAACTAATCCAACAATAGCCATATTGGTGGGTGTGACAAGAGACATGATCACTCAGGTTGTGGTGGGGCACCGTATAGAAAAGAGGATGAAATTATCTTTTTCCCTTGCCTTAAAATTTTCAAAAGGAAGAACTAGTAAAATAAGCACTTTGCTCGTAATATGCCGCTATCAATTATCCAAGCTTTCAGATACAAATTAAGTTTTGCTATTCCTCACTTTTTAGTTGCTATCTTTTTTTGCTTGTAGTTTTGTTTCTTCTTTACTATACCTTTTTTGGCATACCAATGTATAGGTTTGTGAAGCAAACTTACTAAGCATTATTTTACATTAATCACGGGTCTAATATATATGCTTATATATCAAGTATAACTGCTTTCTACAGGACAAGAACAAAACTACCACATTATCTTTTCTCTTGTGATATAATACAAATCCAACGTAATTTATTATAGATCCACCAACATAAACCTGATTCTATAGATTATTTCTGCTGAGATTAGTGTTAAACCGTAAGTTCCTTCTTCTTAGTACAATTGGGAGATGCTGTCTAGGGTACAGATCTCCAGATACCAATCTTCAATAAAATATTGGTTTCCGGTCACGAATGGCCAGAAACATTGTATGATTTGATCTTCTATATTTTAAATGTTTTTCGATGTTTTGTGGTAGTATTTTTGCAATTTTTTGTTTGCAGGTTCGATCCCTCTTGCCTACTCAATGTATGAGGATTCTTGCTAAACTTGCCGCGGGTCGATTAATATCTTTCTCTTCTGATTGGAATTTAATTTTAATTTTTTGAAAATTCGAGTAGTATTCAGGAACCTTTTTTTTCAAAATTTAAAACGTTGATTTTTAGTTTTAGATAATAAAAAAAATAGGAAAAAAGTGAGAAAAATGGGTGTCTTTTTTTCCAATTTATTTATTCAAAATTCAAAATTAACGCCGTTGTCTGTTGTAGTTTTACATCTTTTTTATTTCTTTTGCTTTATCTATTATTTTTTTTTCATTTTTCATTTATTTTCATAAAGGGAGGTTTTATTATTTTTCCAAGAACCTTCCTCCCTCCAGCAGGAGACCATTTCGTCAGCGCATACACAAGTCTTAGGCCGTAGGGTTAACGGAACACAACAGATTTCGACCAATGGGGACTAATGATGGAATTTGCTTAAGGTCATTACTGATCAGATAACTTGCATTGTGTTTTATCGTTTTAAGACCTTCCATTATTCAGATATGCGCCATTCTTTACTTTATAAGGCCTTCTTAACTTAGCGTCTATCTCATTAGTTATATGGTCCAGTGTTACAGAGCTTTCTTTTACTGCTTGCGTAAAAAAAGGACAATAAAAGAATTCTCTTTAATATTCTCTCTCTCACACACACACACACATACACACTTTCTTTGTTTGTGGGTGGGCGTGTTATGTTACTTCAAGAGGGAATGATCATGGCTCTCCACAATTTCCGTTGTTTTACTATTTTCTGTACTTTTTCTCCTCTCTGTTTGCGGCAAATTGTTCATCTATTTGCTCAAACGTACCCCAATTCATCCCCTTTCCACACTTGTTCCTCCATCCATTTCCTCAAACTTATTCCTCCACCCACTTACACACACTTGTTCCGCCATCCATTTACGCAAGTTTATTCCTCCATCCACTTATACAAACTTGACCCTCCATACATTTGGTCAAAATTATTCATCCATTCACTTATACACACTTATTCCTCCATCCATTTATTTAAATTTATTCCTCCATCGATTTATTTAAATTTATTCCTTCATCCATTTCCTCAAACTTATTCCTACGCCCACTTACCCACACTTGTTCCTTCATCAATTTACTCTAATTTATCCCTCCATCCATTTGCTGAAACACTTTCCTCAGTCAATTCGCTCAAACCTTGTCCTCCATCGATTTGCTGAAATTTATCCAATAATTTGCCTTCCACTTCCGCCTGCATCTCTTGCCTTCAATGTTCATGGTGTAATATTAAATTCTTCAAGACTTTATCCCATATTATTAAAATTCTTCAAACTTTTATCCCATGTTAAAGTGTCTCAGAAAGTTAAACCTTCCCTTTCTGGTTGTTAATAAGGATTATCTTTTTCTTTTTTAAGCTTGTCACCCCAAGCAAGGCTGGAGGCCACTAGCACGCAAGGGGTTACAGAAGGTTTGGAGGAAGAGCAGATAGGAGTGGTAAAGGAGAGGATGTTGAGAAAGATAGTGGATCGATCAAGGCAAGGGGGTTACAGAAGATTTGGAGCGAGAGCAGATAGGAATGAAAGGTGAAAGGATGTGGAGAAGGGAAGTGGATAGATCAAGGCAACTGGAGATGTCGATTGACGTTACACTTAAATAGTTGGAGATTGTCTATTCTATTCTAGTTTTATAATACCTATTTGTATCCAAACTTCATTTGACTCGTATTCTATTCATAATATCCTCAACTTTCATCAATAAAATCGCTCGATTTTCTTCACTTGTGACGAAATTGTTCAATCTTCACTATTTTATAAAAAAAAAAGATATTACACTGTCCTCCGCCACAAATTTCTTGGCTTCTAATATTATATCCTAATCCCTGAGTTCAGAGTTTCTCAACCGGTGCACCCGGGCGCACGAATACGCCCTGAAATGTAGCCAGCTGCTGCACAAGTTAACAGAAGAGTAATTTATGAATTATTTTTATATCTAAAAAAATCTTTATTTTAAAAAAGCACATGACACCAGGCATATGACTTCCATGTCTCAGTCAAATCTTTGTCACTTGATACTTTTAAACCGGATGTTAAATTCCTTAATCTTTAAGAAGTGGATAATCCTTTTCTTTCTTGCGTTCCTCTTTATCGGCCTCTCTAAAAAAATTTTCATAAATCCCTTTAAATCAAAACTATATAGCTAATCTTCTTTGGGAATGCTAAACCAAAATTTCATATTTTCAAATTTCATGATTAAGTTTTCCTTATTAAAATTTAAAGTGTGCCCCAGAATTTTAGTTATTCTACAAGTGCGCCCTGAAGTGTAAAGAAAAAAAAGAAAAAAAAAAAAGCTTGTGAAAATGTAGCTTAGTTACTGAAAAGATTATTTTGCTATTCAGGTGGGACTTTGAATTTCTACATCGTACTTTCCACCCTCCTCTGCTACACGTTATATGCTGTGTCTACACACGCATTTTTATTTATTAGTAGATTTTCACACGTTCAGTTTCCCAAGAAAATTAACGATTTTCGCCACTTTGCATGTTAAACGCAATGCGATATTAGTTACGTAACTTCTTCCTTTGTTGAAATTCACGTCTTGTTTTCATTATGTCCTCCACACGGTAGCAAATAATTCGGCACCTGCTTCATTTTGACTTGTACCCAGGTGCTCCCGTTTTCCTTACAACCATGTATTTTTAGAATTATTAAATGTTTAGATGTTTAATCCTTTCTTCTTCCTCTCATCAACTATCTTGCTTAATACAGGCTCATGCAGAGAGGACGGAGGTTTTGGAAAATTCACATCATTAATTTTAGCTTCAAAAAGATTTCATTTACATCAATGTGTTCGTATAGAAAGCATTTGAGAAAATCAAATATGGAAAACAACCTCCCTCATGTGATGTCCGTTTTCACTGATGCATTTCTGAAGGCGTTCTTGGAAGTTGGCCTCCACACTTTCTAGCATTGATCTGTCGGTTTGGGCGGCTCCAACGCGAATAGCTTACTTCAAATCATCCGATGTACGGGGATTAGGCAATAACGACAATTCTGTTGAATGCAATAACAACAATTCTGTCTGCTCTATCGCTATTTTCATAGCAATTTTTAGGCGAGCTACTTTCCTCAGTTCCAGCGATCCAGACCTTCACAGCTAGGACCCGCCATGCCAGGTGCACAAAATATCGACTCATTTGCATTGCCTTCGTATTCCATTAACAACGAAGAAGTTCCACGTAGCTTCTTTCCCAGAATTATTACTTTGTGGAACAGACTACTGAGAATATCCGACTCCGATCACCACGATGTCTATCATGACACATTACTTGGAATATTTTAATCACGCATGCCTAATGTAAGCATTCAGGTCTCTGGTTGCTTGCAGTCTTTTCTGTTCCTAAATGGTCACCCGTCTAAGTTCGAAGCAGACCCATTGCTAAGCCACTAATAGAGAAAAAGTAACTGATTTGTCAAGGAGCGGTAGTCCTGAATATTCAAGATATTTACTCATAAGTACAAATAAAAATTAATTAGATTCAGGTGTTAACGTTATTGATGAATTAAGACGGGCTACAGTAAATAACCCGTTCAGTTCCAAAGATGTGCTTATCATGCCTATCGTTTTTTTCACATACATTCCCTCTTTCTTTTCTCTTCCTCCCATTATTTTACTCTCTCTCTCTCTCTCTCTCTCTCTCTCTCTCTCTCTCTCTCTCTCTCTCTCTCTCTCTCTCTCTCTCTCTCTTACAGGAAATTCTACGTACGTTCACTTTTTGTTTCTCCTCTGTGTTACAGTGGAATCTCGGTTCACGAATTTAATTCGTTCCTGAAGGCCGTTCGTAACCCGAAATGTTCGTAAACCGAAATTACTTTTCCAATCGGAATTAATGCAGAGAAAAAAAAAGGCACAGTACAATAAAATTGGAAAAGAAAAGCACACGAATGTATACAACACGGTGGTCGACTCAGAAATGATTCCTTTCGGGTTAACTCGGTTCGGCTATGTCGTTCGAGAACCGAAATTTTGTTCGATAACCGAGGCATTTTCATCTCCAATTTTCTGGTCGGAAACCGATTTGTTCGACATGTGAGACGTTCGAAAAACGAGGTCGCGCTGAATTTCTCTTTCCTTCCAATTGTTATCTCGCTTCTGCCTCGTCCGTATCCTTCTTTCTTTCATTCATCTCTCCCCCTCTTCCTTTGCCATTCGCCTATCACATTTTTCAAATACTTCTTCTCTATTTTTCTTTTGCTCTATTTCACTCTTTTCTCACTTTATCACCCTCTCTGTTCTCCTTTTACTTTCTCTCTTAGTTTTTACTCTCCCTATTTGTTCATGTTCTTTCTCTCTCTCCCTCTCTATCTTTGCTCTCATTCTTTCTCTCTCAGATTTTGTTCTTTCTTTCTCTCTCCTTATTCTCTTCTGTGTTTTTTGTTTCTTTCTATTTGTTCTCGTTCTTACTCCTTCGTTCTCTTATATAAACAACTAAATACTTTCACTCTCTGTTTCTCCACTATATTCTCTCTCTCCCACTCTCTCTCTCTCTCTCTCTCTCTGCTTACCCATCCTTCTACTCTATATCACTTCTCTCAACTTCTAACAGTAACGCAAACTCTTTCCGTATCTATCGTCTGCCTCTGTCTCTGTCTGTCTGTCTCTCTCTCTCTCTCTCTCCCTCTTTCTCTCTCATCTCTCGGTCACAAATATATACAATCTTCCCCTCTCTCTCCCGCTGCCCCTCTCTCCCCTCACACTCTCTCTTATTGTATTACCTAAGCTATGAATACATATTTACAGTCTGATCCCAGGCAGGTGCGCAAACATCCGTCCGTGCCCGAAATGCGACCCTCCCCGTCTTTTTATAACATCCACCCGGTGTACCCTAACTAGTACCAGGCTCTTGCTGTGTACTTGCTCCGCTCCTGCTCAGGTGACGTAGGGACGGGGGATTACGACCCGAAACATGGCCCAGATTAACGCCTAATCTCCTAGCTAATTGCTAACTGGTGGGCTTGCTGCATAAGGTTGACAGGTATGTCCAGATTTTTACGATTTAAAGGAGAAAAGGATAAAAAGAACGGGTTTGAATCGGCCAACAGGAAAATAAAAACAACCGGAATTATAGTGACGATAGTTTTTCATACTTATATATATATATATATATATATATATATATATATATATATATATATATATATATATATATATATATATATATATATGGTGTTACTCGCTTGGAAAAACCTTGAATAGTTCGACTTGTAGTAGAATAAATCAGTACCCAAAAGGAAATGAGGAATAAAAAAAGAAAAACCTAAGAATATAAAACTGAGACGAAAACAATCGTCCAGAGTTCAAGCTCAAAGTCCAAGGAAAAAACCTCCAAAACAAGTAAAGGCAACTACGTAAAGTGCTCAATACACGAAGTAGAGCAAACCTAATATAAACCTAAAGAGCCAAGCAAACCTACCTAGGTTTTACCTAAACGGATCGTCAGGGAATTACCCTAAAAATCCGTTTAGGTGAAACCAAACGAGAGAGGTAGGTTTGCCTGGCTCTTTCTGATTATCTTAAATATATATATATATATATATATATATATATATATATATATATATATATATAAACGCAATCATCAGACCGCGATATATATAAACGCAATCTTCATGGCATAATAGCCTGAAGATTGCGTATAAGCATGAAGCAGTCTCTCGCCGCTGGGTGTTGATCTCAATATCCATTTTATATTTACATACGCTCTATCTCCGATGTTGACCATTTTAAGCCATATGTATATACCGTATCTTAAAACTATATTTTGATCATATATATATATATATATATATATAGTGTAACAGCAAAATTGTCCAAATCGTGTAAAAGCAAAATTGTCCATTTATTAGATTAAGTTCTGAAACGTTGTATGTTAGAAATGATTAAAGATATTTTACTGGAATTCTCCGAGGTTTATATAACACTATTGGGCTCTACTTTGAGCAATAAGAATGTATAATTACTCTCCAAGCTTAACAGAAGAATCGTGATGAAATCGATCATAAACCAAAATGACATGTTCCTCATTAATCATAGCTAAGGATCAGAAGTTCATGAAGGATTGGAATAAAGTTCAAATACATATATATATATATATATATATATATATATATATATATATATATTATTTCAGGATCATTTTCCAACTTATTCAAGATGATCTTCGCCCTCTCTAATCTTCTAACTTTCTGTCCAGGAGTAACAAGTTGCCTTACATGTTTCACGTGCGATTTGATTTTCAAATCTTTTTTCACAGCTCTTTGAACTCATAGGTGAAACTCCTCTCTCACATTCTTATGAATTGAGTTGGATCTTTTCTAATTGATCTCTTTAGCTCTAAGCTGAAATGATGATCCCTCTTTCTGTCGTGACCTCCTGATCCAGTTTTCCTCTCTACTGTTACCTCTTTTTCAAAACTTATTCACCGTTCTCTTGATGGTCCTTGACTGGACTTTGACGATGGAAGCTAGAGTATGAATATTGATACAATTACTGAAGGCCTGAATGAACATTTTCCTTTCTCCAGTGTTCACTTGCAAAGACACAGTTTGGCTGACACAAAACAATTTTAAACTGTTCCCTTTCTAGCTGATTAACTCAAAGGGGTTTTCCTGGATTCTTACGACAAATGGTGTCAAAATTACTAAACGTCTTATATGAAAACCTGGTAAAAAGAAACTTAAGTAGTTTAGTTTATTTTTTGATATTAAACATTTTGCAGATGGGCAGTTATGCCGTTATACCCAGTATATATAATTTTTCAGGAAAATTACTTTCTCTTGTTCAGTATCGGTTATCCCTCTTTCCAATATAGATGGGGTTTTCCATTATAATCTTTTGCTTGAAGTTGTATTATTGATTCATTCATTCAGTTTTTCTTTTTATATTCAAGTACTTTCGACTATCACAATCACTGACAAGAACTTTTTTTATCAATACGGTAAGCAACATTTAATTTGACTAAATTCTGTCATTTTTAGAATGCTGGAATTTGAACAGGCTACAGCTCTAATTCGGGATGAATGCTAGTCCAAGTTGGAGGACATCGGCTGCGATTTGGCTTGGAGAGCGGATGGTCTCCGCCAAGTCTCGAGACACGCTACACATGATGATTTTCTAAGCATAGCTTAGATGCGACACAAGGTCGAAATTATGAGGCACCCAGTGTGGACCGAACTCACTACTCGGTCATAATTTTTCTAGCGAGACAAGCTTGCTAACTATTACACCACGCCGAGGTGCCCAAAAGACACGTTACACATGAAAAAATACCTCTCCGACTTTCAGATATGTGGACGGAATTAGGTGCACAGCTGCGCAGTGACCCTACAACCACGACCGGTCATGGGGGCTAATGATGATTATGATGATGATGTATTGTACGATAGAACACATAATTATTGCAACATTTTATAAGGTAAACTAAGGTCAAATTTCTCTTCTGAAGGTGATGGAGAAGACGTGTTATGGCGAGATTGAAAATTAAAACAGATTTGAAGTGCTTGCTTGAAAACCAATCCGTACTTTGTATTAATTTCTAATTCGTACGAAAAGAATATCGTTTTATTTAAAATTATACTAATCTCAAATCTTCTTTACATTCTGTTATATACCGTACCTATGAACACTAATGGGTATGTCCCAATCCACATAAATACGTTCAACAACTATTGTAAATGGAGGTAATATGCTAAGTAATCCACTACTAACAGTGGTTTACCTACTTCACGCCGCTGGCGAGTATTGTACTTTGTTGAGGTTATAAAGATTACCATTTCATTTTCAACCTCTGTTGTGGTTATTCCTCATTCAGTAAACCTCTCTAGGTTGCAACACATTCACTTTATGCAACTTGAAGCGTTAGGTTTTAAATAGATGGCCATTTACAGCTATTATTGTCTTCATTGTTAGCTTTTTCTTCTGAATTTTCTGTTATCTAGAAAATATCTTGAACATCTGATATTATAACAGAAGTTACAAATGCGAGTTTAATCTCACAGAGAAACGAGCAATACACCGCCTTCAAACTCGAGTTTTGTCGGAAACTATTTTTTTATCCAAGGTCTTATAATCTTGGTACTTGAGACATAGTCTAGAACCTTTCGAGACTAGTACCAATGATCTAAAAACGAAGCTCATTCAAGTTTAATGGTTATATTTTAAGAGGATGGAATAAATGTTGGAAAATTGTATTTTAATGTTTTAGAATGCACCGTCCTTCTTTTTCTTCTTTTTTTACAAAAATTGTTTAATTTGCTGACGCATTTTCACCAAATAAAAATCTCAAAATGACTGTTGTTTGAACACAAAAGTTAATAAGGACGCACATCTCGCACGCCCATTTTGCATCTGCGTTCCTCTTTCGGTTACATATAACGCCATCAAGTCAACGATTTATCCTCCGCTATCACAACAAACTGCGTATTTTACGATCGTACACAATTTTTGCTTTGATTTTACTTTATTATTTCTGTATTTTACTTTCGTTCTTTCTTCATATAAATTTCTTTCTAACTTCATTCATATTATTTTTTTTTTTTATCTTTGCTCATTTAAACATTTTTCCTCGCTCGTTTTACTTCTGTTTATCGTCTGTTCGTTTCATTTCTTTTTACTTCTTTCTTCTACTCGTCATTCTTTATTTCTTTACTTCCTTCATTTCATTCTTTTATTTATGTTTCTTTCGTTTAATTATTTTCTTCCTCCCTTTTTCTTCCTTCTTGGGGTATTACTTCTTTGTTTATCTTCCTCGCTTCATTCTTTTTTTCTATTCATTTGTCTTTATCTATTTCATTATTTTCTCTTTGTTTTTACCTACCATTCTTTCATTATTTCATTCTTTCTTCCTTTTTTATTTTACAGTTTTTCTTTGCTTTTTCACCTTTTACTTCTCTTCCTTCCTTTGTCATAATTCTGAGTATATTTCTTCACCTTCACAATAGCTTTTTGTTGATGTCCTTCTTACTTGCGTTGCTATTCTCGATTTTTCAGGTTTTTTCTATCTTCTCGTTGTTCCATGTTTATTTCTTTGTTTTCACTAATTTGTTTTCTTTCTTTTCTTCATTCCATTCATTTTCTTTCTTACTTTCTTTCTAGAAAAGTTTAGTTTATTTCTTTGTCTTCACTAATTTTTTTCTTTCTTTTATCCGTTCCATTCATTTTCTTTGTTTCTTTCTTTCTTTCTAGAAACTTTTTGTTTATTTCTTTGTCTCCGCTATTTCTTCTTTTCTTCAATTAAACTTTTCTCCTTTTTTTCATTTCTGTTTTATTTACTTTCTGTCCCCTTCTTTCTTTCTTTCTTTCTTTCTTCACAAGTTTTTTGTATTCACTATTTTTCTTTCTTTTCTTCCATTCACTATTTTCCTTTTTCCTCTCCTGTTTTTCTTCCTCTCTATTTTCCTACTTCTTGCTTACTTTCTTCGCTTATTTATTCTCCTCGACCATTTTGTTTATTTGTTGTCACTATTTTTCTTTCTTTTCTTCCATTCACTTCTTTTTCCTTCTTCAATTTATTTTCTTGTTCCATTTTTTTTAATTTCTTTTTTCTTCCATTCATTCTTTCTTTCTCGCTGCATGTTTGCTTTCTTGTCACCCTTTCTATTCGATTATCTTCACTGTTTTTTTTTCTCCTATTCACTTTTCCCTTCCTTTTTTTCTTCTCTATCTCCCCTCTTTATTTCTTAATCATATTGTCTTTCTAATTTTCATTCATTTTATTTTTCAGCCTTTTTCACTTCTCTATTTACTTCATACTTTTCTTCTATTCGTGTTTCCTTCTTTCCTTTCTTCATTCATTCCTTCCTTCATGCATTAATTTATTTTTCTTTTTTCTTAATTTATTTTCTGCTTATATCACATTTCTCGCTTTTTCTTTCTTCTTCTCGCCGTTTTTTCTTACATCCACTTTCTTTTTTTTATTCGTTTCTGTTTTTCTTATTTTCATTTTACTTTTTCTCTTTGTTGTATTATTCTTTCCTTCCTATCTTCATTCCTTCTTCCCTTCCTTTTCTTCTTTCCTTCCTTTCTTTCTTCCTTCTTCCCTTCCTTTCTTTCTTCCTTCTTCCCTTCCTTTCTTCCTTCCTTTCTATCTTCATTCCTTCTTCCCTTACTTTTCTTCTTTCCTTCCTTTCTTTATTCCTTCTTCCCTTCCTTTCTTCCTTGTTTCCTTTCTTTCTTCCTTTATTCCTTCCTCTGTTGACCATGTTCACCATAGTCTATGAATATAGAATACAGCGCAGTACGTAATCTGTTCAATGAAACAACGTTAGAGATTAACACTCACGAGTCAGACACTCTACTGAATCTGACTATATCGCCAATACCACCAGCAGCTGTTCCGTGATTCTTCAGTCTTCGATATCAAAGGCTGGCAGTGAATATTCCGGAAAAAACATGGTCGCCTTTATATACGCCTTTATATATATATTTTGACTCTTCTGATTGGTTAACTCTTCTTCTGGTGAACTATAAAATGAGTCAGCTCATTTTGGCTGGCTCACTAGTACACCAAGGTACCCAAAAACTCCAACATCCTCCCTTTCTTTTTCCTTCCTTTCTTCTTTCTTTCCTTCCTTCCCTCCTTCCTTTACTCCTTCCTCCGTTTATTCCTTCATTCCTTCCTTCCTTTATTCCTTCATTTCTTTATTCCTTCATTCATTCAATCTTTTCTGCATTTACTTTATTTCTTAGTTGCCGTTCTTGTTTTTCTTTATTTTTTTTTATTTTTCTTCTATCTCTCTCTCTCTAACCGCCATCTCTTCGTTTCTCTTCTCACTTTCACTATCCCGTTTTTTCGCCCTCACCCCTCTCACTCCACTCTCTTTCTTTTTATCTCCCTTTTCTCTCCCTCTTTTCCCATCTTTTCCTCGTCTATCTCTTTCTCTTTGTTTTCCCTCTCTCTATGGCTTTCAGCCTTCTGCTCCTTTTCTTGTTTTGTTTCTGTCTGTCTCTCCTCTTCCCCTCTCAAATATTTCTCTCCTCTCTCTTTCTCTCACCCTACTCCTCACGCTTCACCTTTTATCTCTCTCCCTAATTTAATAATTAAAAACAAATAAAATAAACTGAGGCATCACCATGAGTAGCAGTAATAGTAGTTGTGACATTACGTGTAGCAGTTGCCAGCGAATACACAAATACAGTAGAGCCCATTTTGTGTATGTGTTCGCATTATCCACATTCTCTCTTTCTGTTTGATTTATCCTGGTCACTGATATGAAAACAACCAACAAACATACGAAAAAGTGACAAGGTCATTTATATCATTATTTCTATCGTTATATATATTCCTAAATAGTATTGCCGTTGAGCAGTGGTTAACAAATTAGCAACAACGTCCATTACTTTGAATCTCACTGGGTGCCCTACATTTGTGGCTTTCTTCTTCTTCTTCTTCTTCTTCTTCTTCTTCTTCTTCTTCTTCTTCTTCTTCTATCTTCCGTGTCTTTTCAGGACGTGAGCGATCATAGTTCTCCACAACTTCCTATCCTTCGTAGCTGTTAGAAATGCTTGACTTTTTATTATCCCTTCTCATCACCGTGCTGCCGCCACCCATTTACACAAGCTTATTATGTTGGTTACTCTTTGCTTTTTCTCCATCTTTCCTGCCTTCGATATGCATTGTACGTGTCAAATTATCCACGCCATTTTTTCCTCATTATGTGTCCCAGAAATTTAAATTGTCTCTTGCCGATCCTAAGAATAAAAATCCTTTTTCTTATCATTTTCCTTAAAACTATTTGCTCACATGTCCCGTCCATGGTATTCTCATCATCATTCTTTAGAACCACAGTTACATTTGGTAAATAACTTTTAAATCCACTAGGCCTAGTTGGTTCGTGAATTTGGTGACATAGTGGTTCTGAGTTCAGTCCCTGAGTCGGGCAGTGAGTACTTGTACTCAGTGAAAATGGACGAGCAATAACTGAACAGCACTAAATAAAATAAAAAAACTAAACGATATAGGCAGTGGAACGAGAACAATCTACCCCCGTAGATTAAATAAAGGGTTCAATTCATAAATCCCTGTAGGCTACCCAGATTGATATGAGCCTGAAAAAGATCGGGGGCACAATTGTCGAAACGTTGTAATAACAACAACAATGATAAGGACAATATTCTGAATGTAAATAGTGTAAATAATGATAACTCTTCATCAAGAAGAAACTTTTTTTATTTCGTTTACTTCTCTCTCTTGTTTTGTCATGTTTGTTTTTTCTTTTTATTTACGTTATATATTTATTCATATTTTCTTGTCTTCGTTTTAACCCCCTTCCCCGCCAATTATTTTGGGAATAACATTTCATTTTCAGGCGAATTTTTTTTTCATTTGTTTTTAATATAGTAAGAAACTGGGGTACCTTGAAGTACCCGAGCTGTGGCGAACACCTATACCAGGCATATGACTTAACAAAAAAAGAATCGAGATCGACGTATAAACACGTCTGTAGCTGGATTTTGAATGTTATGTTTCAGACGTGTTCGTTCGTCCGTGTCTAAAAAAAACACTTTCAGTAATAAATAAAAAACGTATATACACGTCTATGCCGGGGAAGAGGTTAAAACATTTTATAAATTTCCATATGCTTCAACTTTCATTTCTTTTAGCGCGTCTTCTTTCTTCCTTTTTAAATTGATTGTCTTTTGTTTTTACTTCACTCTTATTTTTCCGTACTTCTCACCTTCAGTTTTCCGTATTTTTTCGTCCTTCTCACCTTCAATTTTTCACATTTTTTCGTCCTTCTCCCCTTCAATTTTCCGCATTTTTTAGAATCAAAACTATTTTCTCTCTTTTTTATTATCTTTTCTCATTTTTCATTTCTTTTTTTCTAAATTTTGTTTTTTTTCGTCTCGAGGCCATTCTTTCTTTCTTTCTTTATATCAGTCTATTTTTCTTTCTTTTTCTCTTTAGTTCTTTTTTATTTTCTCAGTCGTTTTTCTTTCTTTATCACTATCATTTATTCATTCGTTTTTCCTTTTTTCTAGTTGTTTTTTTCTTTCTTTCTCACTGTCATTTATTTATTCATCCTTTTTTTTTCTTTCTTTCTCGGTAGTTTTTTTTTTCTTCTCACGCTGTTTTTTTTTCTTACTTTTTCAGTCTGTTTCTATTTCAGTCTCAGCCATTCATTCTTTCTTTCTCGATCTGTTTTACTTTCTTTCGCAGTGCCATTCATTCATTGCTTCTTTCTTAATCTGTTTTTCTTTATTCACTTCTCAATCTGTTTTTAATTCTTTCTCAGTCATTCATCCTTTATTTCTCAATCTTTCATTCTTTCTCAATCGCTTTTCTTTCTTTTTAAATCACTTTTCCTTTCTTTCTTCCTTCAATTTCTATCGATTCTTCCTTGTTTTAACTTTCTTTCACTTCCTTCATTTTTCTTTTTTACTTTGATATATTTTCTTCTTTTTTCAAAACTTTCTTGCTGTTTAGTCTTTTTCTTTTTTTTATGAGTGCTTTTTTTTGGGGGGGGGCTTGTTTATGTTTTTTTGTTTTTTGTTTTTTTTTGTTAACCAGAACGACGTAAAGAATCAGTGGAACGGGTCAGAGTTAAAAAAAAAAAAAAAAAAGGAAATTAAATAAATAAAAGCAGAAGAAGAGAGAAGTGGAGAAGAGATAGACAGAGTAATCTGCCCTTAGCTTAATTGCTGCTGACAACCCATAATTTCTAGGCGTTTTATTGGCTAATAAATTGTTCTGATTCAATCTCCTTCCACCAGTTCTCGCTGCAAAAGACACCTCGACGGCTACCCCTTCCCTCAACAACCAACCATCGAATAAATATTATCCTATTAGCAGGCAAAATGTATAATTTATCATTAAAAACAAGCGAAAAGGGGCCAGGAAAATGGTTGAAGAAGAAAGGCAGGGAAAAAAGAGAACTAGATGACGGCGAAAAGGCGCAGAGAGCAAAAAAAGGGAATGACAAGGGTGGAAAGGCGTAAGGAGATCATAAAATCGTCAGAGTAAAAGGTGTAAGAATAAAATCCGAGTTAAAATATATAGAAATAAGCAGAAGAGAAAAATAAATACAAAAGAGAAAATAGCATTATAACCTATGATTTTAAAATGCCGTATTTGTCTTGCTATAAGATTCGCTTTTTTAATGGAAAAAGTATCCAAATTTTATATTCTATTCAAAGTTTGTGCACTCTAGACCAAGGACAATTGGCAAAAAAGTGTGTTGTCTACAATGTCAGAATTGGTTTTGGCTAGCAATTGTACAACAGTTCCCTTGTAAAACATGCGTCTCACTGTAATGGCAATGATAATATTAGCCGTTTCCCTATAAGAAAACCTTCGATATTCATTGACCGAACAGTAATTGTTCCTCGAGTGACACTTTTCTTCACTCCTTGGCCATTAGCCTAGGATCAGCGTGTAGTATATATTCTCCTCATTTGTAATGGTAATATTAACTGTTCTCTTATAAGGAAACATTTGACATTCATTAACACAGCAGCCAGTGCTACTCAAGTTACGCGTTTCTTAAACCTGTGACCATAGGGTTGGCATCAAGGTGTAGTATCTGTTCTCTTCATCGTAATGGTAATATTAGCTGTTCCCTTATAGGGAAGCATTCGATAGCCATTGACCAAGCAGCCAGTGCTGCTGTCGATTCGAATTTATAAAAGCTTTCTATTAAAAGAGTTTTTCAGGAAAATAAGTTTCTCAAGTCCAGTAGCTGTTATCGCTCTTTCTATTAATTTTAGAGACTCCTAACCTTCTTTTTGAAATAGTGTGAAACGCCAACTTCTTGATTATGTTATTATTTTCTCTTCAAGTTACGTGTGCTATCCATTTTAGTTGTTGCCGCTGTTGAAAGTCAAGTGAAATGTTTTCTATTATTATTCAGTTCTTTGTTTGTAATTCTGTAGCGCCAGACCAAAAGGTTCGAAGAAGGATGAACCTCGCTGCCATTTTTAAAAGCTATTTTTAATCGTTGGTCTGATAATGCGTTTGTATACAGTTTAGATATTTTCGAAAGGGTCTGGTGCCATGCATGACAACCATATGAAATACACGATTTGATGTTGCTATTTAATATCGTGGGCTACCAAAGATGGTTCATACTGATCTAAAATTCGACAAGGCACAAGCACATTATGAATGGAAGAATCGAGTTTCATATCCCGGTTGGTAAACACGTTCCGCGCACCATTTTGTAGCAAGTCCAATTCTCATCGGAGAGCCACTACTTTTGATCTGTGTTGCAATCCCAGTAAAAGAAAGAGTTTAGGTCACTAAATCGTGAAATAACAGTCAAGAAACAAGCCTCTCATCTTACTCCTCACTTTCGATTCTCACTAGGTGTTCCATAAAATATATATATATATATATATATATATATATATATATATATTATAATATTTTTATTTAAAAAATATTTTACATTATTTCTACGTTGCATCGAGTACTTTAAAAAAAAACTGCTAAAGAACTGTGGATTCTAAACCTGACTGTTCTTTCTCTTTATTTGTATATATATATATATATATATATATATATATATATATATATATATATATATATATATATATAGTCGCACTGGGGAAACAGTACAGTCTGCGAAATACATACATACATATATATATATATATATATATATATATATATATATATATATATATAATATTTAAACATATGTTGTAAAATATAACAGACAATGAATGTCTATTAAGTCTGATAATCAACCGTTCTAATATTTGTATGTTTGCTTTAATTTCGGGTGAAAATAAAGACAAAAATTGTACAACATTTGGATATTTTTAATTAAGTTGATGCATCATCTAATCTTTAGGCTCATATGAGCCATCTTCAGAGTGGTCATACGGACATTTTAACAAAGTTATTCACCATTGAAGATATTTTTTTTGTTGTTGACATAGAAGATTGATATGCGATGATAACGGTCGCGGAATAGCAGACGCAGTTCGTAAGTTCAAGATGCGGTTCTATGACGTCATACCACGCGAGAGGTCAAAATTTTAACAACAGAACCATGTCGAGATACATTGTAATTTGTTGTGACTAGTTTGAAATGTAATTATGTTGAGAGTGGGTTTTCACCCAAAATGAAAGCAAACATACGAACATTAGACCGGAACATTAGACATGATCAGACATAATAGATATTCATTATCTGTTATATATAACAATATATGTTTAAATAATGATCTGCTGCCCCAATACACTATATATATATATATATTGACCCTGAAGATGAACAATGATGTTCGAAAGCGCTAGGTCATCGTATGGAAAATACATATTTCGGAACTATTTTCAAATAAAAAGTCTCATTAGAGAATATGAGAAAATTCAAAAGAAAATATGTAAGACTATGTTGTCTTTAACATTCAACACTACATGTTTGAAAGAAAAGTTGCTGCCAAATTACACATATATATATATATATATATATATATATATATATATATATATATATATATATATATATATATATGCAAATGCTGCCAAGAACATGAACATTACATTGACCAAACCGGCCGGACACTGCGACAAAGAATAAATTCATCGCCAACAAACAAAAATACCCCTTAGCCAACATACAGAGGAATGCAGAGGACGAAATGTGCAAAATTTTAATATCTTCCCATTCTACCAATGCGACTACAAAGAAACATGTTTTAGCAGCAAGTTCAAACAAATACTCAATTCATTACATAAACCCGAGGCACGTCCCTCAAAATAGATTCTATCATATTTTCCTTACATAAACGACATATAAACCAGTTAAGGCCCCTTGATTTTTGTCTTTTATTCAAGTCATATGAGTCGACAGGTAGGAATATAAACATTTACAAAGTTTTTGAAACGCTAAAAGCGAAACCAGCTGAAGTAAAACATTTTTTTCCTAAAAACCCACATGTAAGTAAAACAGTTTTAATAATTTTCTGTAAACATACACGCATTATAAATATTACATATAAATAAATATAAACATTAAGTGATTTTGCAAATCTTATTTTCTCTCTCTCCCTCTCTCTTTCTCCCTCTCTCTTTCTCTCTCAAGGTAGAGGGTTATTGAATAAGATGTGCGACATGAACGCAAGAGGAGGCAGCAGGAAGCGAAGTCTACGAGGATAGGGAGGATAGATAACAATTGGCACCAAACTTGACGATATTACGATTGTCTTTTCGGAGAAGCATCCACACAGGAGTCTGTTCCACAAAGTAGCGGTTCTTGGAAAGAAGCTGTCGGGGTGGAACTTAAGTCTTACAAATTACATACGAGGGGAATGAAAGTGATTCAACCATGTGGGTGCAGCAAGGTGACTCTTAGCTCTAAAGATTTTAACTAATTCACTAACGAATGGAAGTAGTGCAAACATTTGTCATGGAGGTAGCTACAGTGGTTTGTGCCACACTAAAAGAAAAATTATAAAATAAGTATGGGATCTGCGGGTAGCGGAACTGTTATCGACACGGAAACTGAAATCGGCAAGACGAGCTCAAACCCCGGCTTTGCTGCTTTGACTTTCCCCCTTGACAAAAGCATAAATCCGTCTGTTCTCCCCCTAGCTATCGGTTAAATAGTAGGATAGACTGGGTTATCTAGCTTTGGATGGCAACCATAACAAAATTTCGAAACTGGGTAGAATGAATCGAGTAACCACTTTACTATATTTCCCAAGAAGTCTTGACATTTACAAGACCATAAAGAAAAGGAATGTGTGAAGAGCCATGACCGGCTAGCTCCTGAAGAAACATAGCAAAAAAGAAAAGATAAAAATAAATATGAATGAGAGGATCATCGGGATTATCGAAGACCTCAATATCCAGATCTCTGGCATAAAATCTGCAAAAAGCGAATTAGTGTTGATGTTTCTCTAAGAATATTCCTTCATTACATGCAATACCCGATTCCCGCTTGGACGATTATGCCGCTTTTCGATTCATGATTGACTTGGCAGAAGAATTTCCACATTAAGCTGTCGTTACTTTGACCGATAGACTGGTTGTAAATCAAGGCTATAGGACCCAATCTGTCTTGGTATTGAACCCATGGCTGAGGTTACGAATATCACGACCACTTACAGAGTTCAGTGTGTTCGCAGAATAGCTGAAGGGTTTTTCTCTTCTAGGGTTCCATCAAAGGAACTCTTCTTCTTCTTCTTTTTCTTCTTCTTCTTTTTCTTCTTCTTCCTCCTCCTCCTCCTCTTCCTCGTCATAACATGGAGTGAAATTAATCAATCTTCACCTGATTATAGCAGAATTTCAAAAATGATAGATAAATATGAATAGACTGAGATAGATAGATAGATAGATAGATAGATAGATAGATAGATATTAATACAGTAATCTGTGAGAGTATTCCTTATTTGTGCCAGATGAAAAGCATTAAAAACAATTTCGAATGCTAATTTTCATGGCAGGAATGACTATTCACTTCATTTAGGAATTTGACGCAACACAATCTTTCTTGCTACATCTGTACTTGTTTGTTTTCAGCTTTGGTCAACTTTTAAAGAACAACGAAAAAGAAAAATTCTTAGGTGGAAATGGCAGGGTGCCCTTTAGATTTTGAAATTTATCCGACATTTTTTAATCTCCTTTTTTTTTATATTTCTTTCTTTTTTATCCAAGAGTTTGTTTGCTTTTCTAATATACTTCCTGCAGCGCACTCGTTGCTAACTCCTACCTGACCTCTGTCTTGTTGCGCCAGCGATCGTCGAAGAGAGAAATGACCTTCTCTCGTAAAAGTAAAAGGACATTTGTTTCTCGTTTACGATAATACTTCTCTTTCTTTTCCTTTCTTTTTCTTTCGCTCAATTACATATTCTTCTTTGCGCCAGGGTGGGAAGTTGGAAGTGTGCTTTTCACCTTCGTGCCACGCCTCTTTTGATCCGGGTACAAAGTAGAAAAGACACAAAGGGTTTTTTTCAAAGAAGGTGTGCCTATCACCCGCTGTTACCAACGCTTTCCCACCCAGATTTTCGGCTAAAGACCAGAGACCTTGGTTCAAAGCGAAACAAAAAAAAAACGTATTACAATGGAGAAAGTCATTGTCTTTGCTGGGTGTAACATTTTACTGTTTGGCTTTCTTTATGATTGATTTGATGTTTGCCTTAAGAAAATAAAAATAAAAGTTCTGCATTTTTTATTTAAATCAATTTGGTTAAATGGTTAATTTTCAGTTTTCCTCTTGTGGAATGTGTCCAAATATATTTGCATCTGTCTAGTCTACACATGGCGACAAAAGGACAAAACTAGAAGCATAAGACTAACCAACTCCCCGGTCTTTTGAACAGAAGTAGCGGTTTATCTCTTGTTTCCTGTTTAGGATTGGGTTTACGGTTCTTTATAAATTCAATTCCAACTCTTAAATTTTATTTACTATTTTTCCCTTCAATAGGAGTAGATAGGTTAGGCTATCGTCCGGTTCACACTCCTCCTCGGTTTTTATGTTCCGTGTCCCTTCAGGACGTAGGCGCATAAAAGAAGAATACTTTGAGTATTGAATATATGGCCTCAAAGGGATCTTTTTGCTTAAACCCTATATTTCTGGTAGTAGTGTCACAAGTATGGAGCATCCAGTGAGGATCGAACTCACTACTCGGTGGTAACTGTTCCTAGCGAGACAAGCTTGCTAACCATTGCACCCCAAGAGTAAATAGTACGGCGTTCGATGGAGGCCAGTTTTTGCTGATTTTTCGTGATGTATACCGTATATACTTAAGTATAAGTCGAGTTTTATTATCGTTTTTTTTTTCAAGCAAAAAATATGGGGTCTCGCTATACACCGGTAATTTTTTTGAAGACGTTAAAATCATGTATTTTCGCTTACCGGTTGCACTATACACAGGTAATTTTTTCTGGATGTTAAATTTTAAATGTTAAATTCATGCATTTTCGGTGATCGTAATCTTCCTGGTTGGTCTATATTCTCACAGAACGTTTGGCTAACTTTAACGGTACAGGTAAAAGCCGTAGCCTAGATTCTTTCTTTCTATTGCTACATGAACAGTAGGGGACTCTGCTTAAAATCTACAAATACTTTATATAAATGAATAATTAACAAAGGTTTTTCTTCCTTTCACCAATTGGCGTTTATCTTCGTTCGCACGTGTTTACATCACTGAGCAATTACTTTTCCATCAACCCCACTTTCGTCTGATACTCATCTATACCGTATATGTTTCATTTGTGTTCCTTACTCTGTCTTCCTCTATATTTATTTTTATGTATTATATTCTTTACATTTACTGGTATTATTTGTACAAAAGAAAATGAAAAACCACGATGATGTCCAACACTGCAATATTTGATTACGGTTACTAGTAATCCTTTGAAGCTATGAGATTTGCATGGATCCTAAGTGGGTTTTTTGAATTAATATGATTAATATTATTATACTGACTTCTTCTAATCTGGCAAAAATGAATAATCCTGCTTGCTCCTCGGATCAAAATCAGACGTTTATCTCTAATACTACCTATAAAATAACTAGCCGGAAAACTGTTTTACAAACATTTTTATTAATAAATTTATTTATAAGAGGGTAGACATGAAAAGATTTGAAATTGACACTTCTTTCCATTTCACTCAAAAAGACGTTAAACACTTTTAACTTCCCTTCTTTATTTATTCCTAACTTTCATTTTTTTCACTGAAACCAAGTAGCATCTCTGATGTCAGTTCCGTGTTTTCACTCAGTCGAAACTGAATAGTCCCTTGTTTATGAGATATTGGCAGGGCGTAACGGTTGTATGAACTAGCTAAGGAACTAACTAATGAAAGGGGGAGACATTCAGGATTATAACAGAGATTATACCAATGCCTATATTCTACTTAATTACCACATATTTGCTCGTCTGTTGTATAGGGGACGGAGTTTCGAATTTGCCACAGGCATGAACGGCTGATGTTAGAATCCACATAAAAGCCATGATTTTGAATTTTTCCCAAGGACATTCACGACAGTGTACAGTTTATAGATAGCAAAGAAATCAGGAGAGTAATAGCTTGCAGCACGAATTGAGGAATCGGAGAGCTGAGTTCGAATTCCAGTCGAGTTCATTACAATCACTTACGTGCTAATACCGTTGGGAAAGGTATGGATCCAACTTTTCTCTCCTCAGCTATGGGTAAATAGTTCGACAGACTGAGTTCTATAGCCTTGGGTGGCAACCGGTATAGAAGGAGAACTCTAAATTCAAAAACCTGTATGTAACTGCATTGATTCGATAATCCGGACTAAAGAAATCGAAATCTGCTTAGAGCCGTAATCAGAGACATTCTAAAGGAACATTGTACATATGAAGAAAGTGTTATCATCCTTCTACTCGCCAACATTTTAGTCCTTAATGTAAGACAACAGTGACATTCTTATCTCTTTACAATCCCCCCTATCGCCAAACACGCACCGAGGTCAGGATTATAAAAATAGTTAGATGCGAAACGATGGTTAATAGACTTCAACGTCTACGAAGACGGACTGAAGTGATCTTGCTTTACTTTGTTTTTGTGTCAAGGTTTTCATTGAAGTAAGATTTGATCATTTTTTTTTGTTGTGCTTATTTTCTGATTACAGCCCAACATCCAAATTACAAATTGGAAATGCCAAAATCAAAACAAGCACAGCAATTTAAATATATCGCAAGTGATTTAACAGAGAACGGAAATTGCGACACTGAAATCCGAAAGAGCATTGGGATAGTGAAAGATGCCTTCCATAACCTCAGCAAAGTATGAAGAAACAGAACAATTCCGTTCGAAACAAAGAAAAGAGTACTGAAACGCTACGTAATATTAGTCCTCCTATATGGTAACGAATGCTGGACAATCTTCTCGCAGATGAAAAAGAAACTTGAAGTCATAGAAATGTGGCCCTACAAAATTAATCCAGGATTTTACTGTAGCCATTAATGGGTTCTAAGTAGAAACCTATTATAAGAACAACCCAACATGCAAATTACAAATTGGAGATACCAAAATCAGATAAGTACAACCAATTAAATATATAGGAATTGTTTTAACAAAGGACGCAACGTGGGACGCTGAAATCCAAAATCGAACTGAGATCGCGAAAGATGCCTTCCAAAAGTTAAGCAAAGTATTAAGAAACATAAATTTTTCATTAAAAGCAAAGAAAATGGTACTGAACAGTTACATAATGCCCGTCCTCCTACATGACAGTGAACGCTGGACCGTCTCCTCACAGATGAAGAGGAGACGTGAAGCGACAGAAACGTGGTTGTACAGAAGGAGGCTGAGACTACCATGGAGCAATGACAAAGTTTTTTAGAAAATGGAAACCAAAAAGAAATTTATGCTTAACATCAGGAAGAGACAATTGAAACTTCTGGGGCACAAGGAACAGGAAATTGTGGTTAGCCGTGATCGCTAACGTCCTGAATGGACACGGCACATAAAAGAAGAAAAAGATGAATGATTTGTTGATTCAATCAAAACGTTAACTCTGGGCTATATAAAAGAAATAATTTATTCAATACAGAATTATATATATAATCCGAGACTTTTTTACATCAAACTTTATTTCCTGGATACCCGTATTTGAAATAGACGTCCTGTTTTATTTTAAATATTATGTATTGCATCTATGGTTTGAACGGTTGTTGTCCAGCAATGAAAACCGAGTTCGAATCTCACCATGGTTGATTTGTCAAGAAGGTGACTTCCTAATGTTATCAGTCTGGGAGAGGCGATCTCAGCGTGTGGCACTTTTGTAAAGTGCCTGAAAATCATACCACGTTTTGACCCAAGCCTTGTGTGTAAAATTAGGTAGATGAAACTGTTCAGAAACATGAAGTCATTAGTCATCGTGATAGGAGAGATTTTGTGATAATGAAAAATTATGCTCTCTATCTATCTATCTATATATCTATCTATCTATATATATATGTATATATATATATATATATATATATATATATATATATATATATATATATATATATATATATATATATATATATACATATATCAACCTGTAACTAATATCCGCTCAGTTGCAGTATAAACCACAGGTGGGCACTATCGGTGTTAAACAAACGCAAATGTACCTGCAGTAGGTGTCTGAGACAGGAATTATCTACTCGCTCTAGCAGATGAGCGTGCTCGAAAAACGAGTAACTAGCCATTGTATATATTATAAACTCTCCCGTCGTTTTCAGGTCCGAGAACTGAACAGCCAATATTTCCCGCCGTACATATGACAATTATCCGGGTGAAGGCTTGTACAAAACCATCCACACTTTTCGGAAGAACTGAATACATAATACTTCTCTCTCGATCTCTGACTACTACTCCCTCGATCTTTTCTATATAGTCTCTCTCTCTCTCTCTCTCTCTCTCTCTCTCTCTCTCTCTCTCTCTCTCTCTCTCTCTCTCTCTCTCTCTCTCTCGTACAATCTGCCAATCTGTACTCGCGGTGAAACACATTTTAACTTAATGTACACACTTAGCACCTGTAAGACTAAAATATTATAAAGAAACTAACATCAAATAAGAAATAGGTTTATATCAAAAGACAACGCCTACAATAGATTATCTACCAAATATACGTTTACCTTGAAAGTATAAAGCGATGTACAAAATATCTGTAGTTGAAAGCATATTTAGTTGAAGATATAAAATTATGTATAAAATATTTATATTTCAGCATTAAATAACCCATAGAGTTATTGATATGCCGCTAAACAATCAACCAAACAGCCAACATGAAAGAACTCTTTCATTAATTTAATCCATAAATATCCTACAATTTCTTAAGGAAATTAGACTGTATTCCAAAATATAACTACAAATAAAGCTACAACATAAAATACACATATCACCACATCTAGTAATCATGTCCACACAAACATGTATATGCACAAATGCTGCGTATCATCTACCATGTACTCAATTGTGAAAGCAGAATAATATATATCATATTTTTATTACTTCACAACTCCTGAGAAAATTAAATTACGTCATTAAATGACTCATAAGGAGTTGATATGCTGTTAAATCAAATCAATAAAAAAATTGTTTTTGAACAGATGAGAAAGACGGCCAAAGGAAGTAATAACAGTGAAAAGAAGAACAAGAGGAACTACAGTAGGAAAAATAATGATAAAGAAATAAAAAAAAGAATATAGAAAAGAATAAAATAACAAGTAAAAGAAGAAAATTAGAAAGAGAAAGTGAAGATTATGATGTCTAAAAAGAAAAAATCAAAATGAAGAATATGTGAGAAAAGAAAACTCATATGAAAAGAAAAGAAAAGAGAGGCGGAGAGACTAAAAAAGAAATAACAACATTACAGAAAAAAAGAAAAGGATGAAAAATACAAAAGAAAAGAAAGAGATATGGAAGAGGAAAATGTTTGAGATATTTGGAAGAAGATAAAGGAAAAAATCAAGAATCTATATAGGAGAAGAAGAAAAAAGAAATGAACGCCTAAGAAAAACAGTAGAAGTCGGTAGAAAATCAGAAGCCTCATATGCGAAAGAATGCGTTAAAGAAAAAAAATAGGGAACAAAAAAGAAAGGACAGAAAAACAAAAACGAAAAATAAGAAAAATAAAACATTTTCTGATTTATGAAGCAAAGAAAAAGGAGGTTCTGTTACTGACCGCCACTCTGATAAAACCCTTAAAATCCTTTCTTAATACCACCTAGTCTCTCTCAACTCCAAACTCCACCCGTTGTTCAGGGGTAAAGAAATAAGAGGTATCCGAGCACTATTATTAGCGGACCAAACGGAAAGACACCTTCCTGAGAAAACCGATCGGATTCTTACCAAGACAAACTAAAGAATGAAAACAGAGTAGGCTCGGTAGAAAACTAGCTGTACAGGTACAGAGAAAGGAAGGCGTAAGTAGATAGTTACCTGTCCAGGATTAGTAGGAAAGGGATGGTCGAGTAGAAATATAGATGTATCCAGGTGGAGAGATTGGGGAGTAGACATTTACCTGTCCAGGTAATGGGAGATTGGAGAGTCGAGTAAGTTACCTATCCTGGTATGGGAAGGGCGTAGAGATATTTACCTGTTCAGGTACGGATTGATCCTGCCGACACCCACACGTGCTGACGCACCTGAGGTGCATACCAAACTAATCCACAAAAGCATTTTTGGGTGAGTTGAAGCGGTTGGGACAACAGGGGGTTACAAAATTGGGTAAAAAGCGTGCATAAAGATTAAACAAATAAGAATTGGAAATAAAAAGAGAAAAAAAAATGGAAGAAATTGCACTTATCCTGTTATTCTCTGCATCCTTGCTCTCCCATTTATTTTCCCGACTCTCCTCTCTATTTTGTTACTCTTCTTTTTTTTTTAACGCGTTTGCTCTTTGCTTTACTTTCGACGCCCTTTTCCACTGATTTATTCTCTCTTCGAACAGTGTTACACTCTTCCATATCACTTTTCTCCACTCTCTTTATTTTCATAGCTCTCCTTCTCTCTACTTCGCTTCTTATTTACATTACTTCTATATTTCTCTCGTCCTTTTTATAACCTTCTTTCATCACTTTCATACCCCTCCCTTTTTATCCTTTTTCTCTTCCTTCATTTCTTCTTTCAACATCCTTCTTCTCCTTATACAGTTTCCTTTCAACTGAGATGAATAATTGTCAATATTCTTGTTTTATTTCGAACTATTGCTCTCATCTTGGGGATATAGATGTTATTATAGATACAACGTTTCGACCAAGTACACTCTGTTCATCATCAGGTGTTCATTAACTGGCTGGTATGAAAGATAAAGATAGTTAAGAAAATGATTCCTTAAACACTATATTCCTATGCGTCGCTTATTTATGAACATCTTAGCATTTTATCATCCTCTGTCTTCACTTTCATATCTCTCTTTCTATCCTTTTTCTCTTCTTTCTTTCTGTTTCCTTCGTTACTTCTCTCGCCATCCTTCTTTTTATACAGTTTCCTTTCAACTGAGATGAATAATTGTCAATATTCTTGTTTTACTTCAAACTGTTGTTCACATCTTGGTTTATATAGATGTTATTATAGACACAACGTTTCGACCAAGTACCCTCTGGTCATCATCTTATATCTATTGATTAGCTTATATGGAATATCTGCTGATTATTGAAATTTTGTCCTTGTGATACCAGTCATTGTTCGTTCCTGTTGAATTGGTGCGTCACTACCAGATCCAAGGAAATTCTTGAACTCGTGACCGCTAGTTGACAGTAACACACGTATAACCATTTCATGTACCCACTACTACGCCACTGTATTGAAGAATATTTGTGGTGTGTTTTTGGAGTCTTTTACAATCAATATAAGATGGTTTTTGATATTTGGTTATGTCGCTAGGTTCGTACCGCTTTTCATAATTTAGTATTTTATTTCTGAGATGAGTAATTGTCAATATTCTTGTTTTGTTTCGAACTATTGTTCTCGTCTTGGTTGATATAGATGTTATTATAGACACAGCGTTTCGACCAAGTACACTCTGTTCATCATCAGCTGTCGATTGATTGGCGATATGGGAATTCTGTTGGTTATTTTGATATTTTGTCTCTGTGATATCAGCTACTGTTCGATTCTGCTTAATCGATCCTTCACTACCTGTGCCAAGGATTGAACTGACTATCAGATGTGACAGTAACACATGTATACCCAACTCCCATATCCCATGGCACTGAAATTAATGGTGTGTTTTTGCAGCCTTTTTATGATGATTTTGGCATTTTTCTCCTACTTTTTCTTTCTTTCTTTCTCTCGTGCTCTCTCTCTCTCTCTTGCTTCTTCCTCTCTTTCTTTCACATTTTCTTTCTTTCTTTATTTCTTTCAAGCGCTCTCTTCTTTCTCTTTTTCTTCCACTTTTTCTTTCTTTATTTCTCTCTCTCTCTCTCTCTTTCTTCTTCCTGTCTTTCTTCCACTTTTTCTTTCTTTCTTTATTTCTCTCTCTCTCTCTCTTTCTTCTTCCTGTCTTTCTTCCACTTTTTTCTTTCTTTCTTTATTTCTCCCTCTCTCTTTCTTCTTCTGTCTTCTTCCACTTTTTCTTTCTTTCTTTCTCTCGCTCTCTCTCTCTTCCTTCTTCCTTTCTTTCTTTCACTTTTTCTTTCTGTCTGTCTTTCTTTCTCTCTCTCTCTCTCTCTCTCTCTTCCTTCTTCCTTTCTTTCTTTCACTTTTTCTTTCTGTTTGTCTGTCTGTCTTTCTCTCGCTCTCTCTTTCTTCTTCCTCTCTTTCTTCCACTTTTTCTTTATTTATTTCTCTCGGTCACTCTCTTCTTCCTCTCTTTCTTTCTCCCTCTATTTTCACCGCCTTCTACTTACATATATTCATATCCTTCTTTTCCTCCCTATAGTTTTACTTCTCGTTTCTTTCAGCCTTTAATCTTTACACCCTCTTTCCTCTCTTTTTTCTTCACATTATTTTATTTTTCTTCTTCCACCAGTTTTATACTATCTTACTTCTCCCGGCCATTCTCCTTTTTGTCTTTCCACTTCTCTTTCTTTTCTTTATCTCCCTCTCTTTATATTCTTTACCATCTTCTAATTCTTTCTCGCGAAGCGTTGCGGTTACTGGCGCGGAAATTGAGGTCGGCATGCCGAGTTCGAATTTCAACCGAGGCCGTTGCATTCGCATTCATAAGTTACGGTATTGGAAATGTAAATGAATCCGAAATTCCAGGTTAAATCAATCTCTTCTCCTCCAAACTATGGGTTAATTGCAGAGCTGACTGGGTCCGCCATCTTAGGTTGGAAACCAATCTAAAAGAAGCTGTGGGAAAAGGAAATAAAACCAATAAGTAAAATAATAATAAAGAATTAAAAAAAAATTCCTTTTCCCATGATGCAAGTTATAAAGAAACCAGAAATTGTTTATGGCCACATGTGCGATTTTATGACCTCCACTTCCGGAAAGGACAGAATCTTTCTCTTTTCCACTTTCCAGCGAGATCGTTCGGGCGTGTTTTCAACAGCCCTACTCATGAAGTTGAAATTCGGCTATTCCAACTCAGCACGAGGCTGACTTGCGCTCGACCATCTTTACTGGTTCTTATCCTTACTCCTCATAAATTATTTCTGAACCACAAAGGAAAACGGCCATTCCAACTCAGCACGAGGTTGACTTGAGCTCGACCATCTTTACCCGTTCTTAATCTTAATCCTCATAAATTATTTCTGAACCAAAAAAGGAAAATGGCCATTCCAACTCAGCAAGAGGTTGACTTGAGCTCGACCATCTTCACCTGTTTTTATTCTTACTCCCCATAAATTATTTCTGAACCAAAAAGGAAAACAGATATACTCAAGTGACATTTAACTTTGTTTCAATAGAGTCAACATAAAATATATAAACGTCCATAGCAGAAACACAATTTTTTGTATGTTTCTGCCATCTTCTTTGTTTAAATATTGAACACGCACATTCACATAAAAAATACACACAAAACCCACAAGCTTGTTAACATCCACAACGCACAACTTTGAAATCATAAAGGGTTGGGCCTGGGGTTGGCAACTGCACCATGTAAAGCATATCTATTATGGAAGCACAGCAGCATCACTTAGCGTGGTGATTTTTGCCGATTTTATCCATGCTTAATAAACATGCTTCTACTTTTCTCATCTATTGAATTTCAGTTTCACCTCATTCTATCTCACGTTCCTTAGCAAATCCATTTTCCTACCCAATATTCTCATTTTGAGTTTTTTTCTTGCCTTTATGAATTAAAATTATGCAATATAAAAATCAGATGTGCGGATGGTGTAATAGATATCGTCACAGAAAGTGGAACCTGCGAGCCGTGTTCAAATTTCGGGTTTGGTCCGTTGTGTTCACTTCCGTAAAAAAAAAAAAAAAAAAGATCCCTTGGGAAACAAGAACAATCTCTCTTATATAGTAAGACAAACCACTTTCTCTAGCCTTGAAAAACGACCAATCTAGGAGAAGGATGAATTCAAAATCAGTCTGTAGTGGGTTTTATCAAGCTATCTTACTCAAGATACAAAAAATTTCTTCTTTTTTCCGTGTTTTTTTTTAATCATTTCACCTCAAGCAAGGTGTTAGTTCCACTAAGACGCAAAAGATTACTGAGAGTAAAAGAGAATGAGTATATTTTCGTGAAAAGAAAGGACAATAAAAGAACAAGTTTCAAAAAGACGGAAGATGGCGATTGACGTTGCATTTAAACTTTTGAAGATCGTAGGCAGCAGGGAAACAAAAAATAGAGGAGAGTTCCACAGGCAAGTAGTACGAGAAAATAAACTATTAACATAGATCTTAGGGCTACATCTGAGACCTTGTTGCTTAAATTTAATGCAGTCGAGGTACCAAGGAGGCGAGCTCATTAGAACAATTGCTATGAAAATATTTATAGAAAAAAACAGGAGAACGCCACGTCACGGCGGTTGGGAAGTGGCTGAAATCGAGATGCCAGGACAGGACTGATAACATTACAGACCATTCTTTGGACTTTGTCGAGAATCTCGAGATATATAGTCAGAGCATCCGACCAGATATGGCAGCAATATTCAATGCGCTGACGAATTGTTAGATTTATAAACGTGCAAGATGGATTCTGGCGAGAAAAATTGTCTGGTACAACTTAGTGAACCAACTTTCCTCGGAGATATTCTGAAAAGAGTAAATCCTATAAAAATATGTATAAAACTAATATACTCTGGATATTCTATTGAAGGGTTCAATACTCGGGATAATCCATTAAAATGTTCATGCCTTTTCTTTTCCTGCTTTTATCAGTTTTTATTGCGTTCAAGTGTTTTCTCACTGCTTTCTTTTCCTTACGATTCTCGCTATATTTTCTCTTCTCTGTTAGATTTCTTTTCTCTCTGTTTCTTTCTGCTTTTAATTCATCTCCCGGTTCTTTCTTTTTCCCCATTCTTGTGTTTTAATCTTTCTTTCCCACTTCATAATCATTTCTTACACTCCCAATCATGTGCACGCCTTCTCTTTATGTCTTCTTCACGCTTTTAATTTTCTTTCTCGCTTAATTCGGCTCTTCTTTTATTCTATATATCCCTTTCATTTTTTAATTTCCACAATTCCCCCTTTTCCCTCTCTCTCTCTCTCTCCCTCTCTCTCTCCCTCTCCCTCTCTCTCTCCCTCTCTCTCTCTCTCCCTCTCTCTCTCTCCCTCTCTCCCTCTCCTTGTTCAATCTTCCACGTACACTCTTTTACAGTTTGTTCTCCTTTTACTTCTCTTTTCTCTTTCTCTTTAACAGCTCCTTGTTTTTTATCTTTACTTCATTACACCAGCACCCTCTCTTTAATATCTTCGCCTTTTCTTTCTTCTATTTTTCTTACTATTTCTTTGACTTCTATTTTTTTATTTTGATGTTCTTTCTATCCTTATTTTCTTGTTGTCTTTCACTATATTCTTGTTCTTTCTTTTCTTACTACCCCCTCTCTTTATTCTAATTATTGTTACTCTCTTTCTTCTTCTTCGTTCTTCTTCTTCTTCTTCGTTCTTCTTCTTCGTTCTTCTTCTTCGTTCTTCTTCTTCTTCGTTCTTCTTCTTCTTCTTTCTCGTCCACTCGCCAAGACAAACCCCTTAACCTCAGAATCCGTGCCCAGGGAAACAAAAAACAACAACATAATGAATAAAACAAAATCTATACGATGGTTGTTAATGTTTGGAAAGTGAGGGGTCTGGCTGGGGATTTACTGTCGGTAAACATAAAAGAAGTAGGAGGAACAGGAACAAAAAAGAAATCTTTTTAATTTTAAGACTGATTTTTCGCCGTCGACAAGGTTAACTCAGTTCAGAGTACAGTGTAATGAATAATGCAAAAAAATATCCTTTGGTTTTGCAAATTCTACAAGTAAACAAATATAAAGACTGATGCGAAATTAGAAAATTAAAACATCAGGAAGTAAAATACATGGCTTCAAACGACTGTGATAACCAGTGGAATGTTGTCAAATAATTGATCATGGTTAAGCGTAATTGACAAAATTCTCATTAAACAATAAGAAGACAAAGAAAAACGAACATGACAAAATAATACAGGTCTGACAATAAATATATACCGTATTTCCTTGAGTATAATACGACTTCGTGTTTCTGAAACTGAAAATAAAGAACAAATGACCTCTTTAAGTATAATACGACACCATAATACAGCAATCCATATGCAAATTTGTTTTTGTAAAGTTGTACTATATTATCCGTATTACTCAATGTCGTACATATATTTAACTAAAATATTTAATTTTTCACGATATTAAAGAATAAAAATTAATCGTATGTTTAGCCATTGTTTCTCCTAATTTCCATTTCAAAACTTATTTTCGAATTTTCGAAGGGTAAGGTGCTAACTAGACATACTTGGTAATACATTTAAGGTGTTGATTAATCTATTATACTTTTCTTTTTAATATAACTTTATTATATTTCTATGTATTAATAAACTAAGAAAATTAACACAAAAATATTGTCTTTCATTAAGAATGAAGAGAGAAACAAATATGGCCGACATATTAAATACCTTTTGTAAACAATTGTTATCAACTGCTGCCTACTTTGTGTTTTATTATATATTGTGCTCAGTGGATTTGCAATCTTGCTATTTAAATAACTTGTTTTTAATCTGAGTAAAAATGTCTGTAAACATGTAATTATGTATTATACGCGGCTTCCGCTTTTTTGCCTTTAGTTTTCATTCAAAATTTCTAGTATTATGCACAAGAAAATGTGGTAATACAAGTCAATAGAAAATAATCTAAAACACAATATTAATGCAAAAGGTTCACAGAGTAGGAATAGTGTTCACACGCAAGGCAAAAAAATAACATAAATGTGAATAGTTAGAGTATAAATAAGCCACGAGAGCAAAAATGAAAACAGGGGGAAAAGGTTGGTCTTCACTTGTGTTATATAGGAATAAAGTGTCGCTGCCAACATTGGAATTTGAACACGGATCACCAGAGAGCAAACACGGGCCATCCTATTTTGAATAACTAGATCACGTGATGGTAAAGGAAAGGTATATATGGGAATTAGCATGGCGTCTAAGTGTTCACTACACAGATTACTATACTGATTACTATACGGATTACTATACGGTGGTTACTATTCGAGCGAGTATTATCGAGCAAGTACAATTAGTGCGAATGTTATTCGAAGGCGTCTGACACCAGTATTGTTCAACGGCGTTACTATAGTTGTATCTACGATTACAAAGTCTCTACAACGAGCATTACGAAAGTGACAACGAGTATTCGTTGGCATCACAAAAACTTGTCTTAACGGTAACTCAGCTAGCCTTAATCACTGACATTTCAACTTGAACATTGTAGCTTTCACCAAAATACAGCATTTACACAAAACATCCATACTCAAGCACCATAATACTACATTTACTCAATAAAATCCTACGTAGCAATCCTATATATACAGTCTGTGGGGGGATATTTTAACAAATATATTTCTTCTTCTTCTTCTTCTTCTACTTCTTCTTCTTCTTCTTTGTCCATGTGCCGTGTCCCTTCAGGACGTAGGCAATCATGGCTCTTTGCAACTTCCTGTCCTTTGTAGCTCTTAGTATGGTTTGTCTTTTTGCTATATCTCCTATCTCCTGTTCTGCCAATAATTTACACGGGTATATTTACAGAATTCAATATCTCCTCAATATATATTTACAATGTAGAAAATACAAGGTGTCTAAAATAATGTATACACATTTTGAAGCTTTCTCAGGAAATTCAAGCAACTAGAACCAACTATATGTCTAATTTACATAAAGCTAATGAAGACAGTATTTATTATATGATTTTGACAGTATTTATTATAAATGCATGCTCTTTGGATTTCGTCATCGCATGTTCGCAAATTGCTCTCCGTAATGATCCAGACATCGCTGACAACGCGATGAAATGGAGTCCCAAGCAGCAATCAACATTTTAACAGATATTTGGCTGCATTCTTGCTCTGTAGGAACTTTCATTTCAATAATGGTTTCTGGCTTTGTATCGTAGACGTTATCTTTTAAGGGTCCGCACAAGAGAAAGTCTAAAGGGTCGAGATTCGCTGAATGAGGAGGATATTCTGGAGAACCCTGTTTTCCGATCCATTTGCTTGGCAAGAATTCATTCAGGTACGATCGTACATTACGATGATAGTGTGGTGGTGCTCCATATAAATAAAATCCTGTAGATCCCAAAGCTTCTCTATTTCTTGGTCTGATAGACCGTTGTAGGATTAGGATTAGTGCGTGTATATTTTTTGAGACACCCTATATATATACAGAACACTTCCAAGATACTTCAATTTCTGTACTTATCATATTTTGACGTCTCCAATTGATAGGTTGCATCTTGGTCTGTCTCTTTTGCTTATTACCATACATTCCGTGTTGTCTCGGCACTGAAGCTAAATATCCCTTATCTCTTAATAATAAAAAAACTATTAAAATAAACCTTGTCTATGGTCTTCAAGCAGATTTGCTGCCAACATGTACATTCACAGAACTAAATTACGAGAGATTGATAAAAAAAAATCTAAAACACATATCTAGACATCCAATTTTATTTATTCCTCTTTTTTTAAGAGTTTCTTGCTCGGCTGGAGACGTTTTTCAGCACCTCCTCATATATATCAATATACTATGTGATCACCTCGGGGTTGTGATAACTAATTTCCAGCTATGCAGTTTGATTCTCTTCTTCTTTTATGCTCCATGCACTTTCAGGATTAGGGTGTGTTGTGTCGGAAACCTACCACCCCTCTTGAAGATGAACTTGTCTGCGTCTAAAGACTTTAAATAGCGGCACGTCGAGAGACAGGGGGTGAGCGCGAGAAAGTTCCTGGCTGAGCTAGTTATAGACTACTCAGGCGATTTCTGTACCTTTTACCAACCAATAAAAACCCTTTTTATTGTCACGTGTTATTTGTCGTTTGTCTCTACAAACCCCAAACCAACATCATAACAGTGGCGACGAACATTCGTTCATCACGCTGAGTGGAGAACATCATAACAGGGTGATAATGACTCTCCACAACTTCCTATCTTTATTCGTGTTGGTGTTCAAATCAGAATTTCGAATTCTGACTATCGTGTAATGCTTGCCTATAAATTTACGCAGGAGGGAAGTCGTTGCATGTTGTTTGGTTGATTTTACGATATTGTTATGTAACGTCGGATTTCGTATGGGGCACCTAGTAAGGATCGTATTTATTCCACACCGATTTTTGGTTGATTGATTTTACGATGAACAGTAGAAATGGTTAAACACTAACTTTTATTCAACGCCGAGGCGTATACGTACGTGTGTGTGTGTGTGTGTGTGTGTGTGTGTGTGTGTGTGTGTGTGTGTGTGTGTGTGACGTTAGGGAAAGAATACGAGTCACTTCGCAAATAACAACGGGTCCTAATTTGATTGGTCCAAGCTCGTTCCAAATTTGATTGGATGGCTATTGCTTCAAATTTGATTGGTTGACCACTGGGGAGCAAATTTGATTGGATGACCACTGTAGCAGACTGAAAATGCTTGATCAGCGGAACAAATTTGATTGGTCGGCTACAGGGGAAAATTTGATTGATTGACTAAGGAAACGAATTTGATTGGTTGACCGTCAGTGTACATTTGATTGGTTACGGTTTGTGTAGTTTGATTAAATGCTTTCAATATTCTTCAAGTTCGTAACCAAAATTACCACTGAAATATTTTGAGTGGCCATCACCGTTACATTTAGTGTCCATGATGCATTTTGACCGGCATCTTACCGACCTTCTTCAAGTAGCGCTGAGCAAATGTTAACAACGTTTTGAGATTTAATTTTTGCATCAGCTGTGGAATGGTCAATGAATTCAAGACATTTTTCATGTTAATGAATCTCCCCAACCTGGTACTTAAAAGGTTATTTCAGCGTTCTCAAATAATAATTTAATACTCTAAATTCAGAAGTCCTGGGTCTGACGATGAGCTACATCCGGCAGCAAGGCCTCTGATCAGGAGGTTGGGGTTTTGAGGAGAGTGAAACCACCTCTTAATTGCTGCTGTTCCCAGGTCCACCCTGACCCGGGGTGGTAGCATCTGCTAGGGTCCCTGCTATGGAACCCCATACAAAAACAAAATAGTATGTAAGTATTAAAATACATTTTGATTGTATAAAACAATAATACATTTTTATATGAAAAAACACCAACAATACACATTTTTAAAGCAAAATGGCCAACAATACATTTTATCTGTAGTTGAAGACATATAATTGCATCCAAAATATATTTAGTTGAAGCCATAAAATTGTGTCGAAATTATTTAGATTTTGGAATTAATGACCAATCGTGGTGCTGCTAAACAAAATCAACCAATCAATATGAAGGAACTCTTTCATGACTTTAATTCCTATAATATCCTAAAATTTCTTAAAGAAATCTACTGTATTCCAAAATCATAAAACACAGATATCACTGCCTCTAGTAAGTATGTCCATCCAAACATGTACATGCAAAAAGCTGAGTATCATCTAATATGTATTCAATTGTGAAAGCAGAATAATATATATCATATTTTTATAACTTCCAAGCTCCCAAGAAAATTAAATTTCGGCATTAAATGACCCATAATAAGTTAATATGTCGTTAAACAAATCAACCAACCAACTAGATTCAGAATAAAATATATAAATGTTGGTTTCCATATCTTTTACACTGTACTAGGACGCTTGTTGCAGGTCGGTAGATTTCAAGCCGTCCTAATTGGACATTGCTAATGTAAGTATCTTGATTCTCACCGGCGGCGGAGTACTGCTAAGGCTTTTGTCATATTACTTTACACTGAGTGAATTTCTGCTTTCTACATAGCATAAAATCTACGAGTAAGTATTTTTTTAGAATGGATACACATATTCGAGTAAATACTCTGTTTATTTTAATTAAACACTATGTTTATTTAATTACATTTACCGGCCTGAGTATTCGAGAAATCATGGCAGAAAATATGCGTCCTCAAACAGGATTCGAACCAGCACTCACTATGGGGGACCGTCATTAGATCTGACGTACTTAACAGATTAGGCCAGGCAAACAAATCCCGAAATGTCCATTCAAAAGCACAATTTCGGCTTTGTTTAACCGGAAGTCCTGTGTTGTCACAGATTCGATGCATATTTTATAAGATTTCTTGAGTATTCACGCCGAAAAATGTAATTAAATAAAAATACTGTTTAATTAAATAAACAGTATTTACTAGAATAAGTGAATCCATATAAAATAAAGTTTAAGCAAAAAAATAAATTATATA
>OZ038502.1:78409666-78444666 GCA_964036315.1 Acanthosepion esculentum
AAAAGCTTACCGACGATACCGAGGAGACTAATGGGGGTCTGTACTGTGAGGGGAGGATTGGTTGCCCGCGTTCTTGAAGACTGGGCATACGCTTGCCACCTTCCACAGGAGTGGGAAAGATTTCTCCTTCAAGCAGCAATTAAATAACTTTGCTAGAATCGGGGATAATTCTGGGTTGATATTCTTAAGAACGACCACTGGAATTTTGTCTAGGCCAGTGGCTTTTTAAGGGTTGATGCTTTGATAGGTCTAGAAATTTCTCTTGCTGAAATGAGTATTACTATTGAGATTGTGAGACGTGGGTAAGTTCGAGAGGTGATGGCCTTTTTCATCTAACGTTGACTTTGAGCTAAAAATCAAGGCGAAGTGCTTTGCTTTATCTGTCGATGAGGATATAATCTCATGGCCATTTCTATTAGTCGGCACAGCCTCTTTTGACCATGTTCACCATAGTCTATGAATATAGAATACAGCGCAGTACGTAATCTGTTCAATGAAACAACGTTAAAGATTAACACTCACGAGTCAGACACTCCACTGAATCTGACTATATCGCCAATACCACCAGCAGCTGTTCCGTAATCCTTCAGTCTTCGATATCAAAGGCTGGCTGCACATATTCGGGAAAAACATGGCCGCCTTTATACACGTCGAATTGAATATTTTGAGCCTTCTGATTGGTTAACACTTCTATTGGTGAACTATAAAATGAGTCAGCTCATTTTGGCTGGCTCACTAGTATACCAGGGTAGCCAAAAACTCCAACAGATCTTACAGAATTCGCAAGATCTAATTTGTTTATTTTCAACCTTGGCCTGGGCAGATCGCGCGTAGCTGCACATTGCATTTTCCAGGGCTCTTTTGCAGCGATTGCGAGCAGTTCTGTAAGAAGTAAGGGCCAGACAACTCCGCACCTTGCGATAGATTTTGAAGTATATATATATATATATATATTATTTTATACAGCAAAACATCCAAAATTACCCACCAACCCAGACTCCTTATCAAAACGAAGCGTCCTCTTAAATATGCCTGTACATTCAAAACCCCTATTCCGAGACAGTCAGTCTAGGGCTGGGAAGTACTGTCATATGGTTGTGCTGGTCTGAAATGGACTATACCCACATGAGGCAATTTTGTATTTTTTGCTGTATAATATATATGCTCTGTTATAATAAATACATTGAGATCTCTCTATGGATCAGTTTTAATATTTGATATTACTAGGATCCACCTGCATTATATACCAACGGATCTATTACCTGTACTATACACACACACACACACACACACACACATATGTATATATATATATATATATATATATATATATATATCTCAACATTATATTATGAAATGAAACTAGGAGAAAACAAAAACTTTTTCCTGTATCTTTTTTTTCTCCTCGTTTCATCTTTGAATAATTTTGAAATAATATTAAACATGATGCTTGAATAACTTTAGAATTTGACATTAGAAATTTTTAATTTTAAATTTAACTATTAACTTAAAATTATATTGATTTTTAATTCAAAATTGTACTGATCTTATAGCATGTATATGTTATAAATTTGAATAAATATTATTAGCTCTACTCAGTATTGAGCACTCTTTTAAGGATAGTGTTTTTGGTTATTGGAATTTTATGTGTATCAAACCTGTATATATATTCCAGTCGAATCCATTACATTCACTTACGTGCTAATACCCTTGGGAAAGGTGTGAATCCTCTTCTTCTCCCTCCAACTATGGATAAATAGCAGGACAGACTGGGTTCTATAGCCTTGGATGGTAACTGGTCTAGGAGAAGGACAACTCTGAATGCAAAACCTGCGGAGGGTCGTTTGGGGACCTTGTGGCATTCGCTGCACCAAGGTCCCTGTATTCGTCCCTCCAAAAAGTGTGGATGGCCCTGCACAAAGCCTTCACCACTATAATCAAATCTCATGTGTCGGTGTCGGGCTTTCAGTTCCTAGGAACTGATCTGCCTGACCCTCATACGTCGAATTCGACGGGAGAGTCGATTATATATATATATAAAGAGTTTTCAGGTCAACATTTAGCCGTTACAAGGTGATGACTAGAGATTTGATATTCTTTACATATACGGTACGCTATAAAACTTTGTCCTTCTGCTTAAAAGACTGACATGAATATAATATAAAAGAACAATGTAAAATCATATAAAAGAAATGAGTTTTTACTGGTTGGAAGTATCACAGATTTTACAAGTAGAGAAAAAGTTTCGACCACCCCCTAGAAGAGCAACGTCGGATTAAGATCAACAAATTCAATTTTACAATTTGATCTGAATATTGGGCATTGACAATCTGAAACAAAGGGATTGCCGGTGGTCAGGAATTAAGACTACTGGCAGAATAGGTGTGAGCCCGTTAAATGGATGTATAGGCAGTATAATGGCTGACTGCTTGGAACTCATAGTTCGAATTCCGGTCGATTTCGTTACGTTCACTTTTGCATAAATACCCTTGAGGAAGCTATGAATCCATTTCTTCTCGTCTTATCTATGCAGGGTAGACTGGACATTCTAGCTATGGTTGGCAATCAGTCTAGGAGCAAACACAACTCCAAAATCGCGTGTAGCCTTGGCAAATTACAGACTACACCAACATGAAAAAGTTATGGAGTTGACAATTATACGTAGTGTGGGTTTTGAACTTTATTACCTTGATTTCAGTAGATAAAGAAGGTAGGACAGAATATGTTCTTTCAGGAGAGTGGGCTATCATGGCTCTCTACTACTTCCCGCCTTTTGTCACTCGAAGTAACTTTTGTATCTTTAACACCCCATTTTGTCCTTGTTCGGCCATCCATTCAAACCGGTTAAATAGGTAACTCACTGTTTCCCTCTGCTTCGCTCGCCTTCAAATCTTCCTGTAAGTGTTAAATTCTTTGAACTTTCTTTCCTCCAAAATTTCAACCGTCTTTTTCAATTTATCAGTCGTAGTTTCTTTGTCATTCCTGTTCTTAAAATTACTCGCTTCTTGCATGTTTTGTCCATGATATTCTAAAATTTCGTCAGTCAAAACATCATTTTTTTTTACAATAATGTTCAGCCTGTACAAGACCCAAGAGCCACTCGAAGTAGAGTATTACAGAGTAAGAGGCACAGTTTATGGGGATATGTGAGAAAGATAACGGTTGACCCTAGACTTGAACAGGTTAAGATTGCAGTGATCTAGGGAGCATCCTCTTCGTTCCCCAAAGCATTGGTTCGTGGGAAGACCCTCTCTCGTGTAGAACTTACATCACATCTGTGGAATACAAAGATAATGAGGGTGGTGCACTACAATGGGCGTGGCACGACTGGATCTTAGCCGTGAAAGTTAGAATTGGTGGAACTAAAGACTGTAATTCGCCTGAACACTTTCCACGGAAATAGCGATAGAACGACGAGAGAGTGTGGAAAAGGGATTGTAGGGTGGAAAATAATTCATCACCCACAAGGACGCGGAAACGCTTTCGGACTCTATTGAGACTGGAAAGTGAAAACTGGACATCTCCTGCACAGATATGGCAGCAGTACTCCATTTTAGGCCTAATCTGGCTCTTGTAAAGGTAGAGAAGAGCACGTGGGAGTCAGGTACTTACGGGAGTTGTACAAGGAACAGATCATTTTCTTTCATCCTTAGCGATTGATCATATATGTACGAGTTCCTCTTGAGGTCTGGATTGAGTTTAACTTCCGATAGAGCATAGTGATGGCTACAAAATCAGAAGAAACAACGATTAATCCACTTAAGAACTTTGAAAGAATGGATGAGGGAACCGACAACGTGAGATGGTAATGATTCAAAAGTTAGAGTAATAAAAGACAAGATGCTATGGGGTTCCATGATCGCCGACATCCTGAAAGTACATGTCACATAAGAGAAAATCGAAAAGAGCGTGAGCGATCATTGAACTCGGCAACATCCTAGCCACAGTAGAGGTGAACAAAATAAAACTTAGAAAATTGAGTTACTAAAGGTAAATAACTGAAAACTAAGACATCCACAAAAGACACCTGAAGAGGGCAAGAGCGTACAACAGTCAAAATGTCGTGAATATGACAATAAAGATGAGGATAACACTCCGAACAATGTAAATAGTTATAATACCTCATCTCAGATAGATAGATAGATAGATAGATAGATAGATAGATAGATAGATAGATAGATAGATAGATAGATAGATAGATAATTAACAGACTGGGATAGATAGATAGATAATTAACAGACTGGGCTAGATAGATAGATAGATAGATAGATAGATAGATAGATAGATAGATAGATAGATAGATAGATAGATAATTAACAGACTGGGATAGATAGATAGATAATTAACAGACTGGGCTAGATAGATAGATAGATAGATAGATAGATAGATAGATAGATAGATAGATAGATAGATAGATAGATAGATAGATATGAATTCTGTAATGGGGGAGGGTTACTTACCTAAATAAAAACGTTAAAGCTAGATGGAGGAAGACAGCGCATAACGTAGCTAGAGAGTTTGTGTAAACGGGTAGAAGAACGGGGATTAGGAGAGATAGCATAAAGACAGGGAAAAGAGCCGTGATTTTCCACGTCCTGAAAGAACATGGCACATAGAAGAAGAAGAAGAAGAAGAAGAAGAAGAAGAAGAAGAAGAAGAAGAAGAAGAACGTACGCAAATTAAAGATTAACAATAGCAACTCCCAAAGAGGATTGACAATGGCACCTATTCTTGGTTTAGAATAGTCTTGATTGATATGAGAAACCTTTATCTGAGAAACTCCAAAGGAGACGTATCGAAAAATCGTAATCATGTACAAGCTCGTCTCTATTACATAATTGATATGTTTTATTCCAATCGATTATGATCGATACTCAATATGTGGTTTCATATATTTTTTATTTTATTTTTTTTTTTTTTTTACAGTCTGTTGATGGATTTGCTTTCGCCCTTGCTAGTGATGGCAGATTCCTGTACGTTTCTGAAACCGTCTCAATTTACCTCGGTCTCTCACAGGTAAGTGCCCTTTAATACGATTGACAGATGAGAGAAATGTATCCGCCTCTAATACAAGCGTCTTTTAATCCATCAACCGTTTGGTCATTGATACATCGAGAATTTAAGCTAATCCTGTAAAATATACAAAACATCTAACATTGAGTAAGCCAGCAAAACCTGGATGTCCAAAGAATATTCTAAGAGAAGGTGCGGACGATAACACAAAATAATAATAATAATAATACACAATGCACACTGACCCGCCCAGACATTGTTATTAAAGACCACAAACAAAATAAGTGCCTCCTTATTGATACGGCAGTCCCTTCAGACTGCAATGTATCTTTGAAGATATTCGAAAAACTGTCAAAATACAAAGACCTTGAAATAGAAATCTCAAAAGTGTGGCACATGGGAACATCAACAATTCCCGTTGTAGTTGGAGCCCTTGGACTGGTTGGAAAAGATTCCGGTAGGCTGATTGAAGGGATCCCTGGAAGTCCATGCCTCAAAGAGATACAAAAAATTGTTCTGACAAGTACAGCCCACACTTTACGAAGGGCTTACGAATCTATGTAATTATTTTTATTTTTTTTATTCATTTTTTTTTTTTTTGCAGTGGAAAGTGTCATGATGCCATTTCTAACCTTAGGTCCCTGGGCGGGACCCGGAAAGAAATGTGTAAACGCCAGATATCAAAGGAAATAAAAATAATAATAATAATATGGCATAATGGGAACATCAACAATCTCTGTTGTAGTTGGAGCCCTCGGATTGGTTCGAAAAGATTACAGTAGATTCATTGATGGAATTACTGGAAACTCATGCTTTAAAGAAATACAAAACATTGTTCTCACAAGTACAGCCCACACCTTACGAAGGGATTTATCTATGCAAAATATGTTTGTTTGTTGTTCTTTTTTTAGTTAAACAGTGGAAAATGTCATGAAGCCATTTCTAACCTTAGGTCTCTGGGCGGGAATCAGAAAGAAATGTGTACACACCAAAAATCAAATGAAATAAAGTAATAATAATAATAATCATGACCAAAGCCCACAAAAACAGAATGTGCTTTCTACCGACATGGCACTTCCTGCAGATACTAATTTTAAAAAATCTATTCTATTTAAAAAATCTATTTAAAAAAAATCTTTTACAAGTAGAAAAATATTTAAAAATCGGCAAAGATTTTTATAGATTTTTATAGATTTTTTAGATTTTTTTAGATTTTTATAGTTGCAAAATATTTATATTTTTTATATTTTTATAGTTGCAAAAACATTTTTAAACATTAACTTGAAAACAGACAGACATACTGTCGAAATTTTGTTTAACATCGATAAACACTGTCTTTTATTTTATTTTATTTTATTTTATTTTCCTTTTTTTTTTCTTGAATCGCTCTCTTCTCTAAGTGGAAAAAAAGTATTGGAAGAGTTACGTCAATAATTTTATTATTATTATTATTATTATTATTTCTACATCTTCGCCAAAACTATCGGCTTTCTTTGAAGATCTTCAAAAAACTATCAAAATAAATGGATCTTGAAGTGGAAATCTCAAAAATGTGGCACATGAGGACATCAATAATTCTAGTTGTGGTTGGAGATCTCGGATTATTTGGAAAAGGTTCCGGTTGACTCATTAAAGGGATCCCTGGTGTACGAATAGGAGAGAAAGAGATAAAAGCTCGAGCGTTGGCGGAAATGCTGGTGATGTTGGAACGCTGAAATTTAAGATTTTTAAATTAATTTCTTTTTCCGTCAGCCGAGTGTGGACTTGCAGTCTCGCCGATCTCATTCAGTTTTCCTAGGCTTTCGTTTTGTTTTTGTTATTAAGTATCCCACATTTTGATAACAAGAAATCTGCAAAGGTTGTTAGAACCGGGACGCAAATTTAACGTGTATCATCATCATTATTATTATTATTATTATTATTATTATTATTATTATTATTATTATTATTTCCATTGATTTCTGTTGTATATACATTTCCTTATGGATCCCAAACAGACATCTAAGGTCAGCAATGGCTTCATAACATTATTCACTGATCCTTTACAAATAAATAAAAAAATTAAAAAAACTAAGTTCACACACATTTTATATAGATAAAGCTCATTGTACTGTGTGAGCTGTATTTGGGAGTACAATTTTTTGTATTTCTTTAAGAAGGCATGAACTACCAGAAATCCCTTAAATTATTATTATTATTATTATTATTATTATTATTATTATTATTATTATTATTATTATTATTATTATTATTATTAACAGTTAAAGAAGAGAGCAATTTAAGAAAAGAAAAAGAAAAGACAGTGTTTGACAATGTTCGACAATATTTCGATAGTATGCCTGTTTTTAAGTTAAAAATAAAAAATCTTTTACAAGTATAAAAATATTTAAAAATCTGCAAAGATTTTTATAGATTTTTTAATATTTTTTATATTTTTTTTATATTTTTATAGTTGCAAAAAAATTTTAAAAACATAACTTGAAGACAGACAGACATACTGTCGTAATATTGTTTAACATCGATAAACACTGTATTTTATTTTTATTTTCTTAAATCGCACTCTTCACTAAATGGCAAAAAGTTCTGGAAGAGTTACGTCAATCATTTTTTTTATTATTATTATTATTATTATTATTATTATTATTATTATTTCTACTTCTTCGCCAAAACTACCGGCTTTCTGACGTCTCTAGTTTTGTCTTGTAACCACTGATCCACGACTTAGAAACTCACATCTGTAATCATCCGGTTGTTTACGAAAACGTGGAAACTATTTCAACATAATGATATCGGAAAATTATAACTAATTATTTTAATAAGTTCTTGCCATGCTAACTCTATTTTTATTTCAAGTAACAGTCAGTTTGATTGTAAGTCAACCTCTCTCTCCAAGTCTGGCGTTAAACTGATGTAATTTGGAATTCCTGTCTTGTTGAGAAACATATTTAAAAAATAAATAAATATTTCGGGGTTGAACAAAACCGATGTCGCAACCAAAAAAAAAAAAAATTCGTTTTCAATTCACAGACGCAAGAAGCAGAAAAAAGTTCCCTCCATCCGCCACAAAAAAAAGGAACGAAATATAAAATAAGGGAAACTCGTATGACATGGAAAGAGAAAAAAAACTAATAACAGAAAATTATATATTATTTATGTAATACTTTCTCAATTATGAGATTATTATTTTTAATAATACTTCTTTTCTAGCCAAGATTTTTTCACTTTCATATTTCAGTCAGTTATGTGCCATACGTGATACACACTTAGGCGATCATGTATCTTTCGATACATGACTGACCAGGCAGATTTTTTTTCCCAAAGTAGGTTGCCATTTCTTTCTGCGGTAAACCAGTTGCCATCGAAGGCAATAGAATCCGGTCTGTCCTGTTATTTCCCCATAGCTGGGGGAAGAAAAAAAGGTTTCATACCTTTCCCAGTGGTATTAGCACGTAAGTGAATGTATTGGATTCGACTGGAATTCGAACTCTCAGTCCGAGCCGCTATTCATTACTCCATCGTGCCTCATATTACTCCACCGATCAATTGCAAAAAGACAGAATGCATATGGTCGTTATCAAAAGGGACAGCACATCAAGCGCATTACAAATTGGGGATACCAAAATCAAGCAAGTACAAAAATGTAAATATCTGGGAAGTGTTCTTACAGAGGACGGAAAGTGCGACACCGAAATTGGAAGATGCATTGAGGCCGTGAAATATGCCTTCCAAAAGCGAAATCAAATAGAATTGGGAAAATGCTATCAAAAGGAAATGGATGTATTTCTCTTCAAAATTACGAGAGTTAATTGATACGTAATGTCTCCAATCCTTTAAAAGAATCTTTAGACAAGGTAGTGACACAGAAAGGAAACTACAAGAACTCCTACAAAAGGTACTGAAGGAAAGCGAATACAAAGGGCTAAACATAATGCATGGTTGTCAGCAAATTACAAAGCGGAGATATCAAAATCAAACATATACAAAAATTTTAATATCTCGGAAGTATTTTGACGCATTGGGATGGCTTCAAAAACCTCACGCTAGACGCAATAATTGAGTCTAGCATGAAACTGTCGCCTCTGAGTGTTGACTTCAATGTTCACATTTATATTTACATAAGCTCTGAAATTGAGCACTTTATCCCAGAAATATAGCCTACCTTAAAACCATATATATATATATATATATATATATATATATATATATGGTATAAAATGACAATTGGAAAAATCTTAGATTTTGCCGACGCGTTTTCGTCTTCCGACTTTTTTAAGATTTTTTTTTCTTTTTTTTTTTTTCTCATGTCGACAATACAGTTAAATTGTCCACAGAATTGGTCTGGGAATTTAACTGTTTTGTCGACATGGAGAAAAAAAAATCTCTTACTATAAAGGTAATTTACATTAACCAGAAAAAAGCCTTGGACAGAAGCGTCTATCTTTTTAAATTTGGATTTTTAATGTAACTATAACAACAGAGATATCACGATTTCATTTATGCCTTGAAAAAGTCGGAAGACGAAACGCGTCGGTAAAATCTAAGATTTTTCCAATTGTCATTTTATACCAATCTATCTTGTCCACAGAATTGATCTCGGAATTTAACTGTAACTATATATATATATATATATATATATATATATATATATATATATATACAGTCAGTTATATGCCATGCGTGTTATGACTGATGAGACAGATTTTTTCCCGCAGTAGGTTGCCATTTCTTTCTACGGTAGACCAGTTGCAATCCATGTCTATAGAACCCGGTCTGTTCTGCTATTTACCCATGGCTGGGAGGACAAGAAGAGGATTCATAGCTTTCCCAAGGGTACAGTTCAAAAGTTTGAGACCACCCCTGGTCAATTTTTAAATTGGCCCCAAAATTAGTTGTTTTGTACTTTAAAATATCGTACACGATTAAAAAACAAAGTGAGACTTGATCTTTTAAAAGAAATTTTATTATGACAAAAAGATAAAAGCATTTTATCATTAAATTTTACTCTCGTCAAAATATATTTGATTACTGCAGCACGAACGTTTGGCATTCTTTGCGAAAGATTCTCAAAATATAAGTTTGATAATTGATTCCATTCTTTTTTTCAATGATTCTAAGAGCTCTTTTCCATTTTTTTTTTTCAATATTCTATCAAGTTCATTGCTTGTTAATAGTAGGGGTGGCTTCAAACTTTTGAACTGTAGTATATAAATATATATATATATATATATATATATATATATATAGAGAGAGAGAGAGAGAGAGAGAGAGAGAGAGAGACAGGGAGAGAGAGAGAGAAAAGAAAGAAAGAGACTTCCTGAATTTACGAAACTTTTTTTTCTACGGATTATGAGGACATACACATAAAGTGTCTAAGATAGATAGATAGATAGATAGATAGATAGATAGATAGATAGATAGATAGATAGATATGAATATCAAACGTAGACACGCAGTTGGAGATGCATGTTATTTTCCAGCAATACCCTTACCTTCTTCTGACCTGTCATCTTCCATGAACCCTGACCCTGCCCCTGCTGTCATATCCGCACCTTTGCTTCTCTCACTTCACCCTGCCCTACCATCTCTCTTTAATCACCTCACACCTGCCCCCTCATCTCTCTGACAACTATCAACACTCTTACTAGCATGGTCCCCCGCACCACACGCTCAGTTTCAACACCCTTATCCTTTCCAAAGTGCTTCCTTCGTATCTTCAGGGAGACCTCCTCGTTTTCTTTTCTCCTGCTCTCCTGGGCTCTTCCGTCCCCCTTAATTGACGCGCAACGGAGGATAATTTGTTCGGTTGGTTTAATGACGTGTCACGGCCAATTAATGGAGAATTAATTTGCACTTCATTGCAAATATTTGATTCAATTTGGACACAGAAATTAATGGAGTCAATACCACGAATGCAACTTTCGACAACGACCGTCTCCTCTTCTTTTTCTCATTCGGCTTTTCAAGGGGCGTCCGAAGATGTGGAAAGAAATTAGTGGAAACAGAAAAGAAAAAAAAGAATGAATAGAGAGAACGTGAGGAGGCAAAGGACATAAAAAACGAAGAATTTCTTACGAAAGCATTCATTCGTGTGTTGACGCCACCCAAAAAAAAAGAAATAAAAAATGGCCTAGTGAGGCATGACGGGATAGCTCGAATTAAAAAGTTGCAACCTTCTACACATACTTTCCCCCTTTTCTGCTTGTTTTTTATTTCTTCCATTTTATTCCGTAATTTTTCTTTATTCTTTTAAATCTAAACAGTGATTTTAGCGTATATACATCTTTCGGGTACGCTATTTCAATATATATATATATATATATATATATATATATATATATATATATATATATATATATATAGATAGATAGATAGATAGATATATGAAGAAATATAGTTTTAAGGTGTGCTATATTTATGAGAAAAGTGCTCAATATCAGAGATAGAGTGCATGTAAATATATATATATATATATATATATATATATTTCAGTTTTTCTGTTTCTAAATAGTACTGTATGTATCGTCTCTTCATTTAACTTAAATTTAATATAAATATGTCTCCATTAACCATGTCCTGAAGATGGTCTATTAGACCGAAACGTCTGACGTTGACAGAAAAACAAAAAACAAAAACAAAATAAAAAAACAGTAAACTCACATATTCGGATTTTTGCTTTGTCTTTTCCACATTTTCATCATATATATATATATATATATATATATATATATATATATATATATATATATATATATATATATATATATATATGCAGGATGCGGCAGAAATACGTCCCATATACGAGATCTGATCAAAATTATCGGGACAGGTGTTATAAAAAGAAAACTACGACGCATATCAATCCGGCATTTAATCTCCTTCGAAGCAGTCCCCTTCTGAAGCCGCACATTTTATCCAGAGTCGTTTTCATTGATAGAAGCAGTCCTTGAACTCTCTTTTGGGGATAGCGAGCATGTGCCTCGTCGCATTCACTTGGATTGCCTCGATGTGTGGAAATTGTTGTTCCTTTCTAGTGAGATTCAATATTTGAAGAAGGAACATTCGCAACGGCCAGGCCTAGGGAATATGGTGGTTGTCAGACCTAGGGGATGTTGTGCTTTGCCAAAACTGCTGCACAAGCTATAGTCACCGATGTAATCTCTGTAGTATAGTGAGACAACCACACTCTACACACTATCCTTCCAAGTACTGCTATAAACAATGAAAGCGAGAGAGAACGTTATAATTTAATACGCATGCGTGACAAGGTTTAACGTGCATATTTTTCTCTAATAAGATTTCTCCAATACTCAGGCCGGTAGACGAAAATAAATACATATGCTGTTTAATAAATAAACGGGGCGTCTACACAAATACAAGTGTCCACTAAAAATAACGTTTAAGTGATACAAATCTGTCGGATCAATAATTTAAAAAAAAATCTATCCCTTTTCTTTACATATCATACATACATATATATATATATATATATATATATATATATATATATATATATATATATATATATTTGTATTTACTCAACCCCAACGAGGTCAGGTTGTGACACAAGGTCGGTTTAATGTGGGGAGCCCGAGCGCGTACACCCGGGGTAGGAACAAAAATTGCCCGCAGCCACCGCAACCGACGGTTGCTCTGGCCTCGTTGCAACCACCGATCCTTCTCTCTAATGCAATGAGAGAGCGCGGCCTGGGGTAGCTGTTCCCCAGGGCTGGGCACCTCTCAGTATAAGTTTCCTCAGTTGCGATTCTGTTCTTTGACGGAGCCGCCCCTGAGCGCACTCTGCCTAAAGACAGCGACGCAACTGAGAGATGATAAATAATGTGCTACAAACTACTCGAAAGACCATTTTACAAATTTCATACATATATATATATATATATATATATAGAGAGAGAGAGAGAGAGTGGGGGGAGATGGAGAATATTGACTGTTTGATTTGTTTTTTACGACTTATTAACCCTTTTCGTCCGTCAAACATCTGAACATTTGAAGCGTCTTGACTTCAATGTTTCATTACTACATGAAAACGACGCGACAGATAAAAAATGACAACAATTGCAACAACTGATCCTCTGTTCCAGACTCTCCATCGCCAGAGTCAAGTTGGAGATACAAAAACAAAAGGCTTCTTCTGACCCGAAAGATATTATTATTATTTTTTTTTTTTTTTTTTATATTTCCTTTGATTTCTGGTGTGTACACATTTCTTTCCGGGTCCCGACCAGAGACCTAAGGTGAGCAATGGCATCATGACATTTTCCTCTGTACAATTAAAAAAAACAAACTACAAACATATTTTACATAGATAAAGCCCTTCTTAAGGTGTGGGCTGTACTCGTGAGAACAATTGTTTTGTATTTCTTTAAGGCATGGACTTCCAGGAATCCCTTCAATTAGTCTACTGGAATCTTTTCCAACCAATCCGAGGGCTCCAACTACAACAGGGATTGTTGATGTTCCCATGCGCCACATTTTTGAGATTTCGATTTCATTATTATTATTATTATTATTATTATTATTATTGCCCAGGCAATGTAGCAAAAGAAACTGAGAAGAAAGGACTAATCATTAATTGTAAGAAGAATGCAATTAGGGTCGTTAACAAGAGAGGCAGTCCAAGAGGTGGGCTGCAAATTGGATGGGCATCAGAGCAAGTACAAACATGGAAATATCTGAGAAGTGTTATAAATAACGATGCAAAATGTAACACAGACATCCAATGGCGCATTGGGATAGTGAAAGATGTTTTCTAAAGACAGAAAATAATGCGGGGTTACTATTTAATATCAGTACGCCTATATGTCGGTGAATGCTGGACAATTTCTTTACAGACGAAATGGAGACTTGAAGCAAAATAGAAGTGCTTCTAAAATGGAATACAAAGAATACCATCGACGGAATATGTAAGTTTTAATAAATAAAAAAGAACATTTTAGCTAAGGATCAAAAAGACACAATTGAAATTTCTCGGACACCAAATGGGAAAAGGGGCTTGGTGAATTTGACACTCAAAAGACATAGTGAAGGTTAGGAAAGATCAAATAACCTACTTAATGAAATTGTGCAAATGTATGGCAGAATAAGGACTGGAAAGAATCGTAAAGGACAAAAACATTTCTTATAGCTACAAACGATAGGAAGTTGTGGACAGCCATGATGAACCTACCTAACGAACTTATGCAAATGTGTGGAAGAATAAGGGCTGGGAAGGATTGTAAGGGACACAAACATTGTTTAGGATGTTGTGGAGAGCTATGATCGCCTACGTTCTGAATAGATACCGTACATAAAAGAAGTTGTTTCATCAGCTGGAAGCCACAGAACACGGTGTTCAGTAGAAGGCCACTGTAACTCAAACTATGCAAGCCTTCTAATCAGGGTGGCCCCGCAAAACAAAGGTTCTGTTTTTGTTGTTCATAAATACGACCAAATCAGATGTTTTGTGGCTCGGATAACAATATTAGACAGCAGGCACGCAGTCCGGACTTAATTTTGTGCTACTTAACATACAAACAAAAATAATTAAATGAGTGTTCTGTTCCAGCGGTGAGCAGAGGCCATGGGAGATGATGAAGAGCGTTGTGAATTGTGGGTTGAGAGTGGATGTTGCATTATTATTATTATTATTATTATTATTATTATTATTACATAGTTCATTTAGATATTTATTATGGACATGTTATCTTTTTTTTTTCTTAATACAGACTCTTTGCAAGATGTGTCGTTTCTGTTATCAAGCAGGTGCATGAAAAATAGTGACAAGACAGTGTGTAATAGAAATGTTTGGGGAGATTGCTTAAATTAAGAGAAACTGGGAGAGTAACGAGATGTATATATTGAGAGAAGCAGAGGGTGTGTTTTCAAAGAGGGATAACGATTTTGAGGCTTTGAGCAGTGAGGGGCAGGAGAGAGGCCAAGAAATGCATTGACAAAGAGGAAACAGGCAGGGAAAGTATAGAGGAGAAGAGAGGATGAAAGGAAAATATAAATCGAAGGAAAAGTCGGTGAACAAAAGGATGGGAAGGAAAATAGAGAAGGAAAAAGAAGAAAAGAAGAAAGGAACAATAAATGAGGAAAAAAGAAAGAAAGAAAGAATATAATGATAAAGAACGCCAGAGACAAACAAAAGAGAATGGAGGGAATTATACAAGAGAGAAATCAATTGAAAAGAAAGAAAGAAAGAAAGAAAGAAAGAAAGAAAGAAAGAAACTACAAGGATAAAAGAAAGGAAGAAACAAATTAAATGAAAATAAAAAATAAAAATGAAACAAATAAACCAAGGCGAAAGAAATTAAAAACAAGAAACCAATTACAGGAATAAAAAGAAAGAAAGAAAGAAACCAATGACAAAAACAAATTTAATGAAAAGAAAGAAAGAAAAACTAGCGAATGAAGACTAAAGAAACAAAGAAAGAAATAAGAAAGAAACTAATTAAAAGGAAAAAGAAAGGAAAGGAAAAGAAAGTAGGATAGAGAGAGAGATCAATCAATCATTCAATAGAAGTAAAAGACAACAAAAATGAAAATAGAACAAAAGAAAAAAAGGGAAGCAAACAGACAGAAACACAAGAACAAAGAAAAAGTAAACAAATTTATAGACAGAAAGAAGGAAGGAAAGAAAGTAGTCTTCGATATAAATTATTCATCTGGCGTTTAACAAAAAAAAAGTGCTACAAAGAAATTAAGCCAATGAGAAAAGATAATGTTCAGACTTACTTTGCATTCCCTTATTTTGTGAAGACATTTTCAACTGTTTTCCTTGATAATTAGCCAAAGAATCTTAGGTACGATTTGTTTTTCTTTATTATTTTGGGGACCTGCTTAGAAATCCGTAACAGTTTAGAGTGAGGTATCAAGATTCCTAAATTGCCCATCGATCCAAAGGAATTATGGGATTTCTTGTCAGTGTCCGCAATTCGAGCGCAATCTTTTAAACATGAATAACAAAAGACAGGACGATAGATTTCTTTTTTCCTTTTTGGAACACGGATACAATTCGGTACAGACTCCCGAGAGGTTGCTTCCTCGATCACTACTATCTGAACCTCTTCATGTCTAGGATCAACCTTTATCTACCCCACATATCCTCCAACAGCACTTCCCCATTATCCCAAAGAGGGAGTTGTATTATTCGAACAGATGCGTGATACTGGTAGCAAAGACCAAGCATGTTTGTCCTTGACACACATGTAATCGCGTGGACATGGTATGTGGTGAAATCGACCATAAATAACACCCTGCCATTCTTAAGAGATGTGAACACAGTTTGTTTAGCTTCTTGTAAATAGATTATATTCATATTGTACATATTCATTGGGAATTTTTTAAACTGTTGTTTTATTCCCCTCCCCCACAGACAATGAATTGGACATATGGGGAATATTTAGGGTTTTCATAGAGACAATGAGGTATTATGGTGGATGTAGTAAGAAAGGTACGCAAGAAGATGTTGTTTTGGTGTTAGGACTAGTCTTTGTATGTTTGGGTCAGTGTTTGTGGCTAGCTAAGCTTAAAGTTAAGACAGATGAAGACCACCCTTTCCCACATTCCCCATTTTGGCCTTGTGCCACATTTTGTACTATAGTACAAATAAATATCGTGAACGCAGTACTGTGTGTGTGCGCGCGTGTGTGTGTGTAAGTAATGTAAACCGTTTCATTGAAAATAGATTTGATTACGCGTTCCATCATTCTAGGTTTCATCAGATTTGAAGCTGTTAATATAATTTTTCCAGCTTTTTAGTATCGAATTAAAGCATATAAATCTTTTACTTTCAAGCCATTCTGAAGGATTGGATGGGGATTTGCCTTCGATCCATTTCAGAAAAGGCTACAAGAATTTCTTACTTTCGAGCCATTCTGAAAATGAGATGAGGATTTACCTTTAATTTGATACAGAAAAAAGCTGGGGAAAAATATCTTAAGAACTTTTGACATAAACAAAGAATTATATAGAAAAGATACAGATTATATATTAGCGGCTTTTTTTTTTTTTAATCACTCATTTTTTTTCATCTTTAATCACGAGAAATGCCAGCTTAGGGAAAAAGTCAGTCAGTTATGTGCCATGCGTGATACACGCTTTCGATACATGACTGACGAGGCAATTTTTTTTCCCGCAGTAGGTTGTCATTTCTTTCTGCGGTAGACCAATTGCCATCCAAGGTTATAAAACCCTGTCTGTCCTGCTATTTCCCCATAGCTGATCAGGGGGAGAAGAAGAGGATTCATACCTTTCCCAAGGGTATTAGCATGTAAGTGAATGTAATGGATTCGACTGAAGGGAAAAAGTACGATGATTTATTATTTAAGTATTCACACAAATACACATACACGTATTTCTTTCTTTCGTTTTTGGATCTGGCGAGGCCTAGAAAGACGAAACGCGTAATCAAATCTAGTCTCAATGAAACGTTTACCACATGCACACACACACACAAATGTATATATAATACAGCACTACATATATATATAATACAGTACTATATATATATATAATACAGTACTATATATATATATATATATATATATATATATATATATAATACAGTACTATATATTATATATATATATATAATACAGTACTATATATATATATATATATATAGATATATATATATATATATATATATATATATATATATATATATATATATATACATATATATATATATATATTGTCATCCACAGACAGACTGTTTCGCTGTTTTACAGCTCATCAGTGTGGCTAGGCTGAATTTGCGTCAGTCCGAACTTCTCCCACTAAGCCGTCAGCGTACGGTACGGGATGAAGGTGAATTTTAGCGTGTTTATTTTTAGATTCGGATAAACACACAGTGACTGAGAGTTACTCAATTCTGTCGAAGAGTCGTGCAGTATTAGCTTAAATAGTCACTGTTTACAAATTCACACCTCAAACCAGAGGGCTCAACCGAAATTAATTTTTCAGGAGCTAATATTTTTGTCATCCACAGACAGACTGTTTCGCTGTTTCACAGCTCATCATTGTGGCTAGGATCGAAACCAGACTGAATTTGCGTCAGTCCGAACTTCTCCCACTAAGCCGCCAGCGTACGGTACGGGATGAAGGTGAATTTTAGCGTGTTTATTTTTAGATTCAGATAAATACACAGTGACTGACAGTGACTAAATTCTATATATATATATATAATACAGTACTATATATATAATACAGTATTATATATATATATAAATATATATATATATATATATATATATATATATATATATATATATATATATATATATATATATATATTATGTCATTCACAGACAGTACTGTTTCGCTGTATAGTACTAGTCTCAATGTAACGTTTCCATTTGTCAGATTTCTTATAACTTTGTCGGGATTCTATATTCTATTTTAAAAACATACCTATTATTAACTAGATTTGGGGATTTTTGACTGAAGGTTTTCATGGTATACCATATCTGATGACACATAAGATCTAACTTTTCCCCAAAATAATTGTTTTAATACCACCCTGCGTCTTATATGCGAAATTTGGTGCCCTGTAAGCTAATTTTCTTCCCAATGCTATATTTTATTACAGACGATCGCTTCTACCGAGCCCAAGTCAATAATATTACTTATCCAAACTATTATTAATATTTCAATTATTAAAGTAACGGAAAAATAATGTCTGATTAATTACTCTTAGTAACTAATCAACTAACAGAAAATTCCAAGATCAGTACGATCCACCATCATTTTGCACCAGTCACTTTCCCACCGCTCTCAGGTTGCCTCTCTGTGTCTTTTCTATAATTACTTTCATAGTAATTGTTCTGATAAGCGCTCAACTATGATACCTAGAATGTTTGAAACGCCGTAGTAGACTGACGTCGAGATCAGTTGAACTGGCTAGATGTAGCCGTAAATTCTATGCTAACATTTTCTTTTCTCGCACTTCTCACTTGTGGAACTCCCTTGCGGCCCCATGCTCTCCAGGCAACTTTAAACTGCAATGTCAATCACTATCTACTGCCCTCCTGATTACGCTTTCCTCTTACCGCTCATTATTAATAAAATAGATATGAAAAAATATTTTCATGTCAACTGTTCTGATGAGATTTTTTCTTGGTGCCTCGGCTACATGAATTTAAGCGTGCTACTAGATTGGCAATTAGGTCTCACCGCCACTTCTATTCTGACAGTTTCTTTTCTCGCACTTCGCACTCGTGGAAATCCATTCCGATTTCTTGCTTCCTTGTTAGCTACAATCTTAAAAAATATAAATGCAACGTCTATCGCCATCTTCCCCCTTCCTGAACCCTGTTCCGTTATTGTCCTTTCCTACTATAATAGTGAGTTGAGTAGTGAGTACCTGGAAACTACTGGCCTTGTGCTAGACTACGCTAAGTAAATATCGATACGGCACCTCGCTAGATTTGCAGACTATTACATCTGTATTGAATTCAATTCTCACTGAGTTCGATACCAATCAAAATTATTAATATTGTTTGGGATTAGATAGATATGATCAGACTGAGGTACAGAAAGACGAAATAGATAGATAGATAGATAGATAGATAGATAGATAGATAGATAGATAGATAGATAGATAGAAAGAGAGAGAGAGAGATAATGAGCAAACTGAGATAGATAGATAGATAGATAGATAGATAGATAGATAGATAGATATGAGCCAACTGAGATAGATAGATAGATAGATAGATAGATAGATAGATAGATAGATAGATAGATATGAACAGACTGAGATAGAGAGAGAGAGAAAGAGAGAGAAAGTGAAAACTATTGTAAAATATATAGATAGACGAATATGTTGAAGTAGATAGAAAGTGATGAAGGCATACTGAGATAGATATATAGAGACAAAAATATTGACAGATAAATAGATAGAGAGAAAGAGAGAGAGAGAAAGAGAGGGAGAGAAAGATATCAAAGTGGTTGGGCCGTGAGATCCTGCTGAAGTGTTCGATCCTCATTGGGTACCCCAATCTTCTAGCCTTTTGTCATTTTAATCTAAACTAAGTAATTATCAATACATGTTTTCGCAAATACACAGGGTGTCCTCCCAAAAAGGCAAATATATGAGTAACTCCTTGTCAGAGGCAAATGAAAATAAATAGGCTTCATGTTGAACAACAAAAGGTTTATTTATCAAATTTCGAATAAGATATTCAAAGGGATGTAGATTTTATAAGCGATTTCACAAAGCTTCTAAAATGTTCAATGTGCACACCATCTGTGACACGATACACGTCAAGTCGGTAGTCCAACTCCTGCCAAACACGCTGTAGCATGTCTTGCGTAACATTCCCCAGCGCAACAGTGATTCTCTGCTTATGTTCCTCTAGGCTTGCAGGAAGAGTGGGGATATAGACCTGTCCTTTCACATAGCCCCTTAGAAGAAATCACAAGATCTCAAGTCAGATGAACGTAGTGTCCATTTCAACAGCACATTATCATTGTCCCTGGCTCGCCCGATCCATATTCCTGGTAGATTCTTATTGAGATAAGTCTGTACAGGCAAATTAATTTTTACACATGTTGCTAAATGTTTTAGATCATTTGAGCCAGAACTGGCCATTTTATTAGACTAGCAAATGGTTATTAGACTGATGCCAATTTTGGGGGACACCCTGTATATCTAACATCTTTCACCAAACAGATCGTTCATGCAAATGAGCTCACCACGTGCCTAGTTCGAAGCTGTTGTTTTTTTATTTTTTATTTTATTTTATTTTATTTTATTTTTTGTCTTTACTCCAATATTTTCGGAAATCCTTCTTTGGATTGGATATTCTAGCCACAAAGAGCAAAAAGTCAACTTTATTCCTATCTTAAAACATATTTTGGATAATTTTTCCTGCTAACTGAACCTGCGATAGCAGCTATCACTACCGCTTCTCCTCATAGCACTGGTCTGCACCAGTAAGTTACAGATTCCTTGTTTATGTATTCAAAGATGTTCGAGACCTTCTTACCAAGTTTCAAGAAATTTCACAGTTTAGACCACGATCTCTCAAATGCGATTTTGTCGCCGTTGTCGCTTCATACTTACTCCCCAGAGGACATTAATGGACAAAGCATCGATATTGCAATTCAGAGACGGTTACAAAATCGATGGGACGAGCCGGTATTTGGGAGTGTGGGGCGGAAGCTCTGGAGATCAACTTAATGTAAAACTCGAAGTTGAGCGCCATTGTCCTAAGTTATAAACTGGCGGGAGTAAAAGTTAAGATATTCGGCGGTGTACTTTTGGCGGGAAAGTGTGACACCTGGGCGTCAAGTGTCGATCGACCTTTGACTAGTCTCCTTGGCAGGGATTGTGATTTGAGAAAGGTAGTAATTCTTAACGTTTTTATTCTTGTGGAACCCACATTATATACATACATCAATTCATAAATATGTAAATATTGGCGCATCATTACATATATATATATATATATATATATATATATATATATATATATATATATATATATATATATATATATATATAAAGTGAAAATAAACGAGAATACGACGGAAGAATATAATAATCAATTTTTTTGCTTTGCACGTTTCGCCGATTGTCCGACGTCATCAAACAGCATAATTTTATCAATATATATATATATATATATATATATATATATATATATATATATATATAGAGAGAGAGAGAGAGAGAGAGAGAGAGATAGAGTGTGTGTGTGTGTGTGTGTGTGTCATTACACCGGTACTTATAAAATACATATTAAAAACTATTTTCATGCCAACTTTTCTGAATAGATTTTTTCCCTGAAGCTTCGACCACATGAATTTAAGCGTGCTACAGGATTGGCAATTAGGTCTCACCGCCACTTCTATTCTGACAGTTTCTTTTCGCGCACTTCGCACGCGTGGAAAACCCTTCCGATTTCTTGCTTCCTTGTCACGTACAATCTTCAAAAATATAAATGCAACGTCAATCGCCATCTTCCGTCTTCTTGAACCCTGTTCCTTTATTGCCCTTTCCATACCCCTCCTCACTAAAGTTTTCTCGTTCTCTCTCACTCTCTGTGATTGCCTGCGTCTTAGTGGCTTCATTGCCTTGTTTAGGGTAAATGATTGAACAAAACCATTTCAAAGATAAAATTTAGATTAGCTAGAAAAACGGGATTTACGTTAAGTGTCTGAACATTTGTTACTTTAACAGTAAAGTAAGTAAAGTAAGTTTCGTTACAGAAATTAGATAAAATCTAAAGAAGAATCAGCAATATTATTGGCCCTGATCTGGCAGCTCTGCTGCAATCACTTTCCCACCGCCGTAATGCTGTCTCTCTCTGTCTTTTTCTATAAATACGTTCATGGTAATTGTTCGGATGAGCTCTTCGCTATGGTACCTAGACTTTCTGAATTTAAGCACAGTACTAGTCAAGATTTCATCAATTTACTGTTGAGCTGGCTAGAAGTAACCTTAAGTCTATACTAACAGTTTCTTTTCTCGCACTTCTGACTGGTGGGTCTCACTTCCGGTTCCATGCTTTCCAGCCAAATTTTACCTGTAAAACTTTAAATGCAATGTTAATTGCTATCTACTGTCCTCCTGATTACTCTTTTCTCTTCCTTCTCATCATTAATGCTTCTGTTCATAATTCGTCCACAGTCTGTAATCCCTTGTGTCTTAGTGGCTTTACTACCTTGAATGGGGTTTTATTGATTGCATTTCATGCATACAGTTTTTTTTTAAATCTAATTTCACTATAATCGTTTGTGTCAGGGGTTGGCAACCTTTTGTAGAGAGCGGATCAGAAAGCTATGCAGTCTCTGGACAGAAGGCCATGATATCAGATTTACTATTATAAATTGTCTTGACCTCAGACCGCTCCGTTCAGAAAGCTGCCTTAGTCTAGAGGTTGAAAGAAAAAAACCACGAAGTTTATATTATTTAAACAAGGTTCCTTATTTTACTGCAGGAATAACAGGATAACACAAACAACAAAAAATGCAAATTCCTTACTACAAACCAATACAGTTATAAATGGCAAATTATTTAAAGAGACACTTGTTTCTGCTTAGTGTTCGATCACTCTTCTACATCAGGTGAAATATTTGTCGATGACAGAAGCAAAACATCATCCAGGTGGTCATCACCCAAACTTGTTCTTAAACGACTTTTAGCATATTTCATTTTCGAAAAAAGTTGCTTGCAAGAATATGCGCTTCCAAATAATGATACCATCATTTTTCGCATTATTCAATAGACTTTGTACAAAACATTTCTTGTAGAAGTCAGCAGTTGATTCGGAATTTAAATTTTGATTTAATAAACCCGTCGATATGTAAATCGATTAACTCCAGCTGATATTTTTCTGTCACTTGCTCTACAATTTAATTAAGTTTGGTTTGGTTTGTTTTGTTTTACGGCATATCAACCTCAATGGGTCATTTAATGCCGACAACTTTTTTTCCTGGTAATATTTTTGTTTTATCAAAATCTATTTCTGTTAATACAAGGTAACCAAAAAAGTTATGTCCGTTTTTAAAGGAAAAAAAGAAAACGCTTCACAGTATGTGTAACTTATATTTAGTTTTCGAAGTAATCGCCATCGACATCCAGCACCTTCTGCCAACGTGTCTCCAGCTGTTCAATGCCCTTGCGGTAGAACTCGGGGGGTTTTGACGCAAAGAAGTCCGTGAGGGCTTTGCGCAAGTCTGCTTCATTGGTGAAGGATTTCCCACAAAGATGATTATCCAGGGAGTGGAAGAGGTGGTAATCGGATGGCGCAAGGTCAGGTGATTAAGGTGGATGGCACAAACTCTCCCACCCAAGTTGCTGTATGGTATCCCTGACCACTCGCGCGACATGCGGCCTGGCGTTGTCATGGAGGAAAAGCACACCTTTGCGATTCAACAGTGCTGAATCCTTCTGGCGCAATGCCTGTTGCACACGTTTCAATTGCTGCGAGTATAGGTCTCCAGTGACCGTTTGGCCCGTTGGTAGCAGTTCATAATGAACCACTTGACGACCTGTCCACCAGGCACAAACCATAATCTTGCGTGGGTATATAGGCGGCCTTGCGGTGTGAGTGACAGCATCCTGAGGAGACAACCAATGTCTGGAACGCTTGGGAGTTTCATACAGAACCCACTTTTCATCACAGGTAAGCACTCGATTGAATAAGGATGCGGTACGGTGGCGAGAAAGCAGCGATACGCAGGCTGCCACTCGTTGTCCCTTGAGGACCTCCAACAGCGTTTGCGGAACCCACTTGCTCGTTTGTACGTCTTACCTAGGCGGTGCAGGTGAAGTCTAACTGTTTCATCGGAAACGTTGAACTGTCTTGCAAGTTCACCACGCGTTAGACTACTGTCCTCTTCAATGGCCGTCATTCAAGACCTGTGGTCGTCCCCTGGTAGGCTCATCATGGAGAGATAAATCTCCCGACTTGAATTTTCGAAACCAACGCCTTGCAGTACGTTCATTCACAGCACTATCCTCAAACGCTTGACATATGCGGCGACTTGATGCAGCTGCTGATAAGACCACTTTGAAGTCGTAAAGCAAACAGCCCCGAACGAGATCTCTAGACACTTCCATCCTTATCACAGCTGTCCGGCTTATAACTGATGGCCGGGCACGGTGCACGTGTTTTTTATAACGTCTGATGTTCCTACTTCCGGCTGTCCGAATTTGAAAACAATTGCTACACGCATTTCGTATATATTTCAACTTCATTCAATGACTAATCAAAAAACGGACAGAACGTTTTTGGTTACCTTGTATTTTTTTCTTCAAAAATGTATAGCTGGTAATATTTTTTCAAAAACGTATAGCTGGTAATATTATTTTTTCAAAAACGTATAACTGGTAATATTATTTTTTCAAAAAACGTATAGCTGGTAATATTTTTTTTTCAAAAACGTACAGCTGGCAACGTTATTTTTTCAAAAACGTATTATCAGAGGCCTTGCTGTTGGACGTAGTTTATCGTCTTACCCATGACGCGGATGTAGTTTATTTTCATACCCAGGACGCGGATGTAGTTCATCGTCATACCCAGGACGCGGACGTAGTTTATCGTCTTACCCAGGACGCGGATGTAGTTTATCGTCATACCCAGGACGCTCAATTTAATTATATAATGGGTGTCCAGATGTTAAGTTGGTGGGCCGGACAAATATCCGTTGCGGACCAGATGTGACCCGGGGGCCAGGGGGGTTACCGATCCTTGGGTTACGTATTACATATAGTTTAAGCACTCATTTTGTATGAGAAGTGGACAAATTGAATGAATTCGGTCATATTTTAATCGTAGGGAACTAATAAATCATAGTACTTTCAGTACATCTTCGTCCGAATAAATTATCAGGTTGTGTCATGATTCCCGTTTTTGTTCATCAACTTTATTCTTAAAAAAAAAAAGTACAATTACACATTCAATTATATATTCGCCATTATTTGCAGTGACTTATTCCCTATTTCTGAGGCATCTCTCCAGTACCTGTTAGAATCATGTTAGGGATCGTTAGCAGCCGATGACTTAAAGAAATACAAAATTGTTCTCACAAGCACAGATCACAGCCTACCAAGGAAGGGTATTATCTATATAAAATGTATATGTGTTTGTATTCAATTATTTGCTTCTTTTTCTTGTTTTTTTTAATGAAATTCACAAAAATAACGAGGACACACGGTATTATTTAAAACCATATCTTGGGAGGCACGGTAGAGTATTTCGGCTCAGAATGAGGAATCAGAGAGTAGAGTTCGAATTCCAATCCAGTTCATTGCATTCACTTACGTGGTAATATACTTTGGAAAGTTATGAATCCAACCCTTAAAACTATGGATAAATAGTAGAACAGACTGGGTCCTATAGCCTTGGATGGCAACCGGTCTAGGAGAAGGAAAACTCTGAATTCAGAACTATGTAGCCCTAGCGAAGCACACACGATTCAGCTAAGGAAAGGGTCGTTCGCATTGACTAGATGATCCCGACTACAGCCGAAAATAAATATCTTCGATCTCCTGAACATCAACATTTTAGACCATTCCACACTTTTCTTCTATGTGATAAAAATAGTTAAAAATATATTGTTCGAGTCGGAAATACCATTTCAAGTTTTTATTCATGCTTGTCGGTTAATTTTATTTTAGCTGGGCCACATTTAACACTGTAGTTAATTATAATTTATATAATAATTAATAAATGAGAATAATGCATTTATTATGTTGACTCGTCAATAATTTCAGTTTTTGTTTTTCAAATTTATTCTTCAAAGAATTACATTTTATTCACCATTATTTTCAAAGAAGAATTTCATTTTATTAACCATTATTTTCAGAGGCTTGTTGTTGGCTTCTCAGGCAGTTCGTCGATACCTTTTGATTATAATTCCAAACGTTTTGATGGGAAAAGTTTTTGGCGAATTCTTCATTCTGCTTTTCAATAGAGATGGTTTTTCCCCATCAAAGCGTTTTAGTGGATAGGGCAGAACAGACCAACCGAATTCCAAAAGTTTTCCTGTGTTGTCCTTGCTGTATGCAACCTTATGTTGTCATTAAAAACAATGTTATTTCCTTGAACCCGCTGTGTACGTTGCAATTCCTAAGATATATTCGTGTAGTCCAATTTTATTCTTAACAACCACGTAGGATTCGTAGCTTACAATTGCTTACTAAAAACCGAAATTAGTTATGACCTAACCTAATAGAACATCTTTCAACCGATGAAGAAATTAATGAAACATAATCAATAATTGTTGAACCTAATCTTGATCTATAAAAACAATGGAAGCTGCCGTATATTTGACGCAAGTGCTTTTCAGGTAATGTTATGAACATGATTTTAATTAAAACGTTCTTGATAATAAAAAAAGCGCCCATGATTAAAAAAAAGAAGTTGTTTTTTTACTTTCAAAGCTAATCTTCTGTTCTTGAAAATAGCCTGGGATAGTTAGAAACGTTCGAATACATACATACGACCATTCTTTACATACGACCATTCTTTACATAAGAACATTTTTTACATTAGATCATTGTTTACACACACAGCAGCTGAACATACATTACATAAAAAGAAAACAGAAGAAAATTACTAAAAATATTCAGAATATACCTTCTCGGTGATCTTAAATAAAAACTAATTAAATGAAAAAAAGGTTGCCGAATTACAAATAAGATAGATAACAGACTTAGATAGATAGATAGATAGATAGATAGATAGATAGATAGATAGATAGATAGATAGATAGATAGATAGATAGATATGAACTGAGATAGATAGATAGATAGATAGATAGATAGATAGATAGATAGATAGATAGATAGATATGAACTGAGATAGATAGAGAGAGAGAGAGAAATAGAGAGATAGAGAGATATGAACTGAGATAGATAGATAGATAGATAGATAGATAGATAGATAGATAGATAGATATGAACTGAGATAGATAGATAGAGAGAGAGAGAGAGAGAGAAATAGAAAGATAGAGTGATAGAGAGATATGAACTGAGATAGATAGATAGATATGAACTGAGATAGATAGATAGATAGATAGATAGATAGATAGATAGATAGATAGATATGAACTGAGATAGATAGATAGATAGATAGATAGATAGATAGATAGATAGATAGATAGATAGATAGATAGATAGATATGAACTGAGATAGATAGATAGAGAGAGAGAAATAGAGAGATAGAGAGATATGAACTGAGATAGATAGATAGATAGATAGATAGATAGATAGATAGATAGATAGATAGGGTCGGATAAATCTATAAATGCGAAAGTTGAAATCGAAAAATAAATCACTTGAACATTTATCTATCTACTTAGAAAAAATATGATAAACTGGAAAATTTTGTGACGCGTTTCGTCCGTTAGGATTTCATCGGACTGGGTTTTGTTGACGTTGCCACGTCTACACATGCGCACGAAACTAGAGACGCAGGTATTTTCAAAATCTTTTGATAGAAATATTTTTGATATATACAATTATACAAAATTATATATAGTTATATCTATCTATCTATCTATCTATCTATCTACCTTTGTATATTTGGATATGTGCGTGTGCGTATGTATATTTTAATTCATTGACAGACCTCAAAATAGTTTCACAAAATTTAATTTAAAATCTGTTCTGTTTACTACTGTAAAATTTACGAAAACTTCAATAAAATCTTATAATTATCTTTCTTTTAGATTTAAAATGTTTTTTGTTTTTCTCGTCTCTAAATTTATTATTTTATTTCTTAGTCCAGAATAGGGGTTGCCCAATCCGAACATTAGGTAATGTACGATTCCAATTATTTCACACTAAATCAAAGTGTGTACGTATGTGTGTGGGTTTCTTGTTCATGAAATGATACAAATTCAATGGCACAATTATCCCTAGACATGGGCAGTGGAACGAGAACAGTCTACGTCCATAGATTAAATAAAGGATTCAGTTCAACATTCCCTGTAGGTTATCCAGATCGATATACACCCGAGAAAGGCCGGAGCACACAACGGCCGAAATGTTGTGATAAAAACAAAGATGGGGACAATATTCCCAATATAAATAGCGAAAACAATATAGGATCTAGGAAACCTTAGTACAGAAGCGATTATGCTAACCCTGCTCGCCAGCGCTGAAACTACAAACCCCGCCCCACGTACAAAAGGAAGTACATATTTTTCATAAAATGGGTTTCGGGCGGACATGCAATGCACAGAGTTCAGGCTTTGTAACTCGTATACTAGAGTTGCATCGTTAAATACCCATATTTGGAAAGCTTCTAATTGTAAGAGCTTATCGATTCTAAAGGCGTTGGTAAATTAGTATTTATATAAGATTCTGCTGGACATATACTGGGGGTCATTTATCAATTGTTATTAAATATTAAAACGATACCCAAGAATTACTACACATTATCAATTGGAAAATATATTTGATAACTCACATGTAAAAACCTTTTTAGTAATTATAAGAACTTAATATAAAATGGCGTCGCTTTTAAGTGTGTAGGTGAACTAGTATACATATAAGATCCTACTGGACATAGACTGGGGGGTCATTAATCTATTGTTATTAAATATTAAAACGATACCCAAGAATTACTACACATTATCAATTGGAAAATATATTTGATAACTCACATGTAAAAACCTTTTTAGTAATTATAAGAACTTAATATAAAATGGCGTCGCTTTTAAGTGTGTAGGTGAACTAGTATACATATAAGATCCTACTGGACATAGACTGGGGGGTCATTAATCTATTGTTATTAAATATTAAAACGATACCCAAGAATTACTACACATTATCAATTGGAAAATATATTTGATAACTCACATGTAAAAACGTTTTAGTAATTATAAGAACTTAATAAAATATGGCGTCGCTTTTAATTGTGTAGGTGAACTAGTATACATATAAGAGTCTACTGGACATAAACTGGGAGATCATTTATCAATTGTTATTAAATATTAAAACGATACCCAAGAATTACTATATATTATCAATTGGAAAATATATTTGAAACTCACATGTAAAAACCTTTTTAGTAATTATAAGAACTTAATAAAAAATGGCGTCGCTTTTAATTGTGTAGGTGAAGTAGTATGCATATAAGATTCTACTGGACATAAATCAGTGGATGGGTTATTCTGCTGTCATTAAATAATAAATTTATATACTAGAATTTCTTCTATGTGTCGTGTTCCTTCAGGACGTGGGCGATCATATCTCTCCACAACTTCCTATCTTTTGTAACTCTTGGCAATGTTTGTCTTTTTATCATCCATCGCACTATCGTTCTATCATACTTTCAATCTTTAAACTGGTTATTTATGTGGACTGCTGCCTCCCACTGCCCCTGTGAGTTTCAAATTCGCCAAGCCTTCATTCTTCATTATACGTCCAAGAAATGTCAGCTGCCTTTTTATGATTTTGTCTGTTGGCGTTCTATTCGTTTCTATTTTTCTGTAGACTAATTCGTTGCTCACGCGCTCTGTCTATGGTATCCTCCAGTAGAACCATATTTTTGTTACCTCCAGACTTCTTTTCTTCTGTGAGGAAACTGCATGTTTATAATTGGAAATTTTATTTTAAGGTTCATACGCGTAAACCTTCTAATAATAGTAAGAACCGAACAAAAATATACCGGCATTTAGGCGGCATGGGTAAACGAGTAAATTAAGAACACTGGGAATATGGTAAATTAAGAACACTGGGAATACGGTAAATATTCTGAGCACGTTCTTTTTCGTTGTTTCTATTCTGCGTTATCTTGCAAAATATTCTTTTTTAGGAAGAATCTTTCAAGATTTTCCTTACTTTTTTTCCTATTATATTTTCTTTGACCTTTTACTTCTTAATAATCTTTTTGAAACTATAATTTTTCATTTTTTATTCTTCAAGTGTTTTTTTCTTCAATTTATATTTCTACTTTTGTAATCTGCCTCTATTTTAGCTCCTTCTTTCTGGAAGTTTCATGTCCACCCCTCCCTTTTTCTTTATCTCCTTCTATTATTTGTTTCGTTTTCTTTCTTTCTTTCTTTTTTCTTTTTTTTCTTCCTTTATTTTTATAACATTCGCGAAAATGACGGGAACACTCTGCATAATTTAAAACCATATCTTCGATCCCCTGCCCTGAAGATCAACTTTTGGGATCATTTCACACTTTTCTTCCATGTGTCAAAGACAGTCTGACAAATATTGTTCGAGTCGAAAATACCATTTCAAATCTTTATTCAAGCTTGTCGGTTAATTTTATTTTAGCTGAACAACATTTAACACTTTAGTTAATTATAATTGATATAATAATTAATAGATAAGAAAATACATTTATTAGGTTTTAGTCGTAAATAATTTGGCTGTGAAATTTATTCTTCATAGAATAAAATACAATTGCATTTTATTCAATTATAAATGCGCCCTCATGTGCAATAACTTGTTACCGCTTATCAGGGAGTTCTTCATTAGCTTTTGAGTAAAATTTCACATGTTGGAAAAGGTTTTCGGCGAATTCTTGAATCTGGTTTTCAATAAAATATTTTATACATCAAAAACTTTGCAGTGATCGAAAAACTTAATAATCGGTTGGTGCAAAATGAAATATGGCGAATGGTGTAGAACAGACCAACCGAGTTCCAAAAGTTGTATTGTGTTGTTTTTGCTTCATGCATCTTTGCGTTGTTACAGAAGAGAAAAACATTGTTTGTTTTAATCCACAATGTACTGATAAATAACATCGGAAAACTTTTAGTCGGTGAACATTTTAGTTATCGATGGTAATAATTATAACTTTAGTTATCTTCTGTCTTTATTTCTTAGATGAGGTATTGTAACTACTTATTTACATTGTTTGGAATGTTGTCCTCATCTTTATTGTCATATTCACGACGTTTCACGTTGTACGCTCCGGCCTTCTTCAGGATCTGTTTATATTTCTGAGATTAGGTATTGTAACTATTTAAACTAATTACATTGTTCGGACTGTTGTCCTCATTTTTATTGCCATATTCACGACGTTTCACGTTGTCCGAGTTCGAAAAAGTTGTTGGAGCTGGCATGGCAGGAGCCTCGATCACTAAGGTTGCTGAACTGTCTGGTTTTTCAAGAGCTACCATATCAAGAACTATGACGAAATCCGAGAAACGGGGTAAAACCTCTAGCATGCATAGCAATTCGGGCCTGACTTGCAAACGTACTGTCAGGGACCGACGTGCATTGAAACACAATGTGGCAAAAACTCATCGGACTACTGCGGCCAAAGTGACTGCTGAGTTGAATAATCATCTGAATAGTCCAGTTTCTACTAAAACTGTTCGTCGTGAGCTCCATAAGTCTGCATATCATTGAAGAGCCGCCGTAAGGAAACCTCTTCTCTCCACTCGCAACATTCAGAAGAGGTTGAAGTGATGCAGAGATCACAATGCCTGGTCTGCAGACCAGTGGAAGCAAATCATATTCTCAGACGAGTCCAGTTTTTCTCTTTTCCCAAATTCAGGGCGAGTTTATGTGTGGAGGCAGCCCAAAGAAGTTTACAACCCTGACTGCCTTCTTCCAACAGTGAAGCATGGAGGTGGATCAGTGATAGTTTGGGCCGCCATATCATGGAAATGTCTCGGTCCAATAGTTGCCCTGCATGGTAGAATCAACAGCAAAGATTACCTGAACATTTTGGGAGATCATGTTCATCCAATGGCCCAGACTTTATTCCCTGATGCTGAGCGCATCTTCCAAGACGATAATGCTCCAATACATACCGCTCAAATGGTTAAGAATTGGTATGAAGAGCATGAAAGTGAGCTAGAACACATGGAGTGGCCTCCCCAATCTCCAGATATCAATATTATTGAACATTTGTCGTGCATTTTGAAACGACAAGTTAGGAGCCGCTATCCTCCACGGTCGTGTCTTAAAGAGCTGGAGCAGGTGTTAATGAAAGAATGGCTGAAAATTTATCTGGATAAAATCAGGAAGCTGTCTGATTCCATTCCTAGACAGATTAAAGCTGTATGTGAGGCTAAAGGAGGACCAACTCCATATTAAATAAATTTTCTTTGAATTTAACAAGTGTTTCAATTATTTTGTCCAACCCCTGTATGCTGGAACAGAAACCTTTATTTATATCACGTGAGTAGATTGTTCTTGTTCCACGTGCCATGCCATTGCTGGATATCTCAGTTTTCAGATAATTTCCTTTAGTAACTCAACTCTCCAAGATTTTTTTGTTGTTGTTGTTCACATTCTGCTGCGGTCAGGTATTGAACTCACAACTGTTTGGGTCAAGTCACTTTTGGATTACTTCAAGCAACGCTTTTATCCACTGGGTCATGTGTCTTTAGAAACATCAGCCTACAATGGCCGAAACGAATATGACAATAACGACGAGGACAAAAGTCCCAACAATATAGTGTAAATCTAGTTTTCAAATAACATCATTTGATGTATATCAATAAGTGATTTTATTAATTTTAACTTGCGCACTATATGGTCTTAATTGAAAGGCGATGCCCTTCGTGACCGGGTGGGTCTAAAACACGTAGGATTTAACGACTTTTTCTCCTACAAAAGGAGACGTTTGATCCGACGTGCTTATACCAACTCATCTCTGGAGTACGATCAAGCAAAATTGAATAGTGGCTTATAAACTTTGGCATTGAAGTCAACACCAAGCGACGATAGTCTGTTTCATGCTTGAACGCAATCTCCCGGCAGTGTGTTGTGTTTTGGACCGACTATTTATATTTATATATGCTGGTCAGTGGTGCATTGTGGTTAGTAATGTCTGTTGTTCAAACGCTAATCATAACTTTAAAATTTGAAATTCTTACCACGTTAGAGTTTCCTAATAAAATGCTAGTTATAATGTTGTTGTTTTTTTATTCTTAAATATCATTCTACATACATATTTAACTATACGCATATATGTATACATCTACAAGTTTTTCTTATTTTATATTCGTAGGGATAATTCCAAAGAGGATATTAATCCAAGGAGAGGTTAACGTAAGAACAGAGACACATAATAATAATAAATGCAGACGATCCTTAAAAATCCATTCGGTCTGAAGAGATGAATATTTTTATATATTCATGAAATAAATTATAACCGAATGGATTTTTAAGGATCGTCTGCATTTATATATATATATATATATATATATATATATATATATATATATATATATATATATATATATAGCAAGTACACACACATATATATATATATATATATATATATATATATATATAGCAAGTACATATATGAAAAGAACAGGTGTTCTTTATAGTGGACCTTGATTTCACAGTGGCTATTCAAACTCTTGCTTAACTGGGGGGCAGCAATATATTGCTTACGACCTGTAACAAGATTAAAAAATCCTGAGGAACAGACAAACGATGATTCAACCTCAAAGTTACAGAAAAGTGAAGTGAATCACTCGATAATTTTTTTTAATTTAAGTGAAAAAAAAAAAAGAAAAAGTGATTATAATTTCAATGATGCAGACGACAACGAAGAAGGGAATCCATTAAATAGACAGAGCAGTAAGATGCTGGGTTTCAGCAGAGGACTTGGTGCAGGGGAAACTCAAAGGGAGATAACTCCACGCCTAGGAGATGGCTTCATCTGTAGTCAGTCCACGTTGTCCGTCGAATTGATAGCCCTACGCTGATAAATTGAGACAGTTATTGTCGGTCCCCAGGGAAAAATGGCCACAAATTGCAGCTACAGGCCTCTCATTAGTTTATCATTAGGGGTGAAGGATACTTAGTTTGGGGGTCCGTCGAGAAAAAAAAAATAAGGGGGGGGGGGAAGTGTCTGAAATGAAATGAACAAGAGTGGAGTGTGGAGGCATTCGTTGAATACTAAATAGAAGATGGATGGAAGAGTTAAGGGAGTGAAAATACTGGGAGTAGATGATTGTAGTGGGAGGGAGTTGGTGGGGACAAGAAGAATGTGTGTGTACAGAAGGGGAACAGGTAAATAGCTTAAAGAGAGAGGACGGTGTTTATGCTGGGAAAGTAAGACGTAATAGGAATATGTAAGAAAAAACGAGAGAGAGAGAGAAATTGAGACAAGGAGAGAGTTTGTGCGAAGGGGAGAAATAGAAACGATAGGAAAAGATAGAAAGAAAAGATGTCTGGTAGAGAAAGAGAAACTGGAAAGACGTAAAAAATGGAAAAGAAGAAGAAATCAAAGAGAAAGAGATAGGGTAAAAAAAAGGGAGACTCAGAAAAAGGGACTCATTAAAACTGGGGTCACAGGAAAACGTAATGAAAAGGGAAAAAACAAGCTACGAAAGAGAGACATTGTGAAAAAATACGAAGGACGAAAATGATTGTTATCAGCTCTGAAAATGGAATCATCTATCCGGGTTCAAAATCTAACCGAGCGTGCTACATATTCGGAAAAGCCATAAATCTATATCCTCTTTCCAACCGACCAGGAATGGGTTAAATTTCAAATTAAACTGTTCTCTATAGTCCTGGGTGGCAGCCAATCTATGA
>OZ038502.1:78454666-78499666 GCA_964036315.1 Acanthosepion esculentum
TCCAAGTGAGACCATAGCCAATATCGTCTAACTTGAAGGCTCGCCTTAGTCACGGACACGTGACCATAGAGTTCATCGGTGAAATCGTCCACCACGGCCGTTGATTTCAGTATAGGAGGTTCACCGCCCAGTTCATACGCTATTTGTTTTGAATCCTGCTGGGTGCCTAGCCACATTGCTCACTAGAAAAGCCTGGTGGGGAAATCGGTTTTGTCGCCGATGACCCGATCATGTGAAAGGTATGCCAGATTCTAAGTCCCTGACGAAGACTAATTTATTTTTATTGTTATTTCTTTCAAAAGACTACATAACCAAGACAAAATTCACAATACTATAAAAACACCATCAATCAAAATTTATTAAACTTACTTTTGCCTTCAACAGAATCGCAGGGAGGCAACCTAAATTCCAGTTCCGTAATAGCCAGTTAAATAGCGCCTCATAACTAATTATATTCGTCCCCTTCATTATAGATCATTTTCTGTCTGCAGCCCAAGTGATGAATCCTTCACCAAGTAAAGGGTTGTGCCGGACATTCTGCATCCGAATGAAGTCAACATTAACAAAAAGAGGAGTCCATGTCAAATGTTCTGGATATCGCGTAAGTCTTTCTTTTTGTTGCGGTTATCTCCCCTGTTTTAAAATTGATGATATTTTATTGAGACATTAACGTTTGAAAGATGCCCACGAAAATGAGTCCATCCAAATTTATTTTGGTAATGTCATGGAGTGGTCTAGTTTCTATATTCGACTCTTTTTGCAAGACAAACTCTTGTGTTCATATATTCTTTATTTAAATTCCTAAAAGTCTCGCCTGTGTAATTCTGGTAATTTTAGTAAATTTTATAGTTTGAATTTAATTTAATTGCAATTTATAGTGTAGATTTAATTTTATTAAATGTTATAGTGTCAATTTAATTTTATTATATTTTATAGTGTAAATATTGAGGGCTACAAATGTTAAGTGCTCTTAAAACGAAGCCGATAGTTATTCCGGATTTATTTTGTTATTATGGGGTATATAGAAGTTTATGAGATCATTTTTATTGGTGGGTTTTTGATAGACGTTTAATTTTTTTATCATTATTAGTACCATTTAACATATGATCGAGGAAATTTAATGTATTGTTTATTTTTGTTTCATAGCTAAATACGATTGTATGTTCGATGTTTTTCATTAATTTACAAAATAGTATGTGAATGTTACAAGAAATGCACCGGTGAAACATCTCGTAATCAAAATAAAAGATTATATAAGCACAAATTATACATCTTTACAAAATGATGCACTCAGTACGTCACCGGTTCTTCATTACATGCCTGACTATAATTTTAACAAAAAGAATGCGGTTTTATTCAAAAGCGAAAATTATTTATTAAGGCGAAAATGTATTGAGAGTACACTAATTTGGGAATCTTCCACGGTAGATTGACGACTAGGATCAAATAACGTCTAAAAATTAATACAATATGGAATTAAAAAAAAACGGAAATTTGAATAAGATCGGCTGCGTTAAAGTTTAAAATGAAAGTTGATCGTCCATGTATCATAAATATTTGCATGCAAAAATGTACCCGGTGTTTATTATATTTTTCTTCTCTCTCTCTCTCTCTCTCTCTCCACACACACACACACACCCAAACACACACACACACACACATATATATATATATATATATATATATATGTGTGTGTGTGTGTGAGCGTAAACATACACCACACGGCACAAAAATTAGCGGTCCTCACTCCATACGTTAAATTATAACATTCAGATGAACATAGCAATTTTGTCTTTGGAAATAATGAACACTACATTTTTGTCTTAAGAACACAATGATGACATTGTATTAACGTCGAAAATACTCGGAATAAAACAATATGTATCAACACGGTAATTTTCTCTCTTCTTTTAATATCGACACCAAAGAGAATATGAACGGATCCTATTGAAAATAAGCAGACAAGACTCGTCTAAATAATTCAATGAAACTTGCCTCAACACACACACACACACACACACACACACATATATATATATATATACATATATATATATATATATATATTGTGTGTGTGATAGTTATAACTCTGAGTTAATAACTATAAACCTCCTTACAATTATATATGCAAAACATACTCGTAAAAATGAGAAACAGCAAAACGTGGTAAAAACAAAACGAGTATTGTGTATTATCTTGTTGGAATGTGGTTTTGGAGACACAAGAGGCCGTAATATTGAGTAAAATCGTTAGTTTAGGGACAAATGTAGATTAAATATGGATCGAAATACGACAGAAGGATAATATAAGAAATAAGTAAAGTGTATACAGTCTTTCTCGTAAGTTTATTTATATTTATACATACATACATACATACATACATATATATATGTGTGTGTGTGTGTGTGTGTGTGTGTGTGTGTGTGTGTGTGTGTGTGTGTGTGTGTGTGTGTGTGTGTGTCCAGATAAGCTAGTTGGGAAATACAAGAAGTGCATGGGGTTTTTTTCCTACTTCGAATTTTTGTTAAGTGCTAAGAGATAAATGTCACTATTATGGCCTGAAAAAAAATTTGAAATTTTCGCTGACGCTCTTGGCCTGTCCGTGTTTATTTGTCCGATAATGAGAATTTTACGTTCGAATCTCAACATGGCCGATTTGTTGGGAAGGTGACTTCTTGATGTGATCGGTCTGGTGAAGCGATCGCAACCGGCTGCAGCTTTAGAAAGTGCCTGAAAAGCCATGCAACGAATGAGTAAAAATTCGTTATATGGAATTGTTCGACGATGGATGCGCTAGCACGTGGTCACAAGTCATCATGACTGAGGCTTATAGGCGTACTGGCCTTGTTCAAACTACGCTTTGGTACAGAAACTGCAACGCTAAACCTAGTTGCAGTATAGACCTGCACAGCCAAGTTGCAGTATAAACCACAGATAGACTCTGTAGGTCAAATTTCAAGTTGGCAGTGACCGACCACTTGACCGACCACTTGAAATATGACTTAAGTATATTAAAGCTCAGCCATTTATTATTATTAAGCACTTTTTTTCCAGTGTGTAATCTTAGGCACACTCTTTTGGGAGCTGCTATATATATATATATATATATATATATATATATATATATATATATCTTATGCCGTATTTCTTGTATACTAATACACATTTTTTCCTGAAAAATGTCCTAAATATTCAAACTTCATCTTAGTACTGAAAGTCAAGCTGTAGAAATACATGCAATCACTATCCCCATGCATAAAATATAAGCCTACAATTATTATTCGCATGTAATAAATAATGTATATCCCGTTAGTATCTTACCATATATATTGTTCGTTTGTTTTCGAGTATTGATGATAACCAGTGCGCAGCTTCCCGCCAGTAGTGTAAGCAAGACGTGGAAACAAGTAAACAACAAAACAAGTATTATTTATCATTTGGTTGTTAAGCAATGTTGGAGACATTATCTATCTATCTATCTATCTATCTCTACATTGTCTATCTATCTATCTCAGTCTTTACATTATCTATCTCAATCTCTACATTATCGATCTATCTATCTATCTATCTATCTCTACATTATCTATCTATCTCTACATTATCTATCTATCTATCTATCTCTACATTATCTATCTATCTCTACATTATCTATCTCTACATTATCTATCTATCTCTACATTATCTATCTATCTCAGTCTTTACATTATCTATCTCAATCTCTACATTATCTATCTATCTATCTATCTCTACATTATCTATCTATCTCTACATTATCTATCTATCTATCTCAGTCTTTACATTATCTATCTCAATCTCTACATTATCTATCTATCTATCTATCTATCTATCTCTACATTATCTATCTATCTCTACATTATCTATCTATCTATCTATCTCTACATTATCTATCTATCTCTACATTATCTATCTCTACATTATCTATCTATCTCTACATTATCTATCTATCTCAGTCTTTACATTATCTATCTCAATCTCTACATTATCTATCTATCTATCTATCTCTACATTATCTATCTATCTCTACATTATCTATCTATCTATCTCAGTCTTTACATTATCTATCTCAATCTCTACATTATCTATCTATCTATCTATCTCTACATTATCTATCTATCTCTACATTATCTATCTATCTATCTCAGTCTTTACATTATCTATCTCAATCTCTACATTATCTATCTATCTATCTCAGTCTTTACATTATCTATCTCAATCTCTACATTATCTATCTATCTATCTATCTATCTATCTCTACATTATCTATCTCTACATTATCTATCTATCTCAGTCTTTACATTATCTATCTCAGTAAATACATTATCTGTCTGTCTCAGTCTATTCCTATCTATTTCAATACGTTCATCGCCTTTTTCCCCCACTTATCAACGCACGCACGCACACGTACACACACACACGCACGCGCGCACACAAACAAACAAACAAATATAACACACAAACACCTGCTATTTTTGGCACTTTATTTATTTATTATTTCTCGATCTTCTTTTTCCTGAAACAAAAAAAATACAGGTTGTACATATAATGGCCTCCCTTCGCAGTCATATGAGTTTCCCAATGAGCCGCAAGCACCCGCCATCTTTACTTGGTTTGGTTGGCATGGCCATTGCATTGCCACCACCCACCATAACAGAACTCCGCATAGACAGTGACATTTTCATCACCCGACTGAGTCCCGAATTCCGTGTTCTCTACTGCGAACCAATGTAAGTATAAAAATCCATAAGAGAGGATGCAACTTCGAGAAACATACTGGTTAAACCAAGCACATCGTATGTGTAAATCATTTATAATCATTTCAATAGCATTCTTCTGTCAGTAACGCTTAAACAAGACGGTGCTGAAAAGTTCCCGGCCAGATTCACTTTAAAAAAATCCAACAACATCAGATTTTTCTTTTACCTTTTTTTTTAGTGTTTCTTGGTCGAACTGAGAACTTTTCCGCAACAATTATATTGATCACTGATCACTGAATATTCCTTTCGACACGCTGAAAACACCGGTTCTTGTTCCATCGTCGAAGTTAAGCAGCATCGACCCCAGTCACTATTTAGATGGGAGTCCGCTTAGGAACACCGTGTACTGTAAGCGAACTCCTACAATTCGAAATACGTTTCGGCTTTTAACAAACCGCAAAACCGGTTCAGTTCGGAAGTCCCTGACGGTTACCCGGATCGACATATACCTGATGAAAGCCGGAGGAACACTGCGGCCGAAACGTTGTGATGATAATAATAAAGATAAGGACAATAGTTCGAATGTAAATAGTATAAAAAAATATCTCCTCATCCCAGAAATTCAGATAGAAAGCGATTAAGGCTTGATAAACCACAAAAAATAAATTAATCAATCCTAATTTTCAATGCATTTCTCTGGTAACACTGTATACAATACATTTACATGATGTGTCCAATAATTTTATTCTGTCAGTAACGCTTTATGATAATGTCTAAATATGACTATCATATTGTCTATGATAATGACCACTGACAATGACTTTCTTCTGAGGTTTTCAATACATTTTTGTTGTAAAATAGTAGTTTTTGTGGTGGGTGTATCTGTTTCACCCCATGCAATGGAGAAAAGCCACTAAGACACAAGAGTTACTGGGTAAGGAAAAATTAGGAACAGAAACGTGAGCAGAAAAAGGAAAGAGTAGTTAAGAGGACATTAGATAGCGAATGATATTGTATTTCAATTTTTGAAGATTAAAGTTGGCTGGAAAGCATGGAGTTCCACAAGCGAGGAGTGCGAGAAAAGAAACTGTTAGCATAGAATTTACGGTTACATCTAGCCAAATCGACTGTATATTGATGAGATCTCGACGCCAGTATAGTATTGCGCTTAAATTCAAAGCGAAAAACTCATCCGAACAATTACCATCAAAGTATTTGTAGAAAAGGCAGAGAGAGGAAACCTTATGGCGATGCGAAAGTGACTGAAGCCGAGACGCCAGATCAGGACCAATAATATTGCTTATTCGTCTTTGATTTTATCATGGAGCTCAAGGTAAATAGGAGCACTAAACCATACACCCTTGTGCAAATTAATTGAAACAACCGCTTTAGTTTCCTTTATTTCGCCATACGGTCAGTTTTAGACCCACTGGAGTGACAGGGTGTAATTGATTTCTATTTGTTCCTCAAATTAGGCCATTTGCAGTGATGTGCAATAATATGAATCTATTTTCGGGTTATATGATGAAATTTGTTTAGCCTTGAGAAATATTGCGTCATCCGTGATTGCATCAGATTTTTATCACGCTCAAACACTATTGCCTTGTCTCTCGATTAGTTGTCCTACGGCCATTGTTTGCTATGGACGTTACTCTAAGGAAGCGTACGAAAATTATAACGCTGCACGAACACATTAGGAAGCCTTACTAGGGAGCAAATCAAACTACTATAGACTGGCCTGGAAACACCCCTGATTTAAATCCAATGGAGAATATGTGGTCAATCTGCAAGGAACGACTCCGTTAATACGAAGTACTAACATGTGCACTGGGTCATGTTTCATTGGAAAATACGGAAAAAAATAATAACGGAATTATTCATTTTGTTTCAATTAATTTGCACAAGAGTGTATGTGGCAGCAATATTCTAAGCATGGACGAATGGTAGACTTATAGATATGTAAGATAGATTCTCGAGAGAAAAATTTTCTTGCGCGACACAGTGAACCAACTTTCATAGCAGCTGACCTAGCAATAGATTCAGTTATTTTTTTTTTAATTTTCGTATTTTCTAATGTGACATTAATTTTAAAATAACGTTTGCCTCCTTTTTATTCTTAAGATGTTTTATATAATGTTTCTTATTTTCTTTCACAGAATTTCGGACATGATGGATCTAACTGCTGAAGACATGACCAACAAAATTCTCTATGAGTTCTGTCATGCTGGGGACCTTCAGAAATTACGCAAATCACACGTAGATAGTAAGTAACAATTAATTTACTTCAAATGTATAAACTTCATTTAGTAAGTGCATTTCCATCTTTAATGGCTACCAATTGATACCGTAACAATAGTTACATATCTTCATTTATTTTGGAAGTGGGCCAAAAGTGTGAGACAATCAGTGAGGAAATAACTCTCTGCAGTAATAATAGTCTGTAAAAATAGCTCGTCAGCCACTACTCCCGAATAAATATAGTAACATTTAAGCGTGCAAGTAACGAGGAATTTTAAAGGAAAATGGAAACAAAAAAGTTACTTCTATTTAGAATCAGAAAGAGACTGTCGAAATTTCTGGAACACATGATGAGGAAATGTTGTAGCATACCTACGGACGAAAATGGGTGTGCCCCCATTCCCATAAATACAATAGTGAATACTGTACGTGGTCTAGAATTGAAGATTCGTCTTCAACTGTGCTGGTCAAACTCTCTGCCTCCGGTCAGAGATGATCTCCAAACGAGGCTATGTCGAAGGGCAGAGTCTCGTCTCGAGAAACAGCTACCCGACCCCGTTTTTTACGGGGAATATTTGGCCGAACCTACGGGCTCGGATACCCCACATTAAATTCGGCCTTGTGCCACATCTGACTGTGTGGGACGGTTGGTAGATATCCTAGAATTGGAAATTCATTGTGGAATTCACTTGACTCACTTCTAGCAGTTGACTACTTCTACGCGCCGCTGGCGAATCTTATATGTGTTGTTCTTGTCCTAAGTATTATCGTTCATTACCAACCTTCGTGTTATTATTCTATTCAATACCCTCCCCTAGGTTACAACAGGAAAAAAAAGGCTTGGAAATTATGATACTCACATGACATATCAAAGACAGAAGGGACAGTGGGAAACAGCGAGTAGCAAAACAGGGACAGAGCATGATGATAAAAATACAAAGAACTACAAAGGATAGGAAGTTGTAGAGAGCCATGATCTTCAACGACAAAGAGACATGGTACATCGAAGAACCATCAAATATGCATGCAGCCTAAATAAAACTACTCACAAGTCAGTAGCAAGTGGTTAACGATCATCTTCTAGGTGCTGGAAGATGTGGAAAGCCATGATCGCTCACGTCATAAAGAAGTCCTCTCAAATCCTATTAGTTTTTGCCTCATGAAAAATAGTCTTTATGAACTCATATTTTTCGATTTTAAAATAAAGTACTAAATCTTTTTGTCACTGCTAGGGTCACTTCTTTAGACATTAAAAATAAGTAAAGTGGATTATAGCTTAAAATGTAAACAAGGATGAAGCTTATACTTAACATCAGTAAAGGGCAGCTGAAGTTTCTGGGACACGTAATGAGAAAGGAGGGCCAGGAAAATCTGATACTCACAGGTCGAATAGAGGGAAAGAGAGACCAGGGAAAACAATACATGACATACCTAGCAGGCCAAGTGGATGACAGAACATGGCCTGGGAGAAGAAAATATTGTAGAACACGACATAGTGAACCAACCTTCTTAGCTGCTGGGTTAATAATTGATTCAAAACACTCTTTCCATTTCGTGTCCGGAGAAAACGTTTGTCCTCGAAGGCGTAATGAGTCAGTGTTCTGGAGGTTAGCATCCGCCATTCTGATGGAAAATAAAAAGTGTTCTGTTAGATGATTAAATAAAGCATTTCATTTTTGTAGCGTTAAAATTAATCAGTGGTCCCTTGAAATGTAACATTCAAAAATGTATAGGTATAGCTAATCACTATTGATTGCGTTACTGACAAAATTTAGTCGTTGATAATGATGGAAACAGTCGCAAGTAGTCGTACAAAAACATGAACTTTGACCATTTTATACCGAATTTTGATCTACATATGCAAGTTGTAAATTTATTTGAATTAAAAAAAAATCCTTATTAAATTTTAAACTGCCTTTCTTCTCATCAGTCGTCACTATTAACATAACTTATTTTGAAAGTAGGCCTTGAAGACGTAAATATGGAATTTTAAAACTTAATAAAGGTCGTTTATTCTTTTGAACGTGAGTAGAGGTTTATTCCGTGTCTCCTGTTAGGATTGGGTTACCGATTTTTGCTAAAGTTTTCTCATTCTCTTTCACTTCTAGTAGATCCATGCGTCTTCGTGGTATTATCACCCTGGTTGATTAATATATATATATATATATATATATATATATATATATATATATATATATATATATATATATATATATATTCGAAAATTGTGAAAATGCAATAAGAAATTAAACAGAAAGAACTTGACAGTTGATTTTAACAACTTGTTCTTATCTATGTATCTATATATATATATATATATATATATATATATATATATATATATATATATATATATATAAATATAAAGAGAGAGTTATTTTTATTGAAATATATACATATATGATAAAATATAGTCTTAGGATATGCTATATTTATGGGTTAAAGTGCTCAATATCAGGGATAGAGCATATGTAAATATAAAAGTGGACATTGAAGTCATCATCCAGAGACAACAGTATGTTTCATGCCTACCGCTGTCGTCAGGCCATATAAACACACACACACACACATATATATATATATATATATATATATATATATATATATATGTATATTAGTCATTTCACCCTAAGCAAGTCGATAATGCCACTAAGATGCAAGGAGTTACTTGGAATGAAAGAGAATGAAAAAACTTTAATGCGGAGAAAGGACAATAAAAAAACAAAACTTTAGGAAGATAGAAGATAGCGATTGACGTTGCATTTATTTTGTTTTTGAAAAAGAGTTCTACATGTGAGAAGTGCGAGAAAAGAAGCTTGTAGAACTTACGGTTAGATCGAGATATTTCAACAGTAATACAATGAGACCTAGCAGGCAATCTAGAAGTACGTTTAATTTCATGCGGTCGGTGTGACAAGGAGGAGCTCTCATTAGAACAACTGCCGTAAAAATATTTATAGAGTGGATAGAACGAGAAAGAGTTATTCAGGTTCGGAATAATTCAATATTATATTTTATTCAAAATTTTATTAATATTTCCTGTTTTAAAGAAAGATTTTCACTTGTTCAGTCAGAACGTATTTCTTTAATAATTGAAATCGTTACCGATATTATGTGAGAGGCTCTAAAAAAATCGTTTTTTTTTTCAGATAACAATAAAAATAACACCATATCCTCCTACACTGATATTTTCCTTTTTCCATATATCTAAGCTATAATTATAAACTATAATTTTTAAAAGTGAAAATTTCACTGAAATAAATTTGAAAATTTCCAAGTTTTCATCTGAAATAAAAAAAAAATAGAAAATGAACACAATACAAAGAAAAAAGAAAGCATCAATTCAAGCCATATTCACCTGGCATTAGTTTAAACTTGAAACTTTTTGTTTCGTATTAACTAAACTATAATTATAAACTATAGTTTTAAAAGATTTTCCCTGAAATATGTTAGAATTTTTTTATTTTTCATGTGAAATCAAGAAAATACGAACTTTAAGCAAATAACCAATATATAGGGGGAAAGAAGACATCAGTTTAACCCATACACTCTTAACATCGTTTTAAACTGAGGCCTTATTTTTTTTACATACATCTGAATTATTATTATAAATTATAATTTTGACAAGCAAAAATTTCATTGAAATATTTTGAAAAATGTCCAAGTTTTCGTCTATAATTAAGAAAGTACGAACTTTAAGCAAAATGGTCACAATATATGACTATCATTATAAACGATAATTTTGATAAATGATATTTTCACTGAAATATGGTGGAGATTTTTCATGTGAAATCAGGAAAATAAGAACTTTCAGCCAATTGGTCAGAATATATGGCAAAGAAAACGAAGTCGTCAGTTGAAACAGACGCCAGGAGAATATGAGTTAAAATAAGACGCTTGTTTTGTAGCAAAATGTATTTGATAATGTTACTGCTGTCTTACGAAATGTTGAGAATCCAGTGATAGGAATATATTTTCAATATATGTTTAATTTGCAGTTCTATCAAAAGGCCAAGTGTGTACGGATTATTACCGACTGTTGAATAAACATGGCGGCTACTACTGGATTCAGACTTGTGCCACAACCATCTGCAATGCTAAGAATCTTGATGACCAAAACATAATCGCCATTAACTACGTGATAAGGTCAGTGACTCTTAGATTATAGATTTTCACCTTCATTAATATATTAAAAATATTAAACATTAGATTCATCATATAAATACATATATATATATATATATATATATATATATATATATATATATATATATATATACAGGGTGTCCATAAAGTTCGTGTGCACTTTTAAAAAATTTATAACTTTATTTGTATTTGCGATAGGAATAATCTGTAAAAAATGTTATAAAGTTTGATGTACCTAGTTTTAAGTATAGCTAAAATAACTAATGTGATTTCAGGCATTACTGTAAATCACTTGGCAAATGTTTTCCGTGAACTGCAAAATCGTATTACCCTTTGTATTGCTATGACGGAGGACATGTGTAAACTTAAATAAAATTTCAATAGAGCCTTAAAAAATATAGATTTTCTTCTTTCTAATCCTTTTTACAAATTATTTCTATCGCAAATACAAATAAAGTTATAAACTTTTTAAAGTGCACACGAACTTTATGGACACCCTGTATACACACACACACATATATATATATATATATATATATATATATATATATATATATATAGTCTGACCTCCTTAATCCGGCACCCAGACCACTGCCGTGCAAAATAAATGCCGGATGAGAAAAATCGGCCCTAAAAACTATGTAAATAGTCTTGCCAGCATATATATTGCTGTGTTGTCAAAGGTAGAACAAAGCTTAAAACAGGAAACGAAACCATCATTAATGATTCCAGACAAGGATATTATTGTTTCATGCAATACAAAGTCTAAAGAAAAGTCTAAAACACCAAAATATAACTGCTTTTCTGAATGGGTAAATATGCATTTACATATATGACCAAGACGGTATCACCAAAACACACTGCTGCTGCTGACGGCTGCTGTGAGAATGTTGTAAAAAAATGAGTGGCGCCATCCTCATTGCCGTTCAATGAACTAATGCCGGTTGATTCCAGACAATTACCGGACGATGAGAAAGACTGAATCTCGGATTGCCGGATTAAAGGGGTCGAGCTATAGATAGATAGATAGATAGATAGATAGATAGATAGATAGATATAAAAGTGAACATTGAAGTCAAAACTCAGAGGCGACAGGCTGTTTCATGCTAGACGCAATTGTCTGACGGCCTGACGATTTCGTCTAGCATGAAACAGCCTGTCGCCTCTGAGTTTTGACTTCAGTGTTCACTTTTATATTTACATACGCTTTATGATATTGAGCACTTTATCCCATAAATATAGCACACCTTCAAACTATATTTCTTCATATATATATATATAGTGTGAGCGTTTATGATGTTACAGCTCAGGAGTCTGAAATGAACGTGATTTAACATGCTATGCTGGTGGATTAAATTTTATCATCACGTTCGAAGGCATTTTAACTCTCCACTGGCTTTTTCTCGACTTCTACCTTCTTTTATGGAAAATGGCTAACGATGATTGAAAAAACATATTACTGTGATAAAAAAAAACGATTGAATAAATATAGATAATAATACAAATACTGTAGAACTATAATAATAAAGTGTTTTAATGATGGTACTGTATTTTCGTCTCTTCTCAGTGGTCTGGAGTGTGGGAACTGTGTGCTAGACATGAGTCAGCTGAGAAGTGTGACGGGAGCCATCGCTGATTCCGGAAGCCATAAAGAACAATGTGAACAAGGAACTGAAATGGGTAAGTTTATAAGTGTCATTTCGTTTATTATGGTCATTTCGTTTATTATGGTCATTTCGTTTATTATGGTCACTCCGGTTATTGGGGTCACTCCGGTTATTATAGTCACTCCGGTTATTGTGGTTGTTTTGCTTGTTGGGATAGTTTACGGCTACATTTGAAAGCCCAGCATAATTAAATTGACTTTTTTTCCATTATTATCTCATGTTAACCCTGTTTGTTTTCTTAGAAAACCAAAATGTCACAAGTAATAATATTCAAAATTTCTAGAGGTGGAAAATTCAAACAAAAGTGATAGAAAGTGAGGCATCTGTTTATTACTTGACTGTAAAACAAAATTGATCCCCCACTTAATATTCCCTACTCAATTAAATAAGCGCGTGTTACTATATTTGATTATAAATAATAAATGTGTTTGTTTGAAAAGATGGCGATAATAAATTTTTAATTGACTTCTTTTTCATCGGTCATCAGAATTGTAAACACGACTTATTTTTCTTCTTCTTCTTCTTCTTCTTCTTCTTCTTATATTTATTATTATTATTATTATTATTATTATTATTATTATTATTATTATTATTATTATTATTATTATCATATATTTATTTATTTTTATTAGTAGTAAATTTAATCATTTACTGTTCCCAGCAGTAATAAATGGTAGTTTCAACAAGAGATTAAGTGAGAGAAAATCCATTTAATACACCAGCACCTGCCGCAGTATTCTAGTTGGTTCCATATAATGTTGTTGGCTGGAACGTTCCAACTCTTCCACTGATTTCCAATTCCGCCAGTCTTAGTCTTTTCCTCGGCCCTTCGGGACCGTTTCCAAAGCTCCGATGATGTCTGTCACCTTTATATTCCTTTTGTCCTGGCTTGGGTGATCCGTTTGACTCTCAAAAAATTGTTTTGTGTTTCATTCTCTAGGGAAAAAAACGTGATATATCCATATACAATTATTCAGTTTGTTCAAAATGTCTTCGTTTGCATAATTCTCACTGGATCAGCTTCCTCACTCAGCTATGCGTATTCTTGCATTCTTTGTAAGCCAACAGGCTATTGCCACAGATTAAGTTTCTGGCTGACATATTTTTGTTTCCGCGCAGTTTATCTGCATTTTCTATTATTATTATTATTATTATTATTATTATTATTATTATTATTATTATGTTTATATTTCCTTTGATTTCTGGTGTGTACACATTTCTTTCCGGATCCCGCTCAGAGACCTAAGGTTAGAACTGGCATCATGACATTTTCCATCGACCCATTAAAAAACACACACACATATTTTACATAGATAAAGCTCTTCGTAAGGTTTGGGCTGTACTCGTGAGAACATTTTATTTTGTATTTCTTAGAAAAAAATTTTGTATTTCTTGGAACAATTTTTTGTATTATTATTATTTGTGTTTTGTTTCCTGATTTGTAAATTGTAAAGCCCGGTCCGAACTATGTTCCTTAGGCCCCTATAGGAGAATTGTCATTTAATTTATAGCACTTTTCTTAGTACATGGGATATTCCTAGTAGGGCGATCTTCTGGGTAACTTGTATGCTGATGTTACCATTGTCCATGCCTTTTCTCACGAGGCCCAGTGCTCCGATTACTATTGGTACAGTCTCAGTCTTCATTCCCCACATCCTGTTAATCTCGATCTCCAGATTATTATTATTATTATTATTATTATTATTATTATTATTATTTCTTTTGCAGATTGCCGTAAATTAAAAGGACATGGAGACAAGGGAGATAACTCTGGTGTCATAGGCTCAACAGAAAACACCCTGAAACAGACTTTAAATCTCGGCGCTGGGGGAAGAGGTCTGATGGAAAGTGGTTACCACAAGAGACAGCACAACCAAGACACAGAAGGTATCTACACGAACATGCAGCCGAAAATCTTGAGAAATGGTAACTCGGGAAACATTCAAGAAATCGGTGTTGTCGGCGGCGGAGACGGCATTGGTGGTGACGATGCTTGCGCAATGTTCATTGACAAGGGCAATGAACCAACAAAGATAGATTGCAAAAACTCCCGCCGAAAAGCCGAGAAGCCACGCAAAAGACGACGAGAAAATGACAACGGAGAAGAGACATTTATGGAGGACGATTTTCTGAATAACAGAAAGGATTTGGACTGCTCCAAGATGCCACGCCTGATGGACGAAAAAAGCGCGGCCAACGAGATGACACACATTAAAACCAGCAAGGATTTCGGACACCTGGGTATGACCGTTCGTGGGCAGTCGGACAAACAATTAAATGGTACTATCTCCTCTCCGATACCCGAGGACCTCTCCACCAAATCAAACACTGGAGTTGTCCATTCTCCGATCCAGTCATCGCACTTGAACCAGACCCCTGCGAATCGAGATTGCTCCTCAGACTGGCCGGGACCGATGGACAACAACAACCATGATTATTCCCGGGTCGGTCAGCACACGTCCGTAAAAGACCTGGAAGACGTAATGAATCGACATTTGCCAACAATCACAGAGAATCCGGACTCAAACATGGCTGGAGATATAAACAGTCGATACACGGCCCGACATAAGCCGACCATCCAGTGGATAGGGTCCCATCAGAATTCGACGGATTCCCTCCCTGCAACCACTCTGTTGAGGTCCATATTCGCTAATCGTGAATCCGTGATCCGAAGTAATTGTAATAATCGCCCGCAGTGCTATAACGAAATACCTGTAAGTATGCTAACGCCACCTAGCGGCGACGGCGGATATAAAGATCATTCAAACGTTTCCCTAACGCCGATGTCTTCTGGGGTCAAAACCCCGGTTAATCAAGAACCACAATACGTACCAACCACGTCATACTCCACCACACCCCTGACAGTGTCCATGTCTTGCAATACCATCTCAGACTCTTACAACATCACACCACCCTCGTCTGTCTCTCCACAGGATAAACTGAGCTCTCCTTTTGCCGATAACAACTTTGTAGACAGCACAACACACTGCGGGAATTTGACAAGCGATGTTTCGGGCATCCAGCGTATACCGATCAAACCTCAGGCTGGCTATACACTGACCGTCACCTCACCAACCCTAGAGTACGACCATACGAAGTCTTCTGGGTATTCCAACCCGAATACGGGCCCCTACATTCCGACCTCTTCGGAGTATACACATTTCAACCACGTGGGAAGCGGCTCCGCAGCTCCCTCGGCCTATGACCACAATTCACATCGATCTGACTCTTGGTACTCTACTTCATATGCCACCTAATAATAAGAAAATTGTATATATATATATATATATATATATATATATATATATATATATATATATATATATATATTGTATATATACATATATATATATTGTATATATACATATATATATATTGTATATATATATATATTGTATATATATATATATATATATATATACATATATGTATGTATGCATATATATATGTGTGTGTGTGTGTGTATATTTATACATATATATATACATATATATATATACATACATATATATATACATATATACATATATATATATAAATAAATATATATATATATTTATATATATAAATATATAAATATATATATATATATATAAATATATATATATATATAAATATATATATATATATATAAATATATATATATATATATATATAAATATATATATATATATATATATAAATATATATATATATATATATAAATATATATATATATATAAATATATATATATATATATATATAAATATATATATATATATAAATATATATATATATATATATAAATATATATATATATATAAATATATATATATATATATATATATAAATATATATATATATATAAATATATATATATATATATATAAAAATATATATATATATATATATAAAAATATATATATATATATATATAAAAATATATATATATATATATATAAATATAAAAATATATATATATATATATATAAATATAAATATATATATATATATATATATATATATATATATATATATATATATATATATATATATATATAAACACCGCGCATTTTTCTTTTATCATTGCTCTCTCAACCCAGACATTATTTCTTTGTTTCATTTACCTGCGTAAAAAGGAAAAAAATGACGGGGAACCGAAAAAATAATATCACCGTTAAAAAAAAAAATCATCAAACAAGACTTACCTCCCTTAGAAGCTCTCCAGTACAAACGACGTTTTACAGTCCTTTTTCTTTTCCTTTCATATTTTTTTTTGTTGGTTTTTATTTTTATATTTGTTGCTTTTTTTTTTCAACAGTAGGCATTTTTCGTTTACATTTTAACATCTTTTTCTTCGATTTTCTTTAAAAAAAAAACATTTTTGTTTTTTTGTTTGTTTTTTTTTGCGGGCGGGGTGGGTTGCTTATTTGTTTCAGGTGTGAGCGGGGATTGCGTGACAATCTGATATTTGTTTGAACAACGGATCTATTCTGGGATATCGAAAGTTAAGCAACACTGGCCATTCGACGAGCACTCGTGGCGCAGGTGGTGTGCGACTGGGCGCGAGAGCCGGGAGGCAAAACTAAAATGACATAAAAATCGAAGAAACAGCAATCCCTGCTTAATCGTCTACACATAAGCAACATTATTTCTGGCCATCATCAAATGGGTTAATCATTTGATAATAATACGCACTGTAACCTAGCGTTTGGCGATGAAAAACTGAGCAAAATTCTTTCAAAATAGAGAGGAACATCCATGATGTATACAGCCAATAAAACATATATACATATATATGTGTATATATATATGTATATTTATATATATGTATATATATATATATAAATATATATGTATATATATATTTTATATAATATATATATAATTATATATAGTATATATATATATACATATATATGTATTTGCTATAAGACATATAAAAAGTTGTTGTTTTCTTGTGTTTTGATGCGTCTTTGTTTTATTTCGCAATGAGTGTGCTTTTTATTCAAAAAAATTATCACTTCATTTTGTTTCATTTTATATCTTTTTTGTTTCTCTTTTTTTTTTTTTAAGCATTTCCCCCCGAGCAAAGCGGGTGTGCCACTAGCACGCAGGGGTTACAGAGATTGAGAGCAAAGAGGGGGGTGTTTGAGGAAAGGATAAAGAGAAGGACGGGGATGAAGATCAAGGCATCAGATGTCGATTGACATTACAGTTAAATTTTTGAAGATTATAGTTATGGAAGCAAGTAAGAGGAAAGGAGTTCCACTGTCGGGAAGCGCGAGAGAAGCTGTTAGATTAAAAGAGGTGTTTACGTTTAACTGTTGACAGTAAAAGGGTGGGACCGAAATGCCAACCTAGTAGCATACTTAAATTCATCTGAGGTCAGATTGCTAATATTTAAGCACTTTTTCATTCTTCTATTTAACAGAGCTGACAATATAAATATTTATTATACTTACATACCTTTTTCTTTTCTTTTTTTTATTCCATGCATCCCTAATCAAGGCAATAATGCCACTAAGATGCAAGGGACTACTGTTAATAAAAGAGAATGAAAAAACTTTTAAAGGAACCGGAAACCCAATCCTAATCGGGAAATCTCTACTCCTGTTCACTAGACCGGGGATGTGTGTGAACCAGGCGTGCAAAATCTCCAGGTACCCATGGCGGATTGTTGCCATTACACACGAAAATAGCTTTCAAGCCTTCACTCTACAGGTAATAATATCACACTTCAGGTGATAATATCACTTGAAGAAGGCCGGAGCGTACAACGGCAAGCTTTCTACGAAAACGTTATTTAATATATTTACTAACTCTGGTACATTTCCGAAATATTCAAGCACCCAGTGAGGATCGATCTCACGACAAAATTGAATAACATGACTTTCTCTCTGTGGTATGCACAAGCCAGCCAAATATCGTGTGACAGTAGACGCCGATTACTAATACTTACAAATATTTATTAATTTTAAAACAGTCTGGCATAAGGCCACTGTCCAACTTGCTTATAGTGCGTCATCCATTCAATAAATAGTATCTTTCCATAAATGATGTACAAAATTAGGCTTCTTCGTTTCAGGTACTATGATTAAGTTACCCAGTGAATCTAGATCGACTGCAAACAAGTCTTGTTTGAAATAATGCATTCAAATCGTCTCGAGCCTGTTAACATAACCTGAAATTACTAAATCTGGCTTTATGGCAAGTGTTTGTCATACAGGGAACGTCAATAAAACCTCCTACAAAAAAAGAAAAGACAAAATTTATTTGTTGTAGCCGAAGTTTTTCATTACTCGACGAGTCATTTCCAGTTGTATTTCTCTAATTCTGTGTTTTATTGTATTAGCAGCCTTAAATTCATCAATTGTTGTAGACATCATCTTTCCGGTAGCCCCGGGGAAATTAATAACACAGAGAGAGCTCAGGCGAGCGTGCAAACCATCCAACATTACCGCATAAGATCAACTGTCCAGTAAACAGCTCTCCCTCAAAATGTCCATTGATCTTCTCGCCGCAGCCTTAAACTGACTAACCAGATATTGATAAAGACCGGGGGATTTCCATGACATCAAATTGCGGTGTCGCCATCTACCATTACCTTCACATACTGCTAACCCATGACTTTTGTCACGTCAGTGTATATCCTATGTAAGATTTTTAAAAGTTATTCTCAGAGATACATTCACCAATAGGATAAGTGAATTTGTAAACAACATTGGTCATATATTACGGATTTGGTTTTAATGTTGTTTTAATAGTGGCTACTAAGAGTTTTAAACATGTTTGTAATAGATAATGAATCATGGGTGTTTATAACTATCTGTGGGCTTTATGTACCTGTGGGTTGGATAAACCACAGGTACATAAAGCCCACATAAAGCGTCAATAAAACCGTCCACATATTCTAGATTGAAAAGACAAAAAGTTATTTAGAAAATGATATTAAAATTGATAAAGGCATACAGTTTGTTTTTATTTACTTTTTGCAAAAGGTATTTTCCAAAATGATGGCCGCCATTCTCGATACACTGTTGTGACCGATTTCTAAAGTTTTCGGTGGCGCTATCTATCATTACCTTTACATACTGCTAACCCATAAATTTTGTCATGTCAGTGTATATCCTATGTAAGATTTTTAATTAAAATCTATAAAGGAATACAGCTTACTTTTAATTAATTCTTGAAAAAAATATTTTCCAAATAGTGTCCTCTGTTCTCCATATTCAGTTATAGACGATTTCTGAAGTTTTTCATTACACGATGAGTCATTTCCAGTCGTATTTTTGTAATTGTTTTGCTTATAGCAGCCTTCAATTCTTCAATTGTTGTTGGCTGATGTTTGTAGCTTTCAGCTTTCAGGTCACCCCCAGAGAAATTAGGTAACCGCTTCATTTTCAACAACTGCAGCCTATCAAGAAGGTATATTTTGAATCCACATTTAAAGAAATCTGCATTTTTTTTTCTTCTTGAAAAAAAAAAGATTTGAAAAACACTTTTCAAATTCTTTCTTTCAGAATGCCAATTAAGGAATGTTCTAGTGATAGAAACAGATGAAAATCTGTAAAAACCAAACCAGGTAGATATGAAGGATGTAGGAACAAAACTTGCATCCTAACGATCTTATGTCTTCTTGGACAAGACGTTTCTTGATTGATTCAAGTCACAGCCAATATGCTTCAAGCTAAAGAGTATATTTTCATGTAAGACAACATGCCTTCACATTCCTGCAATGATAACGATTTCCCCAAAAATGTTTCAAAAGCACTAAATGGAATAGACTCTCAAGATAATAATCAAAAAGAAAACTTTTGGTCCATCATTAAAGATGGTTATGTGAATGGAAAACAATATTCAAGATTTCTGGGAAGAAATAAAAGTTACTGCAAGTCGAAAGAGTTGCAAAATTAATAATGTCAATGGTTGAACGACTGATGAAGGTTATAGAATGTCAAGTAGCACATATTAATATGCAAAGTACTTTTTTTTAAAATTCAGACATATGAGATGCCGCTTTATTCCCCTATATCTTTCATATATTTTGTATTTATTTATAAAGTGTATAATAATTGAAGACAGTGCTGTTTCACATTTTGCTAAGCTGGTTATTGTTCAGTATGCCAAAAAAATTGTTTCAAAGATATCAAATTAACTGAATGGAAATCAACCTCTCTAGATATTAATAGAATCTAAAAGATAACTTCACTTTCAGTCTGACTTTCTGGCATGAGGAGTTATCATTATTGTTGGCACCAGGTAAATGGTAAAAGAAATAACAAAACAAGAGGTTGCAGATAAATCGTGTATTGAGCTGTAAATACAACAGAAGAGTATTACACGACTTGGGTGTGTGTGTCGGTTGACCAGCGTTCAATCTATACTACTGTTGATATTTAGTACCACCCACTAGGGTAGATGTGGCACAAGGCCGAGTTTAACATGGGTCATCCGAGTCCGTAGGCTCGGCCAAAAAATCCTCGTAGAACCCGAATAAACGGGTTCGGGTCTGTCCACCTCCCCGGACGAAACTCTGCCCTTCGGCATAGCCTCATCCGGGTTCCTCTCTGCCCAAGGCAGAGAGTTCGACAGTAGCTGCGAACTGTCATGGCCTCGGTAGAACAATCTATATTACTGTTCCCCCGAGGCTTACTTTCCTACTAATTTTATAATAAGTGGGAGAGTCCACAATAGACTCATTAGAGGGAGTACACCACAACAATTATTTACATTATTTACTTTTAACCTCATCTTTGCTGTTGTTATCCCAACGTTTCGATCATTGTACCCTCCAGACTTCATCAGGTGCTTGTCAATCAGTTAAATTTAAATTGGACCCTTTATGAAATCTATACATATATGTTGTTCTCCTTCCGCTATATTCTAGAGTTATTTCGTCTAAGCTAAAGAGTATATTCATGCAAGACAAAATTCCTTCACATGCTGACAATTACCCACCTTCCCCAAAAATGTTTCAAAGTGACTAAATTAATAGTTTAAACACAAGCCTTTCTAAATATTAATTAAATAAAATCTTATGCACCATAATTAAAAGAGATGTATATGAGAATGGAAAACAATATTCAAGATTTCTTGGAAGAAATAAAAATTATTGCAAGTAAAAAAGGTAAAAAAGTGTCGTAGCATACGTACGGGCGATAATGTGTATGCCCTCATTCACATAAATACAGTAGAAAATACTGTATGTTGGTCTGCAGTTGGAGATTCATTGTAGAATTCACTTGACTCGCTTCTAGCAGTTGACTACTTCTTACACGCGCCGCTGGCGAGTCTTATATGTGTTGTTCTTGTCCTAAGTATTATCGTTCATTAGCAACCTTCGTGTGATTATTCTATTCAGTAATCTTCCCTAGGTTATAACAAAAAGTCAATAAAGCCAATGGTTGAAAAACTGATGAACGTTATTGAATATCAAGGAATCCATATTAACATGCAAAACAATTCAAAACATTTCACATTTTACCAAAATAAGTATTTTGCCCATATTACTCTAAAAAAAGGTTTCAAGGACCCCAAACTAACCCAGCCTCTACTTATATTTATCCAGGTTTGATAGGTTTGCTGTATCATTAATAGATAACAATGTGTGAATGAAAAGCAATATTCAAGAAAGATGATCTCTGGAAAGCAATAGAAACATCTGCAAGTATTATTAAAATTTAAAGTGTAGAAAAGTTAACAAAATCCATGAATGAAAGATTGGTGATTTCTATAGAAGGTCGAGGATCCCATATTAAGATGTAAAACAGGGAAATATAGATTTATTCGGAAATATGTGGCAATTGATCCACGAGCACACGAGCAAAATGGTTCAACCGCATGTTCTATCTGTCTGAAAGTTTGAAAAACACCGATAGGCCTTGGGAGGCACATGCGTGTCGATAAACGTTGAACACCTCTTTATTTTACTGATCCATCATTTGTGAGCCGCGACGAGAAATTCCACCATATATATATATATATATATATATATATATATATATATATATATATATATATATATACTCTTGTACAAATTAATTGAAACAAAACGAATCATTCCGATATTATATATATTCCGATATTATATATATATATATATATATATATACTCTTGTACAAATTAATTGAAACAAAACGAATCATTCCGATATTATATATATTCCGATATTATATATATATATATATATATATATATATATATACTCTTGTACAAATTAATTGAAACAAAACGAATCATTCCGATATTATATATATTCCGATATTATATATATATATATATATATATATACTCTTGTACAAATTAATTGAAACAAAACGAATCATTCCGATATTATATATATTCCGATATTATATATATATATATATATATATATATACTCTTGTACAAATTAATTGAAACAAAACGAATCATTCCGATATTATATATATTCCGATATTATATATATATATATATATATATATATATATATATATATATATATATATATATATATATATAATCTCTGTATAAAAATATGAATTAAGCGGATAGATAAAAAGGCCAAAATTTTTTGTCATTGAAAACCCAGACGACACGCTGAATAACGGATGTCTATGTTTGTGAGCAGGCACCCCCACCTAAACTTAACCTGACTTTGTAAGTAACATATATTTGATACATAGGTTTTCTAGGGAAATTAAAACCCAGCTGCCCTTAATCAAAATACATTTAATTTTACTTAACCTTAAGAACTCAAAATATTAAGATTGCCTGTGCTCATAAATTAAAGAGATTGCATTATTAACAAATTGAAAAATAAAGCTCCTGAAACATTTAGATGTTTTTAGCCTTACAGCGTATATGATAAAATCGGATTTTTGGTTCGGGGTCACCTTTCTCAAGAATTACAAATTAATGATTTTATCATTACTTTTGAGTAAAAGTTCATTGATTTATGACACAGGAACATAGAGTTACAAAATGTCATAACCGTGTAACACATATATATATATATATATATATATATATATATATATATATATATATATATATATATATATATGCGTGTGTGTGCGTGTAAGCACAGAAATAATCATTTTTTACGTTATTTTCCATGTTACTATAAAGATTAAGCACTTCAGATCAAAGTTACAAAAACAAATAATTTTCTATATAAACTCCATATAAATTGAGCAAGCCAAAAGAAAATACTCAAATCACTTGATTTCTTTAAAAAAAAAAAAGAAGAAAAATTTTAATTTGAAATTCGTAATCTGGAATTCTTTTTTCATATATTCCTATCGATTAAGCACTCTAGAATTTGTTTTTAATTATAAGAAGTCACGTATGACTATATTTGTTGTGGGTTCCTTAGCGATCAATTTACAATGAATTTGCATTTAAAACCGGAACCGATACACACTATTTTATAAGTTTTTTTTTTAATATTGCTGATCTGGAATGGACTCGAATGTTTAATCTATAAAAATATTTTTTTAGATTATATGATCGCAATGCCATTTGTAAACCTCGCCACACACACACACACACACACACACACAGATGCACACACACACACACACACACATATATATATAAATATATCAGGCCTGACGATTGCATCTAGCATGAAACAGCCTGTCGCCTCTAAGTGTTAACTTCAATGTTCACTTTTATATTTACACACGCTCTATCTCTGATATTGAACACTTTATCTCATAAATATAGCACACCTTGAAAGTATATATCTTCATATATATATATATATATATATATATATATATATATATACAGGGACATCACCATGTCCCTTTTAACGCAGTCCCTCTCTTTTTCCCCAACTAGCCAGTATCTTACTAGAAACTGATACCGTAAACTTTTTGCAAAATCTTGCGAATTTTGAAATTAAAATTCATATGTGAAAATGGTCATTAACTAAAGGTGTCTTAATTCCAATTGTAAATGAAAATAAACATTGAGCGCTCTTTTGTGAGTCAGTTTTAACATGTTTCAAATTCTATATTGTCTTAATAGGACTCGGCTGGATTATACCAACGGATTATATATCTATATATATATATATGAAGAAATATAGTCTTAAAATGTGCTATATTTATGGGATATAGTGCTCAATATCAGAGATAGAGCGTGTGCAAATATAAAAGAGAACATAGAAGTCAACATTTAGAGGCGACAGTCTGTTTCATGCTAGATGCAATCGTGGCCTGACGATTGCATCTAGCATGAAACAGACTGTCGCCTCCAAGTGTTGACTTCTATGTTCACTTATATATATATATATATATATATATATATATATATATATATATAATGCGTACAGACGATCCTTAAAACTCCATTCGATTATAATTTATTTCCTGAATATACAAATATTCATCTCTTCAAATCGAAGTTTTTTTTAATAAATAAATAAATTTTCGGTCTGAAGAGATGAATATTTGTATATTCAGGAAATAAATTATAACCGAATGGATTTTTAAAGATCATCTGCACGCATTATTATATTGCTTTGTTACTTACATTGAGCTCTCTTTGGGATTATCCCTAGTAATTATCAATTGATATTATATATATATATATATATATATATATATATATATATATATATATATTACAATGAATCATTAATACAAAAAGTAAATTAGTAAAGTTAATGAGATAAAATGGCGAATTCACTTCGCTAAATTTTTTAAATGCTAACCCACTAACCACTCGATGAATGTTATGATCCATGTTTTTAAAAATTATAAACTTTATTAGGTTTCATCGAGTGGTTAGTGGGTTAATTCATTTATCTATGTTTGCCCTATGAAATTTGTTCCAGATTGCGTAGACTAGACAAAACGGCAAATTGATAATTGCAGGCAATTTAATTCCAAATTCTGCAGTACTGGTCAGAACTGTGACCACCTGAATTGAGTAGACCTTTTTTGAATCCTGTCTGTACGGAATACTGACATGATACGGTGATATGGTATCTTTGTTTAAGTTTTCATACAACACAAAAAAAACGGTACGGTTACGGTAGTAGAGTAGTCCAGATTCTGATACGATTCACGCCTTCCTCTCACAGATTCATTTGTGTGTCGTTGTTCCAACAGGGTGACAAGCCCGCACGTGGTAACAATAGTTAGCTGGTCGACTTGTTGACATCTATTCTCTCTATCTCCCTCTCACTTTCACCAAGAACCAATTTAGGCTTTCTCCTCCACCTCTCAAATAAAACTATTAAAAAAGATACTTGAGGTGTTTGCCGTTGATTGATTGTGTTTATGCAGCGTCGGGGTCTCTAATGGGGAATTGCCGAGAGACTACAAGAATCCAGAGATGATACGCAACACTGCAAGAAACATTTGGTTTAATGCGTTGACAAGAAAGCCTGCGTTGAAAAATAAATGTTTTGTTAACTAAAGCCGTCATGTCATGTCTCTCGAGCCTCCTAGTGTCGAATAATTCGTTTGATGCCGGTTGGAACTTATAAAAAGTGTGAGGTAATTTTCCTCGCCTAACGTTAACATCAATTCCACTGACATAGCATATGAACCCGTGTTCATTTCAGACCCTCAACTATTAACAGTTAAAACGCTCCTCTTATTGACTTCTACCTTCTTTCCTTAAAAATGACCAACGACGGTCAAAAGCATTCGAAACATTACACACAATTTCGGCAAGTTCCTTTATATGTTTCTACCCGACATCAAACGGCTTATTCGACACCACGAAAAACTCACCGTTTTCATTCCGCTATATGTTTAGTAATCCTTGATAAAATCCACAGAAGAATCTGCAATGTCGTTAGTCCTGATCTGTCGTAACGTAGTACCCCTGTGCTTTTTCTATAAATACTTTCATGGTAATTGTTCTGATGAACTTTCCTCTATCGTACCTAGGCTCTATGAATTTAAGCGCAGTACTAGATTGGCGGCAAGGTCTCATTATTTTACAATCGAAATGACTAACTGTAACCGTAAGTTCTATGCTAACAGTTTCTTCTCTCGCACTTCTCGTTTCTGGAACTCTCTTCCAGTCAACTTTGATCTTCAAAAATTTAACTGCAATGTCAATCTTAATCTTCTTAATTTCTGTTTTTTTTTATTCTTTTCGCTCCTTAATGTGTTTTTTTTTACTCTCTGCGTATTAGTGGTTTTGATGCCTTGCTTGGGGTGAAAATATTTTTTTAAAAATGAAGGGTTGCTGTCTAAAAAAAAGTATTTATTACGCAAAACAATAGCTTTTTTTCATCATTACGTATTACTATCTGAATTTCTGAGATAAAGATTTACCATTACCATACACTGATTTATCGGAAGTGGTGTCCTCATTTTTTTCTGTAATAATCACATCGTTCTGGTTGTTGTATTGTCCGTTTTTTATTGTATTCAGTAAGATTCTGCAAATTTCGAACCAAACTCTTTATTAAATCTACGGTGAAGAATGCTCTCATTCAATTACGCATACTAAGGGAGATAACTCCTATTAATTTTTCTCAATTGGTTTTGATCCGAGGTGGAAATTGGTTGGAGTAAAACAAACAAAGTAGACACTGGTTTGGATAAATGATTTATTTTCTTTTCCAAGATATGAAAATGTCTCTGGTAAGTCATGCAGTGTAGCGTTCGAATGTACGGTGTATAAGGTGTGAAATTAGAGCGTGGAAAAGGAGTATGCTTATCCGGCTGACTGCTTGTTGGCTATCGGTTTGGGCTTGTCGTGTTGATAGGGGAGTCCGTTCACTTTCTGTGTTCACAGGAGTTTGTTTTCACAGCCAAATGGTCGGACTGACAAAGTGTGTGTATATGTGTGTGTGAAGTCTCTCTCTCTCTCTCTCTCTCTCTGTCTCTCTCTGTCTCTGTCTCTGTCTCTCTCTCTCTCTCTCTCTCTCTCTCTCTCTCTCTCTCTCTCTCTCTCTCTCTCTCTTGTCCAGCCTCTCTTAGAGCCTATATAAGGAAAACGCACGGAAGTAGTTGTAGACATTTGTTGCAAGCGAGAGTCAAGTCGTTAATAACCAGTGTTTGTTTTAAAACTTGTTTTGTTTTGAGTAGAGTGCGGCATGTGTATGATTTAGCTAGAAGAAAATTGGTGTGTATTTAGAGAAATATGTTTTCTAATAATTGTACAAATTTGGCTTTAATTTGTTTTCTCTATGTGTAAATTGTGTCTTTCTAGTACAGTCTTTACGATGCCACTTCATTTCGTTTCATCCAATCAGAAGATATGAATTTCGCCGCCTGACCCAATAATTGAAGTCAGCACTACCAGATAATATATATATATATATATATATATATATATATATATATATATATATAATAAGATAAGTTAATTGGCAATCCGTATGGATAATTCCAGGGAGGATATAAATCCCGAGAGCTCAATGTAATAAAAAAAGCAAGTAATAATTAATTAACAAATCGGAGACTTCAGAAAGCCATGGTAACATTTTATTTCGCAAGACTCTGTGTAACTATCTTAAAACATAACTTCGGCTAATCTTGTTTTTCATTTCGTTTTTCAGTTGATTCCTGGAAGAATTTTTGAATTCATACATTGTTTTAAAACCGCCTGGTCTGACAGAGCGAAATCGAATTTTATTGGTCTCGCGAAATAAAATATTACCATGGCTTTCTGAAATTTCCGATTTGTTAATTATTACTTGCTCTGTTTATTACATTGAGCTCTCGGGATTTATATCGTCCCTGGATTATCTATACGGATTACCAATTAACTTTATCATATTTGCTCCTTATATGTATAAGCTCTCTACTTCCATTCAGACCATTTTACGAATCGATGGCTTCACCAAGAGATGGAAAAATTCACTCCGGATTATTCGCTGAACAACATACCTTATCCTCCTTTACATTCTTTCACACTTTCACTTACGGATAAAATTATTGATCTCATAAAAAGAATGAGATGGAAAACTTACTTCCATTTTAACCTTCAAAATGCACTAAAATGCAAAAAAGAAACATATAATGTAAAATCTGTAAGAACTCCACCCAATAACAAACTCTTAGACCCTTTCGAAGCCGATATTTTCAGCCTAATTAAAAGAATCATATTCAAGAAAGCATATAACCAATTCCATGACAAAATAAAAAAGACATTAGAGTCATGAAAAACTCACAGAAATTATCGATTAAAGCAGATAAATCTAAAAACATCTCCAAAATTAAAGCCTAAGATTATCACCAACTGCTTCTAAATAAAATCGCTAACACATATAAAAAAAGACAATTATAATAACACTGTTTCCTCAATAGATAGAGACACCGCCAAATTTTCCAACAAATTTAATATAGCTAACAGAATGGAAACAACTCATATGAAAGATGCCTATTTACTGTTTAAGGACCATAAACACAATTTCGATAACAACCTACAATCCCAATCAATAAATCCCCACCCCCCAAATCTGAATTAGGCTTAATTTCCATAAACATACTAAAAAGAATACTACTATCCGTACAAAACAAATATTCTATCAACTTTGGAAAGATTCTTCTGACACCATTAAATGGTTCCAGAATATCGCTAATAAGAAAAACGCTAGCTTTATTCAATTTGATATTATAGACTTCTACCCCTTCATTTCAGAAGAACTATTACTTAAAAGTTTAGACTTTGATAAGAGTTACACTAAGATTACCGATGACGAACTTAAAATCATCGTAGCATCAAGACAATCTATACTAATGTATAACAACTTTTCCTGGATTAAAAAAGTAATAATGATAACTTCGGTGTTCCTATGGGAACATACGACTCTGCTCAAATAGCGGACTTAGTAGGGATATACATATTAAACACACTCAGTAGGATTATTAGCCACAACTAAGTAGGTCTTTACATAGATGACGGACTCATAGTTATCCCAAATAGTAATGGTCCCCTTTCTTCCAGATTACAAAAAAAAATATCATAAAAGTCTTTCAATTTCTGGGATTTAAAATCGATATATCTTCCACCCTCAAAATAGTTAACTTCCTAACATTACCTTCAATCTTTTCAGTGGAACTTTCAAGCCCTTTGATAAACAAAATCAAACCCCCATATATATCATCGTCCATTCTAACCACTCGAAATCAATTTTAAAACAAATTCTTAACATTGTCAATAACAGAATCAATAAGTTATCATCTAACAAGAACAATTTTTAATGAAAATAAAATCACATATAGACCCTTAGAAAAAGTAATTTTACACAAGAGCTAAATCACCAACAAAATATGAGAAACGATACACCTAACAAATCTAAAAATAGAAAAAGGAAGATATTATGGTTTAACCTACCATTCTGCATGTTACCCAACATCAAATTTGGCAAACATTTTTAAAGTTAATAGACAATCACTTTATTAATAATAAAAATTCTTTGAAGAAAATATTCAACAGAAAAAACCTTAAAAATCCCATACTAATGTGTTGTCAACGTAGTAAATATAATCAATTCCACAACAAACATATCTTAAGAAAATTTCACGACAGTGAGGCAGTGGGAACAAACCTCCCTGTAACTGTAAAGTTCGTGTAAAGATTTAGTTTGTCCAGTGAGAGAGGTTTGCACTTCGGAAAAACGATTTTTCCAAAGGAAAATGTAAAGCAGAAAAAAATTTACATCAGAATTTCAGCGGGAAATTGGAAACAACGTTTCTACAGACCGGCATTCCTACAATAATGAATCTCTAAGACAGCAGACGGACCTATCAAAAAAAACTATTGGGACTTTATTGATGGAGGCCTCACCCCACAATTAAAATGGAAAATCATATATAAGGCCCGAAATCCCAACAATTTCAGGGACAGATGTGATCTTTACATCAAGAAAAAATCCTGATAATCAAATATGAAAACACCAAGGTCTAAATCGTCGAAATGAGCTTGTCTTCAAATGCAGACATAAGAATCGCTTCGGATTTCTAAAATAACATCAATTTTAAACAAGATTACATGGGTTTCAGATGTTTTACATGTATTTGTGCATGTGTATATGTATGTGTAAGTGGATAGGTATATGTGTATATGCATGTCTGAGGAAATGCATATATATATATGTGTGTGTGTGTGCGCGCCCATATATATATATATATATATATATATATATATATATATATATATATATATATATATATATATGTAGAATTTCCACTTATGCCCCTTCATATAAATCCCCCTCCCTTCATTACATGTGACTTCACTTCACAAAAACCCTCTTACCTGGACATCTAAAGCTCACATGTCTCTCTTCTTCATGTACGTGTATACACAAGCATACTATTGTACTTCTTTGCTTTTGTATCTGTGTTGGGATATATGCGAACATGTGTGCCCCATTTGTGTAAATAGATACAGGTATAAATTCGTGTGTTTATGTTGCATTCTCTCATGAGTAGGTGCATAGATTAAGCGTTGTATATATGTCTGGGGTCACTTGATTGAAAACACTCTTAAGTGCCCCTTTACAGCTACATGATTAGTAATGTATTTGAGGACATCTTACATATTATCCAAGTACTGATATAGAAATGTACTAGCCAAATAGGTACATAAGTGTTTATAAATACAAATAGATAAATATGTGAGTATGGGTGTATATGAGTGTGTATAAATACGTATGTGTGAACACATTTACGTGAAAACATTTACGTGAAAACATATATGTGTAGATTGAAAAATGTGTATGGATGTAGGTATAGGGATTTGTGTACGCTCTCCGGTTTCTACCTTCATCTCTTCTGTTCCCTGCTTTTCCCACTTTATTACTTTTTCTTGTCCGCTGAATAAGAGGTCAATGCTACAACCATCGCATTTCCTAGAGACATACACCACCCTCCTTCCCTTCCTACTCTGCGTAACTATCTTACAAAACAATTTCCGCTAATCTTGTTTTTCATTTCGTTTTTCGCTTGATTCCTAGAAGAATTTTGGATCCATTCATTGTTTTGAAACCGCAAGGTCTGACGAAGCGAAATCGAATTTTATTAGCCTCGCGAAATAAAATATTACCATGACTTTCTGAAGTCGCCAATTTGTTAAATAATTATATATATATATATATATATATATATATATATATATATATATATATATATATATATATATATATACATATATATATAACCAAAGCTGATATCGACCAGATCAGAGGTTCCTAAAATGACTGTACATAGTGGGACATTGAATGTTTTCAAAAACATATGTATACCCCGAAAGTATTTTTATTGGGATAGGATGATTACAATAAAAATAAATCATCACACGTTTTTCAGAAACGCTTTATATTAATTCTAAAAAATATTGTTAGATTATTTTACGACATATAAAATGTTTGGGACGATATTTCGTTCCGAACACCTTTTTCTTTTCTTTTTTATATAAACATTTAACTGAATCGAGGAAACCTTATTTTATATTTAGCTGTATAAGCATTTATTTGTGTCGGCGATATATAAATATTGGCTGTCTATATTTGATTCTGAAAACATTTATTTGGTTCGGGGATAGGGAAATATTTTCGTTTATTTTTGAGCCTATAAGCATTTATTTGGTTCAGGGATAGGTAAATATTTTTCGTTTATATTTGAGCCTTACTTTTTTTATATGTATTAGCGATTTTATTTTGAAGTAGTTGGTTACTACCATTGCCTGAATATGTTGTATGTGGGGCGGGTAAACTCAATTTGTGCGACGAACGGTACAAATTCTGCCCCAATTTGTACACACTTTGCCACGGTCGCCACACTCAGCTCCTTGCGGCGCACACTCTACTCCGGGCGGCGCACAATCTGCTCCGGGCGGCACACACTCTACTCCGGGCGGCGCACAACCTGCTCCGGGCGGCACACACTCTACTCCGGGCGGCGCACAATCTGCTCCGGGCGGCGCACACTCAAGATACACCACTGTAAATATTGGTCGTTTATATAATTGCGGACAACTTTTTCATATTTACTGCTCCTCTTTACGCGATGAAGTGTACCACCCCACTCGTCCTGAATACAGTTCTGGAAAGGGTAAGATAAGTGTAGTTCATTTAAAATGGTCACTAGGACAAATCCGAGGCTAATACCCAATTTGATCGAAATTAAAGAATGGAAACTTGCATAAAACTATCAGATGACATTTAAAAGAATTTACAGCTCGATCGAATGCTCTATAATTGCGGTTAAATATTGCACTTATATGTGTTTTAAATGTTGTTACTTACAGTTTTAATATTGATTTTAGTGGTTAACAGATGCAATTGAAGACGGAGACAGTGTGTACATGAGCACACGTAAAAACTGCAAGCTGTTCAATACGGTGCAATTGAGAGCTCAAACCAAGCGAACGCATGCAGCTGGTCTGAAAGTTCCTATTTGTCAACCACGTGGCTCTCGTCACCAATAAAGTACCAGTCCATCAACAGTTAATATAAATGTTTTGCAAACACTACGGAAGTCTTCTGCATAGAAGTTAATTTGACGAAGATGGCGATCGCCCATCAGTCAGCAACTAAACCAAAATATCACATACCCCTTTCATTCAGTAGCTGATTGGGTCTAAAAATATTGGTTGCTCGGGGTCAAAGGGGATACACCCACAACTATCATTTAATTTTTATAAGGAATAAATAAAAAAAATTTAAAATACATATGGAGAAAACAGTACAATTAATTTTTTTGTGGAAAAATGCGTAAATCTTAGTAATTAATGTATATGTACTGTACATATTATGGTCACGTGACCGACTAGTTAGAACGTTCGCATTCTGACCATGAAACCCGGGTTCGAATCTTACCATGGTTGATTTGACAGGAAGGAAACTTCCTGGTGTTATCGGACTGGAGGGGTTGACTCTCCAACTGCAGACCAACATACAGTATTTACTACTGTATTTATTTGAATAGGGACATACCCATTATGGTCCGTAGGTATGTTACAACAAGTATATTAGGCGCAATAGTTGTCAGTATTAAAAAGCACTTTCTTTCCATCCACCTGCGAACAACTTTCTGTTCGGTAACTTTAATGCTCACCACGACACGTGACTTAAACATTCTAAAGGTATCGATGTTGCCGGTGTTCAGACATTAAATTTTTCCATTGCCCAATCCCTTACTCAAATCGTGGGCTTCCCTACTCGTTTCCCTAGCCAAACCGAACAATATGCTTCTCTATTGGATCTATTTTTTACCTCCTCGCCTCGCTCTTGCCGAGATTCACAGTACTGCCCTCTTGGTAATTCGGACCACTCTGTGATAGCTATGGATACTTCGTTCCAAACATCCATGAAACAGGACCCCCCCTATCCATAAGACCTCTTTCCATTAGCAGTACGCCGTTTGGGATTCATTCCGGGATTTTCTTTGTGACACTCCTTGCACTGACATCTTCAACCTCCCAATTGAAAATTGCGCCACTGAGGTTTTTTTCTTGGGTCAAGGCTGGCATGAACGCTTTCATCCCTTCTCGGAAATACCAGGTGAAACCGCCACATCACATAAGCATGCCACTATTTCCGGCTATACCAGCGTGACATCTCTCGTCATAACAGGTGCCTATTCGTTATTCGTTCGCAATAAATGTAAGCGTGTCCTCGAATCAGCTAAATCCCTGTTTGCTGTAAAAATGAGGCACCGCCTAGACTCTAATAACTTTGGCTCCCCTGATTACTGGCATCTCCTTAATAGGGTATTTTATTCTTTATAGTTATTACCCTAGTTGCTGCACGGGATGTTGTACACACAATCCTTAACCATGTCCTTCTCTATGGGGGGGGGGTCTTACTCGGAAGAGGTGTCTGCGAAGTGTTGAACTACTTTTGAAGGTTGTCCTGATGTTATATGGACGTCAGATCATTTGTATTTTTCCGATAATAGCTTTACATAAGGTAGGCAGGCTGAAACTGTTTTTTGAATGTTGTTATCTTCTTGTACCATTCTATCCCAGTTTGTCGGAGCTGCTGTCATGCAACCGGGATAGTTGTTACGTTGTAGGGTACTGCTAATATAGATATATATATATATATATATATATATATATATATATATATATATATATATATATATATATATATGTACATAAAAGGTTAATGGTCAGAGTTGAATCAGACCTGGTAACAGTGGTATTAAAAATGTGCTCAATACACGTGTATAAAAAAAATAGCATGTAGCGCTTTTAAGTTTGAAAATTAAGAGATCAGTTGATTCCACTACCTTGGTTTCAACCTTACGGTATCCTCAGTCGACTTTTATCTCTTGATCTCTCAACGCTTTATTTGAAAAAAATAAAAAATAAACGCTATATTATTTTAAAAAAATAAATCAACAAACGACGACGACGAAGAAGAAGAAGAAGAAGAAGAAGAAGAAGAAGAAGAAGAAGAAGAAGAAGAAGAAGAAGAAGAAGAAGAAGAAGAAGCAGCAGCAGCAGCAGCAGCAGCAGCAAGGGTATTATAAATGTATCAGTGGTGGGGGGCTAACTGAAATGTACTCATATGTGCTTAAGAGGATTTTTTAGTATGTATGCAAGGGCTCATGACTTTGGATATCTAATTCAAAAGCTTCTTCCAGAAATGTCATTATTGTTAATTTTTCCTCTTGGCAGAGGTTGCAAATATTATTCTGGTTGTTATAAGGCCCTTTTTAAAATTTTCCCACTCACAATCGGATAACTGTTATTGTTTTTCCTTTTAACTTTCACACATGGTTAGCTAGTTTGGTAGAACACCTAAGACTTACTAGCTTAAAAGATGACCTGTGATTGTACCCTCTACGTTTGAAAGTACCTTCAGTATATTCTATGTACGTTTTATTCTGGCCATTAATATCTGTTACTTCGGCTTTATACATTATTGCTTCGGTTTTACAAGCTCCATCTAATGGTCATCTATTTTTATTTCTACAGTTGCATAAATTACTAGTGTTAACTATATTTTGCTGCGCGTTAGTTTTGTAATTTCTGGCGTTTTGTCTATTTATTATTGTTTCTAAATTGCTAGTACAACTGTAGCTTAATTTAATTGTGTTTTTATTGAATATCTCATGTAATTCTGAACTTTGTGGGAAGTGTTTAGTAAGTAACTGGAAAAATAATTTCCCTATTTTATATTTTACCTCTAAGTTAAAGGGGGTGGTAAACAAAATGATTTTTTTTTCCTCGAATTGTTCTTCATATGTTGTTTAATTTCAGGTTTAAATTTTGGTTTTGTGACCTTCGACCTTTAAGTTCTTCTCATATTCTTACTTATTTTCCTGAAAAATTATTTTACTAGAAGAGTTTCTGGATGACTTAGACTTTATTCCTTTAAACAACATAATTTAACTTCAAGTTCACATTAAATTTCTCACTCGCAGAAACATGTCATTTGAAGGAACATTTTAAATAACAAAATGTAATAAAAAGCACATCTATACAAATCCACAGACACAAAACTTGACATATAAACATTTACGTATGTGTCATGTAAATAAAAGTTCGAATTTTGCATTGTATATTGATTTTATTTCATTCAAATTCGTTGTTTGTTGGGACTTACGATCCAATTCAAAATCATGGCTAGCGACGAATCTGCTATAACTGAAATCCTGGCTACCATATTGTGTTACTTTTGAAAATCCGTCCTAGTAAGTTTTCAAATTCGCGATTTGCGACATTTTGGGGGTGGGAGAAATGTTAATGAAAAGAAATTAAACTGAAATAATTCAATTCAAAAATTAACAGCGTTGCACTTTCAAACGCAACTAAATTCACTACATGTAAATAGCAAATCCACTTATTTAATTAACAAAGAAATTTTAATTTCTCTTTAAGGTTTACGGGATTTGAAATCTCTTGGATTACGCTTCTTGCGAATTTTTATGGAGAATACAACATTTTTGTTTTAATGGCAGTTCAGGTGTCGCACATGGCCGAAAGTATGGGCCACCCAGTGAGGTTCGAACTCATTACTCAGTCGTAATTGATCTAGCGAGACAAGCTTGCTAACCATTACACTACGTCGAAGTGTCCTATGAAATTCTAAGCGTTACTTAAATATGGCACAAGGCCGAATTTTTTTTTCTTTTGTGTCTATGTGTGTTCAATGAGAAAAAAGTCAATTAAAAATTTATTACTGCCATCTTTTCAAAGATAAACAAATTTATTATTTATAATCAAATATAGCAACAGGCGCTTTTTTAACTGAGAAGGAAATATCAAATGTGGGAGCAATTTTTTTTATAGCTAAGTAATAAACAGATGTCCCACTTTCTATCACTTTTGTTTGGATTTTCCACCTCTGGACATCGGGCTCTATTAAATTTTGCGACATTTTGATCTTCTTAGAAAATAAACTGTGTTATCCTGGGATAGTAATAGGGGGAAAAGAGTCAATTTATTTATGCTGGGCTTTCAGATGATGCCGAATTCATTAACCGAAACCCTGTTTATTTAATTAAGAAACAAGAAGGTATTAAATGGGGGACCAGTTTTGTTTTACAGCCAAGTAATAAACAGATGCCCCACTTTCCGCCACTGTTGTATGAATTCTCCACCTCTGAACGTCGGTTTTGTTTTACAAGCAAGACGTAAATAGATCCCCTACTTTTTGCCACTTCTTTTGAATGTCTTCAATTTCAATACTTGCAACTTAATCTGACTATCCTGTTTATGTTAAAAATACATAGATATTAAGTGAAGGATCAGTTTTGCTTTACAATCAAGTAATAAACTAAGCCCCCACTTTTTGATACTTCTATCTGAATTTCTAAAATAATGTCCAGAGCCAATATTTTTTGAGCTACTTATAATATGAGCGGGAGTCAACTTGGGCTACTAATTGGAAAATAGTCAATTCAAATATTTATTGTGCTCGGCGTTCAAATGTAATCAAATTCACTACTTGTAACCGAATCTGGCGACCTTGTAGATCATCAATATTTAATTAACAAGTGTATATTAAGTAGGGGATTTTTTTTTTACAACCATGTAATAAACAAACCCCTCATTTACGTGTCACTTCTGTTTGTATTTATTGGATTAACTCCCTAGTTAAATTATTAGGACTTGTATCTGGAAAAATGTATCGTTATTCTCAAAAACTGTAAATGCAAAAAAAAAAAAATTCTTAAAATCCAAAATATTTTTCGGCTTTCAATAACCCGCAAAAGGTTGGTAAGCCGTAAAAAACAAATCCCTCAATCACTTATTGGATTAAGGACAGGGTTATCAGATTTGTTTATATTTGAAAACCCAGCGCAATTTAAATTTTGAACTTCCATATATACGAATTTAGGGGTTACTTTTTTTTTTAAATAAGTTGGGCTAATTTAGAAGAATAATGAGAAAAAGGTCAATCCAAAATTTCATACTCGGATGCTGGAGTCTTTTAAGATGTAGGTTAAGTCACAATTTGTAACTTAGTCTACTCAGCTGTGAATTAAACATCGCAGAAAAGTGGGATTTCTCGCTTTGGGTGTCAGCCAGACTCGGTCTCAAAGAAAGAAAAGTTTAACTTCAAAACCATAAAGAAAGCAACGGGAAACCCCTTCACTATCATTCCCAAGAAGTCAGGGCAATTCACAGGTTAATAATCTAGCGATTAACAATAAAAGAATCTATGATTGGCTGCATCTAGAAAAGGAAACGGTAATATATATATATATATATATATATATATATATATATATGATAAATGCGAATGTCACTGTGTCACATATTTTCAATTAAAGGGAGACAACTCTCTAACTTTTAATAGCTCATATTACAGAAAGTTTTGGATTCACAACTTTTCATTACTGCGATTGTTTAAGGCTATTTCTTACGTGATTTTTTGCGACGAATTTTTTTGTGCAATAACAATTTTTATAACTTGAAAATAAATTTGGGAATAATCGAAATTAATTGGGAAATTCAGTGAAAGTCACCCATGAAATAAAAATAATTCTTTGTAGGGAAAGTAAGTACCTACGTATATCATATTGACTTTAAATTAAGTGGCAGCTGAAAAATTATCGTTGAACTTTTAAAAGGTAAGCTTAAATGTTAATGCAATACTTAAATGCAGTGATTAAGTTTGAGTTCTTCTGTAGTTTATTGTTGTCTATCGCATACGGCAGTAGTATGCCTCGCAAAAAGAAGTCTCCGATAACAGAAGACCAGATTGCAATCAAAAGAGCCAAGGCTGCAGCGAGGAACAGAAAGTCCCGTGTAAATGAAAACCCAGATCAAACGACAGCCGGGAGAGCTTCCAATGTAGAGAATATGCAAAGACATAGGGACTCTCAAACTCCTGAACAAGCCGAAGGCCCAATCAAGAGCCCTCCGCAGGAACTAGCTTAATTGCCGCCCGATATGGCGACTTTTAAGCTTATGCGCGCGAGTGTGCGTTTGTATGTGTGTGTGTGGTCTTATCAAAAAGACTAGCGCTATAAAAAGAAAACTACAACACATAACAATTTGGCATATAATCACCTTCGAAATAGTACCACTTCTGAAGCCAAGCACTATATACAGTGTAGTTTACATTGGTGGAACTATTCCTAGAACTCCTATTTTTGGATAGCGAGCAGCTGCCTCGTCGCATTCTATTGGATTTCCTCGACGTCTGGAAATCTCCTTCCTTTCAAGTGGGCTTTGATTTTTGGAAAGAGGAACATATATATATATATATATATATATATATATATATATATATATATATATATATATATGTAAGAAAATGTGTGGATGTAGATCCGACGGTATGATGAAAATGTGGAAAAGACAAAGCAAAATCCGAATATGTGAGTTTACTGTTTTTTATTTTGTTTTTGTTATTCTGTCGACATGAGACGTTTCGGTCAAATAGACCTTCTTCAGGACATGGTTAATGGAGACATATTTATATTAGATTTAAGTTAGATGAAGAAACGATATATACAGGACTTTAGAATTTCATTTTTTCTGTTTCTGACTAGTCCTGTATATATCGTCTCTTCATCTAACTTAAATCTAATATAAATATGTCTCCATTAACCATGTCCTGAAGAAGGTCTATTTGACCGAAACGTCTGACGTCGACAGAATAACAAAAACAAAATAAAAAACAGTAAACTCACATATTCGGATTTTGCTTTGTCTTTTCCACATTTTCATCATATATATATATATATATATATATATATATATATATATATATATATATATATATATATATAATATTCGGATATAAGGAATGTTGTAGTTTAACAAAACGTACATTTATGTATTCTAAATTTCATTTTTAAATTTTACAATTACAACTGCCAATTTGTCACGAGCACACTTCAATAATTGAAAAGCCAAATAATCATATTGTGTTAGCAACTTTTAATTTAAATTCAAAATTTACAATCAAATTTACATTGTCAATCTGGAGAGTTCTCTTTAACAACTGGAAAAATCATGTTATATATATATATATATATATATATATATATATATATATATATATATATATATGTGTGTGTGTGTGTGTGTGTGTGTGTGTGTGTGTGTGTGTGTGGTATTCTGTCGGCACTGCCACATTTTTTAAAAACAACCGAAAGAAAAAAGCTTAACCAGCGATCGTATTAAAACTGGTCAAGGATATAAAAAGGCTTCTTCTTCTTTTATGTGCCGTGTTCCTTCGATCATGGCCCTCCACATCTTCCTATTCCTTTTAGCTCTTAATAAGTTTTGTCTGTGGTATTTCTCCCAAACCCTGTCCAACTATCCCTCCGCTTAAGCCCATCAAGTACGCTGCTTCCCTCTGTCTATTTTTTCCTCTATCTGTCCTGTGAGTATCAGATTTTCCAAGCCCTTCTTCCTCATTATGTGCCCCAGAAATTTCAACTGCCTCTTCCTGATGTCAAGTTTCTTTTTCGTTTCCATTCTCTCCAAAACCTACTTGTTGGTCACATGTTCAACCCATGGTATTCTCAGCATCTTTCAGTAGAACCACATTTCTGTTGCTTCAAGTCTCTTCCTCATCTTTCAGGACATTGCCCAGCATTTGCTGCCATACAGGAGGACAGATGTCACGTAACAGTTCAGTACTTTTTTCTTTGTTTCTAACGAAATTTTTCTATCTCTTAATACTCTGTTTAGCTTTTAGAATGCGTCTTTAGCCATCCCCATATGTCATCGGATCTCAGTGTCTCTGTCCTCTATTAGAACACTTCCCAGATATTTAAATTTCTGTACCTGCTCGATTTTATTTGTCTCTATTCACGAGATGAGATATTGTAATTATTTACATTCTTCGAACACATTTTTTCTTTTTTTTTGCCATATACTTCTTCATCGTTTTTGTCATATTCACGACGTTTCGGTCGTTGTACGCTCCGGTCTTCTTCAGGTGATTAGAATTTCGAACTGAACCTTTTATTTCGTCCACCGAGTCATGGAACTAGAACAATCTACCCCGGTGGACGAAGTAAAGGTTTCAGTTCGAAATTGCAATCATCTGAAGAATGCAAGAGTGTACAACTGCTTGATTTTAATATCTCCCACCTGCAATTTGCATTTTGAGCTCATCCTTTTGATGATATGCATTCTGTCTTCTTGTAGTTTATACTTAGTCTTTTCCTCTCGCTTTCTTTCGCTGCCTTATGTAGGAGGTTTTGTAGTTTTCTTTCCGTGTCTGCTATCAGAACTGTGTCATCTGCATATTTTATGTTGTTAAGATTGTGGCCGCCAATAATGAATCCAGTTAGGAATTCTATCTCTTTTAGAATTGCCTCGGTGTATAGGTTTAATAAATTCAATTAAAGTAAATGTTTTAGCAGCTAGCCCACGGCTCCAGTCATTAGCAGTAGTTCCAGCTCGTCAGCCATGATCATCTCCAGCTCGCCATCGGCTGCCGCTGCCGTCATCAAGCTTCGACCAGCAGCAACGGTATGCAATAAACTGTCCTTTTCAGGACAACACTTTTCAGCGACCTCAAAACTGTCCCTCTCAGAACAAAGGCTCTTCACCGGTTACAAAATTGCTCTTCTCGTAGCTTAGATCAGAGGTCGGCAACCTACGGCACACATGCCACAAGTGGAACGCCAAACAATTTCCAATGGCACGCAGCCAAAAATGACATCACGAAGTCCAAACCAATAACTACTACAACGCAAAAATTTAGCTGTTTCAAAACTTCTCAGTCGTTGGACTCCCGTTGATAATAAAAACTTTTTTTAAAAAACTTTTAAAAACAGTTTATTTCTATTAATGTGGTTTACATATTATTATTATTACCATATAAAGGGCACCTAGACGTGATGTAATGGTTAGAAAGCTTGTCTTGCTAGATCAATTACGACTGAGTAGTGAGTTCGATCCTCACTGGGTGCCCCATACTTTCGGACTTGTGCCACATCTAAGCCGGGCTTAGAAAATCACTATATTACCATATAAAATAGATTGTAGAACAGGTATATTGACATTGACTTGTATAATAATACTTATGCTGTTAGCACACTGAATGATTTTAAAATCCTAAGTCAGCACATAGTTAGCAAAAGGTTGCCGACCACTGGCTTAGATGTTACACAAGTATTCCGAATGGAACAAACACAATACTCAGTCGTAATTGATCTAGCAAGACAAGCTTGTTAACCATTACACTAGCCCAAAGGGCTCAATGTTTGTCTAAGCGTTGCTTAGTTATCGCAAAGAGTCGAAAGTTGTTTTTGCTTTTGTGTTTGTGTGCGTGTTTAAATGAGAAAAAAAAGTCAATTAAAAATTTATTAGCGCCATCTTTTTAAACATAAACAAATTTATTATTTATAATCAAATATAGCAACACGCGTTTATTTAATTGAGTAGGAAATATTAAGTGTGGGATCAATTTTTTTGTAGCCAAGTAATAAACAGATGTCCCACTTTCTATCACTTTTGTTTAGATTTTCCACCTCTGGACGTCGGGCTCTATTAAATTTTGAATATTACTACTTCCGACATTTTGTTCTTCTTAGAAAACAAACTGGGTTAACCTGGGATGGTAATGGAGAAAAAAGTCAATTATGCTGGGCTTTCAAATGTAACCAAATTCAATAACCGAAACCCTGTTTATTTAATTAATAAACAAGAGGATATTAAATGGGGAATCAGGTTTGTTTTACAACCAAGTAGTAAACAGAACCCCCACTTTTTGGCACTTCCGTTTGAATGTAACCAGTAAGCGAATTAACAAACAAGTGGATATTAAGTGGGGCTTATGATATTCTTGGCTGTTTTGGCATCCATATTTCCACCGACTTGATAAAACAGTAGCAATAATAACAAAAACAGTAACAACAACAACAACAACAATAATAAGCGCCCAGAATATGCCCCTTATTGACCTTGCAGTCCCTGCAGACTGTAAGGTATCTTTGAAAATCTTCAAAAATCTACCAAAGTACAAGGACCTTAAAATGGAAATCTCAAAAATGTGGCACATGAAGACATCGTCAAATCCATTTGTAGTTGGAACCCTCGAATTGATTGGAGAAGGTTCCGATAGACTCATTGAAGAGATTCCTGGTAGCCCATGCCTTAAAAAATTACAACAAATTGTACTCACGAGTACAGCTCATTTATTATCTATGTAAAATGTGTGTGATCTTAGGATTTTTTCTTTTTTTTAAATGCTCAGTGGAAAATAAAATTTCATGATGTCATCTGACTTTAGGTCTCTGGTTGAGACTCGGAAAGAAATGAGTATACACCAGAAATCAAAGGAGGAGGAGGGGGAGGAGGAGGAGGAATAATAATAATAATAATAATAGCAGCAGCAGCTGCACTGGAAAATTTGCAACTCCTATGGGAAGGAAACTGGAAGAAATTGGTACGAACACCACCCTGACCCGGTTACGGAGATAGGACCTGTTACAATTCTATGGGACTACACAATACACACTGACAGAACAATCAAAGCCAACCGCCCAGACATTGTTATTAAAGACCACAAACAAAATAAGTGCCTCCTTATTGATACGGCAGTCCCTGCAGACTGCAATGTATCTTTCAAGATATTCGAAAAACTGTCAAAATACAAGGACCTTGAAATAGAAATCTCAAAAATGTGGCACATGGGAACATCAACAATTCCTGTTGTAGTTGGAGCCCTAGGACTGGTTGGAAAAGATTCCAGTAGGCTGATTGAAGGGTTCCCTGGAAGTCCATGCCTCAAACAGATACAAAAAATTGTTCTGACAAGTACAGCCCACACTTTACGAAGGGCTTTATCTATGTAATTATTTTTTTATTTTATTGTATTTTTTTTTTGCAGTGGAAAGTGTCATGATGCCATTTCTAACCTTAGGTCCCTGGGCGGGACCCGGAAAGAAATGTGTAAACGCCAGATAAAAAAAAAATATTAATAATAATAATAATATTATTATTATTATTATTATTATTATTAATAATAATAATAATAATAATAATAATAATAATACTACAAGAAGAAGAAGAAGATGAAGAAGAAGAAGAAGAAGAAGAAGAAGAAGAAGAAGAAGAAGACTTGAAAAATGAAAATACCTGATAAACAATGAAAAGAAAAACTAACAGATTGGGAAGCATGTCTGTCCGCGAATTATAAACTGAAGACGAAAGAAATCGGAGGTTCGGTAAGCAAATACGAAGACCTTGCCGATTAAATTTTGAAATTCCATATTGGCATCTTTTGGTCCTACTTTTAAAATAAGTCGTGTTTACAATTCTGATGACTGATGAGAAAAAAATCGGTTCAAAATTTAATAGCGCCGAGTTTTCGAATGTAACCAAATTCACGACTTGTTTATTAAATTTAAAAAAAAAACAAGGTGATATTAAATGGGATATCAGTTTTATTTAACAACCAAGACGGAAACAGATCCCCCACTTTTTGCCATTTCTCTTTGAATGTCATCAATTTCAATACTTGCAACTGCATCTGATGATCCCGTTTATGTTACAAATACATGGATATTAAGTGAGGGATCGCTTTTGTTTTACAATCAAGTAATAAACTGAGCCCCCACTTTTTGATACATCCGTTTGAATTTCTATGTTAATGTACAGTCAATATTTGGAATGGTACTAATTTCTAATTATAATATGAGCTGATTTAACCTGGGCTACTAATAGGAAAAAAGTCCATTCAAATTTTAATTGTGCTGGGCTTCCAAATGTAACCTCAAGTTCACTACTTCTAACCGAATTTGGCAACTTTGTCGATCAACAATATTTAATTAACTAACAAGTGTATATTAAGTGGGGGATCACATTTGTTTTATAAACATATGTGTTGCCTATTTCAATATTAAATGTGTC
>OZ038502.1:78502166-78504666 GCA_964036315.1 Acanthosepion esculentum
AAATATTTATTTAATTTCAAAAGATTTTAATTGCTTTTATTTATTTCAATGAACATGGACAATATTGTCTGAAAGCAAAAAGATTTCGATGAAAAATGAATTTTTAAAACAATTATTTGTTATTTCTGAAATATTTTATTATTTTTATATTATGTTGTTAATTCTTCTAAAATTAGGGAAAAAATTGTAAAATTTATCGACTGTTGTTATTAAATAGATATATATTTACAGATGATAATTTCCAAAGCTTTTTACAAACTAACGAACAATAGTTTATAAAAATATATAATTTGTGTCAATAATAACACTGTAAATTAAATCTACGGAAGACCGTAAGTATCATGCGTGCAATAAAAAATGTCACGTGGGTTGAGTTTCTGTCTAGTATTTAACTTAAATATTGAATTTTTAATACAATTATTTTTTATTTCTTTAATTATAATAGATTTTTACATTTAAGTTGTTAACATATTATAAAATTAGTTAAAAGCCGCATTCAGTTTCGTAAACGTCCTTTTGAGATATAGATTTATTTTTGCGAAACACGTGTGGAGAAGTTAATTGGATTTTTCAATTTCAAATGAGAAGGCTACCTACAAGTATCAGTATCATCTTGTGAAATTTAAATTTGTATTTTATGTTCACTTCTGATAAAATTTCATGAGAAAGTGTTGGGGATTATTATGAGTTTGATTTATCAGAAGATTAAAATGGTAAGAAGGCTAGATAATGGGTGTGTTCAACAATATTAATCCACAACAAATATAAAAAGGTGAGCATTCAAAACGAATCAATTGCAAGGTAATTCAATAAGAAACAACGGGATTTTAGGCTTCAATAATAATAATAGACATTTGTATACAATTTATATACACATAGTGAACTTGTGATTGAATAATGCAAAGTATGGCCATGTATTGATTTGATGTCTTAATAATTCACAGTTCAAGATTGTTCATGTATTCAAACAGATTAAATTGTGTAGAATGAAAAATGTCACTTATGTAGAAATAAATGTTAGTTTGTGTGCGTGATTAAAATAGGAAATAAATGTCTTAAGTCTTCAGGAGTTGGTCACCTTTGACTGGTTTCAATTTATCTGGTTGCTGATTACAATTTCTATTTTGGTAGTGTATATTATCACTTTTCTTAGAAATTTGTAGATAGAGTTTGAGAGAGAAATGATGATTACTGAGTCAGCAGGTTGACGCACGAAAGGTTCTTTAGGTCAGTGTAATGACACGCGTGGATTGTGTGGCTGACAGCTTGAACTGGATCGAACGATCCTATTTATTTATTTCTTGAGTCTAAAATCGGCTCCAGAGCGTTGAGCGGGAAAAGTAGATTTTAGACAATCGCTACACATTTTGTGTTGTCTCAACCAATGAAAAATCGAGATTTAAAACGTGAAGTGCTGATTGGCTAAAACTGGTTTGGTAGAAGAGTGTATTTTAATTCAGGGGTGAGTAGTAAATATGGATGATTCCATCAAAAGGTACCTATAAATTAATTAGATACCTTTCTTATGAAATTTAATCTCACTATCAACAGTCTTATTTTAACTCCTTTATAATATATTTTCCATAAAGCATCGTAAACGTAAAGGTGAAAGCTAAGTACAAAAAAATAAAAAAATTAGAAATTTGAAAATTTTCCTTAAAAATAACGAGGTAAACAATTTGTTCACTTAAATCTAAATAACTTCACATCTCTCCTTCCGTAGAAGGAATTATCCTCACGTAAGCTATCAAAACGTCACGAATGTCTTTCGTCACCTTCTCAAGTGACGCGAAAGGTTATGACCTGCTTTGTTTTATTTTCAAACTACATCTTTTCGGCACTGAAACTAAGTTAAGCTTGGTTCAAAATATTTTAAATAAACATTATAATTTCTGATTTTCTTAAAATAAGTTTTGAAAAATTTATAGTTGATTTTTAAAAGATTTTCAAACTGTGATTTTCATTTTTTTTCATAAATTGGAAAAAAATGGCTGTCATGATCGATTATCTGTCAATTTTGCTGACTAAAAAAAACAAGATTTTTAACGAAAATTTTGGACGTGCTAGGAACGATTAAAAAATATAAAAAAAAATACCCCAAAAATATTTTGATCTTTCCTCTAATAAATATTTAGATGATAAAGTTTTGTTTTCGTCAAGTTTGGCGTCTTTTTCGTCATGCTATACTCTTTTTTAGCGATCTCATGGTACCTATTAACTGCTAATACAGAATAGAGAGCGATAATTATTCAATTAAACATCCCCTCTATGCTAAAGAGGGAAGACCGACTCAGAGTTTCGTAGTTTTTCACTCATCGGAAAAATCTATTTTGTCATTTTATAAACGCACATATATATACGCTAACTTTCCAATTTTAATCTTTCAATTACAACTGTCAAATGTCGCGAACTCTCTTCAAAAACTAGATTTGCAAAAATAGATTTACAAATACATGTAACCATGAGACCATGATACAATATTCACACACAAAAGAATCAC
>OZ038502.1:78509666-78764666 GCA_964036315.1 Acanthosepion esculentum
TAAATAAAAATAATTGTAAAATATATATATATATATAATAAATAGAAATAATTGTAAATATATATATATAGATAAATAGATAGATAGATATAGATATAAGTGTGGATAGAAAATAAATAATGAGATATTAGGAACTGTATTAGGTATTAACAACACTGAGTTGCATATGTATCGGTATGTGTGTATTTATTAATATATATATATATTTTCTAAATATAAATAATCGTAAAATACATATATATATTTATATGAAGAAATATAGTCTTAAAGTGTGCTATATTTATGGGATAAAGTGCTCAATATCAGAGATAGAGCGTGTGTAAATATAAAAGTGAACATAGAAGTCAACACTTACAGGCGACAGTCTGTTTCATGCTAGTGCAATCGTCAGGCAACAGTTGCCTGACGATTGCACTAGCATGAAACTGACTGTCGCCTCTAAGTGTTGACTTCTATGTTCACTTTTAGATATATATATATATATATATATATATTTCTTTTTAATCTATTTTTATTACTTCAAATATTATAGTGGAGACTAATATTTGAAATAGTCACTCTATTTTTATTTTTACTAACCTGTCGGCCTGCAGAGTCTTTATTGAGATTTCTAGAGATTTTTTGGGGTGTGCTGACTGATTAACTAGATGTAATACACACTGTTTAAAGTAATAATAAAAAATAGTGTGTCTATTTCAAATATTAATATCCACTAATAATAGTGCTTAAAGTAATAAAAAGGCTGTGTGTGTGTGTGTGTGTGTGTGTGTGTGCTTTCAACTGAGCTCTACTTCCATTTCTTCTCTTTTTTCTTTCCTCTGTTGTTGTTTCTGTTATTGTTGCTTTAAATGTTAGGAGTGTGGGGGGAGGGGTTAGTAATGATGAATGTAATTACTGAAAAGTCAAAACAATTATGTTTAGTTGCAGGACCAAGTAAATTCATACAAAGATGAAATGGCCAAAAAAGACGCCCTCATCCAACAGTTAACAAGGTATGTAAAATAAGAATTTCTTTTCAAAGGTTCGAACCCTTTAACCCTGACCCTGCTTCTGTTAGATTATAATATTCAGAATAATCATCAATTTTTTTATAAATTTCAATTATGACAATTAATATTTATTATTTTTTTTTTTTTTTTTTTTTTTTTTTTTTAATCGTATCACCCCAAGCAAGGTCGGAGGCCACTATCACGCAAGGGGTTAAAGAAGGGTTGGAGGAAGAGCAGATAGGAGTGGCAAGGGAGGGGATGTGGTGAAAGAGAAAGACAGTGGGTCGATCAAGGCAAGGGGGCCACAGAAGATCCGGAGCAAGAGCAGATAGGAATGAAAAATGAAAGTAAATTTCATAAATTTGTTAATCAACCAAGTTAGCTTTATAATATTGTGTCATCATCACCCTCATCATTAGTGCTATGACTGGGTTTGGTCAATGGTTTACTGAGGACATGACCACTACCCTCCACATATCTGGGTTGAGAGCCAGGGTAATATTCATTCATGCATAATGTGTCTTGGGGAAGTAGACCTGGCAGTGCCTATCCCTTTCCACACGAGACTACAGCTAATGTTTTTCAACTTAATGGCTTGGATTGGTCACAAACACACTGCCATTGATTTTTTGTGGGAACTGTCTGCTCTGGCCGATCTAGAAAATGCTTCACTCACAAAGTTTTTATTTCAATTCCCCGGTATCAAATTGGTGACTCATCTTTTAGCCAATGAAACACTCAAGAATGATAATCACATGATCTGTAAAAATTAAATGAAGTCAATGAAAAAACTGATATCATTCAATAAGATAGAGCTGATGAGAAACAGTCATTTTTCATATACATGTCTAATTTTTTTTTTTACAAGCAAGGCAATAATGCCACTAAGACATCAGGGTTTAATGAGAGTGAAGGAAAATAAGAAGACATTAGATAGGAAAAAGAACAATAAAAGAACAGAATTCAGAAGACGGAAGATAGCACTTGATCATGCATTTAAATTTTTGAAAATTGTTGGTGGCAGGGAAACAAAATATCAGAAGAGAGTTCCACAGGTGAGTAGTGCGAGAAAAGAAACTATTAGAATAGAACTTGCGGTTACATCTAGATAGTACAACAATAAAACAATAGAGACCTAGTTGCCAATCTAGTAGTAAATTTAAATTCATGTGGTCAAGGTACAGATGAGGAAAGCTCATTAAAGAAGACACATTACAGTGGTGGGAAAGTGACTTAAGTCAAGATGCCAGGTCAGGACTAATAACATTACAGACTTTTCTTTGGATTTTATCAAGAATCTCAAGACATATAGCAGGAGCAATAGACCAGATAGGGCAGCAATATTCAATGCAAGGATGAATGCTAGATTTTTAAACGCACCAAATGGGTTCTGTTGAGAAACATTGTCTGATATAAATTGAACTATATGACTATCAATAAGTAATTCAGGAATGCAGTTTAACACTGCAAAACAGACCTAAGTGATGACTGCAGAAGTGACCACCTTCCAGCGATATATAATCTTATAGGAAATTGAAGTAGGACAAGGCAAATTGATGGCGGAGCAAGAATTAGGAGAGATAACAAAAAGACAAAATTTATTGAGAGCTACAAAGGACAGGAAATTGTGGAGAGCCATGATCACAACATGTCCTGAAGGTATTCAGCACATAGAAGAATGAACTTGAGCAGATGGATGATGGAGCAAGATTTAGGAGAGATAACGAAAAGACAAAATTTATTAAGAGCTACAAAATACGGGAAATTGTGGAGAGCCATGATCACCCACGTCCTAAAGGGACATGACACAGAGAATAAGATGTAGCCCTGACAAAGCACATATTATGCAGGTAATGAAAGGATTGTGGTGTTTACAAATACTCTATGATCCTGATGGCAGTTGTCCTTGATTCATTGATTGATTAAATAACCCACAAAAGGTTCATCCACCATAAACAAAATCAATCAGGCTAAACTGAACAAAGGCCTCCAACACACAATATAATAAAAATGCATGACAAAACCAGTTGTATTGCACACTATGTCTACACTGGTGTGTAAATAGCACAAATGCTAATTCGTTTATAACATTAGCACCAGGGACTTGGAAATGTTTGTTTGTTTGGTTTTGGCATTTATTTTTAATAAAATTAACCCAATACAAGGCTTGAGAGCCACTCAAGATAGAAGGTTACTGATCGCGGTGCATGATATGAATGTAAATGGAGGTAGTAGGAAATGAATGTTATGGGGATAAGGAGGCTAGAAAATGGTTGATCTTTGACTCGAAGAGATGAATAATTGTAATGTTCAGGAAAGCATCCACACAGAAGTCTGCCCCACAAAGTAGCAGGTCTTGGAGGGAAAAGATATCTGAATGGAAGTTTCTCTTTACAGTTGGGAAACAGAGGAAACAGGGAGGATTCAACTCCGTGGAAATGACCTGGCATATCCTAGCTGTAATGTTCTGAACTGGTAGAACTAACGAATCGAATACATCTGAACATTTGTCATGAAAATAGTGATAGAGTAGTCTATGGAAAAGAAGTGGAGAATAAGCCTTCCCTCCCAGGATTGTGTAACTGTCCGAGGTGTAAAGGTCTGAACTGGCGGAACTAAAGAATGGAGAGCTCATCTGAACATTTGCCATGGAAATAGCGGTAGAGTAGTGATGGGCTTGCAATGTTGGGTCTGTGGGGAAAATGGCTGCACAGTGGACAATATGTCTTCTGCCTTAAATCTGCATAAACAATTCTGAACAGTGTCAAGGCTGGAAAGTGAGGACTGATCAGCTCCAGTCCAAATATGGTAGTAATAAATTTACATTTCAAGGTCAATCTGGCTGTTGTAAAAATAAAGCATGGCAGGACTCTGGTGCTTCCTAGAGTGGTAGAATGTATATATATATATATATATATATATATATATATATATATATATATATATATACTCAATACTCATCAGATTCACTCTCGCGTGGTCATGTGTGACGTCATGAGCTGTGGTGCGATTTTCACTTTCAGCGTCTTACATGCACGTGTTTATCGTTGCTTGGAAATCATCCGTGTAAACACAAACAGACTATCATCAATTTCTTGTTCGTGTATTGCTTAAATATATTGTGTAATTGTTATCTTCGATAATGGCTTATGTAAGTCGAAAGCTTAGATTGGATTAAAAAATATGTATCAATATTGTGATTTTCTTTCATTGTTTAATGATAATGTTATTAAGCTTATCAGACGATATGAAAAGAACTTACATAAAATATAGAGACAACACTTATCTATATTATTTAATGAAACATATATATTTTCTTCTGCTCATCTCTAGGGATATCTTGTTTAGTTCATATTTCTATTATTGCTTGGTTATTGCTTAACCAATTCCGTCAGTAGGCAGGTTAGATTTAAGTCTTCAAGTTCTCCACAGAAAATTGTCCAATGGGACAATAGCATTGGTTTGTAAATTTGGTGATATAGTAATTGTGAGTTCAATCTGGGCAGTATACACTTGAACTCAATGGAAACTTGCACTGTAGTTTGCTGTCAATATATATATATATATATATATATATATATATATATATATATATATATATATATACTGAGTATAGGATGCATAGTGAGGAAAGAAGGCTTGGAGAATTTGACACTCACAGGACATATTGAAGTCAAGATGGTCAGAGAGAGGCAGCAAGTAACCTATTTAATGAGCTTGTGTAAATGGATGAAAGAATAGCTCTTACTAAGAGCTACAAAAGATAGGAAGTTGTGGAGAGCCATGATCACCCTCATCCTGAAGGGACACAGCACATAAAAGATGAATATATATATCTTACCTCTGTTTATATTTCTAAGATGAGGTGTCGTATTTATTTACATAATTTACAGTTTTCAGACTGATATCTTCATCTTTATTCCCAACGTTTTGGCCGTTGTATGCTCCAGCCTTCTTCAGGTGATATATGTTGAAATTTCAAACACTTATTTTCATCCACCAGAGTAAATTGTTCTCGTTCCACATGCCATGCCTTTTCTGGATATCTCAGTTTCAGTTATTTTCCTTCAGTAACTCAACTCTCCAAGATTTTGTTCACTTCTGCTGTGGCCAGGGATTGAACTCACAAGAATTTGGGTCAAGTCACTGGATTACTTAAACCAATGCCTTTATCCACTGAGTTATCAGTTCAATAAGTTGGGAGTAAATCAAGTAAATGTTTATAGACAAATATAAATAAACAATATTAATTGTCCCCAAACCAGGTAAATCGTTGTAGTCTCAAATATAAACGAACAATATTTACCTACCCCCAAACCAAGTAAATGCACATAGTCAAATTTAAATAATCAGTATTTACATGTTCTCAAATTAAGTAAATGCTTATCAACTTAAATATAAACAATCAATATTTACTTATCTGTACACCAATTAAATGCTTATAGACTGAAATATAATCAACAAAGAATCAATGAGTTGTTTACAGACTCAAATATAAATAACCTATATTTACCTATCCCTAAATCCAGGACTGGTGCAAGGGTCTTGTGCCCTGCTTCCAAATCTATGTTACGCTATCCACCTACTGTACTACATGTCACTTTTTCTCAGGTAGTATTCATATAAAATACAAATATTATTTTAACCTAATTATGTGCAATAATGGATCATATGCAATATAGGTGAACAATTCAACGAGAAAAATTGAAAATAAATACAATGTATTTAAATACAAATTCAATATTAAATAAATCAACAAAGTTTTGCAGCAATTTTTAACATCAACTTGAGATTTTTCTTGTTGAAAAGTTTAACACATTCTGTATTAAATTTTGTATAAAAAAATAGTGAATTTTATACAGTGTTTTTTCAAGATTTAGTATGAGCAAAACAAATTCACTGATTTTGACCAAAAAAAAGACCCGGAATGGCAGCAAATCCACAAAAAAAGTTAATAGTTGTGCCTAATATAATTTGTAACATATATAAATATAGGCGTAAAAATCAAGTACTGATAAGATAGTAAGAGTCACAAAGCACTGCCCAGGGCGCCCAATCAGGCTTAGGCACCGTGGCCATCAGGTTCAGGTGTAGTACATACTGGTCTTGTTTAAACCAAGTAAATGCTAATAAATTAAAATATTAAAAATGGAAATTGATTTCAACATTAATTAACCCAACAAGAGTTGATTAATGATAAAAATTAACCAAAGCCAATCCATCTGAATCTTCTTTTTTTTACAAAACTTCCTGAATTATTTATTTTCTTTTTTAATGATTTATTTATTGAAATATTTTTATGAATTTTCAGTTTGGAAAATGCCTCAGCTACTGCACAGACTGCCAGCAAATCGTTTGACCATGTTCTGGTAAATTGCATTGCAAAATTTTATTTTTGGTTTTTCTCATCACTTGTAGAATCCATGGAGATTATCCAGTATATCTTCAATTTAGATGTGAAAAAAAAACAGGAATTATTAGGTTGATGCAAAAAATTTTCATTAATTTTTGACAAAATTGTTTATTTACATAAATTCGTACCATTTTTATTCAGTCATCAAATTATTAATTTCTTTTTTTTGTTGTCATATTTTTGTTTTTCTATGACCTCATACCACTTTTAACCAAGTATCATAAAATAATTATTCTGGATTCAATTTGAAGGCGTTCCAGGCTATGACAATAAACTACATCTGCATCTTGGGTATGATGATAAACTACATCCAACAGCAAGGCCTCTGATCAGGACGTTTTGAGGAGCGTGGAACCACCTCTTAATTGCTGGTGTTCCCAGGTCCACCCTGAGCAGTGGGGGTAGCTGGTTCTATTTAATAATCTAACATATTTTATCACTTTAAATGGTAGATAAAAATGAAATAAAAGACATGAGAATTCTGAAGACCAATTAGTCATTTCTGTTGTTACAAAGGACCTATGTCCCATAATAAATGTACATTTAGTTTATAAAATGTCTATGCAAATGTAACAATTATTATGGGACAGTGACAGTAACATACTACTATTTGTGTCCCATAATAATTATACGTTTAATATATAAAATGTGTATGCAAATGTAATAATTATTATGGGACAGTGATAGTTAAATCTGTCCCATAATAGTTATACTTTTAATATAAAATATGTATGCACATGTAAAAATTATTTTCGGACAGTGATAGTAAAATACTTCTATCTCTGTCCCATAATTATTATACTTTTAATATATAAAATGTGTATGCAAATATAACAATTCTTATGGGACAGGTAGTCTTGTATAAAAATTACTAATATACTCTCTCTCTCCCATTGAAATTGTTTCATTTAGTGTATAAAATATTATGTATATTATGGGAAAGAGGTAGTATTAATTTCTTAAAACGTTTCTGCATCTTTTGAGATTTGATCCTTACTGAGTGCTCGGTACAAAATTTAACATTAAATAAACCAATAAATTTTGGCTTCTACAATCAACCAACCTAACCTCACTATAAATTGTACGGAAACTGAATATATTAAAGGGAGATAACTGTGGCACAGTTTTTGTTATCAAGGGGCATAACTCTCAAAGAAATATTTTTTTTTATTTAAGCAATTTGAACCTCTCACCTTCATCGATCGACAGAATCTAGAAACCACAAGGTCCGAACTAGCAAGTCTTCAAGTTAGAAATGAAAAGCTCCAGACATTAGTAAGTTCCAACTTTATTTTCTGACTTATTTTATCTTTTATTACTGATATCTTTACTACAATAAGAGTAGATTAATGAATTCCTGCTCGGATTGAGGAATCAAAGAGCCAAGTTTGAATTCCAGTCGAGTTCATTCCCTCCACTTACAAGCTAATACCCGCAGAAAATGTATGATTCCAAATTCCAACTCTTCTGGCCTGAAGAGGCATGGTGGAGTAATAAATTGCAACTCAGATTGAGGAATCGGAGAGCCAATTTTGAATTCCAGTCGAGTTTATTATGCTCAGTTACGTGCTAATACCCTTGGGAAAGGCATGAATCCAACTCTTCTCCCCCCAGCTATGACTAAACAGTAGAACAGACTGGGTTATATATCCTTGAATAGCAACTGGTCTAGGAGAAGGAAAACTCTGAATTCAAAATTGTATGTATGCCTGGTGAAGCACATTCTATGCCGCTAAGAAAAGGATCGTTTGCATTGACTCAATGATCTGAACTATGGGTAAAACTTTTTATAATACATTTAAGTGTAGAAATGATGAAAACCATTTCATTAATTTGAATAAAGAAGACCAGCTAATAAATTTTAATGAATCTATTTATTTAGAAACTGCTTATTGTTGTAGTTGACTAACAGAAAGTACCCAACTCCTCCTGCTATGCACTATGTTTACAAGTATCAGATCAGTAGCATTACTGCCATAACTCACCTGGAGCTGCTCACTCCTCACTTCCTTGCCTTGACAAAGTTCAGAAGCATATATGCACAGCCTTGTAATGAATTATTTTCCACCCTACAGCACTTTTCCCACAGATGAAAAGTCACAAGCCTATTGCTACTTCCATATCAAATTTTCTAACAAGCTACATTCCTCACAAATCATTCCCTTTATATTCCATTGGTAAGAATGAAGTCCCATTCAGACAGCTTCTTCCCTATAGCCGCTGCTTTGTGCAAAGGACTCCCAATGGGATGCTTCCCAGGTAACTACAATCTTAACTTCTTTAAGTCCAGGATCAACCACTATCTGTCCTATATATCCTCTATCTATATTTCTGAGATGAGGTATTGTAATTATTTTCATTATTTACATTGTTCGGACTGTTGTCCTCATCTTTATTGGCATATTCACAACTTTTCAGTCGTTGTACACCCCAGCCTTCTTCAGGATCTCTCTATATTTCTGAGATGAAGTATTGTAATTATTTTCATTATTTACATTGTTCGGACTGTTGTCCTCATCTTAATTAGCATATTCACAACTTTTCAGTCGTTGTACACCCCAGCCTTCTTCAGGATCTCTCTATATTTCTGAGATGAAGTATTGTAATTATTTTCATTATTTACATTGTTCGGACTGTTGTCCTCATCTTAATTGGCATATTCACAACTTTTCAGCCGTTGTACATCCCAGCCTTCTTCAGGATCTCTCTATATTTCTGAGATGAAGTATTGTAATTATTTTCATTATTTACATTGTTCGGACTGTTGTCCTCATCTTTATTGCTATGTTCATGACTGTTCCTCAAGGACAAATAGCCCAGTGGATAAAAGCATTGGTTAGATCCAGTGACTTGGCCCAAAGAGTTGTGAGTTCAACTTAGAGAGTTGAGTTAAAGGGAGATAACTGAGACATCCAGTGAACAAAATAAAGGTTCAGTTTGAAATTCCAATCACCTGAAGAAAGCCGAAGTGTACAACAGCTGAAACATCATGAACATGACAATAAAGATGAGGACAACAATCCGAACAATGTAAATAATGGAAATAATCCCTTGTCTTATGTTCATAAAACAATTTTTTTCAGTAAGCCTCTACCTTGAGTGGCTCTTGGGTTTGTATTGGGTGAACATTAGCAAAAAAATTATATATTTCTTCATGACTTAGACCGTTATGACTCTCCACAGCTTTCTTTTTTCTTTAATATCTACAAATTATGAGAACTACTTGAAAAAGATAGTTGTGTGGATTCCCATTGTTCACTCCACTCTTCTGAATTCAGCGTTTCCCTTCTCATAAATTGTTTGACATACCAAGGCTAAAAATCCTAGTCAACCTTGCTGTTTAACCCATAGCTAGGGGTAGATGAGATGGACTGATGTCGTTCCTGAAACAGCCATGACCAAAATTTGAACTTGAACTATACATTTCATTTTCTATGCTGACATATATTAGATAACCAACATCCTGTATTCAACTTATTCTTCTTTTATATACCGGATTCATTTAGGACATTGGCGATAATGGCTCTCCACAACTTCCTATCCTTATTGCTCTAAGCAATTTTGAACTCTTTACAAATCCCCTTTGTCCACCTGCTTCCATCCATCTGTTTTATATGAAGTGTCCCTTCAGAATATGGATGATGATGGCTCTCCACAACTTCCTGGTCAATGTCTCAAAAATCAAATTGGTGATGTTCTATCATCACCAAGCAGACCCTGAATTTTTACCTATCGCAATGAATGGATGTTCTCTTAGGGAGGCCCCATGCCTTGAACACCTATTGGGACTTAAAGTCAACCCAGACCTCAAGTGGAACTTGTACATTTGATCCACAGGATAATTGAAATATGGCCAATTTCCTGGACTGCTACAGTGAGTACCTGACTTCTCCTGCTCTAACTTTACAAAAGCCAGAGCAAAGCAGAAAATGAAGGTACTACTGCCATATATGGACAACAGCTGCACAGTCTTCACTTTCAAAAAGAATAATACAGATAAAGTCATGCATTCAAAAACTAAAATAACATTTTTGCTAATCAATTTTGTCCTATTTTAACTTAATAACGCACATTAAATGCATCAAATGAAAAATAAATTAAGTAGACACAAAGTGATTCTAACACCAAACAATAAAAAAAATATGTTTCAAATCAATTTGAAAATATAATTTATTATAAGAAAACATTGAAAATTTTATTTAAATAATTTCTGAATTATTTGCTTCTAAAGCAGTTTAATTTTTCATAATTTTAAACCAATGAAAAGAAAAATAGAATTTTCAAAGCCCACCTATTTTCCTTGGACCCATTTTTAAAATTTCTCAGGCCCACATTGAGAATCACTGCACGAGATTGATAGGTGACACAACTTTATATAAATGCCCCACCTGAAAAATCTTTCAATGTGCCATCAATATGGAGGATGTGCAGGTGGTGTAATGGATAGTGGCTCATAATGAGAAATTAGTGAGCTGAGTTCAAATTCCAGTCAGGATCATTACATTCACTTATGCACAAATACCCTTGGCAAAGGTATAAATTCATCTCTTTCCTCCAGATATGGGTTAAATAGTAGGACTTGATTCTTGAAAAATAAGTGTTATCTTCAAAAAATTGTTAATGCAATATTAACTTGCAAAAAAAAAAAGAATTTATTCTTGCTATTCATAATATGTTTCAACCTTAAATAATCCACAGAGGGTTGATAAGCCATAAAAATAACAAACAAACAAACCCTTAATAGGTTTATCAAGAGGTCAAAATTGGGTCACATATGTTATTCATGACAAAGAATAGAAGAGTCCTGATCATTACGGAAAAGCTTCATCAAGCAGTCGACTCACAGTGGCTTCTGATGCAGCTGATGTTTTTGCACATACCTTTACCTTCCATGATTATATTTAATATGTAATTTAATATAGATTCTTATATAAACAGAGATTATCAACAGAACTGAAACTTGCTCATGGAATCAATTGTGACTGGATAACTTTCAAACACTGAAACCGAATGCAAACAGATGCTGACCAAATACCCTCAAGTTTCCAGATGTAAGTCGAGAGAGGTGGACCTACACGGTCATTTTCTCATTCGGTGTACCCTGGCAGGCCAAACATGAGTACGTGGCTGTTCTGATCCACTTCACACTCTCTGAAGTGAATCCGTTTTTCAACGGCAATCACCTAGTGATTTGTTGTATCCCCAACAGTGGATAAACTCTTCCATTGAGCATGGTAACTTGTTTCTTGCAATGATCCTGAAGCTAGTCCCAAACATCAAAGCTAGGAGGAAAAACTCTTCAAGCCAAACAACCATTTCAGAAAACTCAATAATCATTTGTTGACAGAGAATATTGCACAAACATTCTTCATCTACACCTCGAGGTAGTAAAATAGTGATTTAGAGTATTTTGAACCCTTGTGTTCACTTTTTGCTTTCACCAAATTATAGCAGTTTTCGGTTTTTACTTCTTTTCAATTCTTCCCTTGGTTACTATTGACAATTTTAGTAGTAGCCATTCTTGCACCTTGGAGTGAGTCTGCAACAATCCCATTTCTTGTGTTTATGTGTCCATTCTATCCACAGAATGTGTGTGTGCTCTTGTCTTTAAACATCATGCATTTTCTTAGCACCTTGTCCTGAGATTTCCTGGTGACTAACGAAGTCAAATGCTTCTCCTATTTATATAAGCAATCCCCACTGGGCACCTCTTTCTGAGTTCGACATTGATGTATGTAAAATTTTCTATCTTTGCCTGGATTATCTCAATAGGTTCATTGTCTAAAAAACACATGGCCCCAGCAAAAACAACATTTCTCCAACTTTTAATAAGAAATACCTTATGGTTTAGCATTGTAGTATTATGAATTTATCCCTGTTGAATCAAATTTCAACTGGGAAATCGAAGTAAATATTTTTTCTTATCAGAGAAAAAGGAGACCTCCTATGAGAAATTTCAAAGTTAATGACTTTCACCAAATTCATTCAAGGTTCTTCCCTCTGATTCCCTCATCAACTTCATTTCATATGTTTGATTTAATTTTAATTCACCATTTCTTTTCCCATTTTCATCCTAATTATTTAAGATATCTTTTGGGAAGTTTTTCACAATTTATTTTTAATCACCATTTTGATTCTTCATGCAACTAAATTTTGAACTAGGGCCAGCACCTTGTTACACTTATAGTCACCAATATTACAAACAATTTATTTGAAGTCTAAATTATTTTTTGTCTCCTACAGCTGAAAGAAAGTGAAAATGTTATTGAAGAGAAAGAAATAAAAATCCGTGAACTCCAGAACCAGAGCGAAAGCTACCGGGGCACTGAAAGCACTTATCTGGCAAACATTCAGTCCCTAAAGCAAACTATCCAGGGTCTGGAGAACAAATCAAATCAGTTTGAATCTGTGGCAGGGAGAGGAGAGATTGCACTTACTACATTCCAAAAACAAAATCGAGAACAGCAGCAAAAAATACTCGACCTGGAATCAAGACTCAGGTAAATCAATGAATAATTAGTTACTGATAATATTAATTTATTTTTACCTTGATTTTGTTTTCTTTTTTCTCTTCTTTTTGTTGTTTTTACTCCTAGTAGTAGTTATAGACATAATCGTTTTAAGTTGACCTTGTTTCTAACATGAGATAGTGTCATGATTATTAATTTTTGCCTAGTTTTTCTTTTATCTTATTTTTGTTTCTTTTTACGCCTTGTAGTAATTTTAAACATGACAGTTTTATGTTGCCCTCATTTCTGAGATGAAGCATTGACATTATTCATTTTTACATTGATTTTCTTTCATCTTAATTTTATTGCCTGTTGTTCACATGACCACTAGGACAATGTGGCAGGTGATTTAAAGTGGAGTTTCAACATGTAAATTGGACTAGAGACAAAAATTGCTCAAGCTCCCTCTGTGTTTTACCTTTGGGGACACCTCAGGTGCCAAGGATTAATTCTAGCCATCTCTCAAAGGAAAAATACTGGTTTTCTCTTTCTCTTTCTCACACACATGCACACATTCACACACACACACACATTGCAAGAATGATTAAAAAACTTGTCTCATAGGAAGATTTTTTAATCATTTCAGCCCAAGCAAGGCAATAAAGTCACTGAGATGCAGAAAAAGAGTGTGAGAGAATATGAGAAAAAGAAAATATTAAGGAGAGAGAACAATAAAAGAACAGGAATTAAAAAGGCAAAAGATAACAATTGATATTGCATTTAAACTTGCCGCCAATCTAGTACTGTGGTTAAATTCATAAAGTCTAGGTACCAAAGTGAAAAAATCATCAAAATAATCATGAAAATATTTATAGAAAAGGCACAGGGAAGCTATGTTATTGTGGTGGGAAAGTGTGTGAAGTCAAGATGCCAGGTTAGGACCAATAACATTACAGATTCTTCTTTGCATTTTACCAAGAAACTCTAAATAAATGGTGGAATCACCAGACCAGATGTGACAGCCGTATTCAATGCAGGGCCAAATGATAGACTTATAAATATATACGATAGATTCTGGCATGAAAAATTGTCTAGCATGACACAGTGAACCAACTTTCCTCAAAGCAGACCTAAAAATTGATTCAATATAATCTTTCCATTTCATGTCAGTAGAAAACATTAGCCCAAGTAGGTGCAGTGAGTCATGCTCCCAAAGGTTAGAATGTGTGTGTGTATGTGTGTAGAGAGAGAGAGTGAATCAATAATTCTGTAACCTGGCACATAATTATTAATTGAATCTTGATCTGAAATTTCTTCCATATAATGTTCAATCAATGTGATTAATATTCATAAATGGCACTGATAGATTATGTGATTATGTTGATGAGCATTTGTGATGTAGAATAAAATTTTGGCAAACATGGACCTTCATGTCCGAAAAAAAAAATGGTGTGTCAAATGGACAATTTTTCCCATGACCCTGCTTTTATTTTAATTACTTTCACTCTTCGACAGTGTTTATTGTCTTAAAAAGTGATGATTAAAATTGTAATAAAACTTATGAAAACACATGATGCAAATAAATTTATACAATTTTTTGTTATATACATACATATATATATATATATATATACAAGGCCAGTTCAAGTTACTGGCAATTGCCTGGGGCACCATCAAGGCCATAGGTGCTATCATGCTACCTTGTCATGTGTTTGGCATCTTCCAAAACTAAAGCTTATAAAAAACATACTTGCAGTTGTCTGTGACTCAAGACATATTAAATTCTTTGCCAATTTTGTCAATAGAAAATGATCTTGTAAAGAAGATAGGTGTAGAAAGTGCAATGAAAAGATTTGCAGATCTAAAGGCTAGAAAAAATATTTTAGCGGGGATAATTAATGTTTTCTTTAGCGGGTATTAAGTTGTATATTGTAATAAACTCATTATTCTAAATTTTCAGTTTTTTCTCCTTGTGAAAATTTAAAAAATTTACACATGTAATGGTGCCAAAGTTCAGCTTTCCCAGGGTGCCAGCAACCCTAGGACTATCACTATATATATATTTTTTGGTTTCCAGAAAGCAACTGGATGAGAAAGAGCAAGCAGAGAACCAAGGTCACCATTATCAGAACAAATTCCAGGATTTGGTTATGAAAATTGCCAGCATTCTAAGATGCGAAGAATCCACATATGAAGAAGTCCCTGAAAATTTTGAGAGTCTTTGCACAAAGGTAAACAGGGGAGAAAGCTTAACCTTTATCATTCTGCATGCGAATTCATTTGATGTAGAAAAAGTTTATCCTGCCACTGAAGGTGACTCTGATCCCTGGACAATAGTGTGTTCAAATTTCATAGTTGTGTTGTCATATCCTGCTATGGCAACAGAAAACAAGTTTGAGTGAAATTAACAATAAGGATACTGCAATTGAGAGGCCTTGACAAAGAATGCAGTAGAAAGGAAAGTAACATTAATAATGTAGAGTACTAAAAGTTAACAGGGGACTAAAATACTTGGATGACAGTTTGACCAAAATGTTTCTTATAATTCGCAATGATCTGTGGTTGCATAAAAATTCACATAAATATTTCACAGCTCAATCTACATATTTGAATTTTTTGAGATGAGAAATTATTATTATTATTATTATGAGACACTGAATTGCTGAAACTAGTATCATCATCTTGGTTGTTATCATCACAGTATTTCATTTGTTGTACAATCCGGCTTTCAAGTACATGTCAAAATAACAAGAGAGAATTAATGGATAAAATTTATTTCCCTTAAGTAAAGAAAATAGAATGAGAACAAACTACCTTTGAGTGTTCAGTTCAGTTGGTGACCAACTACAGCACACAGATATGAAGAAGGCCAGTGTGTACAACAGTTGAAACATTGTGATTATAACTAAGATGAGCACACTGGTTCTAGCATATCAATCTATAATAGTATTAATTTAACTTTAGGGAACTTATTTTATTTCTATGGTCATTGATTTATACTGATTTCACTTGCTAACGTCCTAATCATTGAGATGGTTCACAATCCACACATGTCATGAATTTTTACACAAACACACATATAATATGATAGCGTATCTGCACCATGAAAAAATGCTAACAGTATTTAAGTAATTTTGCAATCATATTGATCATGTTTTCCACTCAAACAATTTGGAATTTTATTTTATCTATACATTTAATTTTGTTGTTAAAATTCTACTTTGAGTAGAGCAAGTTAGACGGTTTGATCGAATTTTGATGTTAGATTTTAGATCATGAAAGTGGACCAAATTTGTATGTATGTATGTTGGCTATCACCTCATTGTCAAATGTAACGAATATGCCTATCGCAGGATATCATGTGCATATATATATATATATATATATACTTACTGCCTGATGGTACCAATTTAGTAAAAACCATGGCAACAAGAAGGTTGGTTTTCTGAATATTTTGTCCTACATTTTCATTTTTGAAAATTGTATTGAACACTTTCTCACTAATTTAACGATTTTTGACAAATATTTTTGATGTCAAAAGTTTGATTTTTTTCAATTATATATATATATATATATATATATATATATATATATATATATATATATATAATAGGAATTAAGATTACTCCATGGTTATGATCATTTCACCCCACAAATTAAGATTAATTTGTAAGGATTTTCAAACCCAACAGATTAATAAGAAAAAATAAAATGAAACTGGCTTAAAACAAGGTTTAAAAGCCAGGCAGAAGCAAAGAAAAAAAATAGGAAAAGGAAGAAAGAGTAAAAGAAATAGGGGAAAGACAAGATAGTAAGAGGAAGAAATAGAGAAAAAAGAGGGAAGAGGAACGAATAGAGAAAGAAGAAGGAAGAGGAAGAAATAAAGAAAGAAGAAGGAAGCGGAAGAAATAGAGAAAGCATAAAGTAGGGAGAGAGTAGTAATGTCTAGAAATGGGAATGGTATGAGGAGATAGATACATGTAGACTGACCTGATTTACATTGGAATATTCACCTCAGTTTCAATCAGTAAAACAGAAGAATTAGGGAAAATAAATTACTATTAATTCAATATGAAGAGATATAATTATATATTTATATTAATGATAAAAAAATTCCAGAATTATTAATACATTAAAATCTTAAAAAACATGTAATGATTTAATTATTTTCTTTTGAGGAAATGTATCATTTAATATTCTTCATTTTAAATTAAAAAGAACATATATTAACAATACTAAACTATTAGCATTTACAAGGAAATAAAATTCAGAGAAGATTTTTTATTTTATATAACAAACCATAATAGTGGAAGAGTAAATTAAAAGGAAAAATCTACACTTAAAATTAGAAAAATTATGTGTAAAAAGCAGTGCATAAAAAATGATTAAGAAAAATATTATAGTCGGGTTAATTATTAAAAGAAGTATATAAATTATAATTTAGTAAGTAATAAGTGCTAACTGATAATTAAACAAAGGAAGCAGTATAAAAAAGAGATATCATAATTAAATATAAATAATATATATAATTATTATAAATGTATGTGAGTGTTGCTGGGAATCCTCTAACAGCTCTAAAAGATAGTTGATTCGCAACAACACTCACATACTCTCCACAGAACACAAAAAAGGCCAACAGGAAAAGAAATATCATACGGTCAACCCACCGTACAACAAAAACGTAAAAACAAACGTAGGAAAAATATTCTTCAAACTCTTACACAAACACTTCCCGGAATCAAGCACCCTACACAAAATATTCAACAAAAACTCAGTAAAAATCAGCTACAGTTGCACCAAGAACATGGCACAAATAATAAAAAAACACAACAGGAAAATTATCAACAAACCACACGAACAAATTAAACCCACATGTAACTGCAGAATAAAGAACAAATGTCCCTTAAACGGTAATTGTTTACAAAACAACGTAATATACCAAGCCACGATAAAATCACCAGATAATGAAGAAAAAGTATACATAGGAGTAACTGAAGGACCCTGGAAACAAAGAAATTTTGCACACAAAACATCTTTCACAAATAGTAGATATGCGAACAGCACAATGCTTTCTAAGTATATCTGGGAAATTAAAAACAAAATGCACATCACACCAAAAATATCTTGGAAAATAAGGAAAAGATCATCAGCCTACAACAACTAATCAAAAACTTGCAAACTCTGCTTGGAGGAAAAAATAGCTATAATTACCTTCCCAGACCAAAATAAATTATTAAATAAAAGATCCGAGCTCATCTCAAAATGTAGACATGAAAGCAAATTTTTACTACGTTACTTAAAAATGAAAAACTGAAAAAATAAAATAAAATAAAAATAAAATAAATAAATAAACAAAATGAAAATAAAATAAGTAAAATAAATTAACCCAAACAAATTACCAAATCACACCCGTTAGAATAGACGAAATAGAATAAATAAATAAAAAATAAAAAGCAAAATCAATGGACCCAAATAAATAAAGTAAATAATAAACAAATTAACAAACCATTATGACCAAAATATTAGTTACACTATAAAAATCAAACCAAAAATCGGACGAAAAACAGAGCTATAACGATAAGAAATACTATGTTACTTAAAAATCGAAAACCGAAAAGAGTAAATAAAAATATACAGTATAATAAATAAATAATAAAAATCAAGTAAAATAAATTAATCTAAATTCACCCAAATAAATAAACGAACAAACCGATCCCGATAAATTAACCGTTAGAAAAAACAAATAAAGATAATCAATCCAAATAAATACATGAAGTAATAAACAAATTAAAAACTGCTCCCGCCAAAATAATAGTTAGAATAAACTACAACAATCAACCCCAAAATTGCATAAATAGCTTTAATTATCTTCCCAAACCAAAACAAAACTATTAAATAAGCGATATAAACAATTTTTTACTACATTAATAAAAACACCGATTAAGATAAAAATAAAAACTAAATATATAAGAAAGAAATAAAAAAATAAAAATAAAAATAAATAATGACAAGCAAAATAATTTAACCGAAATAAATAAATAAACAAATAAACAACTTCCGGTAAAATAACCACCAAAATAGACTACCCAGAATGCACCACTGATCCGTATGTAGCGGACCGTGGGAGTGAAGATGTGAAGAGCTATCTGTGGGTTAAGATTTCCTGCTAGCCGGTTCAGATACATAGGAATGTTGGACTATAATTAAGTCCTGAGAAGACAAAGGAAACAAACAAGACCGATATACATGGGTAAACAAATATATATTAATAACAAAATACAATGACATGGACAATTACATAGAGCATGTATAGAGAAGTTATGTGTGTGTGTTGTGTTGAGTGTTCGTACGTATGTGTATTGTTCTTAGCGTGTTCCCAGAATTTGGGAAACGCTGTATCTGTGAGAGGTCACATATTGGAAAAGGGAGATTTTACCTCACTTCCAACGCGAGGTGGCGGCTCAAAAGACTAAGTGGGAAAAGAGAGAGAGGCGAAGGGTCAGCCACTATTTATAGCCAGGGGAGAGAGAGACCCCTGTTGCAGGATTAAGGAAACTGAGGACCAGCTAACTGCGACACCGTATATATAAATAGCTGAGAAAAATAACAGCACTCGTGGCCTGAGGATTGCATCCAGCATGAAACGGACTGTCGCCTCTAAGTGTTGACTTCAATGTTCACTTTATATATATATATATATATATATATATATATATATATATATTCTTAAAGAATAAATCATTTAAAAGAAAAGTATCAAATGAAAAACTATTTAAAAACCTTTTATAAACAAATAGGAATAAATTAAGAATAGAAATAAATAAAATAATTAAGATAAAAAGCAAAAATATTAACCAAGAAAAGATAGAAATATCATCACTAATTAAAATATAATATAGAGTAATAATGATAAGTCAAAATTTAAATAAAAATAAATCTAAAAACAAATAAAAAAGATAAATTCTTCCTTTATTATTGGTTTATTATATAAAATAAATAATCTTTTCTGAATTTTAAATTTAAAATGAAAAATATTAAATATTGAACATGTTCTGATGTAAGAGTGTATAGTATATATATATATATATATATATATATATATATATATATATATGCAGAAATATAGTCTTAAAGTGTGCTATATTTATGGGGTAAAGTGCTCAATATCAGAGATAGAGTGTGTGTAAATATAAAAGTGGACATGGAAGTCAGCACTTAGAGGCGACAGTCTGTTTCATGCTAGTGCAATCGTCAGGCGACTAGTGCTGTTATTTTTCTCGGCTATTTATATAAGGGTCAGTGGTGCATTATGGGTATTCCAAAAAAAGCTAAAAGAAGATATAGCTAAAATAAACAGTTCAGCAAATGTATTTATCGCAGCCGACAAAACAAGAAATTTATACAAACTAACCCCTCCTACGCACAATAAATTACTAAAGAACAACATAACCAAAACATACAAAAAGGCACCCAAAACAATAGAACACGATATAAATAAAGAAGCTAAAGCAATCGCTCAAAAATTAGACCTAGATGACCGAATAAGTTGCATGAGCAAGACGCAAGCCTTTATCACACTAAAAGACCACAAGGAAAATTTCAAAACCAACCTTGCATGCAGACTCATAAACCCAGCCAAAAGCGAACTAGGTAAAATAAGTAAAACAATACTAGAAAGAATTAATTCTGAACTTAGGAAGAAGTTAGGAGTAAACCAGTGGAAAAACACAAAAACAACCATTGACTGGTTCAACAGCATAAATAACAAACAAAATTGCCACTTCCTACAATTAGACATAAAAGAATTTTACCCATCCATAACAGAACGTACACTAGATAAGGCCATCAACTTAGCTCAGGAACAAATAATAATAAAACCAAACGAAATCGACATCATTAAGCACTCACGTAAATCATTATTATTTCACCATGAAGAAGCATGGATGAAGAAAGATGGGATATTTGACACTACAATGGGAAGCTTTGACGGTGCAGAGACATGCGAAATCGTAGGCATTTACTTACTACACGAACTAAGCAAAATAATAGATAGAAATGACACAGGGCTCTACAGAGATGACGGTCTCATAATCTTAAGAAACTGCAACAAACAAAAGACTGATAAAACTAGAAAAGCAATAATTAAAATTTTCAAAAATAACGGATTCGAGATAGATATAAAAACTAACCTAAACGAAGTAGATTTTCTAGATGTCACCTTCAACCTAAGAAAAGGCACACACAAACCATACAGAAAACCGAATGATAAACCACAGTACATACATATATACTCCAACCACCCGCCTTCTATAATCAAACAGATACCTAAATCGATTAACCGCAGGCTTTCCGAGAATTCTTCCGATGAATCTATATTTAACAAGGCCAAGAAAGACTACGAAACAGCCCTAAAAGATAGCGGATTCCCAGCAACACTCACATACTCACCACAGAACACAAAAAAGACCAACAGAAAAAGAAATATCATATGGTTCAACCCACCGTACAGCAAAAACATAAAAACAAACATAGGAAAAATATTCTTCAAGCTTTTACACAAACACTTCCCGGAATCAAGCACACTACACAAAATATTCAACAAAAACACAGTAAAAATCAGCTACAGTTGCACCGAGAACATGGCACAAATAATAAAAAAGCACAACAGAAAAATTATTAACAAACCACACGAACAAATTAAACCCACGTGCAACTGCAGAATAAAAAACGAATGTCCCTTAAACGGTAATTGTTTACAAAACAACGTAATCTACCAAGCCACGCCAAAATCAGCAGATAATGAAGAAAAAGTATATATAGGAGTAACCGAAGGACCATGGAAACAAAGAAATTATGTACACAAAATGTCTTTCACAAATAGTTAATATGCGAACAGCACAATGCTTTCTAAGTATATCTGGGAAATAAAAAACAAAACACACACCACACCAAAAATATCTTGGAAAATAAGGAAAAAATCATCAGCCTACAACAACCTATCAAAAACCTGCAAACTTTGCTTGGTGGAAAAAATAGCTATCATTACCTTCCCAGATCAAAATAAATTATTAAATAAAAGATCCGAGCTAATCTCAAAATGTAGACATGAAAACAAATTTTTACTACGTAACTTAAAATAGAAAAATAAATAAATATATAAACAAACAACAATAAAATAAGCAAAATAAATTACTCCAAACAAATCATAAAACCACACCTGTTAGAATATACGAAATAAAATCAAAACAAAAGAACGGACGAAAGTTATAACTGTTATACAAATAAAAATAAAAATAATAAAAAAAAAAAACCATTAATAAAAGATAATATACTACGTTACTTAAAAACCGAAAGCCAAAAAGATATAGTGTAACAAATAAATAACAAGTATAATAAATCGATCTAAATACATCCAAATATATAAATAAACTAACAACCGATTACGATAAACTAGCCGTTTAAAAAACAAAACAAAACAAAAACAAATAAAGATAACCAACCTAAATAGATAAATTAAAAACTGTTCCCACCTAAATAATAGTCAGAAAAAACCACAAATTCAACAAACAGATTTAATCAATGACAAATAAAAAATATATAAGATAAAAAATAAAAATGAAAATAAATAAAAACAAGCAAAACAATTTGACCCAAATAAATAAGCGAACAAGCGATTTCCGGTAAATGACGGCCATTATAGACTACCAACAATAAGCTATATAAACAAATTTTTACTACGTTAACCAAAAACACCGATCAAAATAAAAGAATAAATAAATAAATATATAAGATAAAAAATAAAAATAAAAATAAAAAAACAAACAAAAAACAAGCAAAATAATCTGACATAAATAAATAAACAAATAAGCGACTTCCGGTAAAAGTAACCGCCAAAATAGAATACCCATAATGCACCACTGACCCTTATATAAATAGCCGAGAAAAATAACAGCACTAGTCGCCTGACGATTGCACTAGCATGAAACAGACTGTCGCCTCTAAGTGCTGACTTCCATGTCCACTTTTATATATATATATATATATATATATATATATATTGAAAGCAGTTTCTGCGCACTGTATTTGCATGTGTACATTGTGGTGTGTCATGTTTTATCTCTACTATTTGACAAAAGCTACTCTTTCTAATTCTCTTCTCTCAGATTTCAGATATTGTTCAAGAAAATGCTATGCTGAAGGGTAAGCTTGTCACCCTGGACGAGATGTTATCAAACAGCGAGATGGAAAGCAAGGCCAGCCGGGAAACTATCACAAGGCTCGTGTCCGAGATTAGCAGAGAGCAGAAAGTCACTTCACATAGCTCTTTTGAACTGAACAACTTACGAATAGTATGTTCTCTTAATATGTTTTTAATTCACACCAGCACCATTTTTCTTCTGACATTTTATAAGGAAAAATTAAAACACTGAGTGGATTCATTGTTTCTCTGATAATGGTATTTATCACTCATGGAAGTTGTTGCAACTGTATTTTCAGGGTTTAATTCTGGTAACCCTCACACAGCTGCCAGTGATATATAATAAGAAGTGGATAAACTAGGCTGCTTTTTTCATTTCTCAATCCTTGTTTTGAATCTATATGGAATTCTTTTCATTTTGATATCATTTCCGTTAGTTTAAACTAAGTTTTTCTTCTTGGTGTGCATATAGACTATGTTTGTATGTTTCATACGCACGGGGCTGAGTGGTTAGAACGTTCACATTCTGACCATGTGACCCGGGTTCGAATCTCACCATGGTCAATTTGTCAAGAAGGAGACTTCCTGATGTTATCGAACTGGAGGAGTCAATCCAAGCATGCGGCACCTGAAAACCATACCATGGGTTGACACTAGCCTTGTGAATGAAACTGGGTAGCTGGAACCCTTGGGGCCATCAACAGCTGTGCTAGCATGAAGTCACAAGTCATCATGGATGAGAGCTTGAGCTTTCTGACCTTGTTCAAATTGTTGATCAGGCTAGATAACACGCTCTTTCCCAGAAACTGTAACTAAGGTCTGCTCAGCATAGTTGCAGTATAAACTACAGGTGGGCTCTGTGGGTGTTGAATAAATACAAATGTGCCTGAGCAAGTGTCTGCAATAGGGATTGGCTAGCCGCCATAGTAGGTATCCTCGAATACGAGTGGCCAGCTATATATATGTTTGTATACATAGTTTTTTTTCGGGCGCATGCCCCAGAGAATCTTCTAAGATAATCAATGATATATTACACTAAAGGTGTTTATACAATTTGAAATTCATACACCTTGTCTCAAAGTCTGAAAAAGTACCAGTAATTGAAGTAAAATTTATTTTTAATCAGTAAACACAATGATATTGAAAGTTTTCAACATGACATAGGCAAGGTCGAGTTTTCATACTTGTCTTTTTCTTAATACATCAATTCATTTACAAGTTGGTGTCACAGTGTTTTCAGGGATTATTTCTGGTAATGCTCACACAGACCTTGTCCTTGATCACCCAACATAAAGTTTGTCAAGAAGGGAGTGGTAAAACAATTCCATGTCATTGATTTCTCAATGCTTTTTTAAATGATGTTCCTTTCTTTTTAATATTGTGATCCATTTTCTTTTCCCTCCTACGTTTTTAGGAACGTGATAGCGCAATTGATAAACGAAAAGATCTCGAAAGAGAAATTGAACATTTGAAAGAAAGACTACAGTCATGTCAGAAAGCATTTGACAGTTCGCAGAATGAACTTAAGATGCGTGACTGTCGTCTTTCAGCCATGGACCGAGAAGTGAGGGAGTCAGGACATAATATCAAAACAGCACAGACACAACTTCATCTCTTCCGAGAGCAACTGGCATCAATTTTGGGTGATGCTTACCACCTCATTCAAGCTAATGATGAAGATATCAAGGAACGATGCAAGTACCTTGTAACAAAGTACAAAGAACATATCAATGTGAGTTTACAAACATACATCTTGTGCTTGTACATATTGTCATGTGACTTTCTTGCAAAAATACTTAATACTTTGTCTTTCCTTGTTTTCCCTATTCTGATAATTTTGTTGACGTGTTTGTACAAGCACTGTCATTGTTGTTAATATTATCCACGTTTTATTATTGTTTTCGACATTTTTATAACATTTCGGACACTTCACCCTCCAGCCTTTTTCAAGGGAATAAGCATTAAGCTCCTATATTTTTGGTGATTTTATGTCACAAAAAAACAATGTAATTAGAAAAATGAAAATAAAATTATTAAACATGGTTATATATATATATATATATATATATATATATATATATCATTCACAGACAGTATTGTTTCGCTGTATCACAGCTCCACAGTACAACTAGACAACTGAATACCTCAAGCCCGGATCGAAACTGAACCGATTTGGTGTGTAAGTCAGAGCTTCTACCACTGAGCCATCTTCACTCGACAGAACGAGTCAGCCAAATCTAGCAGATCAAAACACGGTCAAGATATTGTGTCCATGTTCAGAGTTGATATTATTGAGTTGTTTTTGTTTTTTTTTGGGGGGGGGTATTAATAAGGCTTCCATTATTTTTAGCCTTTTTTGCATGTCGATGACGCTATTATATTTGTGTTGTCAAGAAATATGTTATGAATATTACAAAAAAAATGAAAACCTTATTAAAATACATGCATATGTGTAAGCTGGGGCTTGATATGCTAAGTACTGAAACCAAAAATAAGATTCGTAGCTTTTTTTCAGTGCTTGAGAATCTAGACTTGCACATCGTCTGAAAAAAGTACAGAAATACCTAACTTTCACAAGTTTTTGCTTCCAAACTAACTTCAAAATTTCAAGAATACTGTAAATCCAAATAAAGTTGATATCGTTTGTATTAGATACAATGAATGGAAAATATATTCATACCAGAATTCTAATTATGAATCACCACAAGCAAAATATGCTTTTTTTTGTATTCGATAAGTAAAAACTATGTAAAAATGAATAAAATTTGTTAGATAATAATTAATAAAAATAAAAATAGATAAAAATGTATATAACAGCATAATACTGTTGGGCTCAATTTATAAGAGAAAATGTTTGAAAGTTGCATTGTTTCTTGGAAATCACACTAAAACTACTGCACTGTGTAACATATTACATCATAATATAGCTAAATTGTTCAGTATAACTTCCCTTTAAAGCAAATGAAGGTCTTATTTGATGGCACAAAGATTTAGTAATAATGTGCTTGTGCTATGCGTCTTGTCCATATACAATTTGTAAAGCTCCTTAAATTATAGATTTTATTAGGCTTTCACTGACCACTGGAATGAAATTGCAACGCTACAATTTTGAATTTATACTTAATCGTCAAACGGGTTTCCTCAATAAACGGTAACGATTTGAAAAATGATGTTCTATCATTATTGATCATGTGAAACCCCAACTTTTAAATTGAGTGCAATACTGCACTTCCAAAACTGACCTGTCCCACTGTACAAAAGAACAGTTTGCCACATCTGCAATAAGCATTCCAAGTCACTTCCAGACTTATCACGAGAACCAAAGATATTGATCAAAATATGACTGCGATGGTCATACTCGTTTAACAAATCAACAGTGATCATATATGTATGTTTGTGCTAAGATCTATTTCATTTGTATCTATCAGTTTCTATCTTTATCTGTCTGTTCACATTTGTCTGTATCTATTTTGGCCTGGACACTCTCTCTATATATATATTTTTCTGTCTATTCAGTCCTGTCTTTCTATCTTGGCCTGGTCTGTCTATCTAATTCTCTGTCTGTCTCTCTATTCGTATATCTGTATTCAAATCTGTCTCAGCTTTGTCTATTGGTTGAGCCAAAATGTTTGTTCACTTATTAAGTAGAAAAATTACTTAATAAAACGAACAACATTTTTGACCAACCTGATATCTATCTATCTATCTATCTATCTATCTATCTATCTATCTATCTATCTCAGTCTGTTCATATATATGTATCCATCTCATTCTGTTTATATCTATCTGCTGTTTGACCAGTCGACTGATCAGCTAGTTACTCTTATTGGAATCTATCTATCTATCGTTGTCTTGGCCTCGTCTATATCTATATACCTGTCTGTTTAGTGTTGTCTTTCTACCTATCTTGGCCTGGCCTATCTGTTTGTCTATCTAATTCTCTGTCTCTTTCTCTATTCATATCACTGTATTCAAATTTGTCTCTACTTTTTCTATCTCATTCTGTTCATATCTATCTCACATTAATCTATCTATCTATCTATCTATCTATCTATCTATCTATCTATCTATCTATCTATCTACCCCAGCTTTATCTATCTGTTTAGATGCCTCTATGTCTCTGTTCAGTTCTATCTATCTGTATCTCTATCAATCTGGATGACCGTTCAGATCTGCGTCAGCTTGATCTATCGGCCGTTCTCTGCATCTGTCCAGATCTATCTATTTATCTATCTATCTATCTATCTGTTTGACTGTCTGCCTGTCTGTTCATATCTGTCTATCTCAACCTGTTCTGTCTGTCAAACAATCTCTTTTAATTCCCTCATTCTTCTCAGCAACTCGAGATCAATGATAAACACATCCGGAAACTTCTCGACCAATTGGACAATCAGCACGCTCTTCATCAGGAAGCCTTGGAGAAAGTTAAACTTGCAGACTTGCGATATATTGACATGGAAGAACGTCTTCGTATCAATGAAGGGGAGCTGGCCACTGGTGACATACTACGGTCTGGCTTTAAGTCCGACAAAGAAAAGGTGAGTGAAATATTAATACTTGCGGAATGCAGGTAAATTCCATGGTGATATATTTGTAATTTTGGAATAGAAAACAAATTCAATCATCACGATAAAAAAAATAACATTACAAAATTCTTATAAAGTTAGCAAAAATATTGAAAAAAATTGTATTGAGACAATGGTTTCTTAGTCGATTTACCAATACATACAAATTTACTTATGTCTGATTGATAACAACTGTAACTCACTTTCCCTCTTTCTCTAATATATATATATATATATATATATATATATATATATATATATATATATATATATATATATATATATATCACAAAGAAGCAATTCATACAAAGAATTAGCAATGTTAATATGATTAATGATGAAATCACTTCGCTAACAAGACTTAATGAGGCATTAACTTACTATCAATTCCTTGAATAATAAGATCCTTTTATTCAAGTTGTTCTCAGATGTAATTGATGGGCTAAGTACTTTTGGCAATTTCAAATTGTCATCTTCGGGGGTGCAATTTTTCCATACACAGGCAAACACTAAGACGAAATAAGTATAGTGTAGACCGAAAGATGTTTTTTAATTATGTTATTATATGTATTATTAGTATTATATATATATATATATATATATATATATATATATATATATATATATATATATATATATATATATATATATATATGAGAGAGAGAGAGAGAGAGAGAGAAAAAAAAATTTTAGGGCATGTAATGAGGAAAGAAGGTTTGGAGAATTTAACATACTGAATGTAAGAGAAGCAGATGAAAGCAGGGGTAACCTACTTGAGAAGTCAATGAATTGTCATAAAGGAATAAGTTTTTTCTGAAAACAACAAAAGACAGGAAGTGGTGGAGAGCTATGATCACCCATGTGCTGAAGGGACATGGCATAAAAAATGATAGAAAGAGCTGTATCGCTAATTGAGGTTACATTGGCTTCCAGCTGAAGAACTCTTGTTGTTTTCAAAATAACTTCCTGTCCTTTATAGCCCTTAGCAATGTTTATCTTTCTGCTATCTCTCCTCATCCTTGTTCTGTCAAGCATCTATACAAGATTGTTAAGTAGGCTATTCTCTACTTTCCTCTATCAATCTCTTTAACATCAGTGTTAAATTTAACTTGAGTGTTAAATTTTCTAAGCCTTCTTTCCTCATTATATGCCCAAGAAATTTCCATTGTTACTTTATGATTCTAAGTATAAGTGACCTTTTTGTTTCCATTTTCTTTAAAACTTCATTGTTGCTCGCATGTTCGATCTATGGTATACTCATCATCCTTCTGTAGAACCACATATCTGCCATTTCAAGTATTTTCTCCATCTGTGAGGAGATTGTCCAAACTTCGCTGCTATATTTAGGGATTGATATGACATAAGAGTTCAGTACTCATTTCTTTGTTTCTAATCAGTGCGATGACAGGATCGCTGTATTTTTTGTGATGGCTTCTATCCTTACAGCTATTCAATAAGTTTAATTTATTTATTGTGTAATGAAAGAGTTAAATTATTTCGCACTTTCTCTTCCAATAGTACATGCGTTGTTTGGAAAATTTGGCCAGCATAATGAAAATGGAAAATATCTCTGAAGACGTTGGCCTCGATTCAACCATCGACGCCCTGACTGCCCGAGCCGAACAACTTGTCAAACTCGAGGCGAACACGCTTGTTGAACGAAGCACCCAGATTTACGGACAACAGAGAAAACTGAAGGGGCTTCGGGAACAGCTCCAAAGTAAAGATCTCCACTTGGATCTTCTGCGAAAGAAGATTACTAGTCTTGAAGAAAGGATCCACGGGAGGACGGAGTTAGAAAAAGAAAGAGATGCCGAGTCGATGAAGGTTCGTAAGATGGAAAAAGTGTCCGAGAAATATAAGATGCAACTGAAAGAAGCAAAAGCCGAGATTACGGGACTTAAAGCCCGTCTCCTTGAATCCAGTGACCTTAAGGTGAGAGATAATTTTTAACACGGGTAAAAATGGTAAACACTGCCTTTCACACTCAGCTTGACCTACATTTTACAGAGCCACAAAATTTCAACTATTCGCTAACGTAATGAAGTTGGTCACTATTATGTGCTCTGTTATTTGTAAACATGTGCAGAGTGTGTAGCGGTTAGCGAATCTGAAAGAATAATCGGTGTGATGAGTTCACTTTGAACAAAGACTTTATGAAAGTTATGAATCACTAGAATTTAAAAGTGTTGTGTTTATGTTTTTTTGTTTTGTTTTTTGTATTTTATCTGGGGGGAGTGTTAATATGTAAACAATTAAGTGAATAAGAATGCAAAAACTTTATTCTCTTTTTTATATATATATACTGTAGTGAAACAAAGTTGTTACTGTCTCTTGGGTATGTTCGTTTTCTTTTTGGTCCAGGAGTTAGGCTAAGTATAAGCATCGTATTAATGGTCGCGTTCAAGTCAGACTTGCGCAGAGTTGGAACAACCAAAGGAAATTTTGTACTTACTTTATCGTTGGAAGGTTTAAACATGGTTATGGTATGATCGTTTTCTTTTTCTTTGTGCGGAAATTAGGGTAAGTAAGGATAAGCATTGTAATAATGGTCGAGATCAAGTCAGCCTTTTGCTGATTTCAAACAACCAAAGAGAATGTTTGACTTACTTCATGGGTGGAAATTTGGGAAGACATATGCGAACGTCATGCTTTGGAAAGTGGGAAGGGAGTTCTGTTGTCATTGGACCGGAGAAACTAACTTTCCTCGGCGGCAATGTAATTACCACGTGGCGCTACAGCTTGGAGCAAGAGGGAATAAAGAGACTGAAATAAGAAAATGTTAAATAACACGACTGACTGCAATTTCTTGCCATGCGGTAGCAACCAGTCTAGGAAAAAGTAAACGCTGAATTCGAAACTAGCTTGAAGAGGGGTGGGGCCTTGACAAGCCACTGATGCAATGGTTGCACTACATATGGTGCCACTACAACCATAGAATTATTAAAAATATGAAGGTATATCAAAAGTATTTCCAAAGTTTATTTAATAAACTTTGTCTATGGTATTTTTCTTGGGTACAATCTTTTGGGAATCTTATCCGGTGCTGGTGGTTTGATTTTAATCGACTTTGTGTTTTAAAGTAACATTAAAAAAAAAATAAACTCATAGTCGTCCATATTTGGGGTTTATTTCAAGTCACTACATTTAAAAAGCTTAAAACAATTTTTTGCAATACAGTATATATATATATATATATATATATATATATATATATATATATATATATAATACTAAAACTCTAATTTGGTATGTATATGTGTTCCCAAGATGCAGCTCAATATAATGCTCCAACCAATTTAGAAGCATATTATACCTTAAATGTACAGTTTAATCATATTGGTAATGATAATGCCCTGATGCTCTACCAAGCATGGCTCTCATGGCTTCCAATTTTAATTGATTACAGAGGTTAACATGTGCATGTATTGGCTTGGTGAATTAAGGTGGACTATAGTAAATATCCTGTTCAGGACCAGAGATTTCCATTGCCTAATTTTTGGTATTTGGGTGCGTGACTTAGGGGCTGACAGACTGTGCATCGCAGTTCATGAGCTTTTATCAAAACACGTCAGCATCTCGGGACAAGAAATCGGAGAGCCGAGTTCAAATTCCGATTCGTTCATTATATTCACTTACGTACAAATACCCTTAGAAAAAGGAGGAATTCATTTAGGATTTGTACATGGAAAAATAATTGCTCCCCCAAAAAATAATTTTAAAGCAATATTCAATCACAAAAAAAAAATATTCTTACAACCCACAATATTTTCCGGCTTTAAATAACCCACAAAGAGTTGATGAACTATAAAAAAAACAATCAAAACCTGCCACTAAATTGTTCACATTTGGCTGTGATGCATGTGCCCACTATACTCTTATCAGATTGGGTATCATAACGGGTATATTACGCTTCATACGCTTGTAACCCAGCATCACTTTTTACATTTTTTTATACTTACCTGTCACAGGAGTTAATCATTAGCCAATGAGGGTTTAATGAGATATGGCTATCACCCCCTGTGCCCCTAAGTTGAGCATTTTAGATGGGAGAAGTTGCCCCGGGGATTCTAACCCTGTAGCAGCACCTTACTCATCGCACTAAAGCTTACCCAATCACTACAATCTTAACCTGTTCAAGTCTGGGGTTAACCGTTATATTCCCCACATATCTACATAAACTATGCTTCTTACTCTGTAACCCTCTATCTCGAGTGGCTCCGAGCCTTGTACAGAGTGAACATCAAAGTAAAAAAAAATACAGTGCGCTCTCTTGTTAAAAAAACAACAAACAACAGCAATAATAATAATAATAATAATAATATGCCCTGATGCTACAGCAGGTATGGCTCTCATTGCTTCCGATCTTAATTCGTTAGAAGTGTTAACAGGTACAGGTTTTGGCGTGGTGATTTCAGGTGAGTTACAGTAAATATTTGGTTCAGTACCACAGATTTGCTTTTCAGTTATCTGACCTTAACCACTGGGCCTGTTCTCTAGGGGCTGACGCATTATGAATCTCTGTTCATGAGCGGGAGTATTTGGGAACTATCACAGTTGGGTGTTGAGAGGGTTTGTTTTTTTTAGTTTTAGGGTGTGACAAGTAAAGCAACTTGAGTGTGAGATCTAGAAACTTGATAACACCGTCGATCTAAGATCATTTGAGCAGAGTAGGCTATTTCAATTTTTGAAGGTCATACATCACCGGGAAACAAGAAACCATTGAGAAATACGAGAGAAGAAATTGTTAAAATAGAACTTACGGTTCCATTACCAAGATGCTATTTCTAACTGAACGTTTTTATAACTAGGCCCCACCTGCAAGGTTATGTGATTTTTTTATCTAAACCTACCACTATATCGGGAACATTTGGCTGTGATGCATGTGCCTAACAAACTGGGTGCCATGATGGGTACATTAGGCTTTGTATATCTGTAACTGTGTCACTTCAATAACGTGCTGCGCTCTCACTTAAAAAGAAGATTCCAGAGATGTATACATGGAATAAAATTTGAAGTAAAGTTCAGAAAAAATACGAATATATTTTTTAGACTGACGAATAAATAACTAACCAAGTAATACAGTGGTGTCATAGATAGTCTTTCTAAAGTCAAATAAGCAGCTCACCTCAAAAATGACCTCTAATCTGTTGTTAACTGGGGCAACAAATGGCTTATATATTTCAACCCTCCTCCAAAACGTAACTGTTGTCTTTTAGTCATCTTAGAAAACCATATTTGCCCTTCATCAACATGACTAATGCTAACCTCCAACAGAGCATCTCATTGCACTTTTGCTGTCTCAAGTTTTCTACTGACTTGAAGTGGAACAATTATATTGAATCAATTGCAAGGTGTGCTGCTAGGAAAATTGGTTCACTGTGTCATGCCAAACAATTTCTCTCACCAGAATACTGCTTGCATGTTCATAAATCTACCATTTCATGTATTGAATATTGCTATGACATCTGGTTTGGTGCTCTTGCTATATATCTCGAGATTCTCGAAAAAATCTAAAAAAGAATCTGCAATGTTATCAGTGCTGACCTGGCATCTCAGCTTCAGTCATTTTCCTACTGCCATAGTGTAGCTTCCCTGTATCTTTTCTCTAAATATTTTCATGCTAATTGTTCTGATAAGCTTTCCTCTTTGGTAGCTCGACTCGATAAATTTAAACGTAGTACTAGATTGGCAGTTAGGTCTCATCCTTTTACTTTTGAAATTGTTTAATGTAACCGTTCTATTCTAATAGTTTGTTCGCTCACACTTCTCGCCTGTGCATCTCTCTTCCAGCTTCTTGCTTCCCTGTAAACCACAGTCTCTAAAAAGTTAAATGTAATGTCAGTCGTCATCTTGTCTTACTAAATCCTGTTTTTTTATTGCTCTTTCTCCTGACTAATGTTTTCTCGTTTTCTTTCACCCTCAATAACCTTAGTGGCTTTTTCACCTTGCTTGGGGTGAAATGATTAAAAAAATGATTTAAAAAAATGTATACTTGAAACAAGTCTTGCAATAAAAAAAGAAAATACTTTTGATACTGTTGTTATTTACAGTGTTTCAGTGTAAAATAAACAGTAAGCAGCTCGGCGATTGAAGATTGAATGTCCCACAGTTTATAGGATGAAGTACGTTTTTCTTTAGCTCTTCTAAGAGTGAGTTCCCTGCAGCTGAGTTTTGCATTGTTGTCAACTTTCTTCAGTTCTAACATTGAATAAGAGTGAATTTCTCAAAGGATCATTTGTTTTGCTTTTTTCTCTCTCTCTCTCTCTTTCGTGGATAAAGGTGTGCTCTTTGGAACAGAAAAAAAACATTGGCGACCTTGCAAAGAGAGTAGAGGAACTGGAAACGATTCGCCTGCGACAAGCTCACAAGATTTCCGAACTGGAAGATAAGTGCAAGCTCCAACAACTGGAAAGGAAAGAGAAGAATTCGGCCTCGGACAATGCTGTTCATGCCTTGTCAAGTGAGCTAAAGACAACGAAATTAGCTTTGTCTGCAATTGCAGATAGAGAGAAACAGGTAAGCTTGGGGGTCGAACTGTAGATAACTAAACTGCATATATTCATGTATTTGTTATGAGTCAAGAAACTTGTTTAAGGGCTCTTCTTACTTAACGACTTACCTTTTTTAACGACTCTCTGACATATGAACAACTATAAAATAATCTTATACAAATAAAAAAAATAAAATATAAAAATCCAAGCAGTACATTGTACGAAAATTTTGATCAGGGAAATTTTCTTTTAATCGCGATAAATAAAATGACTAAATGAACTGAATAATAAATAAAAAAATTACTTGTACCAAATTTCCGGCATGCAAACCAAAGTAATGTACAGAATATAGAGGAGATTTTCGCGTTTGTTTATTTCTATTATTTACATGATTTAAATTCGGACTATTTATTACCCTCATCCTTGTTGCTGTTTTCACAACGTTTCGGGCGTTGTACAGTCCGGTCTTCAACAGGTGTATATCGATCCGCGTAACGTAGAGGAAATTCCAGACTGAACCCTTTATTTAATCTACGGCGGTAGACTGTTCTCGTTCCACTGCCCATATCTAGGGATATCTCGTCTAGTTCTTATTTTACTACTTATTTATTGCTCGACCCGTTTCCACTGAGTCCCAATACACACTGCCCGGCCCAGGGATTGAACCCACAATTACTATGTCACAAAATTCCCAAACCAATGCTTTAATCCCCTAGGTTAAAGGAGAAAATTGTTTATTTCTACCTTTTAGTTCGTACCAGTGGCGTAACTAGGCGGGGCGGACGGGTTGGTGTGTCCCGGGCGGCACTTTTGGTTCGGGGTGATTTTTCAGAAAAGAAACAAACAATAGCATAATTTCAATAATTTTTGCAAAAACAGCAGCGATAAGGAAGAAGATAGGGTTCAAATGAGGCCAATTTGTCTTTGATATAGCTGGCTGAAAGCCAGCCAGCCAGCAATTAAAAAAAAATGTCTCCAAAAGCCACTGTCAGCTGGTGGGGATAAACTGCACCTAGAGGCATAAAAAGTGTAAAAAAAAAAATTTGAACATTTTTAAAGGGCTTGATGTGGGGTTGGATTAAGTGAATTTAGTGGGGTTTTTTCTAAACAAAGGGTATATAAACAAAAACAAGTTATCTTTCTTTTAATATCGTAAAAAGTTTTGAAAGTTTTCACGATTTAGAAAAAAAGAAGTAACGTCTTCGTTTTTTTTTTTACATATCTCCGGTTTTATTTTTTTTTAAATAAATAAATAAACACAATTGTACTTTTATTTCATAATTTATCAGTGAGGAGTTATAAATACCACGTTAACAGAAACATGGGGGAAAAAAAGCTGGCATCATACGGGCATTAGATTCTGAGAAATGGATGAAAATATTAAAAATTGATGGGTGTACGAATAATTTCGTCGTTGACTATATATATACGTGGGTCATTCAATAAATAAGGTGAATTTTTCGGTATAAGGACTTCTAATACAGATAGAAGATTACTTTTTTTTTCAACGTAGTCTCCCAGCACTGTCACACACTTTTCCCATCTGTGCACAAGCTTCCGTATCCCCTCAGCGTAAAAATCTTTGGACTGATGTCTCAGCCAGTCGCTCACAACACTTTTGACTTCATCGTCACTTTAAAACTTTGTGCCTCTCGTGAACGCTTTCAAGGGACCAAACAGGTGAAAGTCTGAAGGGGCCAGGTCTGAGCTGTAAGGGGGATGAGGAAGCAGTTCCCAGTCCAGCTCATTGATGGTCTGCACCGTTTGGGCTGCTGTGTGAGGCCTTGCGTTGTCATGATGCAAGATGACGCCTTCTGACTGATGACCCCTGCGTTTATCCCAACATATAAGCTCAAAGTCCTTGCAATGTCATCCATTGTCACCCTTCTGTCAGACTGAATGAGGTCATTGACTGATTCGATCACCTCAGGAGACCTCACTTCTGTAGGCCTCCCAGGCCTGTCTTCATCCTCAACACTGCTCCGTCCTTCTTTAAACAATTTAGCCCACTTGTAGACATTTTTTGGCTGAAACATGTGGCACCATACACAGTTGACATTCTCCTGTGAATTTCAACTGGTTTGCACCCTTCAGCAACCAAAAACTTGATAACTGACCGCTGTTCAATCCTGGAGCATGCTTCTTGGTCGGCCATCTTTATTAATCGCCAAAACTCTCAAAGTTTTTTTTAATCTGCAAAAGAAATTAAATCCATGTGAAAAAGAAGTAAAACAAAACAAATAAAAAAAGAGTAAGCTTCTATCTGTATTAGAAGTCCTTATACCGAAAGATTCACCTTATTTATTGAATGACCCTCGTATATATATATATATATATATATATATATATATATATATATATATATATAAACTTTAAGGGGTTAATGTGCTTTGTAATATTGTATTCCTTTTGGGGAGGGGCGGCAAACGTAAAGGCTGCTCCGGGCGGCAAAAACAATAGCTACGCCACCGTTTAGTACAGTACTGTACTTTATAAACATTTAGAAATAAATTAGAAATGTTACGAAACGGTGCAAATGTGATGTTAGAGCGATCTGAAACTGGTTGACACAACCCTACAGGCATATATGCCTGAAATAGAGGCCAAGTATAAAGTCTCACTTAATGATGAGGTCGTTGGAAAGGAATCTTGTTGTTAAATGTGGAATCGCTGTATTATATATTGACAGGGAGAGGTTAATTTTTGCTTATCTGTCTATATCTCTGAGATGAGGTATTATGATTACTTGCATTATTCAAATTACTATGACTGTTATCCTCATCTTCATTGCCATATTCACAACGTTTCGTCCGTTGTACGCCCCGGCCTTCTTCAGATGATTGGGATTTCGAGCTGAACCCTTTATTTCGTCCAGCGGGGAAGATAGTCCTCAAGGACACATGGCCGATTGGATAAAGACGTTAGTTAGATCCAGTACTAGGCCCAAAGAGTTGTGATTTCAATACCAGGCCACAGCAGTGGTGAACCAAAAATCTTGGAGAGCTGAGTTAAAGGGAAATAACTGAGACATCTGGAAGAAGCATGGCACGTGGAACTAGAACAATCTACCCCGATGGACGAAATAAAGGGTTCGGTTCGAAATTCCAATCACCTGAAGAAGGTCAGAAACGTTGTGAATATGGCAATGAAGATGAGGACAACAGTCCGTATAATGTAAATAATGCAAGTAATTTTTGCTTGAAGTAACTTTTTTAAGAGATTCAAGCATTTCATAACAGGTACATTAGTATATGGTGTTTTGACATCTAAACTAGCCATGTTTTTCTTAGTTTTTCGACCCGGCCACCGGAATTTTTATATGTGAAAGGATAACTGTCCCAAGAAGTGGTGCTAAAATTTTTGTTATGATTTTTGCTAGTCTATGGGTGGCAGTACCAATTCCTGGCATGATGGGCCGCATTGGAATGCCTGTTTTATGGATCTTGGGTAGACCCTAAAATGATATGGAATGTAGGAAAATCTATGCCAGAGAGAATTTATGAAAACCTGTTGAATGTTTTTTAGTTTTTTTTTATTTTGTTCTCAACGCGTTTCGCTCTGTATGAGCGTTATCAAAATAACTGAAAAGAATCTGTGGAAGAAAATTGTTATCAAGCCAAACATGCCGCTTATAAATGCTGTGGTTAATTTAACAGTTATCCATGAACAAAACAATGGGATTCGTATATAGGAAATATGTTAAAATAGTATGCAAATATGAAGATTTGATAGCGAAAAAATAAAATTAAAGTTATGTTGTCAAAAATAAAGCGCGTATATCCAAAGTTTCATTAAAAACGACTGACAAGGAACTGCGGTTCCTTTCCTTGTTGGCTGCGGGGTCATGTAATTTAATAATTGGGTATTTGGATAGCAATCCCTCTTTTATATAAGTTCCGTTAAAAACGACTAACAAGGGACTGTGGTTACTTTCCTTGATGACTTCTGGGTCATAGCTTTATATATATATATATATATATATATATATATATATATAGATACTGCGTATATTTTGGTAGCATGTTATGTTTTCATTAAGACATCTCTCATTGAATAATTTAGACAAGTTTTGTCTACTTATTTTCAATAAAATCCTCTCATATTCATGGACAAGCTTTTTAGTATCCTTATTAAAGGAAGAGAGCCTTCTTCCTTTAATAAGGATACTAAGAAGTTTCTCTGTGAATATGAGAGGATCTTACTGAAAATAAGTAAACAAAACTTGTCTAAATTATTCAATGAGACATGTCTTTATATATATATATATATATATATATATATATATATATATATATATATATATATATATATATATATTTTAAATAAAAACAGACCACTTTAATGTTCCATATAATAGATTATTTCACCACAGCCCTTTTAAAGGACAGTGGATCATCAGATAGGGCTGTGGTGAAATAATTTATTATATGAAACCTTAAAGTGGTCTGGTTTTATTTAAATTATTAGCTCTGATTTACATTGAGCTCTCTGGATTTTATCCTCCTTGGGTCTGCCCATACGGATTACCTAGTTTTTCGTAAACTAAATATATATATATATATATATATATATATATATATATATATATATATAGACAATATTAGTGGTAAATATACACATACATATGCCATTGTATATACACATACATATATGGATAAAAATAATTCCAAGAGGATATGATCCAGGTAGAACTCGATGTCCAGGACAGAGTAAGGATATAATAAAAAGACTTAAACACTAATATTCCATGGTCATAATTTATTCCATTGGAATCGTAAATACAATCCAATTCATCAGACATACAAATTCCTTTTTAATATATATATATATATAATAAAAAGACCTAAACACTAATATTCCATGGACCATGGAATATTAGGGTTTAAGTCTTTTTATTATATATATATATATATATATATATATATATATATATATATATATATAATGATATTTTCCACATTTTCTTTTGTTCATTCATTCATCTATTTCTCTTTCTTCGTCAGCTGATTGACTTCCGCAATGTGATTTCCCGAATGTTGGGCTTAGATATCAACACGCTGGCTATTCCGGATTACGAAATAATATCTCGGCTGGAGAAATTGATTCAAGCTCACCATGTAACATCGCTGTCTACGTTGGGCCTAGAAGAAGCCATGGCCGGAATGGAAGATGGTTTTGTCAATGGCTATCAGGAGGCTCAAGAAGTCCAGAGGTCCCGAGTAAAGAAACCTGTTCCTGCGCATGTCCGCAAAACACAAAATTACACACGGAGACGTTACAGAGCACGCTCAGTGTCTCCAGTTCAATCCCAGGTTGATCCTAGATCTTATTAATGTTGATCAAGGAAAATAGTATGTTTTGGTTAAAAAAAATTCCCTTGGATTTTTATTCTAAAAAATTATTATTTTGTTATTTACTATTATTACTTTTTTTATTTTACTTTTTTATAACTTTTTTTTTACAAAAACTTTTCTTGTTTTTATCTTCTAGTCTCGTTTTTCACCTTTTATTTCTCTAACGTTTTTTCTTTCACTTGTTTTCGTTCTTGTTCCTTTGTCTTTTGATCACCTCCATCGACGTTTTTCAAGGTGATTATTTTTCTTTTTTGCTTCTTTTCATTTCCTTTCTTTCTCTTACTATTCTCTTCTTACTTTTTCTCTGTCTTCTTCTTCATTTTCATTCTCTTCTACTTTTCCTTCTTTATTCTTACATCTCCTTTTTCTTTCCTCTGTTCTTCTTCTTCGACTTCTTCTTTTCCATCTCTTTTTATCTGATTTCTTTCCTCCCTTCTCCTTCTTGTAGATCTTATTTCGTTCTTTCTTTTTATTCTTTCCATCTCTTTTTCCCCAATTCTTTCAAACCTTCTTTCTTTTTATTCTTTTTTCCATCTCTTTTTCTTACGTCTTTCTTCATTTATTTTTGTATACCTTCTTTCCTTTCCTTCTTTCTATTTTTCTTCCATATCATTTTTTATGTTTCTTTCTTTCTTTCTTCTTCATACTATTTCCATAATCGTTCTTTTTCTTTGTCTCATTCATTTGCTATGATTTTTCCTTCTATCTTCTTTTTGTTTCTCTCTCTTCCTCCTTTCACCTCCATTGTAAATAAAAATAACTACCACATGTTAAACCCAAAATAGAAAACAAAACAAAATGAAGCTCCTTGATGAAATCCAAAGAAGAATCTGCAATATTATCGGTCCTGATCTGGCGTCTCGGCTTCAGTCTCTTTCCCACCGCTGTAAGGTTGCCTCTCTGTGCCTTTTCTATAAATACTTTCATGGTAATTGTTCAGATGATCTCTTCATCATGGTACTTGACTGGCATCGAGATCTCATCAATTTACAGTTGAGCTGGCTAGATGTAGCCGTAAGTTCTATGCTAACAGTTTCTTTTCTCGCACTTCTCGCTCCATGTTTTCCAGGCAACTTTAATCTGCAAATATTTAAATGCAATTTCAATCGCTATCTACCATCTTCCTGATTACTCTTTTCTCTTCCTAAGCATTAGTAATGTTTCTGTTCCTAATTCATCCACGAACAAGTAACCCCTAGTGTCTTAGTGGCTTTATTGCTTTCCTTGGGGTGAAACCGGTTTAGAAAAAGAAAGAAAGAAAGAAAGAATGAAACAATGAATTCAATTAATATTCATCGACAGACAAACCACCAAATGTCAATGCAAGCTAGTATTCCTTCATCAAAATTTCAATTAGCTTTTATCGACTCGGCTTCTACTTCGTCGATTAAATTCTTTAAATCCTGGAGTGTTTCCGAGTTTTCTGTTGGAAACGGAATTCTTAATATGACCTTAAACAAAAAGAAATCTTGAGGTACGAAATTTGACCTTCATGCTCAAATCAGTGTTTCCGTTCTTCGGAAGTCATCGACTTTGGCCATTTCATTTGTAGCATACAACATTTTGAATTCTCTACAATACTCAGACCTGTCTTCATGAGATGGGCTAGGGGGCCTAGCACCCCCAGAAAATCATTTCTTCCCTGTCTGTGAAAATAATGTGAACTAGTTTTAGTGGGCTAATTCTTGTAACAGTTATTTTAAAATCATTTCACTCCAAGCAAGGCAATAAAGTCACTAAGATACGAGAGACTAATGAGTGTGAAAGGATATGAGAAAAAGAAAACATTATTAAGGAGAGAGAACAATAAAAGAACAGGAATTGAGAAGACAAAAGATAACAATATATGATGTAAATTTTTGAAGATCAAAGTTGACTGGGAAGCAATGAGCTCGAAGAGAGTTCCACAAGCAAGAAATACTAGAGAAGAAACTGTTAGCATAGAACTTGCAGTTACATCTAGCTATTTCTGTAAAATTACAATCCAGCATTGTGTTTAAATTTGTAAAGTCGAAGTACCAAAAAGGAAAGCTTATTTATTCTGATAAGCTTTCCTTTTTTTATTCTGATAAGCTTTCCTTTTGAAAATATTTATAGAAAAGACACAGTGAAGTTATATTATGATGGTGTGAATGTGACTGAAGTCAAGATGCCAGCTTAAGACTAATAACATTGCAGATTCTTTGAATCTAATCAAGAATGTCTAAATATATAACAGAAACACAAGACCAGATGTGACAGCAATAATCAAAGCATGGATGAATTTTTCCTTTCATTTATGACGTTTTCCAATCTGGGAACTAGTCACTGTTTACCCCAACCTGAGGGCTAGAATTCGCATAAATGTATGGGCATAAAACACTTTTACTCGCGACCCTTCTGACAAATGTCGGCCCCCATACTAACTCTCTGGTGACTTAGTAAAAACAAAATATTGAAAAACATTTTCCTTTCGTTTGTAAATTTAAAAGATTTTTTTTTAATGTAATTTTGCTTTTCGTCTATTTTCGCTTTTCAACTGTGGTAGTTACTTCATTAACCCTCCTCTCTCTTTCTCTATCTGTCTGTCTGTCTGTCTGTCTGTCTGTCTGTCTCTCTCTCTCTCTCTCTCTGTATGTATGTGTGTGTGTGTGTGTGTGTGGTGGTTGTATGAATTGCTACCCAAAAGTTTAGAGAATTTAAGACATAAAATAGCTTACTCAAAGAAAAAAAAATGAGAAAAAAATAATTCTTTATTTCCTAGTGAGGCAATTTCTAGATGCCTGTGCAAATTCCCTGAATTTCTGGACAGCACTTCAAAAAACACAAATACTTATACATAAAAAGATATGATATACAAATATATGTATCAAACCAATAGTAAGTAATCGAATGACAAAATGAGAAAAACTGAGTAACGCGTTTCTTCCCAGATTAATAATGGTTTTATCGAATGGACCCAGTTTCACGTGTGTGTGTGTGTGTGTGAGAGAGAGAGAGAGAGAGAGAGAGGGAGGGAGAATTACAACAAACCTCAATTGCAATTTTACATCGAAAAAGACACCTAGCATTAAATTTGTCTGTTTTTTAACGTCAAGTGTATCTCGATAGATAACCAAGCCAACCTTTTTCAGCTGACGATTTTATTTTCAATTTTATTTTTTATCAGCATTGTTTTTAAATATTCCATATTGTATCAACATTAGTTTTGACAAGAAAGGAGATATGTCGTTTGATCTTGGACATGAATTTACTGTAGATGATTCAGAAATTAGTACACTATCAATATATTTTCACCTTAATAAATTACTTTCTCTTTTAATTAAAACTGTAATGTTTCTTTAAGTCGATTTTTTTCCATTTTATCTTTTGATTACCTACTACTAGTCTTATTTATAGACTTGTATAGCATATCATATGATTTATTTATTGCAGTCTCTTTGCATACAGTATAACAGGAGAGAGCTATGGAAGAAAGGTTTATTCTCCAATTTGCATTTCCCCCATTATGGGCATTATTATAGCTGTGATATAATAACACCGTATTTACGGACGGAACAGGATGGCTGAAAGAAAAAGGAATGACAAACATGCTTTGTTCTCAGAGAGGCTTTTATACCACTAAGACATACACAAAACATACATATGACCCAGGTGGGTAACAATATATCATATATCTACACGTGAGCAGAATGTAATGGAGAAACAAAAAGAAAGGGTCTTAGATATAATATGGAGATTCTTCTGTGTTTCTGGAAAGGCCATGTTTAGGACTTCAGATTCATTAGTATATCTCAAGCAAAGACATATTCCACGGAGGAGAAACAGTAATCTTGGGTTTTCCCAAATTGTGGATTGCAAGCCAGAGTTTCTTTCTATATCTGGGGAAGATATATTCCCAAAAGGAAACGGCACCATGGAATCCCGAGCTGGACGAACAAACACATGGGGCTTGACACCAATCTTACTGACTGAATGACTGGCCACTTTCGTCACTGTATGAAGCGACGTCACTAAGCGGCCGTCACGTGACACATGTCTTATCCCCACCAAAAGGAGATAATCGACTTCTGTATCCCTAAACCAGTATCTGTATTAATGGTGGATAATCGAATGACAAAAAGGAAAAATGCTACGAAATGTTTCCTATAAGGAGCTTTTCAGACGAATAATGTTTTTATCAATGGAGTCATTCTTACACACATATGCAAATGCAAAAACAACAGCTATTTTGTATTGATTAATTTTAATGGTCAACTTTTCCAAATTATGAATAATCCTTCCCAGACAAGGGGGAAATTATGTCAGAAATTGTTTGCAGTTCATTTCCGAAGAAAAGTACAGGAAATATGGTCCAAGCTTTCGACTTTCTTAAGTTATCGTCTGGGTAGATAGGGGCATTTAGTCAGTTTCGTAGAATTAGTGATTGTTGTGACGTAGGCAAAGAGTATTGCGATGTAAGAGAGGTGTGACGTTTATATATTTTATTATATACATTTTAGGATGCGGCTATAATCGTTTTGGTTTTTATTTATTGATGGTTGTTTTTGTTGTATGAGAATTGCTTCGAGGATCATAATGTATCAGTATACTGTATATGTCGGCGTACAAGGCGACCTGTTAACTATAAAAAAAAAACCACTAAAAACCTGTCTTATGCCCCAGGTATAAAATGTGAACTTTAAATCCTGTGGTTTATGTTGTTAACATGGGAGGTTTTTGTCGGTAGGGTAAACTCTGCCTTGGTAACTATCGACACAAATATTTTCTACTGAAACAATTCACATTATTATAATAAAATAATAAAAGTGTAGTGTCATAAAAGTAGTCTTATTAATATGTGCTATGATTGCACAACGACAATAAAACGCATATACGTCAAGAGAGAAATCCAAAACCATCGTCACACACTGTAGATTGTGGTAGTTAATTTATATCTCGCTTCCTTCTTTCGATGATGTTAAACAAAAATAACTGGAAGTGTGTCTCAACAAGCCATTTAAAAATTACATTCGCGAACAGTGAAACGAGTGGTGGTTAGTGGGGAAATGTCATTTAAGGCTACCATAATAGCCTACCGAAAACACAGCACCCACTCATGAGGTATTGGAGATTGTGGTAGTTAATTGACAGTACCTCCCCGCCATTTTTTTATTAGAATTTGGTTGAAAAGAAAGTATATGTTTACTGAATTTATTTAATAAATTCAGTACAATATATTTTAAAATACGATTTAGTGGTGGTCGTCTTGTACGGCGAATATAGCCCGAAATCTATATTTTAAATTCTTCAGTCGTGTGAGTTGCACATTCTAATGCACAGGTGGAGAAAATGTTTAAATATTTTTAAAAGTTTGTTTAAAGTGTTCCATTTATATATTTTGGGGACATTTTTTTTTCAGTTTATTTTGCAAATTTCTACTTCAAGTTTCATGTTGTCATTATTTGTGTTTATGTTAATTAAATTTATTGTTTTTAAAGGAATAGTAAGAAATTTTACATTAAGTTTTAAAAAGTTGAAGTCGTTATAGACTTGCTAGGTAATATTATATGTCTAGTTTTATTAAGTTTATTTTTATTTTTTATTTTTTTGTGGCTTTTGTAAGGTTTCTTTGCGTTATATATGGAATAATTAGGGTATTGGAGAAATTTAAAATATTTTTTCATCGTGTAAATACCGAGGAATATAAGTTCTAAGTGCTTTCAAACAGAAAACAATAATTATTCGGGATTTTATTCTGTTGCTATAGTGAGAATAAAAGTTTATGAGATCATTTTTGTTGGTTGATTTTCGATAGAACTATAGTCTTACATTTTTAACATTACAGATTAACATTATATCAAGTTTATTTCCATTTTGTCATTCAATTACACACACACACACACACATGATAAAAATATAGTGTCCATAAGTCTCTTTACAATTTAAAAATTTATTACAATCGCAAATAAACAGACAAATACGTGGAAATTCTTACAAAATGAGGAGTAGATATGGAAAAATTTTTAACTAATTTAATACACCTCTATATGGACACTATTAGTTGCACGAATCACCTCAAGATGGTACTCTACTCCTTCATTCTCTCCTTTCTCTTCTCCTTCCATATCTTTTAATATATTTTCCTTCCTTTTTCTCTTCCCCTTTCATTTTCACCTCTTTAAAGGCAAAAAAAATTCTTCTTTTTTCCATTCGCCTTCATTTTCTTCTCTTCTCTTTCATTTTTCTTCTCTCCCCCTTTCCTTCATTTTTCTTTCTCGTCTCCTTCACTTTTTCTTCTCACTCCCGTTCCTTCATTTTTCTTTCTCTTCTCTTTCAGTTTTTTCTCCCTCCCTTTCCTTCATTTTTCTTTCTCATCTCCTTCAGTTTTTCTTCTCACTCCCGTTCCTTCATTTTTCTTTCTCTTCTCTTTCAGTTTTTTCTCCCTCCCTTTCCTTCATTTTTCTTTCTCATCTCCTTCAGTTTTTCTTCTCTCTCCCTTTCCTTCATTTTTCTTTCTCTTCTCTTTCAGTTTTTTCTCCCTCCCTTTCCTTCATTTTTCTTTCTCATCTCCTTCAGTTTTTCTTCTCTCTCCCTTTCCTTCCTTTTTCTTTCTCTTCTCCTTCAGTTTTTCTTATCCCTCCCTTTATATCATTTTTCTTTCTCGTCTCCTTTTATTGTTGTTCTCTCGCCCTGTCCTTCATTTTTCTTTCTCATCTCCTTCATTTTCTTCTCTTTTCTTATCGTTTTCTCTCATTTTCTTCTTCCTCTTTCATTTCTTCTTCTTTTTTTTCTTATACCTGTGATAACCTATGAATCTACTTTATATATACTAAAATATATTATTTTTGTACTACAAACAGTCGTTGGATTTCTATTATTACCATTATTATTAATAATAACACAACATGGAACCAGAACCTACAAAATATGCAGTTTCTAACATAAAATCTGAAATCAATATAATATAATGTTTGATACCAGCTTTTGATCTTTGATTCTTTTGGCCAATGATCTTCTAGTCTAGTTGTAACCTGTAAAAAATAAAACTTGATTCAATTTGTTATAGATTCAGAGATCTCGATTTATTCTGACCCATAAAGGAGAAAGACTAAATAGGTGAAATCAAACAGGATGATGAAGTTGATTCTTCTATTGTCTCATTCAATCAAAGAACAAATCTCCTTTATTTCATTTCGTCTGGCCACCTCCAACAGTTTAGTTATAGCATCTCTCCCACTATACCCCTTAAAATACAAGAGGCTCAAATAACAAAGTCAATTTTTTTTAGTCATTTCACTCCGAGCAAGGCAATAATGTCACTAAGGTCCAAGGAGCAACTGAGAGTAAAAGAGATCGAAAAAAAAACTTTAGAAGGAACTGGAAAGCCAATCTTAAACATGAAACAAGTGATGAACCTCTACTCCTGCTCAAAAGACCAGGGAGGAGTATAAACCAGATGACAAGCCATGAGAATGTTGCTGAGTGCAACTACCAATATTTATACTTTAAGAATCAGTTCATGTAGGCGCCCCATGTTCAAAATTATATAATAATGACAGGGACTTAAGACACATGACTTGTTTACATTGTACGACCTTCATTCAGTTACATGTCTTACTGAAAACACAATTCACCTTGGTTATAGTTAAGATATCTTGTTTTAATTTCTATTCAGATTAAATGAATGAAGAAAAAGGAGTGAACAAGCTTTTCCTTTTGTAATCCATCACGTCAAGCAAGAAATAAATCTTCTTTACTCATCTCATCTGACCACTTCTGATAGCATTGAGTGGTAAAAGAGAAGAGTGTGAACAGAAATATTACTCTCAGGATGCTTATTGGTTGCTTTATATATACATATATATATATATATATATATATATATATATATATATATATATATATGATCAAAACATCATGACATGTACTTAAGCCACATGACTAGTTTATGTGCATTATCTTTGTTTCATCTGATGTGCCATTGATATATCTTTTCACTATCTTATATATGTAAATGTATGTATATATGCATGTATAGTAATAGTGGGTTTAGTCGTTTCAAGTGACTCAACAGTTAGCGATATTGTTGCTTGAAATTTATAAAATTTTACTCTTAAAACAATTTTTCAGGAAAATAGCCTTCTCAAGTCCAGTAGCAGTTATTGCCTTTTCCAGTACTGATAGCAGTTTCTTTCCCAACCTTTTGTTTCAGGTAGTATGAAAAGTCATCTTGATTATATATGTGTGTGTGTGTGTGTTCATATGTGCGTGTGTGCAGATGTGTAGATATGTATATATTTGTATGTGCGTGTATATATATATATATATATATGATAAAATAAGGAACAAATAGGAAACATTTATAAATTTAATATGTTTAACTTTTATTTAAGCTTCATCAGAAAATGAAAAATTTTGTTTATAAATGTTTCCTATTTGTTCTTTATCCTGTCATTCTGTCTGATTCTAATTCATATTTGATCCAAATTTATATATATATATATATATATATATATATATATATATATATATATATATATATATATATATATATATATGTGTGTGTGTGTGTGTGCGTGTGTGTGTGGAGACAGAGAGAGATACTATAGACATAGGAATCAATACGACTTGGTGACTGTCAATTTCACAATTCAGTATTATGAGCGGCTGCTGAAAAGTTCATGACCCAACCCACTTCCCAAAATCTGACCCAGTAATCAAGCATCAGAATTGTTCTTTAATCCTTTCACGGGTGGGTTTAAAAAATTTTACCACCCCCTCCTACGTGTGATTTAAATGAATCTTTGGTCACAGCTGACAGTCTTGTTATTCGTGATAATGACCAATGCTTGTCTTATACCGACATATGCACACTTATAGTAATATAGAATTGATACACGCATCCATTCTTGTATGTTGAAAGAAATCATCTTAAAATTTAATGTTACCTTGAAATAAATTATCCTATTTTAATAACTATGTACAAGAGTACAGAAAAGTTTTCAGCCCAACCCGCTGACAGACCTAAAGAGTATGGGGTGATGATTTGCCCTGACGGCAACTATTTCGGAGCATCGTTTAGGCAAATTAGTTGTGCCATTTTAAATGATTGGTAAATTCTCTGACTGCCCTGGCTGCCACAACCACCACATATGACACTGGCTCAACCTGGTTTTCTAAAATGAGGAAGATATGATTGAAATGTAGTTCTACAGAAGGATGCTGAGAATATCATGGACTGAATATGTGAGCAACAACAAAATTTTAGAGAAAATGGAAACAAAAAGGATACTTATACTTAGCATCAGAAATAGACGGTTGAAATGTCTAAGGCACTTAATGAGGAAAGTGGGCTTGGAAAAGTTGGCACTCATATGACATATTGAAGGCAAGAGGGACATAGGCAAACAGTGCATAACCTACTGAACGAGCTTGTGTAAATGGATGTCAGAGCAGGGTTTAGGAGAGATAGCAAAAAACAAAATTTACTAATGAGCTTCAAAGAACAAGAAAATGGTCAAGACATTGGCAATCTTGACTCTCCACAGACGCGGTACATAGAAGAAGACCAAATGACCAAATATGAGCCTCGTTCACCTCCCTCATTCACCTCCCCCTCCCCAATTCTTGATTTTTTTCACTAATTTCCTTTTATATTAGGAAAGAGTTGGAAAGAAAATTGATAGTTATACCTATAGTAATTTGTAAGATGTTTCCTTCGAAGACTATATGCTGTCGAATTTTTACAATTATGTTGTGATCACGTAAGCATTGGTTTCCGTTGTTTTTTTTTGGGGGGGGGGTACTATGAAAAAAACAGATGTAATTCTTTATTTTTAAGTTGGAAATTATTGTCAAATTCATTTGTATTAATTGTGTAAAATTCTCCCTGGATGCTCTCAAACCTGGATTTTTGCCAAAGTTTGATCTGGTTCCACAAATAAAAATAACTTCGATAAAAACGACAATCAGAAAAGGCATGGTATTCAAAAGCAGAATAACCACAGAATTAAATAAAACATGACTGAATCAATTGAATGACTTTCATTTGATAAGTTATATCATAGTCATATCAAAAGTCATATCAATAGTGATATCACCATGGCCATCCCTACGGTTGCTGGCACCCCGGGCAAACTAAACATCACTGCCCTTACAAGTATAATTTTTGAAAATTTTCACAAGGAGAAAAACTGAAAATGTAGCAGAACACCCACTGAGTCATTTTTCTGTTATGGTATTTGATCTTCTTCTTCTTTTGTGTGCCGTCTCCCTTCAGGGTATAGGCGATCATGGCTCTCCATTTCCTTTGTAGATCTCAATAAGCTTTGACTTTTTGTTATTTCTCCCAGACCCAGTTCTGCCATCCACTTGCTTAAGTATGTTATGTGTTCCTTTCCCTTGTCCCTCTTTCCCTCTGTCCACCCTGTGAGTATCAGATTTTGCAAGCCCTCCTTTCTCATTACGTGCCTCTTCCTGATGTTAAGTATGAGTTCCCTTTTTGTTTGCATCCTCCCCAGTACGACAAGTAATGGAAAGAATTAATGATCAATTTTTCAAAAAATTTTACTCCACTCAAGAAATTTAATATTTTGGTATTTTATTTGATTTTTCACATTTTTTGTTTTTTGTTTGGAAGATCCCAAACACATTACATGGCAGCATGATGTTTCCCCGGGTGAATGTCTGAGTTGCCAGTTCTCTGAGCCTGCTCTACATATCACAGTACATAATAAAACAATATTGTGAAAATGTAAAAGATAAGAATGAATTAGTGCATTCCAAAATAAGTTCATGTTGTTGATTACTCTGGTTATAGTCAGCCAAATGAGTTGTTATCCATTTACCACGATGCTATTTGTAATGATGCACTTTTGACTGGCACCTGACTTCTTCAGATGATGCTATGTCTTGATTGAGAAAAAATGGCAAGATTGAAAAGTTGAAGGAATCATTTTGGATATTTGTATGCTTCAACAATAACAAAAAATGAGGAAAGCAAAAATTGTTAATGAGGAAAGTGGGCTTGGAAAAGTTGGCACTCATATGATAACACTCGCCTGGGAAGACTCGATAGCTGGCAAAAACAGTTACTCTTTTATGGGGCTTGAACTCTTTCCTCTTTCTAGCTTGATTCCAAAAGATCATTAATTACAGCTCCCAGCCCACACTCATCCCAGACCGCAAATATTTCAGTCCAGACTGATTGGAGATAGAAGAGTGTCGCCATCAAATGCTTTGAGCTGTCATGCCTAATTAAAGGCCATTCTTCCACCCCCAGCTATTTTAATGAGCATCATCATATATCACTACACATTATCCTATTCAACACAATTTAGAATCATTGTGAACATTTTTTTACTGAATCTTAAATTCTATTAATCACATGTTTGTTCAATCAAAGTACATTTCTTGGTCAGAATATAAAACTACACATGTTGTTAACGAGAATTAAAGTAAAAATACATCATATGATTTTATCATGTGTGTCATAGATAAGTAATGAGAATTAAAACAAAACAACAAAACATCTATCCTCTTCAAATTATTAGGCAGGCTTGATAGCCTCTCAAATTTATTCATGGATAACAAGATCAGAAATGAACTGTATAAGTAACATACTGAACAACAACAAAATATTTTATTAACAATTACTAATTTTTGTCTAGTATTTCTTTTATCTTAATTTCAGTTGCTTTTTATTGCAACTACTCATACCTTAATTCTACAGAGATTAGTAAACAATATGGATTAAAAATTAAGAACAAGCTCATAAACTCCTGCCGAGATTCAAACTTGCAACCCTTTTACCTTAACAGGTAAAACAGCTGCACTGTAATTAGGGCTACTAAAATCCTACAACTGACAGAAGATCAATTCTAGCCATACATGCTTACTGTTTATTTTTCTCTAATTTTTCAGCTCTATATTTTATGTTATTGTTTTTACATTGAAGTTTTGGCAATCTTTAACTTTTGTGCCCCAAAAAAACGTTATGTCAAAAGGATGATTTTTCCTTGACACCACTATTATTTTAACTCTCTTCACTCCTCAGCAATGTTTAATCTTTTAAAAAGCAATCATTAGAATTGAAATAAAACCTAAACATATGATGAAAGTGAATTTATACATTTTTTGTTCTTGAAAATTTCCAACAAAAATATTAAACACTATTTTACAAGAATGACTTTATACTTACAACATTCTAAAAACTAATACAATTAAAACTAATACAATGCAATATTTATCATTTACCAATTTATAAAGAAATAAATATGAAAATAATTTTTTATTCATAAATTTATAAACATTTACTAAATTATTAAAATATGAGAACCAACTACAAGGAAATCATTATTATTTACCATTTTATAAAGTTTGAATCAATTAGCAATTAGCTGATGTTTTGCCAACCATTCCAATAAACAATCTAATAAATCAATAGTATAAATAAAGAATCTAATAAATAAATACTGTTTATTATTTTTGTTGTCAATTCTCAAGAACAAAGAAAATGTATAAATTCACTTTCATATGTTTAGGTTTTATTAAAATTCTAATCATCACTTTTTAAAATAATAAACATTGCCGAGGATTGACGGTAGTTAAAATCATAGCAGTGTCAAGGGGAAAACCATACTTTTTACACACCATTGTTTTTACAGGCATGAAAGTTAAAGATTGTTGAATTTTTTATATAAAGCATTGTTAAGAATTATTAACTTTTTTTGGATGAGTTTTATTATTCTTAGAAAGAATTTTGACATTTAATATTTCATACAGCAATTTTAAAAGGAATGAGAAAATCCTCAATATTTATGTATTCGATCTATTTTCATTTTAATTTATTCCATATTAATATCTAATGATTGTTTTTCTTTAACATTATTTTATCTTCTTATCAGCCATTCATGATCTCTTTTATATATCTTTGCTCATTTGATATTTGTCTGTCTATCCCAGTGCAAACCAAAATAAAACCTTTCCAGGCAGAAACATACCCACTTGTTCTTTTGTTTCTATTATATCAGTGGCTAAAACAAGGGGAGATAACCTGATTTACCTCTCCTCAGAGCAGGGTATATAAAGAAATGTATTGATCTGTAAAACATGGCATTATTTTTTTTAATAAAAACTGTTTATCTTTTTGCAAAATGATTATTAAAAAGTTTATTGAATGTTCACTCTTCATGTTTTTTATTTTGTTTTTTTTAAATAATTACTCTTCATTTTTTTATATGCGTAACTTTTATTTTTATGTAAATTCATCTAAATTTAAACTACACATAAAGCAAGTTAGTAAGGCCCTGTGGGAAATTTGCCCAAATTTCCCACATGAAAGGGTTAAGGTTAAATGTAACAGAATCAATAAAAGCAACAACAGCTTGAAAGATTAGAGCGGACAATTCTCTCTTTTAGGCGGAAGAATAAAGACTCAAACTCCTGCTCGGAGTGTAACAATAGAAGAAAAAAATGTTTATTTACATACACAAAAATAGGTAAAAGGATATACACAAATATGCGAGAAAGAAAGGGAGAAGAAAATTCCTTTAACTTAAAGGAAGAAAAAAATGCTCAAAATATTTCTCTGAGCACCTAAAAGTTCTTTAAGCAAGTAAATTGTTCTTAAGGGGTTAACATTCACATAGATTTCTTCAGAGCTCTTGTTGAGAGGGAAACTGCCTGAATTTTGTAGCTGAGTGTGTTTGTAGGCTGACAACAGGAAATTCTAGGTGCAAGGAAGCAGATCTCAATTAGTTTTTAGATCTACCTGTTGGGCTTTAAACACCAGCAGGTAGATCTCTTTATATATATATATAGTCATCTACAGACAGACTGTTTTGCTGTATCACAGCTCTTCAATGTGGCTTCGACAATGACTGGTGTTCTATCACCGACCTGATTTTATCAAAGATGATGTCAAGTACTCCCTGCCAAAGAGCTCCATTGCTAATGCACTTTCCTAGCCCCCTCTCATTCGTCAGAAAATATATTCTTATCTCTGATAAGATTGGGGACCTGCTTTTTGGAATTCAGCATCCGATAAGTTGTGAGCATTAACAGACTTTATGCAGGGCAAGGATGTTCAGATTCCTTTTTATATTTTCCAGCCTCTTTCATTCATCAGAAAGTATATATATTCTTATCTCTTAGATCAAGGCTTTGGGAGCTGGATTTGAAATCAGGGGAAAAAGTTGGGGAAAACTTGTAAAACATTATAGTAGTGGTTCTCAAATTAAATTCTAATTTCCCCTTGACATGGTGCAATGGTTAGCAAGCTTGTCTCACTAGAACAATTGCAACTGAGCAGTGAGTTCAATCCTCACTAGGTGCCTCAAAGGGGGTGGCCTTGTGGCACATCTAAGCTGTGCTTAGAAAATAATAATAAAGCTAGTTAGGGATTAGTATTTACAACAAATGAATCTACATGACTTGATGATGATGTTGGGGTTGCTATGAAATGAGTGTGAAATCAGAAGGTTTTTTGGTTTGAGTTGATAAGCGTGAAAAGCAGGTTCTTCATATTAATCACAACAATATTAAGCCTAGACATGCAAGTTGAATAAATCTCAAGGCAAAATTGAACAAAGAAACAACGGTAGTCATGAATTCAATTAGAAAAACACTGAACATTTATATACAATTAATTATAATACAATTTGGAAAAAGCTTGTGTTTCAGTTTTGGTTATATGGATGTTTGACGAAATGTGAATTAAGTATCTTAATGAATTACAGTTCAGGAATGTTCCTTTGTTTAGAAAATGTTCACATGTAATATTAATGAAAATTTATCGAGGGATAAATTTTAAAGTAATGTAATGCGAGATTTTTGTTGATTTTTGTTTGTTCTTGTTTTGACAGAGTTATTCACCCTGGACTGTATTTTTTAGCTTGAATTGCAGTTTTCTGTTTAGTAGTGTAGATAACACTTTTTTTTAGAAATGTGCAATGATTTCAGAGAGAGACAGAAAGAGGTTGAAAGTTGAGTCAGGTGTTGACACGCGCAAAGTCCTTTAGTCAAAATGTAGACACGCGTGGATCTGTGTGGAAATCTCTCTGAAGGTGAATATCTGACTGGTGAATTGGACTGAAATTTGTCCTTTTATTTACTCTGAGAAGTTGAAATAGGCTCCAGTGATTTTTGGCGGTAAAACACATTCTGGGGTCATCTCAACCAATAATAAGCCGAGTTTCGCAATGGGTGGTGTTGATTGGTCGAAACTAGCTCTTATGGAATAGTCTATTTTTTAACGGGGGTGAGTGGAAAAATATGGCCGATTCCACAATGTCATCTTCAATCTATCAACATGATTGGCTCATTTTGTTAAAATTCTATTCTTTCGCTTTATATCCTCTTCAGTAAGATAATGTATGATTTAAGATCCAATGAAAAATGAAATTAAAAGGAAACATTTTTAAGTACTAGAATTATTTGGCAGCACGCTAACATATTTAGTATTGTCGAAGTTATCACTAACATTTTTTGTTAAGATTTACAAACTCTACATTTCATTCAATTTTGCAAACCAATCGATAAAATTTGATTTACATTATTCGGACTATTGTCATCATCTTTGTCGCCATATTTATTACAACGTTTCGGCCATTGTACGCTCCGGCCTTCTTCAGGTGGTTGGAATGTCGAACTGAACCCTTTATTTCGCTCACTGGGGTAGACTGTTCTAGTTCCATGTGTCATGTTTAATGGATGTCAGTTATCAGTTATCTCCTCAAGGACACATGGCACAGTGGATAAAGGCGTTAGTTAGATCCAGTGACAGGACCCAAAGAGTGTGAGTTCAATACCCGGTTAAGGCAGTGGAGAACTTTCAGAGGGAAATTAACAGGAGATAACTGATAACTGACATCCATTAAACATTTAGATAATTATTGTAATTAGATTATATTTTTATTATAAGAGATTATAATAAAAACGTTTTTAAAAAAATGTTTTTATTATAATCTCTTATAATAAAAACGTAATAATAATATTTTGCTCTACTTTGTACTGAGCACTTTTTTAAAAGTAAATGCTAGGAATTGTGGATTTTTACTCCATTTGTTCTTTATCTCATTTGGATACAATAATATATATATATATAATTATATATATATATGTAGTCATCTACAGACAGACTGTTTTGCTGTATCACAGCTCTTCAGTGTGGCTAGACATGCGAATGCTTCAATCTGGAATTGAAACTAAACCGATCTGACATCAGTGTCAGAGACTCTTACCCCTAGGATGGGCTATATACAGATATTAATCCATTGGTATAATCCAAGTGAGTCCTGTTAACACAATATAGAATTTTAAATATTAAATGTTAAAACTGACTCACAAAGAGCGCTTACTTACTACCTCTCTGGTTCTTCAGTATCTTGTTCTCTCTTTCTTTCTTTTTTATCCCAGCTGACCATTCATCTTCAACAAACTTGACACCATGAAGAGTTTGAAAAATCCTGTGAGTTTTAAATTTAAAATTTGTGGGTAAAAATGATCATTCACTAATGTTATCTTAATTCCAATTGTATGAAATTTATATATATATGTAAAAGAAGTTTAAAATGCAACTGGAGTCTTTAAGAATATTTATTTAAAGTAACGTTACTAGTTTCACAGTTCTATGATTTTCGAAAGTTATATTGACAAGTTCATGACAATAATGTGTTAAGTAGTTCAAATGTCAGGAATTCTATTTTATTAAACTTTACTGGCAATTACAAAAAAGTTCAATGTACAAGGATTAAATTTGTGTGTGTGTGTGTCCCTTACACTTAGAACGACGTAACACATTTTTTTCATCATGAACTACTTAAGACTCCGTTGTCATTAGCCACACTCACTGAACCATGACATTCCCAATGTCTGACAACAAAGTTTTATGAACAGCTATTTTTGGTGACAAAAAATAACTATGCCTGATCACATGATCATAATCAACCAATCAAATTGGATTAAAAACAGATAGTAATGTGAGCAGATCATTTTTTTTAAATAAAAACAGAAAGAATTCTCCAACTCAAGTTAGATCTAAGACGTACTATAGCAGAACCATACAGCTTTCTACCTCAATGTAACTTTTGAAAATCATAAAACTGTGAAATCAATAAAGTTACTCTAAATAAATATTCTTAAAGACTCCACTTGAATTTACAACTTCTTTCCTATATTTTTAACTATATATATATATATATATATATATATATATAAATTCAAAACTTTAGACAATGGAAAAAAAGTCCAAAAGACAAATAGCTACCTAAACAGTAAATAACAGGACTCAACACCGAGGCTATCCAGATAGAGCAAAAACAAATGCTTCACAGCATCAACCCTCAATGAGGCACATGAGTTGCTACTTAAATTTCACGTTCTCACAATCTTCAAGTGACTAGAACATATATATATATATATATATATATATATATATATATATATATATATATATATATATTTAAAGACATTTTTATGTTTAACATTCTTTTTATAGATACAAGTATTTAAGTAAATGCTCTGTTTATAATAAACAGTATCAAATAGCATTTATCGGCCTGAATGTCCGAGAAATTTTCATAGAAAATATTCGTCCTCCGACAGGATTCGAACCTGTATCCTATACGGAACCGTCACATAGCCTGACGTGCCTTAACTGATTCGGCCACTGAGGATTGTTCGGTTGGCAAGGTCGAATTTACTGCTTATAAACTTCAATCTTCCATGAATATATATATATATATATATATATATATATATATATATATATATATATATATATATATATAGTAATGATACAATCATGGTAATCCGTATGGAATTTCCAGGAGGATGTAGATTCAGGGAGAGGTCTATGTCAAAAGACAGCAATAATAAGATAGCAATATCTCTTGATTTTAACCCAGAGTATTTTTTCCATTTCATTTGTGATTTTGTTTGTAGGTCTTGAAGATTGAGTGCTGCTTTTTTAGAACTCTCATGAAATAAAAATTATTACCAATGGGATTTTACGTGTTTGATATTCTTTAATTAATATATATATATATGTATATACATATATATATATATATATATATATATATATATATATATAGTAAAATTTCACAGAATAATTCTGTGGATAAGACAAATTGTTATAAGAATAACAACTGGAAAAAATCTTAATTTTTGCCAACGCGTTTCGTCTTCTGACTTTACCAAGGCAAACAAAGCAATGAAAGCGAAATTTTGTTGTTGTCATAGTTACATTAAGGTCTCTCTTTTTAAATTTTGGATATAATGTAACTATGACAACAAAAACATTTCACTTTCATTGTTTGCCTTGATAAAGTTGGAAGATGAAATGCGTCAGCAAAAACTAAGATTTCCTCCAATTGTCATTCTTATGCCACAGATATATATATATATATATATATATATATATATATAAAGGGTGTTTCAGAAAAATTAATATAATAATCTAATAAGTTGACCAATTTATTGTTCAAATAATCACAAATTTTAATAGCATGTGTAGAAACAACTCAAAATTCTATGTTTTTGTGTAAATATTATAATCTAATAAGTTGACCATCTAAATAAAGGAAATAAACTTAAATTAAGATATATTTAAATATATTTAATTTAATCATTTTTTAAAGCAAAAACTATAGCAAGTCTTACTTCTTTGAAAAATAATTATTTAATATTTATTTTGGAGGGGAATTTAGATTTTTTAAGGAAATAAAATTTTACTCTTAAATATTACATTAAAGAAGCAAACATTTCTCCGTAAATTAATTTAATTACTATTTTGAAAGAGAGTAGAATCAAGATACATTCAGAATTTAGTTTTAAAAAGTGATTATGTTTAAATTTCAAGTTATATTTGTATTTGAAAAGAAAAAATTAAGTTAAATAAAAATTAGGAGAAACTGACAGGACTTACGGTCAACATTAGTTATGATGTATATTCGTTTTACAAATTTAACTCTATTTTATTGAAATTAAGGTGCCGTTTTTAATAAAAATATGGGGATGATCAGCCATTAAGCCCCACTCTGAGCATGGTATTGGTAGTGTGATATTTTCATAAATTTAGTAATTTTGTAACAAACTGAATAAACAATTATTCAGAGATCTTCTGGCGGAGATACCTGGCATAGGTATCTCCGCTAGTATATATGTATATATAATACATAGAAGGTTAATGGTCAGAGTTGAATAAGACCAAGAAACAGTCGTATTAGAAAAGTGCTCAAAACATGTGTGAAAAAAAAAAAAACATTTAGCGCTTTTAACTTTTTAAAGTATATATATATATATATATATATATATATATATATATATATATATTGTGTATTTCAGCAGCAATCCTTCTTTCATGCTAGATATGACAGACAAGATGCTTTTTTATATAATTTTTCATGTGATATTTTTTTTTTTGAGTACATAAATTATATAAAAAATGTTCAAATGTTGTTTTTTTCCAAACACTTTCAGCTATACATTAAGCCATTTTCAAGGCTAAAATATATTAACCAGATATAGATTGTTGTATGTATGTAACAGAGAGAGTTTGGGAACCACACACAAACATTTTTTTTTTTTATTGAAATTGGAGTAGATTTGAACAGTGAAATTAGATCAGAACAATTTTGTTTACTGATGGGAATCTGATCTAGCCCATTTGGAATTGGGTCATTAGGAAGACAATGAAAGATCATCGAGATAATGTTCATCGGTTAAAATTTGAAATAGAGCTTACTAAGGCTATGAGGAACTTTGAAATTCACATGATTTTGTGTTGAAGGCAGCACTCGTGATAATCATGTACAGGCCAAGGGTCGATTTATGACCAGCCAAGTTTATCTATATAAACGCGCACAGAAATCTGTTGACAGAGTGGTTGGCTCGTCTGCCGTCGAGTGCAGTCGAGCTAGGTAGAGCGAGGTCGGAGCCTGGAAGTGACGTCAGAGATTGGAACCAAATGCCCGCTAACATATTTTGTTGATATTAGTACGAAGAAGCAAATTACTCCTCCAACAATCTAAGACTGCTACTGCTACTATTATTACTACCACTGGAAACGCAAACGTCGAACAAACTACAATAATCAAAAGGTTGTTTTTAGGCTCGTCTGTCGTCGAGTGCAGTCGAGCTGGGTGGAGAAATATCGGGGACTGGAAGTGACATCAGGGATTGGAACAAAACCCCCGTTAACATGTACTGTTAATATAAGTACCGATGCTTCTGCTACCACGAAGATTACTACTACTGTTACTACCGCCGAAGAGGACCGCAACTATAAACTTTAAGCCGTGCACAGATATCTTTATCTCTCCATCGCAAGAGTCGTATATCGTTCTGAGACGATTTCACAACAAGCTAATCACCTCTCTCTCTCTCTCTCTCTCTCTTCTCTCTCTCTCTCTCTCTCTCTCTCTCTCTCTCTCTCTCTCTCTCTCTCTCTCTCTCTCATATCCAGTAAATTAATTTTTACGTCAATTATTTTATTTTCTGTAACCCGTTTCATTTCTATACTATTCTTTTCTGCTATATAAAAGACATTAACAATTCAACCATTGAATAGTTGTTTGTCCGGCTTTCTGCAGATATATATATATATTTTTTGGTGCATTCTAAATTTCTTCAGCCGTGTCTACATCTTCAGTCGACCGTGAATGGATGAACATCACTTCTGCTTTCTGGGTCAAACCAAACACAACGTGGGCAGGAAGCAGGATTAAACCAGTGGACCGGTCGAATGAGCTATGGATGCTCAGGGGACCTACGGTCACTCCCTTAAGTTCGGTTAAGACCGAGTAAACACCTCAACCCAGAGAGTAAGACGTCGGAGGTTGAGGGGCTGGGGCGAAAGTGTTAGTCTGGTAGCCGCGACCAGGATAGACCCATGGGAATTACCACGGCCGTCTGAAAGAGGAGAGAGGGTTGCATTTGTGTTGTCCAGTCGGGACCAAGTAAGAGCAGAAAGGACCCTAGTCTTTGAACTATATTGGTAAAAAAGGGACATAAGGAGGAAAAGAGAAAGAAGCAAGAAGTTGGGGAAAAGAAACAAAACACGGGGCGGCGGACCTCAGGTAAGTCACTTTTTAGTTTCCTTTGTTCACTCATTGCACTTAGATCTGCCAGTAATATTGTTGATCTTGTTTTGACTTTGTCGACGTTGTACGCAGTTGAAGCACCACCACCGTGTTAAGTATTTTTCCTTTCGTTCTGTCGCTGGGAGTGGTAGTTGACAAGACGCTAGGATGAGCGTAGCAGGATCAGACGCCACAAATGACCTTAGGGACGTGGGAGTCCCCGAAATATCGATGGGTTTCGTGAGGCTGATAGGTAGCATGAAGCTACCTACTTATAAAGGAAACCCTGCGGACCTGCACGAATGGATTCTGTCCATTCAGAAGAAGCAGGTTCTCGGTTCAAGAAATGGTGCTCCTAGCTTACGACGCCGCAGTGTGGTAGATGTCTAAATTCATAGGGGTGTGGTACAGATAAAACCCGGCCCTGACGTGGACCGAGCTTAAAACCGCTCTGGTGTGGCAATACGCAAGTGTGCGTACGGCCATTGAGGCAGTCAGGAAATTATTCCGGCTGCAGCAACAAGAAGGAGAGACTAATGAGGAATTGGGGGAAAGAATCGTGGGGCTAGCGGCGTTAGCTTTTCCGGAGTTGACGACTCGGAACAGTGGTCCTATTCAGGCCTTGTTGGCCGATGTGTATGTGGACGCGCTGAGTGATAGGGACCTGAGGGGCGATGTTCTGAAGGGGGGACCGGTCAGCCTGGCCGCACCCATAGAGGCGGCTCGGACCAGCGAACGACTCTGGGATAGAATAAGAGGGGGTGTAGGTAGGAACCCCCGGGGGCGATATGGGCTGGTATGCTGGACTTGCAAGTATGGTGGGCATCGGGCCCGCGACTGTCCGACAAACTATGGAGGCGACCCAAGGTCTTTGGGGCTGAACTGCACGACTTGTGGCGAGTTCGGGCACAAAGCTCGGTGGTGTACGACAGAGGGAGACCGTAAACTGGGGATAAAGCGAGTTAATACGCTGGTGCCCCCTACCGGGAAAGAAAAGGGTCCAGGAAACGCTGATGGGTTACCCGTGAAAAAGTAAGAGGCAGGGTGGCCCCAGTACAAGTAAGACCTCTGAGATGCTGGAGATGTCGTGTGGTCGGGCACTTTTCGGTCAGTTGTAAGGAGCGAAGGTGTTGGCGCTGTGGAGGAGCGGGCCACCTGAGACGAACCTGACCTGGCAGGAGAAAGATGGACCACACCGAACGGAACAACCCTAACTCGAATAGAGGGGAGAAATTGGTTGCTAGTGCGAGAAAAGAGAGTCATCCAAGCTCTACCCCACCCAGGAGGGCCCCTAGACAGAAATTGGAGCCCCTAGAAAAAGGTTAACTCCTGTCACCGACTCCCGGTATACCGTTTGCTGGAGGAAGGGCCAGACTTCACCTGTAATGTGTTGCTGGGAGATAAGGTGAAGTCCCTTGTCGATACTGGAGTTTCAGTGTCACTGGTTAACTCCAAGGTTTTTAGACAGTTGGGACTGAAAACGAAGCTTAGTCCTGTCGATCTACTAATAAGTCAGCCTGATAGTAGCAGGATGAGGATAGAGAGTATGACGTGGCTACCTTTCCAGTTGGCAAGAACCAGAGGTAAATTTAAGGTTTATGTGGCACCTGACTTGTGTGGTGAGCTAATGTTGGGGAGTGACTGGCTTAGGCAGAATAAGGCACAGATCCGTTTCGACCCCACCATCCTAACATTGGACGGGGGAGGGATACTGTTGGAAGCGGATAATTATGAACAATTGCCAGTGGTGGCCTAGACAGATATCAAGCTTCTCCCTAGGACTACTGTATTTGGGAAGGGCAAGATTATAACAGAAGGAGTGCTGAACAGTGACCTGTGTTATACGTGCTCACGGTAGTCTGAATGTAGAAATCCAGCGTAGTAAGTAATTTGTTCAATGAAACAGCACCAATATCTAGTAGCAGCTATTCAGGAATTCTTAAGGTCTTCCATATCAGAGGTTGGCAGTGGATATTCGGAGAGAGTAGGAAAGCGTAGATCTGCATGTCTTTCATCTGACAGGTTAGCAGTGGATATTCCGAGAAAACAAAATGGCCGCCTTTATACACGTCGGATTGAATATTCCACGTCTTCTGATTGGTTAACCTTCTCTTGGTAAACACTAAAATGAGTCAGCTCATTTTGGTTGGCTCACTAGTTAATATCGGTACACAAAAATTGTAACAACCTGTACCAAGTGGTCCCTACTGATAGGTATGATAATAGTGAAGGGGAAATAACCGTGTGTGATTCGTTGGTGAAGAGGTCGGGGACCGTTCCCTTACTGTTAACCAATACTGCCAATAAAACTATTAAAATAAAGCAGGGAGAGGAGCTGGCACAGGCGTGTCCAGTGAGAGAAGTCGAACAGGTGAGAGTATGGAATGAGAATAGGCCTAGGAATAAGACAGGTAGCGATGAAATAAGGGATGAAGATATCACAGCCCCGGAGCGTTATAGGAGGAAATTGAGGGGGTTGCTGAACGGTAGTCGGGAGGTAATAGCAATTACTGATAAGGAACTGGGACAGACCACAAACCCCTCAAATATTTGTTAGAGGCGGAGTGGACGAATAAGAAGATACAACAGTGGGCATTGAAGTTAAGTGGGTATAACTGCAGAATAGAATATTTGGCAGGGAAGGATGAGACCTGTGCTGACCTGTTATCGAGGATTCCGAGGTAATTAGAGACCGAATCTGTCAGGTTGGAGCCGGGTGTGGATGATAAAGCATTCCAAATTAATGTGATCAGTTCACAGGCGTTGAAGGAGAGACTTGGTTGGGAAGATCAGGAAACGAGTGAAACGGAGATTGTTTCCTACCCCCATTGGAGAGATATTATTAGGCAAAGTCAAGAGGATAGTGAGATAGCAACTATCGGGTCCAGGGTAGAGGCAGGGCGTACCTCCAAATATATGATGCACGATGGAGTGTTGTATTACCTTTCAGGAAGAGATGAGGAAGTAAGTTTAAAAATGGTGATATCTGAGAAGTTGAGAGCTGAAATTCTATACCAGTGCCATAGGAGACTAGGACACCTTGGAATTGATAAGACGTATGGATTAATAATGAGAAATTACTACTGGCCTAAGTTGTTTAATGATGTTGTGAACCATGTAAAAAAATGTGTAACATGTCAAGTACAGAGTCGAAGGAGTAGGGTTGCCCCAGTATTAGAAACGGATGTTCCGAATTATCCATTTCAGAAAGTAAGCATGGATATTTCCGGGCCCTATGGAGAAACACATAGAGGTAATCTTTACATCGTGAGTTTTGTGGACTGGCTGCCGAATTGGCCTGAGGCATTTGCCATACCGGATAAGAAGGCACGAACGGTGTCAGATATAATACTGAACGAAATATTCCCTAGGTATGGGCCCCCGAACAGTTGGTTACCGATAATGGATGGGAGAATGTGAATCAAATTATGAGAGAGACGTTGGGAGAATTAAACATACAGCACATAACCACCTCTTCATATCACCCCAAAGTAATGCTAAGTGTTATGGGTCCTTATCTATAACTACAGAATGAACTCTTCCTAACACTATGTATACTATGCCTCTCAAGAGAGAGAGACGAATCGAGTCGAGCCGATAGTAGTTCACTCCAAACCAGACTGACAGTCATACTAACACCTTCCACATCTTGTATTATTATTCCGTGTAATATATCTTCGTTATTTCTACTCTTGTGTTCGTATTGTTCTTCCTTGGTCCTAACCTGGACCATAACACTAAGGTAGAGAGAGATTTCATAAGACCCTCGCTGATGTGTTAGCTAAACTAACAGAGGATAATAGGGAAAATTGGGATTTATTCGTAACCCAAGCGTTAGCAGCTGTGAGATTCTCGGTGAACGAGACGACAAAATTTTCCCCTTATTACTTGATATATGGCAGGGATGTAGTCTTACCTATAGACAATCTGTTATGACCTAGGAGGAAGTATTTAGGAGAGGATCATCACCAAATAGTTTTAGAACAACAGTATAAAATTTTTACGCAGGTGAGGAGGAGGATTCAAAGAGCCCAGAAAAGGCGAAACGATAGGGTAAATAAAAATAGAGAAGTTTCCTTCCAGATAGGTGATCCAGTGTATTATAAAATACACATGTGAGAAGGTAAATTGGACCAGAGATGGAGTCCATACTATAGGATCGTGGAGCAGACGGATCCGGTTTCCTTTGTTATCTGGGACCAATTGACCGGGCAGGTAAAGAGAGTGCATGCAAATGATATAAAGCTAGTTGAAATAGGAGAATGGAATGGAGCTGAAACAAAAACTCAACAGAAAAGGCTGAGGAAAACTACGTTGGTAGAACCTGAAGGGTTAGAGACTGAGAGTGAAAGTGAAGGGAGTGAGGAGATTGAAATTAGCCCAACTGCCATTCGAAGGCTGAGGGAGGTAAGTCAGACCCCAGCGGGACATTCTGAGGAAGCAGGGATTGAGCCTAACCATAGGGAAGAAGAAGAACTGAGTGAATGGGAAGAAGAGGATGAAATTCCGTTTGCTCAATTGCAGAGCAAATTGCGGGCTGAAAAGGCACCTAGTGTTAATGAGGAATTACCACTAAAACGGCGATTGAGGGGAGCGGTGCAGCCCGAGCCCAAGGATCAAGTGAAACCAGTACAGTGGCTGTGGTGAATGAGTGACGGTCTGGGACTAACTGTGCATTTATCATCAGTGCTGGTGAACTGTGTGGACGGGCCCCATGCATGCACGGCGCTGGTGGTGATGTGGGTCGGTGCTCGAGATATCACTCTAAGATGTAACCATCCGCTAAAAACAATAAGAGAATGATTGAGTAAGACGAATTATTCTCTCCATCTCTTTGCAGACATGGACGAGAGGAGGCTCGTGGTACTGACGTTGCTAGTTGTGGTAGCTAATACCTGGGAACACAGTGAGTATACTGTATTTAAGAAGACTAGTGAAGTGATTATAACTAGATCAAAGTGGTTGATAACTTTGGTGATAGACCTGCAGCCGTATGATAAGTTACTGGGTCAGTTGAAGACCGAAGTGGACAAACTAGATACAGCCAGGACCCAAGTCGGCGGAGACTATTTACAGACTCCGGAATACCACCGTATATTATACCCCTAGCTCAGGAATCCCTAATACTTGAGAGACAAAGGAAGGATATTAGTTACTATTCGAAAGGAATAAAGTTGTACGGACCAAGCAAAAGAGGGCAGTATTACCTATAAGAAAGGCATTAAACGTGTTGTTTGGTACAATCTCCGAATGCGAAGTGAGAGTAATTAAGAGGAAATTAGAGGCGGTAGAACAGAGCCAACAAGCAATGGCTCAGTCGGTTAGAGAGAGCGTATCTATACTCAATGTTACTATGCTGGAATTGGCTAAGAATAGAGAGAGTATCAATTGGTTGATTTCTCACCTACGGGTTTTTAGAAAGGAAGTGATAAATGTAACCACATCTGTAACAACCGAATTACAGAAATTAGAGGGGTTTTTGCAAAGGTATTTTCAATTATTAGCTATCATGAGTAAGGTACATTAAACAAGTCACTCTTTAACGGTGTTGTTAGAGCATGTGAGAGCACAATTAGACATGATGTCGCTGGGACACCTGTCTCCGAGTATAATAATTCGGAACGAATTCCAGTGGATGGACTGGATTGTGGGAATATATATATATATATGTATATATATATATATATATATATATAAATATATATATATATATATATGTATATATATATATATATATATTAAAGTATATTTATATATATATACATGCATATGTTATAATTTTGAATATATATATATATATATATATATATATATATTAAAGTATATTTATATATATATATACATGCATATGTTATAATTTTGAATATATATATATATATATATATATTATATATATATATATATATAATATTGCACATGGAGTGCTGGTGTTAATAAAATAGTTGTTAATATAACAGAGCTATAAATTATACATTAATAAATACGCATTTTTTTCCTCACCAGAAGCACATTTTATGTTAAATATATCAAATTATTGTAATGGTTGGGCAGTTCTTGTTTTAGACAGGGATTGTTGCTAAAAAACAAACAAATTTTTTTGTATTTAAAATAAACATAAAAAAAAGAAAAAATGTAATAACACACACCTCCACACAAACTACTGACTTCAAGTTACAAGGCTAGAATAATAATTTAAATATACAGATCTAAGTATTTACTACTAGGGGTAAAAAAAAAATTATATTTATTAATATATATATATATATATATATATATATATATATATATATATATATATATATATATATGTATATATATATAAGTGGACAAGCAGAGACAGACTGTTTCATGTTATATGGCCTGAAGATTGCTTTCAAGCATGAAACAGAATATTAAACATCAGTTAGGTAAGTAACAAATTTAATTTGTATTAATCCTATATATATATATATATATATATATATATATATACATATATATATGTATGTTTGTATGGATGGGTGTGAGTGCGTGTGCATATTCTTGTCAAGTGTCCTGATGAGTGATTACAAAATTGCGAAACTCTGAGTCAATCTTCTATAAGTATTAAGCATTAATTTAATAATAATCATTCTTGTCTTAAACTTCAATAAGTATTAGTAACATTGTTATGTCTAGTTTAATAATCATTATCATTCTTGTCTTATATTGAGCACTTTATTAAGAGAAATTTCATCTTCATTAATTTAATTACTAGTATTAATAGCTATAATTTTTATTTTTTCATTTACACACTCATATGCATTTAATTATATATATATATATATATATATATATATATATATATATATATATATATATATATAGTGTAATAAAGGAATGTAAACCAAAATTTAAGCATTAAATTATTACCGAAATTTTGATCATGGTAATATTTTTTTTTAAGTTATTGTCAATTCTTGAATTTTCTTTGCCTGAAAGCAGTGTCTTTGAAAATAAGATATTATTATTTTTACTGAATGGTAAGTCTTTATGCCTTCAAAATAAAACAAAAAAGGAAATGCAGAAATCGAATAAAATAAACAACGATATTTTTAATGAAAGAATAAACAGATTTAAAAAGTTTCAAAATTTTTTTTAAATAGTTTCAAAATTATTCTTAAAAAGCCATTTTGACCTGAAATGAAAAATTCAGGTTTACTTTTGTCAAGGGAGATAATTTACCCAGAATTCCTTTCCCGGTCTATACTAACATGGCGGCCTTCACAAGGTGCATGTGTCTTTCACGAAGGATAAACTCATGTTGTCCTCAAGTGATTCGTCGTTTCACTGCCGACTGTCGATGGGCATGGACAGGCAAAAAAATTATAATCCCCACCCTGGGATTTCGAACATTTTACGTACAAATGGCCCGTGTGGGCCGGCCGTACAGTACGGCAAGTCAAAGGGAATCGGACTTAGGAAAAAAAGTCACTGGTAACAATGTTGCCGACCTCGGCTCACTGACCAGTGGAATTTTAAGTTCAAAAATGAAAGAAGCAGTCCCTGCTTCTTCGGCCCCTGTCAAAGATGGACAGAGTGACCAATCGTCAGGGGATAAAAAAGAAAAGGACTCAAAATGGTCCGGAAGAAATGCTTGGAAATATGGTTTACTTCTGCTTGGTGGCTGGGCAACTGTCACAACTGGCGTATTAATTAATATCTGGGGTAAGTTTTACTTTTAAGATAATTATTATTATATTGTCTCATACGACTTTAGGCAAAACTGTTGATTATATTAAAGAAAAAAGACTTTTTTTTTCTTAAATACACATAGAAATACCTACGCTGGAAAATATTACATGAGTGACCCCTTATCCTGTTTAGGGGTCATTATATTCTGGCACACATAAACCTTCGTAATTTTTTAACACTAAGCAATACTTTTTTACGTTTAGATCGCAGAAAAAAATACATTTCACTGAATTTCGATATGAGCAGAAAAAAACTACACAGAATATAGTTATTTTTCATCTAAGTTTTTTATACTCATTATTAATTTCTGTATAACTCCCCTGCCGTTTAAAAACAAATTATCATTGATTTTTTTTCAACGATTGCAAAAGTTTTGTCATTGAACGTTATTATAAAATTTCAAAAATTGTATTCGCAATATGAGATATGTATTTTTTTTTCCACACAAAATAGTAATTGCTTACATACCATGAGTTGATTGTCTCCCCAAATAAACAAACATTGATTGCTGTCCTTAATTATTTTTAAAAATGTAACACTGTTGGGGAAAATTCATAATTGACATTTTTAGTTTTTAGTTAGTTAAATAAATGAAAAAAAAAATTATACAACACATCATTCTGTGAAGTGGAAAATTGATTTTTTAATTGAGAAATTTAATTAATTTGCTGATCCTTTTGTTGTTAATTTTGTTGTTATTTTATTTTTTAATATCCGCATAAAACATGTTCTTTTAAATTTGTTTTAAATAAGCGATTTCATTTAGTTTTTTTTTATTCTAGGTTTTTAGGTACAAATTAATAAATTTAAAAAATTAAACTAAAAAAAAAGGATCATTTTTTAGGAGTTAAGGTTGATTTTTGTCTTGGAGCAAGCAAGGTAGGTACACATTTTCGTTTTCTTAAATAAAAATTTAAGATACAAATGTTTGTCGCACGTGTCTAGAATTTTGCAAGCAAATTTATTTCAAAGTTGTGTAAAGAAAAGAAACTCTTTTACACGCATTGGCGATTTCTACGAAGCGTGGGTGCATCTAGGTTGAACCCTTCCCTCTCTCCTACTCACACACACACACACACACACACACACACACACACTTTCGGCTTGGGAAGGGAAGTATGATTTGTTAAAAATTTAGTCCTAATATTTTTTTTATTTAATCTTTTATAACTTTTTTTTAAATCATTTCTGAAAGTTTTATAGTCTAGGTGAAGTAGAAAATTTTTTTTAAATTCTCTCTGCACCCAACTTTTACACACTTTACGTAACTTAATCCCCACGCCCCCCATCCCAATTTGTGTTTTTCTTTCGTTTCCCTTTTTTCATTTTTTTTAAGAATCGCCAACTGCCATTTTTGTATTTAAAAAAAGAATATTTTATTTATTTATTTTTTATACATTTCAAGTTCAAAGTTCACGGCGACTTGTTTCTTGTTTGTCAAAAAGTTGGATTATCTGTTCGATGAAGATTTTCGAGTTCTGTTAGAGAATTATTTTTATTTTATTTATTTTGGGGATGGGGTAGTGATGGAAAGATGGACCCTTTTTTTTTTTTTTTTGCGTATATCTGCCACAGGCACCTGTGGGCGATGTTCACGAGCCCCGGTAATAGCCATGGTTAAAGTTGATTTTCAAGGCTAGTTAAATAAATATAGGCAGGTCATCTCCATTAGTGTGATTTGCGTCACAACATATTTTTTGTATTTGTACCCAGCTAGTATTTATTCGTACGCCAACTCAAATATGACACAAGGTTGTGTTTTAAAGTGGGACCCTACACGTGCATGGACGAGGGACAGAAATTGCCTATGGACCCCTAATGGTTCGTACGTTATATTGTCCCCCCACCACCAGCAATGCCAGAAATATTATGCAAGAGCAAGGGTATTAAATATCACTGTAACATCAAAATTTGAAATTTCTAAATTGCATAATGACAATAATGAGGAAAAGGATATTGGAAAATTTGACACTCACAGGACACTGAAGGCAAGGTGAACAGTGGAAAACTGTGCATAACCTACCAAATGAGCTTGTGTGAATGAATGGCAGAATAGGGTTTTAACCCTTTAGCATTCAACATCCTCAAATCCACCCCATAAATATTGGTTCTCAAAGTCTGACTGTTTGTGTGACTTCCTGCATTATTTTTGATGATTTTCGTCATTTCTTATGGCAGAATATAAATGGAGCAGGTTGAACATTAAGAGCTCATATTTACAGGGTAGATTTGGGCGGATGGAATGATAAAGTGTTAAGACAGATAACAAAAAGACACAATTTACTAAGAGCTACAAAGAATATGAAATTTTGGAAAGGACCTGTAAAATAGGAATATGCTAAAAAGTTAAATTTCAGCATCTCTATAAGATACTTACTTTCAGAATCATCAGTCTTCTTAATATTTATTTTTATTCTTTTTTCTTTCTTTCTTTCTTCTAAAGATTCCTTCAGATTCCTTTTTTTTATGCCATCTTCCTTCAGGATGTAGACAATGATGGCTCTCCACAGATTCCTTTCTTTATTATCTGTGAATAACTTCTTGAGAGATCGTAAAGTGGTTTCCTGTTGCCATCTCCATGCTTTTTTTTCTCTTAAACTGGTTACCACCCAAGGCTAGAGAATCCAGTCTCTATGCTATTTAACTCATAGCTGGGGAGTGGAGAATAAATGGATTAATACCCACCCCAAGGATATTTGTGCAAAAGTGAATGCAACAGATGACACCAGAATTTGAATTCTGCTCTCTGGTTCCATATTCTGTGCCAATATCTGTTATAGTACCTGAATGTCTCTCTCTTCATTTTTTCAGAGTTCAGGTTGAGAATCCTTTATCCAAAATTCTTGGATCCAGAAGTGCTTCAGTTTTTTTTTTGTTAAAGGTAGTTTTATATAAATAACATCTACTCAAAAAGTAGTTTTATATAAAATTTAATGAATTTTGTGTACATAAGATACAGGTAGTCATGTAATGGTCACATAGATTTTTAAGTGGAAAAATTAATATTTCATGTAAAAATGTTTTGTACTTTCTGTACATGTACAAAAAACATGAATATTACTTACAAAAATATATATAAATGCAACACCAAATGCTAATTCTACATCCAGTGTGGGGAAACTGGAGGGAGAGGGTACTTCATTGTATATCACTAAATGTGAGAAGAAAAATTCAGTAAACTATCAATCTCTACTAATGATGTCATGTTTTGATTAAAATGTTTCAACACATACGGGTACAGTATTTCTATAAGAATGAAACATGGATTCTGATTAGTTAAATGTAACGAAAACTGAAAAAAAAGGTCAGCATTTTTTTATAATTTATCTATCATATATATCCTCGTATGCACTGTCCTGAATGCCTTTACAAAAGCCTCATTTAATAACCCCTCTACCTTGAGTGGCTCTTGATCCTTTTATTTGGTGAACAATAGTTTAAAAAAATAACTAGAAATAATTGTAAAAGTTAGCTTGTAAAAGTGACTGAAGCTTGACTGATGTCTTCTGTAAAATTTTCACCATTGTTTTTATACGATAAACATTTGGAAAACAGTATATACATTTTTATATATCATAACAATTTTGGGGAAATCTATGACAAAGTGGAAAAAGTTTTCTTGTGACACGTTTCGTCATTTTGGACTTCATCAGACTAAAGTGAACTTTACATGCATGTTCACAAAGGAAATGGGATGCTGTGAATTTTTTTTTTTTTTAATGTTTTGTGTGTATAGTCTAGCCGATTGCATTTAGTTTCTTTTTGTTTATGTTTTTATCACTTTTGTTATTAAATATACCACACTGATAATAGATCTGCCAAGAAAGGTGAAATATTGTAAGAACATAGATGTAAATTTACTGTGGATAATCTAATGATTAAAGCACTTTCTATACATTTTCATATCAGTAAATTGATTTTTCTTTTAATTAAAGTAATATTTTTTTAAAAAATCAAAATTATGGTCACTCATTACGATGAGCAACCAATGCATTTAATGTGTTGTTTTGTAAAAGATCCCTTTTGTGTTCATATAATCTTTTATTTAAATTCCTTGAGGTTTCTCTGATGTATTTCTTGTGGCAATTATTACAGGTGATAGAGTAAGTTTCTCCATGTTTTAGCTAATCATTGAAGATGCATTTTGATGCTTTGGTTCATATACATCACAAGAGTTTCATATGGCTTTTTCACTTGAAGTGTTGTAGAAAAAAGTGTTATGTGGTTTTGGTTAAATCTTAATCTCTACATAGCCTCATCTTTTTTGTTTCATGTTATGTCATTAGTTTAAAAATAATTTCTGTTCACTTGTGATTGGTTCAACAATTTATTTTTTATCAAAACAAACTTCATTTGCAGCAGAAATAATAACTTGTACCAAAACTAGTCAATATTTATCCCTGTATAATTTAGGACACCTTCTAGTTTTCTTCTTCGGGAAGGTTACCTTTCCATCTCCAAAATAGTCTTTCTCACTGTATTTTCTGATATAATCTGTATATGTATTTGTATATATATGTATGTGTGTATGGGGCGTGTCAGAAGACCTGCAGAATTCCCTTTGGTTTCACCCATCATATGAAAACTCACAAGCAACCTTACAGAACTTACAAAACAAACCAGGTTCTGTTAAGAACAACTTAGTTTGATATATCTGCAATAAGAATTGCAAGTCACTGAAACCATGAATTAGACTTGTAAACAAGTATGACTACTGCCGATCATACTTGTATAACAAATCAAGATGTATAATTAATAAAAATAAATGGTTTGTCACTTAGCTGATGTTACTTTCAGCATCCCGACTACAGATTTTTGTAGATTGACCCTTTGGGGATCAATCCATCCACTCGTCAGGGGGTATCAGCAATATATGCTTATACTTTTTGATTTTTATATATGTATATATATATATATATATATATATATATATATATATACTTTTCATTGATGCAAGTTTTTTTTGTTTGTTTTTTTTTTCATAATGTGTGTGTATGTGTGTTTGCATGTATGTTGTGGTTATTTGTCCTTTTCAGCATTTTTTTTTTTTTTACTTGACACTCGCTCCTTAACCATAACTCTTTTTCCTCTTTTGTTTCAATCCTAGTCATTTTGACTTCTAGTTTTCTAGACATGAGACAGTGAAAAGCTTTAAAAAAAAAACAACATATTTCACTTATGTCTGTTGGTTTCAGCTTCTTCAGGTCAGAATGAAAAACAAAATTGTGTAAGGAAAATGGATTGAGATTTCTGAGGACAAGATGGGCAATAAATTAAATTACCTTATATCCCGAACCAGAAAATGTCTGCTTGTTGAAAATAAAACACATTCTGGTTTCAGTGGGCTGATTTAAAATCAGGCAACAACAACTCTAACAAACAAATACTTTCTCGTATGTAGATCTGATAATGTAATTTATTGCCCCTCTTATCCTCAAAAATATCAATACATTCTCCTTAAGCACAGTTTTATCTTTCATACTGACCTGAAGAAGCCAAGACCAACAGATATGTGCAAAATACGTTGTCATTTATAGCTTTTCCACTTTCTCATTTCCACTTTTATTTCTGATACTGTTATACATCTTACAATCACATACACACATTATATATATATATATATATATATATATATATATATATATATATATAATCATTTCACCCCAAACAAGGCAATACTACCATCAAGATACAATGGGTTACTGGTGTGAAAGAAAATGAGAAGACTTTAAGAGAAGGAACTGGGAACCCAATCCTAAACAGGAAAAGGATAAAACCTACTCCTTTTCAAAAGACTGGGAACGTATGTTAGCCAGGCAATATGGCAAACCTATCTACATCTGTTTGATGTGTGTGTGTGTGTATATATATATAATATATATATATATATGTAATGTGCAGGTATGCAGAAAAATAGGAAAGAACACGTTAGGTAAATAATCTGGAGTTCCTTAGTATTTTTGCTTTTATTTTTAAAAAGACAGTGCTCCATACAAAAGTAGAGCTTATATTATAATATTTAAAAAAAATATGATTCCTTCGCTACATAAGAGTTCTCATGTTTCAAAAGTGAGAGCCGAGACCTTCAATATAATTTTTGAAATTAAGTTGAATTAAGGTGTCAGGTCTCGCTTCCTCGTCAAGCAAGAGTTTTGAGCTTATTCCCAAATTCTCACTTGACGAGGAAGCGAGACCAGACACCTTAATTCAACTTAATTTCAAAAATTATATTGAAGGTCTCGGCTCTCACTTTTGAAACATGAGAACTCTTATGTAGTGAAGGAATCATATTTTTTTTTAAATATCATATATATATATATATATATATATATATATATATATATATATATATAATTATGTGGGTGTCTTATTTGCCCATGTGTCTTACCTGTTATCAAATATTAAATATTTCTCCCATTGGAGAATTCAATGTATTATTGTTTAGGGGAAAAAACTTGAGGTTAAAAAAAAAAAACAGAAAGCACCTCACGGCCATCTCCCATAAGATATGCAATTGCTACAACACTAATTATTGTGTTGACTCAGATTTCACATTGTTTTCAATACCTGCCAAGTAGGTAAATAATGTACTGAGTTTAAATTTACAATAGAGTTGGAAAGCAGAGAATACTTGAAAATGTCATCACCAATTTAAGGATTATCTTTTTTGTCTGTGATGTCATGTTTTTTTTGTTTTGTTTTTTTTTCCTCTCTCACTCTCCAATCTTTATGAATTGTTTTTTTCTTATCTACTATGAATAGGTGCTGAAAATCTGTCAGCCTTATGTCTCACATCCTTTCAGGACATTAGCAAACACAGCTCTCCACAACTTCTGATTATTTATTTAAAGGATGTTCCAATAACTTGGACCGGTTTTAAATGTGAATTAAGTTTAAGTGTTCAATGATTTTTTTTTTTTTTTTCTTTTTCTTTCAAATTTAACAACTTAAGTATTTGGCAATTTCAACTGTGGAAAGATTAACAATCAACCAACGTGTAAAAGTTATTGAAGCCTATTATTAAAATGGACATTTAAACAGAAATGCATTTTGCGCACTTTGCAATTTTTTTGGTCAACATAATCGACCAACTGAGAGTGCAATTGGAAATGATGTAACACTGTTTTGGAGAGGTTCAATTCCTGCACGCGATAACAAATAGAGGTGTCTGGATTTTCAGCCACATTCTCGTGCACTGCAGCAATGTTTTCATTTTCAGCTGAACAACATAAACAAGCACGCGATGGTGTTTTCATATCTGTCACCGACCCTGTTTCTTTGAATTTACGAACAATTTTTCCAATTGCACTCTTGAAACTTTAACACGTTGTTTGATTGTTAATCTTTCCACTGTTGAAATTGACAAAGACTTAAGTTGTTAAATCTAAAAGAAAAAAAACTTAAACTTAATTCACATTTAAAAACGGTCCAAGTTATTGGAACACCCTTTATTTTTTTTTTTTTTTTTTTTTGCACTATTGTGCATAAGCTACCTTCCAAGCTTGTATAATTGGTTGGCAGGTCAGGGTTTAGGTGAGATAGCAAAAAGACAACATTTACTAAGAGCGACAAAGGACAGGAAATTGTGGAGAGCCATGATCACCAACATCCTGAAAGGCCACGGTATATAGATGTAACCTTACTCCTTCACCACACCTCTTTGTCTTAGTGTTCCTTATTCTGCTATCCATTATCTCATTGTTCCTCTCACTTCTTCTCATGAGTTAAATATTCCCTGTGAGTGTTTAATTCTCCAAGCCTTCTTTCCTCATTATGTCTTAAATATTTCAGCTTTCACTTTGAATGTTAACCTGTTTTCCAAAATTCATATTTTATTGGCCAAACATCAGAATCTATATAATGGGGAAACAGTTTGATCTGAGAACTTTTGAGCACATGCATATATAAGATTTTCTTTTTTATTACAATTAGCAAATGATCATTAACAAACTCAAATTATGACTCATTGTTTCTCAACTGATGCTCCTCTGAATACCATGGTTCTGCAAGAGGCCACTAGGGGTTCTCTGAGTAACAGTGATAAATTAGGCTAATGCATTTTTGAGTCATTTTTGTTTAATTTTATATTCGTCATTTTACTATACCAGATGGCATATTGTTGGAAAATCCTTGGTTATTATAATAAAGGCCTCTTATATTATTTAAAATTATAATAAAATTATGATAACCCTTTCTCTCACATACATACATACATACAAAGTTGTATGTAGCCTCTGTCTGTTTGAATGTTTGTTATCAAACTCCTCTTAGGGTTTTGGAGATAGACTCCCATATTCTGAAACTACATTACCCAGAGTACTTGGATAAGTATATTTCATTTTGATCAAAGGGGGACTTCCTGGTCCCCCCCCCCCAACACACACACACACTGAAAAAATATTTCCATTTGATTTAAATTAAATTTGAACAAGGGAATGACTCCTATCCAAAATATAGAAGAAGAAAGCCAGAAAATGGAGGTCACAGCAAGATCAAAATGAGACAATATGAACGTCAAGTTGAGCAAGTTGCCTTACATATTTGTTGTGACAATTCAACTGTCATATTAATGTTGAAATCTGCTCATTAATTCATATAATCAAGTATGGCATCAAATAAATATCAAAGAGGTCATATCAAGCTGTTTTTGCATGAAACTGAAATTTTTGTGAAAAGTGTGTGACATGCAACAAGGTGTGGGTAATTCAGCCTGTGTGTGTATATATGTGTGTTTATTTATATATATATATATATATATAATATATATATGAGAGAGAGATCAAATAGTAAGAAAGAAATTACAAAAATGTTATTGTAATTGCCAGTTTCCTACTTAATAAATATGGACTAGTGAATTAATGCTGGTGGCAATTCAAATATCTCGAAGACAAGCTGCATAGTGCGCCTGTTAAGTGAAAAAGTAAAAAGCTCTAAACTTAATAGAAGGAAGGAAAGAATCCTAAACTGAATTTGTTAATGTATACAGAAAGGTAACTTAGCTCAACAATAAGAATGACTCTTGTAGCCCCCCGTCATGTAACTTTTATTACAGTCCATTGTTCTATTTTATTATTAGTCATTTTTGTTGTTAATCACTTACTGTGCAGGTGTAATGAATAGCAACTCTGAATGAGAAATCAGAGAGCAGGGTTCAATTTCCAGTCAGATTTGTCACCTTCACTTTAGGAAAAGGTATCATCACAGCCCCTAAGCTATAGAGTAAATTGCAGGACTTGTATCAGAAAAATCTGTGGAAGATGTTGAGTGTATGCCTTGTTTTCAAGAATGTGAGTGAGTGCAAATCTCCATCTCAGTATCAGCCCATTAGCTTCCTTAGGCTCATTAGCAAACTTTTTCAGGCTATGATCAACAAGAAAGGTTTTGAATCACCTCAGTAGAGACAATCTCTTGAATAACAAAATGCCGATTTCAAGGGTAGGTCCCTGAAGTTGGTCGTGAATGCCAAGTCTCCCAAGACCCGCATGTGATCAGTGCAGATGTCTCTCACAACTCACTTCTTGGTTCAACATTCTACTTTACATTAATGATCTGTCAAAGAGTATATTTGAATCTTTTGTGAACATGATGTTAATGATTCACTGGTATATGTGTTCACCTCCAAAACTCTAAATGACCAGAGCCTCCTCTGACCAAGCTCTAACTGCTCAGTGGGGAGAAAAAAAACTGACTAATCACATTCAATGCCACAAAAACTACACTAGTGACATTCCTTCATCACTAAGTGCATCCTGAATTTTTATCTATTGCAATGAATGGGTGTCCTCTGGGGGAGGCTGGGAGCACCAATTTGGATTTAAACTCATCCAGACCTTAAGTTCCAGTACATACCTGGCTCTTCCTGTAAACCAAATCTTGTACAGTATATTGTCACTACCTTTTGGGAGGAGTGTAAAAAAATAAAAAATAAATAAATTTTCTCTAACTTTTGTATAACATTTCATGGATCTAAAATGTGTACTTTGGTAGTAATCTTTAATAAATACATGTTTAGTCAAAAACAAGAAACTATCTTTTTTGTTTTTTACACTACCCTTTCCTATTTCCAATGAGTGACCAGAGAATAGTGGCTAGTGTAAGAACTGCCTAAGCATTTTCAAAGTGAAATTCTGCCTCCGAGGAATTTAATAGTTTAAACAATGAGAAGATGAATTAAAAACAAAAGTTAATTAGCATTTCAAAAATAAAGATTGCATTATAAAACTCATTCTTTACTTTTTTTATCATGTACTTCATGAATGTATTTTTGACTAACTTTAATTCCCCCCCCCCCCAATCTATATGTCTTTTATTCCAAGTTAAGTAAATGAAGTTGTGCATCAGAGTTGGTTGAATTGAATAATTGTTAATTTTAGTTAACACATGCCAAAACCAGAGGCTTTAATAATCTTTTACTTTAGAACTGTTCTCTGATAAGATCGGAAACTGTTCTAATTTACAAGCAGATCTAACCTAGAGAGCAACAACTTCCTGATTATATTCATTTATGTCGCACAGGCCCCACTCTGACATCACAGTGTGGAGCAGTGTTTCTCAAAACCCTACAGTTCCACAAAAGGTCACTAGGGGTTCAAGAAACAATGATAAATAGGCTTATGAGTGTCTGAGCAATTTTTGTTTCATTTTATATTCGTAATTTTACTATACATATACAGCATATTGTTGGAAAATCCTTGATTATTATAATAAATGCTTCAACTTTTATATTATTTAAAATTATAATAATCATAGGGAATGTATTTGGTGAGGTCTCTATGGCGTCAGTGTGAAACCGTCTTCACTGGTTAGTGGACAGGACCCGTACAATAAATATGTATTGTAAAGCAATACCCACTGATTGGTTATTTCTTGCTCAACTTGACGTCCATATTGTCTCAATTTGATCTTGCTGATATGACCTCCATTTCCTGGCTTTCTCCTTCTATATTTTGTATAGGAGTCATTCCCTTGTTCAAATTTAAATTTAATTTAAATCAAAAGGAAAACTTTTTTTCAGTGTACGTGGCGGATTCGTGTATTATTGAGTAACTCACTCAAGTACAGGGCTCATACATGGTGTCCATTATATTATGTTTACCAATGATAAATATATAAAAAAGATATCAATAATGGTATATAATAATTTTTACTCGGGCATTCCCTGAGGCATGAAAATTTTAATAGAAAAAACTTCCCTCTTGAATAAAGTGGTTTCCCTGATTTTAGGTACATGAACTTACTTTTAACAGTAACAATTTCCATTTGTAACCATTCAGTTTAAGGCTACAGTTTTGCTTTTATTGTTAATGTTGGGAAATAAAAAAATACTTATCAAAAAGCACTATGCCCTTAAAAATATATTTTCAATTTCTCATTGTATTTTCTTATTTTTTGTTCGAATTTCGATATGAGGAGTTATCATTATTTACATTTAAACTAGGGTTCTTTTTTATCACAACGTTTCAGCTATCATACATTCTGGCCTTCTTCAGGTGTCTGCTGATCTGGGTAACCTTCAGGAAATCTTGATCCGAATGCCCTTTAACATCTGTCTATATTTCTGAGATTAGGTATTGTAACTATTTACACTATTCAGACTGTTGTCACCATCTTTATTGTCACATTCACGAATGTACACTCCAACCTTCTTCAGGTGATATTTGTTTGAATTTCAAACAAGTATCACCTGAAGGAGGTTGGAGTGTACAACGGCCGAAACATTGTGAAAGTGACAATAAAGATGTGGACAACAATGTAAATAGTTTAAATGAATGTCCTTTATTTAATATACAGAATAGATTGTTCTCATTCCACTAACCATGTCTAAGGATGTCTCATTGATCAGATTGACAGACACCTGAAAAAGAAGAAGAACAACAAAAAAGATGAGGACATTAGTTCAAGTGGAAATAATAGTATTACTTTATTAAGAACTTACCAAGAAAAATATGAAATATCTCGTTTTACGATATTAAGTTACTGTAATTATAAATATTTACAATAAATCTTTAATAATGTTTAATTTAGTGTTTTTTCTGTTTTAAAAGGTTCTAAAACAGACACTTCTTCATAATTTAATCTTGAATGCAAAGTTGTGTAAAGTGAATTCAATTCTGCTTTTATTCATTAAGCAGAAATTCTTTCTATAATAAAACCAATCTAGAGTGATGCTTTATTTGTATTCATAAACCAACAGGGATCCCATAATAATGTAGGCAGAACAATAGGTGATCAATTTCTTTTCTTTCAATTAACTGTAGGGAAAACATTAAGCAATGAATTACATGGAAACCGTTTAAGATCTACAATGATTTTTCACAACAATTCAAAGAACTGTCAAAACTCACACTGAGCCAATACAGTCTGTTTTAATTTTCAATTAAAATGTTGTACGTCAACAATGAAACTACTCGGTTTTTAATAATGACTGAGATAGTCAAAAGTACTTGAACAAAACAGAACAAGAAAAAACAGTTCCTGTACAATCACTGAAGTTAAGCAACATCTTTGAGCATGGTCAGTACCTAGATGGGTGACCACTTGGGAATATTGGGTGCTGTAAGCTTGGATGTGCAGGTGGTGTAATAATGTTTTTGAATTTTTAATTGGAGAACCGAATTCCAATTCCCATTGGTTTCATTATATTCCTTTACATGCAAATAACCCCAAGAAAGGTATGAATCAACTCCTCCCCCAGATATGGCTTAATTAGTAAGACTTGTATCACTAATTAACTATTATTATCTCCAACCCTACTCAAAAAATTCTTACACACTAAAAGTATTTTCTGGCTTTAAATATCCTGTAAAGGGTTGATAAGCTATAAAAATGAATGAATCAATCAAAAAAACAGAACAAACATAGACGTCAATCGGTTTATTCAGAATTTTTTATTTTATTTGTAAATTGGAAAAATACAATAAAAAAAAAATTAAAGAGGTAGACTTTGTCAGATGAATTTAACAAATCCTGTTTGGATGAATAATTGCTGCCTAAATATACCTTTTATTTATTTATTTATTTATTTATTTATATATATATAAATAATAACAACACTTTACTCTTCCTAGATTGAACCAATAATGACCATCAATTAAAAGTTTACAGAAAATCTAACAAGAAGAATGAAATGCCATATGTGTTTTATATACATGTACTGTTTCCTTTCATGTTATTGTCTCAGCAGAAAAGAGGAAATATATTAAGAGGTTCTAAGATCAAGGCTGCATCTGAAATTTCTACAGAAAAGTAACAAAGTCTGGTGATATTGTGAAGTATTGCTTGGTTGCTTCAACTTAGTAGTAATGACGCTTTAGTCCTGAAACCATATTCAACCCAGTGGCCATTATGTAATGATTTTTTTGTTCTGTTTTTGTTTTTTTTTTAGGTACTGCTACTATATCGATGGCAGTAGTTAAGTGTGTGTGTGTGTGTTAGGTGTCTAAGCAATAAAGATTTATTCAAACAAGTTCATATTTTTAAATAAGTTTTTTCTTGTTGGTAGATTAGTTCCTACATCTTGGTGTTGAATGTGTTAAAAAGAACTTTCCATAGTTTCTATTGTTAAGGTTTTCAGCTTCAGTCATTTGAACGGAAGAAAGAAATTCAATGAAACACCAAATTTGTGTGGGAGTGTGCTCCATTGGAAGAATTTTTAATGTTTGTGCTGTCATGTGACCATGATGTGAAGTCGATTCTGAAAAGGCTTCTTCTATGTGCCATGTCCCTTCAAACCATGGATGATCGTGGCTGTCATCAACCTCCTCTCCTTTGTAACTCTTAGTAAGATTTATCTCTCGTGATCCCCATTCTGCCAACCATTTACACAAATTCATCAGCTAGGTTATTTGCTATTTATTTCTGTTCCTCTTGGCTTCAGTATGTCCTGTGCGTGTTAAATTCCCCAAGCCGCCTCTTCTCAGTGTCTCCTCCTGTTCCCCCCACTTCTCAGTGTTTCGCCCCCACCCTTCTCGGTGTCTCCTCCTGTTTGCCAACCCCCCTCCCAGTGTCTCTTCCTGTTTCGGCCTTCCCTCTCCTTCCACTTCCCAGTGTCTCCTCCTGTTCCCTCCACTTCCCATTGATTTTCAATACTAGTATTCGGGGGTGGAAAAAAATCTTAACCTCAAAAAAATTTCAAAACTCTTACGTTTCGTTCTGTATCATGTCATGTAAGGGAGAAAACTCTAACATTTTCCATGATCTCTCTTTGCATGAGTTTTCTCCCTTACATTAAAGAGTTCTTGTTCTTTTTTTTTTCTTTTTTTACTACACGTGTTGTGTCTGTACCCTTCGCTGATTGCGCTGTTTATATGTTATTCTTTTATGAACGAGATGACTCCGAAAAAAGCCAAGCAATAAAAGCTCCATGGTCAGTGATGGAAACACTAAGCAGTCCAGAGAAGTTCTAAGTTTCTAATAAATGGATGGGATCAATTGAGAATTATTTTTAGTTGCTGAAGTAGTTTGGAAACTCGTACGATGAAAGAATGAATGAGATGTTACTGTAGTGATGGAAATGGTGTTGCCGTTTTAGATTAAGTTTGTAAAGACAATAAGAAACCTGAAATTTGTGGCTTGAGAACATGAAGAAGAAACGTGCCTGTGCACAGGAAGACATTCACTTAGCTGATATGAATTGGAGTGAGTGAGGAGAGAGTTTGTCTTGCAAGGGGCGTTTGTTTTTGTTTTGTTTTTTGTAAAAAAACACAGTCTGTAAAGCATTACAACCTCAAGAACAATGATCATTAGCCGATATGGAAGCAGCATCGAAGCAAAAATGGGTCTTAAAGGTCACATCTTCGCAGGAAGAAGAGAGAAAAAAGAGAAAGAGGCAAACTCGTGTTTGCTATTTATAGATAATGTAATCACGTGACAGGATCACAGCACCTTGGTGGGAAACTTGACTTAGTCACGCACTGGAAAAATATATTGTGCGTGGGTAGATTGCAACGTCCACTTGTGTGTTTATTGAACAATTAGCGAGCAAGTTTTGGGGAGATCTAAGAAAGCCTTTGGAATCTGATTCTCCCAAAAGTGCATGAAATCGACTCCATGAAATATAGCGATTATAAAATTGTCACATAGCTGCGATTTATAAATTGTCCATTACACAGTAGTGTTGATTTATTATCCAATCGATGCTTGTTGTTGTATAATTTGAATTTGTGTAAGTATGTATGTGCATGTGTGATGATGATCCTCACAGGGTTCTGCCAAGTGTACGTCTTCAACTGTATAAAATGAACCCCTTTTTCAGAAGAAAATGTTAAATCCAATTCATAAGAATACCAAAACAGATCTAGTGGGTCAAAACCAATTACTATATTACCGTGAGTTAACTACATCCTCATTGGATAACAAATATTAAAATATTTCTACTGTATATTTTCAATGTGCTAGTTATAGTTTCTGTGCAAGTTAAACACAATGCAGGCTGCATACTTAAGTCTTACAATAATTTTTGTCTGATTAGTAAATATATCTCAAAGTCGTAACAACCCCTACGCACAAATGTTTAAACCCAAAAGACCGCCAAAATCTTGAAATGTGTTCTCAGCCTACCACATAGTCCACATTACTTATAAATACTTGTTGACATCTTCTCTTGATCTCTATTCTACTCTGACTTTATGAACATCATAAATGTTTACATCATGGTGTTGTGTTGTGTTGGTCCCTTGTGAATATGTGGTATTGTGGTCCATGTAGGATTGGGAGGTGATAGACAAGTTTTTGTGATGATGAGCATATTGTATTGAAAGAATCGTTCGTGATTGTGATTGATGAGGATAATCAGTGAAGACCAGCCTTTCACCACATCCCCTTCAGCCTTGTGCCACAATTTTGTATTTTTTTACAAAATAAATATTCTCTTTTCTAGTTGCACAAGCAATGTAAAGCTCTGTGGAGAATTTGTGGTTTTTCCTTTGGGGAATACGCCATCTCTCACACACACACACACACACACACACACACACACACACACACACACACACACACACACACACACACACTCCTACAACCACAAGGGCAGAAACTCTTAACGTAACCTTTTTGAATCACACCCACACGTTGTTTCGCATTATTTTCAAACTGTTCAATTTCTCTTATAAGTAGCAATAGATCTTACTAAAATTCTCCAAACTCGCACACCTTTTAACACACTTCACAATTTATCAACAAGAACATTTTCCTCACTCAAAATTCCAAAAGCAAGTAAATTTCAGCATTTCAAACACAACTGAATTCCTGTTTTGTACAATTGTTGTTATGCATATATAAATTCCATTTATCAACAAGAACATTTTCCTCACTCAAAATACCAAAAGCAAGTAAATTTCAGCATTTCAAACACAACTGAATTCCTGTTTTGTACAATTGTTGTCATGCATATATAAATTCCATTTATCAACAAGAACATTTTCCTCACTCAAAATTCCAAAAGCAAGTAAATTTCAGCATTTCAAACACAACTGAATTCCTGTTTTGTACAATTGTTGTCATGCATATATAAATTCCATTTATCAACAAGAACATTTCCCTCACTCAAAATACCAAAAGCAAGTAAATTTCAGCATTTCAAACACAACTGAATTCCTGTTTTGTACAATTGTTGTTATGCATATATATATTCCATTTATCAACAAGAACATTTTCCTCACTCAAAATTCCAAAAGCAAGTAAATTTCAGCATTTCAAACACAACTGAATTCCTGTTTTGAGCAATTGTTGTTATGCCTATATAAATTCCATTTGCTTGTGCAACTTGTTGAATGTTGTTCTTCTTGTTTCATATTTTGTCGTACTTTGCATAATATAAATTACCATATTTGACGGCACATAAGACACTTGTTTTTACTAAAAATATCTTTTAAAAATTCCCTGCATCTTGTATGCCATAGGTAGGTTTAAAATTTGCGATAGTCGGACAAAATTACCTACCTGGCAACTCCTATCAGCTTTGACTTTAGAGTAACTTTCATGTACCTGTTGTCATTATTTCAAAGGCTATTATGCAAATTGAGTGTTATCCTTGATAATATTCACTATATTAATTCCATCACGTTCAATATTATTACTTTGTTTTACTAAAATTATATGCAATAAATTGAAATTATATATTTGTAAAATATATTTGTTTCATTAATATTTTTCTTGTGATAACTTCTGGTTGCATTGGTATAAATACAATCTGAGTTTTTATATCCTAATTATTGCAATAAGACGTTTACAAGACGCAGGTTGTACAGATCATATAAAGGAAGATTTTTGATTGAATTTTAAAGGTAACGGTACTGTTTTGCTCAATTGTAATAATTGCTTGATTTTTATTTTGTTTTCTAACCTTTGGATATAATAAAGTTTTTATCGGCTTGTGTTCTTTTTTTTTCCTATTATTTTATGCTTAATTGTAATCCTGGCGTGTTTAACCAAAATAATACCTCATAAATATAGCCTAGGCTGTACCATTTACTAATAATTTTACTAATTCATTTTTTTCTTAATTTGCCCTGCTGAAAACTGTAGTTAGGGTATCTGGTGACCCCTACAGATTCAAGGCTTAGGAGGATCATTTTATTCTGGAGACTGTGGGGTAACAAAACAGGTCGTATGATCAAACTAAGCCCTATATGCAGAGCTAATGATCCCCCCTTAAAAACAAACAACCATAATTTGCAACCAGTTTACACTTGTAATGCAGTAAGAAGGCTTGGGTCATGGCCATTTTTTTTCTTGTTTGGTTCCACTTCTGCTGCTTTATGCCTGAAAGACATTCTTCTTTTTCTTCTTAGGTTATGTTTCTATTAACAGGACTCATGGCTATCTGAAGTCCCTGATTTATCAGAATGAACACACACATTATTTGAAGTGTATTGTTCCTGCTTCTAAGTTGGGGGCTCAAAACTATCTTTTCCACCATCATCCCAGGACTGCCCTGAAATCAACTTTTAATTATCCCCCTAAAAACTTAGGTGTCAATAGAATAATAGAAACACCATTAACTGTTTAGGAAATAAATTAAAAAAGAAAAAAGCCAAATTATGGAAGGTGCTGGTTGTTAATCAGATTTTGGCTCAGCAGATCCTCAAAAATGCATTGCTAGTGTGTGGTGGGGAATGCTTGGAAACTTTTTCAGCAGATTATCTTTAAAAGAAAACTGTACCTACTTTCTTCTGAAAATGGCATTGAAAAACTTGTTTGTACCTCCAACCTTTAGTTTTAAAAATGAATAAATACAAAATAAATATACTATAATTTTCATAAAAATCCCAATTTTATTTTTACTTAAACCTTTGATTAAATCCCTTTCAATAATTTAACGTGGAAATGTTGTTTATTAATAATGTTCATGCTTCATATCAGACTTTATAAATCGTTTTCTGTGAATTCATTCTCTATATAAAGTCATATTCCAGCAATTCATAAACCAAAACTGTTTTTAAAGTGTTCATCAAAAATGTTCATTTCCTTGCGTCATCTCTAAATTTTCTACGTGTTTATCATTTTATAAATTGTTTCTTGTATTTTCAGTTTAGTTTATGATAGCCGAAAATAATAGGAATGTTCGATGCTGATGGTTTATTCAAGGTTTTTCTTAATTAAAAATTAACAGAAAAGATATTTTCTTTGATTATTAAACTTTGATATAAATAATACTAATCTGTCTATATTTCTGAGATGAGGTATTATGTACATTATTTACATTATTCGGACTATTGTCCTCATCTTTGTCGCTATATTTATTACAACTTTTCGGCCTTCTTCAGGTGGGTGGAATGTCAAACTGAACCCTTTATTTCGCTCACTGGGGTAGACTGTTCTAGTTCCATGTGCCATGTTTAATAGATGTCAGTTCTCCTGTTAATTTCCCTCTGAAAGTTCTCCATTGCCTTAACCGGGTATTGAACTCACACTCTTTGGGTCCTGTAACGCCTTTATCCACTGTGCCATGTGTCCTCGAGGACACATGGCACATGACTGTTTTGTAGCCTTCCTAATGAAGACCTGGAATGACTGGTGAAATCATTGCCAGAAAAGGGAGATACTGAAGCCCCACTCATAACTGTGTACATTGGAGAAATTTGTAACAGTTTTTCACTAGGTTCAGAATTTTTTTTCAGAATCATTGGGTACAACCATTTGATAAAACAAATTCTATGTATCATGCAAGCAATTATGGCCCTATATATATATATATATATATATCATAATAGTTAGCTAATTTAACAATATAGTTGGTTTAACCCTTGAGTTTAAGTTTTAACCCCCCTCCTAATTTATGTATTTTTGAAGTGTAAACAGAGTAGAATGCTCATTGGTGCAAAAACTGAAATCTGCATGCTGATTTTTTGCATTCACTTTCACACAAATACCTTTGGGAAAGGCATGAATCCATCTCTACTCCCAGCTATGGGTTAGATAACATGGAAGTCTGGGCTCAAACCTTAAGTAGGAACTATTAAGTTCAAAACTGGTTGGATACAGTGGGACTATCAAATCCACCCCATAAAAATTTGCTAGAAAAACCTCAGCTGCAACAGCTAGCATAGTGAAGCTTTGTGACCCTATTCTCCTTAGGGAGGGAAAGTATATGGAGTTGATTCCTTGAATAATCCTCATCTGTTAAACTAAGGCGTCTCTACCCTTAATCAACTCGCACTAAAGCTAAAATCTTTTCTCTTTTTTTTCTCTCTCCATTTCCTTTCCCTTCAGACTTTATTCCTCTTTAATTTTGTGTTTGATTCCACCACTATCACCACCACCACCACCACCTTTCCCAGCAGTCAGGGTGGGTAGTTGAGTTTATAAATCTCTGGTTCGAAGTAAAAAATAAACTCAATAGAAGATTTATGACCTAAGCATGCTTATCAGGGGATTTATCCAATTACATAAATATAAACTTAAAAAAATGTATTTTTATACTTGGGTTGGTAGTTAGTGGAGTTGGTACTTTTCCACTTATATACACACACACACACACACATTATTATTATTATTATTATTTTGCAATGAAATCCAAAATAGTTCATGGGGGGGGGGGTCAAACTATTTCAGCTGATGAAAACTATTCATTGGTTAAAATAGATCTTCCTCTCCCCATATGAGGTAATTTGGGATTTTACTGTGTAATACTATTTATTGGCTCTGTTATAATAAATACATTGAGCTTTTTTTTGGATCAGTTTTAATATTTTATATTACTAGGATCCACTTGAATTATATACCAATGGATTTATTACCTGTAATATATATATAGTTAATCCATATCCAAGGAGAGCTCTATGTCAGAGACAGAGCAAAATTATTAATTTCTTCTTCACTGAGACATCAATTAGTCCAACTGGGTCCCCAGTGCTATAATTCTCACCCAAGCCCAGTTAACCAGCCTATACACCCTTCTCCAACAGCACCAGTTCCACTGGCTTGGACATATACACTGTATGCCAGATAGGATTTCAAAAGTCCTTCTGTACACCAGCTAGAAGGCACAAGGACAACCTCCTCTTTGCTTCAAGGATGTCAGCAAAAGGGATATGAGGGCGATAGACATGGATATTGAGAAGTAGAAAAAGCAGTCACTCATGATAGAGATGCTATTTACACCAAGGGTTGAAGCAAGGAGAGGAGACATGAAAGCTTGCTGCCAGGGAGAAGCATGCACAACGGAAAGAATATGACCTGGCAACATCGGGGGAGAGCATCTTCACATGCATTTTTAGGACAACATTTTAACTACAGGGCTAACTCTGTACTGGTCAATGCTGATGCTGGTCCAAGCTGGTTGTTGGTCGCTGGCTGCTTCAATCCACACCACCTCTGCCCATGTTGTGTTCTTGATCTCAGAGCAATGAAAGACCGAATGTCATAGTAATCACAGTGCTGGTTCAAGCTATGGCAAGTGTTATATTAAGGAAGAAATATCTTCACAATGAAAAATAAAAATGAAAGATTCATTAGGTTAATCTTCAATTGGTTTACATAGTTTTTGGTACAACAAAAATTTACCCTTCCCACATCAATCTCTATCATGACACTGTGCTTTGCCTAATAATTCTGGGTTCAAAATTCTTTAGAATCAGGAAATCTGGTGGTAGCTGATGTGGATTTCAGAAGCACTTGATGTGGGGTTCTCAGCCCAAATCTTTGAGGTCTGAAAGTTATTGGCTTATATACACTTCGGCCTAAAACTGGTATGGAGCTGAAGGGTTCTTGGGATTCATTGATTATTCAATTTCCACACTAATCCCAATAAGGACTGTCCTGGATATGATGATAAACTACATCCGCATCCTGGGTAAGATGATAAACTACGTCCAGCAGCAAGGCCTCTGATCAGGAGGTTTTGAGGAGTTTGGAACCACCTCTTAATTGCTGGTGTTTCCAGGTCCACCCTGACCCGGGTTGGTAGCACCTGTTAGGGTCCCAGCTATGAGCAAATAGTTAACACCCAAACTTGTATGAAAATAGGTTTTAATACCAGAAATACTATGTAATAAAAAAAAATTACTACTTTTTGAAGGAAAAATTATTATCAGCAATACAAACAGTTATACATTCTTTGAAAAAAATATGACCAGCGATAGATTTCTTCAAGGAAAAATATTCCCAGAAATAGATTTTAGGAGAAAAACATTACCAGCAATAAAAATTTTGTCTGCATTAAATAACCCATTGAGGTTGATATGCCGTAAAACAAAACAGACCAAACCCAATAAGGGTTCTTTGTTCCCTATTTCAGCTTTCTTAATCAACTTTCCAAATTTGGAGAATTATCCAGCTTCTCTGGAGTAGTTACATAGATTGCTCCTCCCCTAAACTCCAACCTACTTCACATCTCACACAACCACTCTAGACAGGCAGCATCAAATTCTCCCTCTTTCTCTATCCTTCTCAGTATTCTACCTCTCAGGGCAGGTGTAAATTCTTTTTGGCAAATCTAATTTTTAAATTGTGTGGACAAAAGAGCATAGTTGTTAATTTTAATTATCTTGTTTCCTCAAGGAAGAGATGAAATTATTTCTCCATTCTTGGACTTATTTATGTCTAGTGAAAACATAAACTAGATCACTGGCTCTGCAATGCAAGGATCTGTTTTCATAACTTCAACCCCCCAAAAAGGGTTCTTTCCTTGTTTACATTTCCCAATTCATTTTTGTCAACAAAAAATTTAAGCCCTATCTGTTTCTCTTCTTGTTAATGATATTTGTTTGCCTAAATTCTCAAGGAAGAGATAAAATTGTTTCTCCATTCCTAGGTTGATCTCTGTCTTGTGAAAATATAAACCAGATCACCTGCTTGTCAATGACAGGGCCAATCTTCATAACATTGACCCTCACAGCGGGTTCATTCTTTATTTAAATTTCCCAATAAACTTCAGGGGAGAAGAAATCCAGATGGTCCCATCTTCATCAAGGAAAATGTCTTCACTCTCTCTCTTCCAACTTTCATTCCATTTTGGGTTTGACTCTCTTCTGCTTATAATTAACATTTAACTACTTCATGGCCCCAGTATCAAATATTCGTTGCAATCAAAACTGTCACTCTCATGTGGGCCTGTACAACTATAACAGATGCTGTGTCACCATCAGCAGCTGAGGCATGACTTTTTAGGCACAGATCCAAGGTCTCTCAATGCGGACAGGTGGTATATATATATAATGGGGAGTCTCTTTCTTAATCTGTTTAATTGAGCCTTGTATTGATTCCCCTCTTCTTAAATCCCCTTAAAGTTTGTTACTTATTTTTATTTAATACAATCAGTGCATCAGGGCTCCATACTGACCTGACTTCCAAATATTTTATTATTAGGTCTCAAATTTTGAGCATTTGTGGAGTCAAAGAATCTCTGACGTCTTTGGTTTCAGGATGCTTGTTTGTTCCTTGAACTTAACCCATCAATATTTATTTCATCAGTGTCACTTTTCCACCTCTACTGTAACCGCCAGTCATCTCAGATTTCCGAAAATGGATAGTCTCCTCGTGTTTAACTCCCACAACAACTGAGTCACTACAAGTGTGCCACTCCACATGCTACACCCTCACTGGAGAGTAGCAGGAGGGGCAAAAGAAACAAGTTGCCAACTAGAAATTATGAGTACCATATATACTCATGTATCATGCAACTTTTGAAGACCTAATTTTGTAGCTAATTTGACTACAGTAAATGAATATATAGTTTGGTCAATGGCATAGCCAGGGCCAGGAGTACATATGCTAATTTTATATCTCATGTATGATGTGACCCCCTTAAAATTAGCTTCAAAATTAGGTCTTCAAAAATCGCACGATACATGAGTATATATCGTACTTTAAACATTTGTAGGTAACAAAATACCCCATGTGACTAACGCAGAGTTAATGGCACAAAAATAGTTTCCTATTGTCTTTTGTGCTTTATATGTAAATTGGGTCTTCTTGTTATGAGAATATTTTCTTACTAAATTACTAAACTAATATGGTTCACACTCCATTAACCAAGTTGGATTTTATAATTTCCAGTGGAAGAGGCCATAACTCTTTTGAATGGTTTGAACTTGTCACACTGATCTCATTTGCCCACAGCATAAGTGGTATTTAAAATTCAAAGGTACTTCTGTGGTTTAGCTTAAAACCAGGTAGACAAACACTATCCCTGCCATGGTTACTGGTTGTTTTTGTAGCAGGTTGATTACTACTCATTTCTGACCACACCTGTCTGCCAGGGCAGCTAGCCAAACTATTACAGACTCCGTTGTTTATACTGTAACTATGCTGAGCAGACTGTAGTTACAGTTTCTGGTAGAAAACACATAATCTGGCACGATGAATTTTTTGAACAAGGTCAGTGTGCTCAAAACCCTAATTTATGTGCAAGCACAACCATCGATGACTTCTGAACAGTTCTGTTTACCCAATTTCAATCACATGGCTCGAGTCAGTTTGTGGTGTGGTTTTCAGGCACTTTCCAAACTTTCCATGCACTGGGTTCATCTCCATATGCCAATAACATCAGAAAGACACCTTCCTGACAAATCATCCATGAGATTTGAACCCAAGCTTCAAGGTTAGAAAGCAAATGTTCTGACCACTTGGGCATGTGTTCATGATATAGCAGGTAAGATAGAAAATAATATACACGTGTCTGTCAGAAGACCATGAATTTGGTAACTGTCATTTCCACATATTTCACCGTTTGAAAATATTGATATAGATGATGTACTATACTTCAAAATGGATGTGAGTCTATGGTATCTATGAGAGGATCTGAGTAGTTATTTGCTGTTAGTACTAATATACAGATAATGTGTGAGTATTCTTTAAAAAAAAACAGTATCTACTGAAAAGTAATAAGAAATAATATCAGATTAAAAATAAAAATTAATTCTTTAGAAATTACTTTTTGTATGTGAAAATAAAGTTAGCGGACATGGGCTTTCAAGAACTGAGTGAAAAGTACTTTCCTTAAAATGGTAATTGAATAAACCAGGAAGCAAAGAATCACCTACCCCCCCCCCCAACTTTTCTTTCTTCAATATTTGTGGCATTTGTTCCAATTTCTGTAGTGTAGAATCTTTTCTACTGAGGCGGTCTCCAGATATCTTTGCACTCTAATTTAAATTCTTTGCTACCAATGATTTCTCTGTTCCGGGCTATCTTGTAATGAATGATGATAAGGATATTTCATCATCCTGGCAATAAAGATAAAAAAATTCATCATCTAAAACAAGCTGGCCACCAGTGATGAAACATGATAACATTTCATCATTCTAAAATTCTGAAACTTGATCGTTATCAAAATGACTCTTCCACCACAAGCAAAGACAGTAGGGTCAGTAGAGTGGTGGTAGCAGTAGTAAAAATAACAACACAGATGTATCTTCTTCCCTCCATAAAAATCCACAGCTTAGTCACAAACACTACCCTAAACAACAAAATTCTTGGAACAAGCAAAAACAACCTAGCACAAAGAAAGAAAAGAGACAATAACACTGAGAACATTTTTAATATACACAATACCAATATTGTAATTAACATCACGAATAGAAATATATACATTCTAGGCATTAATGTCAACACAAGTCTCAAGGTCTGATTGTTGTTTGTTATTGTTGTACATTTTGTTCATTTCATTTTCAGTAAAAAAAAAAAAAAGAAAGAAAAAGCATCCTCTATCAACTACAAATACATATAACAATGGCTAACTTACAATCAGCTCTGTTACAGTCTCTTTCGTGAGCTTTCGACTTTCATTATTGCATTCTGTTAGCTATCGCTTGTTCTTTTATCACTCTCCTTCTTCTCAGGACTGTAATATGTTAAAACAAATTTTCTGATAATATAGAAATGGCTCACTCTTTACATCCATCTGTGAATATTTTAATGCTCATCACATAACGTGTCTTAAGCATTCTAATGTTACTGATGTTCAGACTTTCAATTTTTCCATTGCTCATTCTCACAGTCAAAGCAAATTTCCTTACACGTTTCCTTAATAAATCTGTTCAACATTCTTCTTTACTTGATTTCTTCCTTACCCCCTCTCCTAGTTCTTGTAGAGCATCACCACTCTGTCCACTTGGTAATTCAGATCAGGCTGTAGTATGTGTTGATATTTCTTGTGAGTCATTTATTAGAAAGGAACCTCCTATTCACAATACTTCTTTCTGTTACTAGCATACTGATTAGGATTCATTTTGTGACTTTATTCAAGACACCCCTTGGATTGGTATTCTTAAACTTTCCTATTGAGAATTGTGCCACAGAGGTTTATTCATTTGTTAAAGCCGGCATTGATGCTTTTATAAACTTTCACAAATACCAAGTGAAACCACAATCTTCTTCTTGGTTCACAGCAGTCTGTTCAGCCACTATAACCCACTGGAATCATTTTTTCTGAGTGTACCAGTATGATAACTCCAATAACAACACGTGCCTATTTGCATCTGCATAAAACAATTGTAAACATGTCCTCAAACAGGACACGTCTTAGTTTGCTGATAGAATGAGGCACTGTATAGCCTCTGACACATTCGGTTCACAAATTTGGTGAAATGATTAAATAAATAAAGTTCTCCAAACTACTGACCAGGATACAAGATCCCCTATCAAAATGAATCCCCCTCTCTGTCTTATTGACAGTTATGCGATTTTCCCTTTTGTAATTGGTTAGATTTTGATCTGAATTAAATTGAGCTGATTATAATAAATATAATTTAACTTAATTATGTGTTTTGTGTGTAAAAAAAAACAAAAAAAAAAACATGGTAATATTCATGATGATAATTTAAAAGGCTAACATATAAAACTATTGTATAAGTATATTTAGTTCTGAATTAAAAGAAAGAAAAAAAACAGACTGACTTTGACCTAGCATAGGTTGAAATGTCAAATTCACTAACCTCACTTGATTTATTTATACTTATTTTCTTATCTCTGAAAAAAAAGTAATTATTTGAGGTGGTGTTTAGGCGACTGACCAACTCTGTCAAAAGGATCAATTATCTTGTAGTTGGAAAAGTTCTCCAAACTACTGACCAGTGCACAAGATTACTTATCAAAATGAGTCCCCCTATTTGTCTTATCTGCAGTTACATAACTGATAATTTCATCTCGACATTTGCCATGGTCGATCCAAATCATTTCCAAGTGCAAACCTGACATTTTCTCTATTGTGATTGGTTTGATTTTGATCTTAATTATATAATACAGATCCAGATGCCACCTATCCTATTGACTGGGGCTTCAGAATATGCTGACTGCACCTCTGCAGAGGGGTAAGCCCCCATAAATAGCCACAGCCTATGAGGCAACGTATGATGCCTGAGGGCAGGATCCTGGTAGTTGAGAAGCTAAGGCATTTGGTAGAATACTTCTGAATTTCAACACACTACTTTGGCTCTTACTTGGGATAGACAAGTGGTCAGAGAGTCCTGATCTGATCAATCAGCTAGTCATATCAAGCCCTAGTACCAATTCACCCTCCAAAAACACAATAACTACACAACCTCCTCCAAAAAAATCATACACACACCAACCAAATTTAATATAATTGGTACTAGAAGGCAGTGGCAAGGGTCAATCAGGTTATAACTAAAATGAATTATTAAAAATTAAAACTTATGTTCAACATTACAGGAGTAGATGAATGAAAGAAATTATTGATGACTACATGTAAACTATAAATCTGAGTATGCCAGTTTTGTATCTCTGAGATGCTTGGGTGTATGGGATTTCCCCCAACAACATCCAATGATAGGTCTCCAATGGGGGTGTGGAGCAAAGATAATGAAAGAAAAAATACATAATATAGCAACAAAGAAGATGCAGACATCCTATCTGAATCAAGTTCTGATAACAAATCAAATTTGCATTGTTACTCCCCTTAGTATTTTGTAATGGAGCCACTTGAAGAAATTCCTATTACAAAACCATCTCCTTTTATAATTGAAAAAACAATATACTCTTAAATTGATCCTTTAAGTGTAAAAAAAAACATCAACAAAATAATAATTCAAGTAGGAAAAAATGTATGCAGACAAAATCCTCAAATAGCGAACATTTAATAATTTAAAAATCATAACCTATCCATATCAAAGTTTAAACACATCTAGAGGTGTAATGAAAAACCTGGCTGCTTGCTCTCTAGAAGAAATCAAAGTTCAGCTAAAAAACCAAAATGTAATAGATGTAACCAGAATAACAATTAAAAGAAATGGCCAAACCTTAAACACCAACACATATATACTAAAATTTAATACGTCCAAATCACCAGCTGAAATAAAAATAGGGTATATCATTGCAAAAGCAGAAATCTACATTCTCAAGCCCTTAAGATGTCATAACTCCCAAAGATTTGTGAATCCTAAAGACAGATGCACTAGAACCCTGGTATGTCCAAAATGCAGCTGTACAAATCATCAAGAAACTGAGAAGAAAAAGGGGACATGAAATGCATAAATTGTAATGAGAACCACCCTGCAGACTCACATCTATGTAAAGATAAGGAAAAAGAAAAAGAAATAATTGAGATCAAATATATGAGAAACATAACTTTTCCTGAAGCCAGGAAAATTGCTGAAAACACGACACAAAATATTACAATAAATTATGCAAATGGAACTAAAACCCAACAACACGGTGGTGAGAAATATGAATACTGTGAATTAATAACACTAATTCAAGAACTTAGGGAATTAATTGAAATAAAGAAAACTGATATCAACAGGGAAAAGCAAAGAGTTACACCACATCTCATAATAAAAACTTATACACCCAATCTAAATAAAGAAAATTCAAATTGATCAAACATAGAAACTAAAAGACCAAAAGAAGTGTAGTGGACCATGTGGTGTGTGAATGTGAGAAGAGAAGATGAGTTATCTCTAGGTTAAGGCTTCCGCTGGCCGGTCCAGCTACATAAGAATGTTGGACTTCAATGGAGTCCAAAGAAACAAACAAGACCGATATACATGTATGCGAACAAATATATATTAATAACAAATAGATTAATACACGAATTACAAAAACATTGAAGACATGAATAAAATGTTACAGTCTGTATGGAAAGTTGTGTGTGTGTTGAGTTGAATGTCCGTACGGGGTGAATTTTGTCTTAGCGTGTTTCCAGAATATGGGAAACGCTGGTTGTGTATAAGAGTTCACATATTGGAAATTTTAAGAGAAAGTTTTATATACCTCACCTCACGTGCGAGGTTGCGGCCCGCGGCCGAAGTCTAGATAGTTGCTCGCACGTGCACGTAAGCAGAGAAAAGAGAGAAAGAGGCGAAAGGTCAGCCAGTATTTATACTCCCGGGAGAGAGAGACCCCTGTTGACGGGTTAAGGAAATGAGGAGGAGCTAACTGCGACAGAAGCATCTAGTTGTACATCATCATCTAGAGATTCCTCACCTATAACCCAAAGAGGAAGAAAAAAATACAAAAAGCAAGAAAACACACAACTTAGCTAAAAAGAAAACTCTGTAAGGAAGATATCTCCTAAAATCAACATAGAATACTAAAAAACACTGAACCCAGACAAAAAAGGAAATCCTGTAAGTAAAGATCACCTAAAAACAATCGAGAAAAAATGAAAACTTAAAGATAATACCAAAAAACTGAAAAGCTCTTCTTTAACTGTAGAAGAGAATGTCGCAGTTAGCTCCCCTTCATTTTCTTAACCCGTCACCAGGGGTCTCTCTCTCCCGGGAGTATAAATACTGGCTGACTTTTCGCCTCTTTCGCTTTCCACGGCTTCGCACACGTGCGGCCAAACTGTCTCTCCTGGGGCCGGCAACCTCGCACGTGGGGCGAGGTACAAAAACTCTCTTTTTTTTTTTTCTCTGCTTAACGCGCACGTGTGAGCAACTATGTCAATTTCTGCCGCGGGCCGAAACCTCGCACGTGGGGCAAGGTACAAAAAACTTTCTCTAAAAATTTCCAATATGTGAACTCTTATACACAACCAGCGTTTCCCATATTCTGGGAACATGCTAAAACAAAATTCACCCTGTACGGACATTCAACTCAACCCACACACAACTTTCCATACAGACACTGCAACATTTTATTCATGTCTTCAATGTATTGTAACTCGTGTTTTAATCTATTTGTAATTCACGTATTAATATATATTTGTTTTGTACATATATATCGGTCTTGTTTGTTTCCTTTTGCTTTCTTTGGACTCCATTAAAGTCCAACATTCTTATGTAGCTGGACCGGCCAGCGGAAGCCTTAACCTCGAGATAACTCATCTTCTCTTCTCACATTCACACACCGCATGGCCCACTACAATGTCACTTTAATTTAAGAAAGACACAGTCTTGGAGCTACAAGAATTCACGAGAGTATGCAAGAGAGGAGGACAGCATTCGTTTTTGGAATGCTGTGCTGTTGGAAGATTCTTGGACAGTTAGAAAGTGATTACTTGGATCAGTTTCACACAAGCTATTTTGGCAAAAATGACAGAGGGGAATTTGGGCTGGATATTTGTTAGTATGTGGCTGGCTCTGTGTTGCAACTGCATTTATAAAATGAAATGCGAACTTGGTGATGACTGGCTGGGACGACGAGGTATGGGATCAACCCCTGACTCGGATGCTGATGGCACAGAAGGATCTGGCACAAGGTGATTGGTGTGTTGATGGATGTGAAGTTACCATGTGGGTTGATGCAAGCTCCTTGGCCACTGGTGTTGTTGTAGAAAGTGGCAAATCCCTAGTTGAAGATGCCTGTTGGCTGCAATCGGAACCACAAGACAAGCATATCAACCTGGGAGAGCTCAACATGATCTTGAAAGGCATCAACATGGCATTGCCATGGAGAGCGACTGTGGTGCACCTGAAGACTGACGCAACATGTGTGCATCAATGGGTTTCTGATACATTGTCTGTGAAGTCTTCGGTGCACATGAAGGCAGCGACAGAAATGTTGATAATATGTCAGCTCAGCACAATCAAGGAACTGGTGAAGGAATATAAATTGACTGTTGACATAGAGCTCATAAGATCCCATGCAAACTGAGCTGATCAGCTCATTAGAGTACCTCAGCATTGGCTGGATGCAGTTTGTAAAGAAATGGAACCAGTATGCCCCACATCTATGGAAGAGCAGGAATCAACCCACATACAAGCCATCCATTGATGTAGTGGACATCCTGGTGTGAAGTTCACCTTGTACAACAAATCCACCCTGATCTTGAATTAAGACTTGATGATACAGAAGTGCCTGTAGTAGATCAATACAAATACCTCGGAATAATTTTTGCTGAAAAATTATCCTTCATACCATATATAAAATATCTTTGTGAGAAATGCAATAAAGCTATACATGAATTCCATCATCTCTCACAAAGACTGTAGAGCTGGCAGACGTTACTGAAACTCTATCAGACATTGGTTAGATCTAAATTGGATTATGGATGCTTTATCTGTAGTGCAGCAAGAAAATCATACATGAAAGAACAAAATATCATCCATCACCAGGGTCTGTGATTCGTTTACAAACCTATAATATGTCCCCAATTGAAAGCTTATACACTGAATCGCATGAGCCAACTTTGCTATTAAGACGACATAAGTTGACACGGTCATATTACACCAAGTTTTGTTGATGCCCAAATAATTAAGCTTACAACTATGTTCTTCAACCTCAATACAAAGAGTTATATAATTTAAAGGAAAATGCCATTAAACCTCTTGGCATTTTCATAGAAAACAATTTCAAAGAACTTGAAATAAACTCTTTTCTAATACTTGAATCTATTCTCTGAAAACCTCCTCCCTGGTTAATAAAACAGTTAACTGTAAGATTAAGGCTGGTGAAAGACTTCAAAATTGAAACTGATAGAACTGTATTCATGGAAGAAATTCATAGTAGCCTACAAAAATATACAAATTGTAAGTGTATTTACATAAATGGCTCCAAAAATATTGATAGTTGGATGTTCAGCTATACTGAACAAAACCCTATTTCAAAAGAGCCTACCTGGTGACAAATCCTCAATTTCTAGTGCAGAAGCTGTGACATTAGACTTAGCTTTGGACATTATCATGGATGGCGAGTTGGACAGATTCATTAAATTCTCAGACTCTCTGTCCTTACATTGCTGAAGTATACAAACCTAATCAACCTTATTATAGTCAAACTTTTAAACAAAGCGAAGGATCATAAAACAATTAAGGTTGGTTTGAGAAGTGATGAATCGGGTTGTCTTATCTTTTAATGTTTTAATAACCCCTGTGTGTTCTTAGATCTATTTTCATTTTCATGTGTTCCTGTCAGCATGCGTGTATATATGTGTGTGTATATTCCCCCTGAATACATACACTGTCTCACTACCAAGAATTAGTAAACACATTTGTACACACACACACACATACATTGTCCCACCACAAGGAAATGTGTTTACTAATTCTTGGTAGTGAAACAGTGTATGTATTCAGGGGGAATATACACACACATATATACACGCATGCTGACAGGAACACACGAAAACGGAAATAGATCTAAGGGATCTAAGAACACACAGGGGTTATTAAAACATTAAAAGATAAGACAACCCGATTCATCACTTCTCAAACCAACCTTAATTGTTTTATGACCCTTCGCTCAGAACTCTTCACTACCATTTAAAGAAAGACATTGGAATGACCAACACAAAAACAGAGAATGTCTCATATTGAGAATATTTAACATTGAAAAACATAAAGGAAAAAAATTAATTATTTTTAATAATTATTTTTAATAATATGTGGAAATCTCCACCCTTTACCTGAAGACGGTCGTGAGACCAGAAACACGTGTTGTAAAACTATGAAAAATAAAGAATAATATTTTTTTTAAAACCCACATTACAACCCAAAAAGTTTGCAGTACCTCTCTTCTTTTTAATATACACACTTTTCTCTCATTGGAACCATTATAACCTCTTCATTTTTATATATATATATATATATATATATATATATAATTCTCTTTTTGCATGGGGGGTACATTCCAGAGACTACAGAGCAAAATAAAACTAAAAAAGAAATATACATTATTTTTAATGGATACTCACATTTGAGTATACACTCCATTTATTTATTAAACAGTATATTTATTTATTTTCATCTACCAGCTTGAATATTTTTTAAAAAATCATCAAAAAAGGTGTTCTCTGACAGGATTTGAACCTGAGTCCCTCTGGGCAGAGGAAAACCATCGTTAGATATGACCTGCCTTAACTGATTGGCCTCATAGCAGCCATGACGATGAAGGAAAGTTTGAAACCTGCCTTTAAGTGAAATCCTTCTAATATTAAATTCCTTGAAATTTTCATATCCACTAAGTTTCATATCCAAACGTAAACAGAGTAATTTTCTTAAGTAATGGGTTTTTATTTATCAATCTGATAGATCTTTAACATTTTAAATGTTATTTTTAGTGGGCACTCACATTTAAATAGATGTCCCATTTATTTATTAAATAGTATTTTTTTTTTTTTTCCTTTTAATAAGAATTCTTGAATATGGAAGCTGGTACATGGAAATAAATATACTGTTTAATAAATCAATGGAGCATCTACTCAAATATGAGCGTCCATTAAAAATAACATTTAAAGTGAGAGATATATACACACACACACACACACACACACACACACAGATCACTTAAACTTTTGTACAGACGCTAAAAAATTGATTCGTGAACTTAAAATAAATAGGCATAATGTCTAGATTATTCAATCAACTAAACACACACACACACACATACATACATACATACATACATACATACATACATACATGTGTGTGTGTGTGTGTGTGTGTGTATATATATATATATATATATATATATATATAAAAAATGTGTGTGTGTGTGTGTATATATATATATATATTAGTATGTTTGGTTAAAGAGCAACAAATATGAGGATATTTTTTCTTGGTATTTTGAATCATTTTTCTGGTTTCTCTTGAAAATTTAAAACTAAATTGACCCATGCTTGGCTACTTACCCTTTTTTGAGCCATTATCAAATAGTTTTTATCGTATTATATCAGTTCAGTTTCATTCTTTTTCAAATATCAGAGGGCCAGACAATATTTTCTCTTTTTTCACCTTCCTTTCCTCTTTTCCACACCTTCCTTTCCTCTTTTCCACACCTTCCTTTCCTCTTTTCCACACCTTCCTTTCCTCTTTTCCACACCTTCCTTTCCTCTTTTCCACACCTTCCTTTCCTCTTTTCCACACCTTCCTTTCCTCTTTTCCACACCTTCCTTTCCTCTTTTCCACACCTTCCTTTCCTCTTTTCCACACCTTCCTTTCCTCTTTTCCACACCTTCCTTTCCTCTTTTCCACACCTTTCTTTTTTTGTTCTTTTTTTCACCTTTCTTCCACCTTTCCCTTTTTTCCACCCTTCTTTTCTCTTTTTTTCCACCTTTTCTCTTTCATCTTTCTCTTTTTCACCTTTCGTTTCTCTTTTTCTCTTTTTTTTTTTTTTTTTTTTTACACCTTTCTTTTCTGTTTTCCACACCTTTCTTTTTTTTTCTTTCCTCTTTTTTTTTTCACCCTTCTTCCTGTTACAGAATATATTTATGTTTGTTCCTTAATTTTATGAAATTTTATTGATTCTGGTTTATGTTAATGATTCAAATCTTTTTTATTGCTCTTTTATGTGTGTGTTTGTATCGGAATTTATGACCTTGCTCTATTACTGATTTTATCAATATTTAAATGTATCTCTACTAAGTAAGAAGGCTGTACATTGTCCCTATCTAAAGAGCTGGAACATTCCTAATTTCAACACACCACATTAACTTTAGTTGCTAAAAGTAAAAAATCTTTTTTCTCTAAGCCACCAAATGCTCACTTTGAATATCTGTTGAGAAATGGTCCTCTTCTATCTTCATTCATTCCATAAGACATGGGTTGCAAACAAGTTGCCTGCAGGGAACCACTTTTGTGAACTATTTTTTTTCTATAACATTTAATAAGTTTAATTAATTTGCCCATTGCCCCTTCCATACTTTAACAGGATCAGTATTTAACTAGGCCTACCCACGAACTGCTTAACAAACTGAAAATCAATATTACGGTCATCGACGTCTAGGTGTAAACCTACAACGTGACCCTCACTCAAGCTTTCCACTGACCAGTCAACGATTACCCCCCATGTTGCTTTCCAATTCTCTATCTCCATCAGTGAGCACTGAAAGTTGGAAGGGTGTACTGCAAGCTCACAAGGTGAAATGATGAAAGATAAATGCCACACTGAAAAATAAGAGTGCGGGCCCTTTTTCCTATATTATATGTAGATATTTTAGTTAGGGCTTTGCTTGCTTCTCCAGGTGGGTAGGTTGATGATACTTAGGAAATCTTCTCTGATACCAACTCTTCCTCTTACCAATTCCTCACCCATCTACTTGTCCAAACAAGTTGCTGGCAATACGAATAGAGGCTTTAGGACTGCACAACTGACATGTCTATCGTCCACCAATGGTGGATCATGATTCTCCTCAATTCCAAGCATGCCTGTTAATGTAGACCAGTACACGGATATACCCTATTTTCAGTTTTATTGCCACTTGATCTAAAAACAAAAAAAAACAAAACAAACACCTCATACACCCTTTTACTTCTGCGTTACCCTTCAGTCAAAATGAATGCCACTTACAATGTTGGTCTATCAAGCAGAAACACTTGAGATAGAGAAAAAAAAATCCACCTTGTCCCTTTTTTACGTAGATGCCCATAGTTATTATCCAAGAAAGAGTAGAAGACTTGATTTTGATGCTGAAGAACATGACCTGCATTAACAGATGTGGGAACACATTTTTACCTTACATTTTGACACTGTCCTGGGTATGACGATAAACTACATCCATGTCATGGATAAGACGATAAACTACATCCAACAGCAAAAGCCTCTGATCAGGAGGTTTTGAGGAGCATGGAACCACCTCTTAATTTCTGGTGTCCCCAGGTCCACCCTGACCTGGTGTGGCAGCACCTGTTGGGGTCCCCTACTATGGGAAATAATTAATCCACAAACTGGGGTCAAAACACTATGAAAGTATAAAAATGTTTTAATATCAGAAATTATTACCAGCAATAAATTTTTGAAGAAAAGATTATTACTAGCAATACATTATTACCAGCAATACTTTTTTGGAAAAAAAATTGCTAACCATTGTTTAATAAAAAAATTTTTTACCAAAAAGCAGTAATATTAAAATACAACATAACATAAAAAGATACAGCTAAACTAGTTTATTGGTCTTTTCACCAAAACTAGATGTAATGAATATATATATAAAGAAACATTTACAGCCAACCACTTTGAGCCTAACAATCAGTCTTTCTGTGCTCATGGGAGACAACTGGCCAATCTCTTTACATTACTGTAAAGAGATTGCAATACTTTCAAATGAAATTCAAAATTAGCCTTCCTCAGTACTGAAAACTTGTCTTTGTTGCACATTGCTGGTTTTTTAGCAAATGTTTAGCTGTTGTCAAACCAGTTTCATTCATGCATCTTTAAATATTTCCTTAGTTTTGTCTGACATAAGGTCATCGATATGGAGCAGGAAAAGAATCAAATGGTCTGCACAAATGAGCTCACGAAACATTCTAATGACAAAGCATCTCCAAACTGAGGTTCATACCACACAAGACTACATATGTGATTCACTTAGTGAGAATTGAACTCCCTGTAATTTTAGGGATCTAATCATTATTCAATATAAATAAATTATGTATAGATTTAATCATTATTCACTGGTTGAGATGAGCTTTGTGAGGGCACACTGTAAAAATTAAACTTGCTAGAGTAACAATAGTCTGAAATGATCTCATTAACCATAACTTTTGATTGGATTATGAAACCAAAAGAAACCTTTAATTTTATTGGAATGTGTTCACTCAATTTTTATCTCCATGTCAGTCAGGAATTAATATTGATTTTTTTTTTTCTTTTCTTTTCCCCATCGACAGGCGCACCAGCAATTGATCCAGAGGGCAACGAGGTTAGTTGGCTTGTTTTTTTGTTTATTTCCTCCATTTTCTTTATGATTATTTTGGTTGAAATGTAGGCGACGTATACTTTTCTATCTCAGATCAAAGTGTAGTATCTGCTGATCCCTATCTCTTCTAAGCTGAAATCATTTGTCTTTTTAACCAAGAAATTTACATAATAATATTAAGAAATGAATTAATTGGGAAAAAGTAAGAGAGAAGTGGAGGAAAAAGATATTGTGAAGGAGGAAAGTTAAGAGTTTAAAAAAAAACATGGGAAAGGAAAAAATAAATATATTTACATATACAGAAAAAGGGAGAAAGGATGGGGGGAAAGTCAATGTTGGTGACTGGCTATCAAAAAGACAATGAAATATTGAAATGCAGGTAGATGAAAGGGCATACAAACTGCAATACATAAATTCTTTTCGCAGAGACAGAGAGAGAAAATGAAAGATGTAGTAGAAAATATTTAAATAGACTAGTCACCTTGTAAAAAAAAAAAAAAAAGAAAATATTGATTGTCTACAATGATTTCTACTCAATAGCCTATAGAATAATTTGAAACCTAACTGTTACCACCTATCTAATAACCATTAAGATAGTACAATGGACCTTGCTACCCATAATGCAACATTAACCAGCATATATAGTCTAACCAAAACACAACACACATGGCCTGAAGATTGTGCTCAAGCATGAAACAGACTGTCACGTGGAGCTACATTTATACCGAAGGGTAATTTTCTAAACTTGAAGAGTCCTTTATGTGTATTAATAATCAAATACTTCTGCCATTCCTCATTCACTTCAAATTGAAAATGTGCCTCAGATGGGTCAATTTTTGAAAAGAATGTTACCACCACTTAATTTGGCAAATATATCCTCTGGAGTTGGTTGGGGATATGCATATGGTAGGAGGCAACCCAGTCGAAAAATCTGCACATAAACGAATCTTATTATTTTTCTTTATAATATAAACCACTGGTGTGGCCCATTCTGAATAATCTCTTTTTTTTAATAACTCCACTGTTTTCTAACCTGTCAAGTCTGGTATTAATAGACTCTAACCCAGAAAAGGGTAACTTTCTTTTAAGCTTAAAAACTGATGTCACATTTTCTTTTCATTTTCCCAACTCTTCTGATAAAATATTCATGAATTTTGTTTACTCAGTGTTTCTTTATTGTAATCTTTTTCTCTGCCAAACAATTAATTGGCCAATTCCATAGTTCAAATAATTCTAGTCAATTGACACATAGTAAATTTTGGAATTTTTTTTATGTATGTATGTGTATATATATATATATATATATATATATATATATATATATATATATATATATATATATGCTTTTTTAGTTTTATCCATAAGAGCAATGTTACATGTAATTTTCCCTGAGAAAAAGGAATTTATTTACCGATATTCTTCCTGTAATTTTATCAGTTTTTTCTCAAGTTAGGCTTACCAATTCTGTTAATCAATAATTGTGATATCACTACCAGTGACCAATTGAAATCTCACCATAGCATTATTAATTTCCACTTGTTACAAAATAAAATCTTAGCATTTGCCTTTAAAATCACTTTAAATGTTATTTTTAGTGGATACTTGTATTTGAGTAGACGCTAGGTTTGTTTATTAAACAGTATATTTATTTATTTCCATCTACTGACCGAAATGTTTGAAGAATCTTATTAAGGAAAAATTTCTGCTCTCTGGCAGGAGGATTCAATCCTGCATCCGCCAGTCTTTGCCAATTAGATTTTACTGCTAATCCCCCTTTTGTCCAATGAACCGGGGCCCGATCGATTGTCTGACACTCTTCACATGCCCTGATAGCCGACCTCACATCTGCTTTGGTAATTGCTGGGCAAACCCGCCGGGCGAAATACGCAGTACGCCGGATGCCTGGGTGTCCACTACCTTTATGTATTTCCATAATCTGACTACTTGTCATCTCATCACTCCTCACGGCACCAGCCAGGAGTACGGGCTCAGTCATGGATTTCATCCTCTCGAGCCACCTTTGCGGTACCCGGGTCATGGGGTCCGCTAAGTTCTGGCTTGATGGGATCAGAGTAACGTCTATGGACAACTCATATTCTTCTACCAGCAACTTTGTTTCCAATCGTTGTCGGAGCAACATCTCTCTAGTGACCTTCGTACGCAATCGGGTCTTTCCGGTGAGTGTATCCACTAGCCAGTGATACACGCTCACTGAGTCTGTCTTTAAATGCCAAAATCACTTGTAATCTTTCTGTAACAAAATTACTGAGGTCTTTGTCTTCTCCGTCGCCGTAGTCGTCGTCTTCTTCTGCTCAGTCTTTTACACCGCAGTCGGCACCGGAATGGACAACACGTGTGACTTTCGCACAGCTGGACAACTCTCCTTTACTCTTGCAAACTCTCAGCTTTTATGCCAGGGAGGGGCATACGCTTATGCAAATGAATACGGGCCTCGTTCTCGGTCTGGTTGCGCACACGCACTGCCATTTTTGTGTCCGCCGCCATGGCGTATGCCTTGTCAAATGTTCACTCATACATTTGTTACATAAATTTGTTAATTTTTTATATTTTAATACTTATTATTTATTAATACTTTTGATGGCTCATTCAATAGTGTATTCCCCTTCATTGTTTTGTGACCTCCTCTGCCAATGGTCAACTAACTGTTCAGTGCCTTGATAATAGAAATCACTAGGGTTTAACTCAATAAATTCATCAAGCCACATTTTAAACTCCACCTCATTGTTGAATGAAACTTCCCTCAAACTGTTAGAAAGTGACTGAAAAATGTGGTAGTGTGAAAGGGCTAAATCAGGACAATATGGTGGGTGTGGCAGAACTTCCCAACCAAGCTCTTTAATTGCATGGTTAGTCATGTTAGCAAATTGAAACAGGAAAACAGTTTTTGTACCATTCTGTCCATAATCAAGTCATCTCTGTACATGGCACAAATGTCTTTAGCAGCTTTGGCATGTTTAATTAAAAGCAAAGAGAATATGATATTGAACATGCTCATTCTTGTCTATTTGCATTCCATCTCAAAGGGATATCTAATCTTAAATAAAATTTCAACAGTCTCAAAGGATGACCATAGTTACTAAGAAGCCAAAAATGCTGCGGCAGATTATTCTCAGAGATCATTCGCAGAACATCGAACAAAAAACAAACGATTAGATGTAACAATTTGATACATACTGTGCAAGGATAATGATGAAAACAATGTATAATCGACCGAATACCATCTTGATTGGTCTTCTTATAACATCTGTTTCATTGGTAACTAATTTCATGTGGTTATAAGCATACACAAGAATGTCTGTGATTGGGGATTTCTTTTAATGCCATGTTGTTTTGGGTTGTTGGCAATCATGGCTCTTCACAGCTTCCCTATAGATTTCTTTTGTTTAATATCTTAATTGTCATGCATGTTCTTGGGGGTTAGTGGAATAATTTCCCATCTCTATGGTTTAGGAAAATTAGCCTTTATAGAGAAGTTGTCCTATTAATGTTATAGAGCCCATTCTCCTATACTATTTGATTCATGTCTGATGAGGGAAGAGAAGGGTCTGTGCTTTCCCCATGGGCATTGGTGTGAAGTGACTGTAACAGCCTTGGCCTTGAAAGCTGTTTGTTAATTTCATTTTCTGCACCAAAAATTATTGTGCCACCCAGGTGTGCACGTGGAGATTTAGGGCTCTGTAAATTTTGATTTATTTATCTTAGTTATTATTTATTTATTTATTTTTTTTAAATCTTGAAAATATCAGGTATTTCATGAATTTCAGTTTGGGGAACTGGTATATGAAAAGTTTCTTTTTTTTGTTTTGTTGTTTTTTCCTCCTTTACAATGACTGTATAAGAAGAAGAAAAATAAATAATGCCTATAGAAATGAAACATGTACTGCAATACGAAATTGTGTTAAAAGCATTAAAAAAAAAAAAAAAAGCTGTCATATTTCCAAGAGGAAATAGTACCCCCCTTTCCCAATAAAATTTTTTATAAGAATATCAGTGTAATATTCAAAGAGAGAGAAAGTCTGCAATAAAGACAGAAAAAAAAAAGCTGTGTTCATGAAGTAACTTTATCTCTGTGACCCACATATAGTTATCAATGTGCTTAAAAAAATATCTTTTTGAATTTCTGCCTATTAATAAATCTTTATTTCTTCTTCTTTCTTTCCAGATCAAAGATGAATTCTCCGATAGTAAGTTTTGAACTTTATCTTGCTTCTTCCCCTTGACCACCATCATTTCACCACCTCAACTGTCTGCCACTAACAGTCCTCATTCCGTGAACTCCACTTTTTTTCATTTTTTTTCCCCACCCTCTATTGTCCACTGAACAATCTCCATTTATGTTTAATTCATCAGTCTCTCCTTGTCTGCAAAGTATTCTTTTCTTTTACCCTTGGCTCACTATCTTTTTATTTTATTTTTTTTAAGTTGATACAGCAGAAGCTCCTCTATGCACATATAAAACTTGTTGCTATTTTCAAAGCACAAACAAGTGCAGGCAGGGACAATAAAGAATGATGATGGCATAAGCTTCCTATATCTTGTTGTGCAAAATATATAACTTAGTGTATGTGTGTGCGCGCGCGCGCGCACACACACACACACACACACACACAGCATATCATCGTTCAAGCCTGTTTGGTTGAATAATCTAGACATATCATGTCTATTTATTTTTCTTTTAATCCTCTCAAATTCACGGATCAATTTCTTAGTGTTGTTATTAAACTCATTAAGGAAGGCACTTTAGTTTGTTTTTTGTTTTGTTTTTTTCCATTTCCTTTATTTTCCCAAGTAGTTTCAATCTCATCCAAGATCATCTTCAGGAGTGAATTGCTAAGACAAAAATTAAAATAATTGATAGTTGTGAATTTTTTTGCACATGAAACGGACTCTATTAATTCAGAAATTAACATTATCTAAGGGAGGTAACTACATATATAATCCGGTTGAGCTCTCTTGAGAAAAGGATAATTTTAACAGTGGCTCCTACGGTTATTAATGCATTGCTCTTCAACTGAATTGAGCTCTCTGGGCCACTGATGTATTTCGTATAGAAAACATTAAAATTTCCCTTTCTCTCTGCTGTGCAATGATAGCCTTGGGGTAGGATCTCTGAATGATGCCAAATCAGTCAGGTTTCAATCCTGGCTTGAAGCAATCTGACATCTAGCCACACTGAAGAGCTGTGATAAAGCAAAACAGTCTATCTGTGGATAACTACTATATATATATATATATATATATATATATATATATATATATAAAAAATAGGATTTTCCCAACTATGTAACAACAAAAGGAGCCCATGTTGTAACCACATTAGACACATCAATTCATTCACTAGCTCAGTCACTAAAACTACTTGAAAAATCTACCACAACTTTAACTGTAGAAGTAATAACATAATTTACTTACTAGTATGCACACTATGCCAGAATTATATGTCGGGAAAATCTGAATGGCCCTTTCACTACAGAATTAATAATTGTTGTAATCGGATCAAGTCGGTTCCCCACGAAAGATTATTACCTGTAGAACAACATTTCTGCCTAGAAAAACGTGATTTTAAAAACCAAATAAAAATTCCCTATTATTGAAAGAATAGAAACAGACAAAAAAGATAAAGTTAGGAAAACACGAGAACATAAAGACAAATGGATTTTGTACCTCAAAATACTTTGTCTGGACAGATTTAACAACTAAACAGCACAGATAGAATTAAAATATATATATATATATATATATATATATATATATATATATATAACCCCATAGATCACCCCCTGCCATATTTCTCTCTCACACCTTATAATCTCTGCATAGTTGAATATACACTACTGTTGCTACATAGAAGAGGACACTACCCATAAAGGGCCCAAGCTGACTCCCCTAAGCCCTCTCACCCTCATCCACACAGAGGTGGGGAGGTCTCCCTTATACTGTTGTGGAGTATCAAAGCACATTCACAAGATGGACTAATCTAAAAATATAAATAACATGATCTCTTACTGAGAGAGTGGAAGTTGAATAGAATTGAGGTGAAATTCATGATTAACTCTTATTTGCTACACTGTATTCTTGACTGTTGGTACTGTATTATTCTTTGGAATAAATTACTACTACTTTTTATATATGTATTGACTTATCCATTCACAATACAAAATATACACACAAATATATACACATACGCACATCACACACATTCCAAAGAAACTCGGATAACATGCACATAACGCATGCATCCCCTTCCCAGCAACCAATAAGGCTGTCAAAATGACTAGTGAGGTAAATTTGAGACTCATGAGTTCCCCCAACCTCTCCTTAAAAGAACTTAAAAAAGGCCTTTTGACCAATACAAGGACTGACCAAAAATGAACGATTAAAATACAAAGGAAAACTACAGGCAAAGTTCACTTTCTTCAGAGACAGTCATTCACCCCCTGTAGTTCACTGCTAATAATCAGTAGGAATTTTTTTTCTTGATTATGGACATGCTGGCCAAAACTAGTCGAGGAACTTAATTTTAAAAACTAAAATAAAAATATTAATATACAACCTAGTGGGTTTGAAATTTTAATATTTTTTTTATTGTTCAAGACACACACACACGCGCACACATATATATCCTCTGAAGTTGAACACACACTCATAGAATATCTATTAAGCCCTTTGGAGAGTTTCTTCTAATTCAGAATTTGTTGCTTTAATAGAAAATGTTTGAATGAAGAACTGCTGTCTAAATCTATTCGAGTGTTTGGAAAGTATTTATGACCTTTGTTTTTTTTTTGTTTTTTTTGCAACATGCTGACACATGTTGAAATTCTAACAGTATTGAATTTATTGCTAACATTTTTTGTTGAGATTTACAAACTCTAAGTTTCATTTAATTTCACAAACCAATCTATGAAATTTGAATAAGCTGATTTTGTTTTTTGAAAAATACTTTGACAAAACGCCTACTTTGCAATTTAATAATTTTTTTTTTAATTCAGTTTAATTTTGTAGGACTTCATGATAAACAATATTTTTTAAGAAAATTTCTTTTTTTATCTTAACAGCAAAGAATAAATTCTTGGGATTTCTTACTCTTGAACATACAAAATACAACTGGCCATGTGTAAATATTTCTTTCTGGAGTTAATTTTTGAATTGTTTGACCTTGTGATTCTGGAAACTGGATTCTTGTTAAAAAAAATTTGTGTTGCAAAATTACAAAAACACCTAAAAAGTAGTCAAAATCAAATTTCACTCAAAAACAATTGCTTTCAACTAGTTTAGGCAGCTTATGTAAAGTTGTATTTAAACAAAAATTTAATACTGTACTTTGTACTGCCTTACTTGTTTGAACTTCTCCCCAAAATTTGATTTCAGTCAGTCAGTCAATGTATGGCTATTTTAGAGGGTGTGATGAACAGACTGAAGTCATAGAATTTTGTATATAGATTTCACTGCAATGAATTGAGTCAACTTACCAACTGCATCTATAATTATCAGTTCTCCTACCTGACCATGTCTTGCTTTTAGTGCATTTCAGAGATCTAATTTAGGAAAACTTGGGCTTTTGTTTGAGAACTGAGCATTTCACCATCTGCAGAAGTCTTTTAGCCAGGAATGCCAACCATTCATGTCTTCTTTATAGGCAATGAAAAAAATGGGTTTTGCATTTAAGAAGAAAATTTTTAAAAATCAGTGGTTTCACAAATTGAGAAAGCCATGCTAACACCAAGACCAGGACTTCATTCACAGAAGTCCACGTTTTGTTTCTGATGGAATATGAAAGGTGTTGTTCATTACATGCCACTGAAACATAGAAAGGCCTTACCCGCAGACATTTATTGCCAGCAACTTGATTGGGTAAGTGAAGAATCATATAAAAAAATGTCCTGCTTTGGTAAACAGAAGAGGTCTTATTCTCCAGCATGACAATGCAAAGGTCCAATTTGTAAACTAAGAACCCCCACCCCCATAAAAACATTAGAGTGGGGATGTGTTCTTCCGCATTCCTCCATACGTAACAGATTTAGTACCTGTTGATTTTTAATTGGTTTCAATCACTAGAACAATTCAAGTGGTAGAACCATTCACAAACAAACGAGTCATTGAAAAGTCTTTCAAACTCTATCACCACCCCTCACCTATCTCGATGGTGGAAGGGAATCCAAATTTCTTTAAATATGATCTCAAAAATTGCCTTCCTTTTTGGGTTGCATTTGTTGAAAATAAAGGTGATTAAATCTTTTTAGAAATAATATAGATTTAACTTCTACACAGAGCAAAAGGTAGGGTGAAGAAGAGAGGTTGTTCCAGGAACTGCTCGATGCTCAGGGGGTGTTGAAAGCAGGTGCACTAATGTGGTGAAGTAGCCACGGTTTGTCCTGCCACAATTCTTGTCTCTTCTCATGCCCTGAGCAAAGCAAACAGTGCAGGATCTCTTTGTAGACTTGCTGATCGATCGTCTGGTTATGTGGTAAGAACTCACTGTGGACAATGTCTTTCACATTGAAGAACGTGAACAGACCCATTACTTTGTAGGCGTGTGCAAAACTTTCCAGCAGCTTCATAAAAAAGTAGAGACTTGGATACGTCATAGAAACCTCTGACAGCTTTTACTGCATTTAATATCAATAGACTAGACATATGTCTGTATTTCTCTTGGTTTAATTAAATGCATTTAAAACTATCATCTTTTTTTTTTTAAATCTGTTGCTACAGAAACTCCTGATTCTGATAAATTGGTTAAATTTGAAAAATTATGGCCACTTTCAACCATTGTGCCATCTGCCAAAATTGTTTCTGTTGGCTAGACCCTAAACTTGTATTTTGTAATTGATCCCTTGTTTGATTGTATGAAACAGACTGACTGGTCTCAAGTGCAGGCTCAGATTTGGATGTTTTTATTATTATTATTATTTTCTACTTGTTTTCTTTATTATCTTCATTTATTTGTTTGTTTTTTTTGTGCAGTGTCCTTTCTTCAGGCTTACCTCAAACGTGCTTTGAAAGAATTCCATCAATACAAACAAGTAAGAAATGTTACTTCTGATTTCAGTCCTTTCCCCTGTAAATTTTCTATATTTGAATCTTCTCTTGTTAAGTCATTATTACCATATATATATATATATATATATATATATATATATATATATATTAACAAAACATGTTTAAGTTCTGTCTATCAAATCTTTCCAAATAAGTGGTTTTGTGTTATCAGTAAACTTGACAAAATTCATATTAACTTTTATTTGATATTATTTTCCCCCAAGTACTTTCAAATGCTGTTCCATTTATTTTCAAGGATTGTTCTGCATGTAGTTAAGCAACTGGTTTTTAATTCAACATTCTCCTGTTTGATGGAATCAATTTTAAATCACTCAAAGTGATGTCATGTAAAGGATCAAACTGAAATTTATTTAGCGATGTGTTTAATATAAGGAACCCTTCATTATATGGTCCACTATGGAGAAAGGCACCTTATTTAATGTTGACTGCTTCTCTTTTATTAAAACACACTCCAGAATTTGCAGTCTTTCCTTGCACTGTGTCTTGTATAAACTGCTGGTGTTATCTACAAAAGTCGGACACTGTTTACATGTTGTCACCTTGAGTGACTTCAAATTGGTTCCATCAAACATGAAAATGCTGAAATTAAAAACTAGTTGCGAAACTAAACACAGAGCAATCCTTGAAAATGAATTTAACAACACTCAAAAGTACATTGAGGGACAAAAAAATAATATAAAATAAAAGTTAATATGAATTTTGGCAAATTTACTGATAACACAACTTATTCAGAAATTTGAAAGATTTAATAGAGAAATAAAATTGATAAACAGAACTTGTCCATATTATTTAAAAAAAAAACATGTTTGAGAGGAATTCTTGCTGCTAAAATACACGTGTAAAACTTGGGCTTCCTATTTTCATCTTTCATTTATCAATCACCTTTTATTCTTCTCTAAAATCTGTTTCCTATTTAATCAGCTGCCATCCACCCCTACATCTCCTGGGCTAGGCTTTCAAGACCTATCAACCTTTGTTGTGTTAGTTAATGTTGAAATCGGTTTTCTATTCTACTTGAGCCTGTCACTAAATGCCAGCCATGTTTATAAAAGTTAGTAGGTTTCCTTTTTTTTTTTTTTCTTAACAACCTGGACTCATAACAACTGGGGAAACATGCAATTCTCACCCTTTTTTGAGGAGTAGAAAAATAAGTTGGGATCATGTCAAGGTTGATAATGGGAGTAACAGTTTTCTGTCTTTTGTGTATATGGTGGTGAGGTGCTGAAAAGGTTTCATGAATCCTTTCCCCAAAATTCTATTTGATCAATTTTAGGGGAGTGGGTCATGTCAAAAACTTTTCTGCACACACACGTGTGTGTGTGTGTAATATATATATATATATATATACACACACACACACACCAAGTATAGGATTGGTGTATATGGGATAAATTCCAATAACCAAAAATACTATTCTTAAAAGAGTGCTCAATACAGAATAGAGCAAATATAATTTATTCGAAAATTATAACATATACATGTTATGAAATCACTACAAAAATAGCCATTTTGTTTCAATACCATCACTTGATAAGATACCAGAAGTGTTGAAACAAAATGACTATTTTTGTAGTGATTTCATAACATGTATACGTTATAATTTTCAAATAAATTTTATATATATATATATATATATATATATATATATATATATATAATGTATGCTTTATGAGTGGGTAATCAGAGATCATGTGTGTGATTATAAAAGTGGAAACCATGGCAAAAAAACGAGTAGCAACAATCTATTTCATGCTTAAATGCACTTTTCACGAGACACTGTCACCACCTGGTGTTAACTTCAGTGTCCACTTACACATGCACAAACATTTACCTTGATAAAATCTCAGAGGACAAAACATGTCGGCTAACATGTTTTCCTTTTGTCTTCATTCGTATATACTGTATTTGATTTATTTGCTAGACCTGATGCATTGCTAGTGCCTCAATGTTGGTCAAATTGACATTTTCTATAAGCATTGACTAGGTTCTGGATGACCACATCGTACAGATGCATGCATTGTAAGGGCAGCAGTAGCAAACCAAGCAGTGTCCACAGCACAGATCAAAGCAAATGTAACCCTCTACCCAGAAGTGTCAATATATACACTACTGTGAATCATTTACTTGAATCAAGTCTACCAGCATGCATATACCTCCAGCTAAATTTAGATCACAACACCTCTTATCATATGCATGTCTCTCTCGTGGTGCCATGAACTTTCCAGGTCAACATTTGCTTCACTTCAGGAAGAGAGCCTCTCTTAGTACCAATTTCAGCTCCACTATTTGAGCTATAAAAACTTAAATGGGGTAACAGAAGAGGAAATCTAATCCTGTAGCCATATTTCTTAATTTTCTCAAAGAGAGTAGTGACAAATTCTTTAGAAAAATGTCTCACAAAAAGTTTAATACTTTTATTTCTCGTCCACACTGCTTTGTAATAATTAAAGAATGACCATCTGGATCGTTGCTATGAAAAGCAACTGAAATTAAGCTGAACAAAATAGAAGAGAAAAGTTGATTAAAAATACGTTGTCTCATAATAAAATTCAAGCAAGATAATAGGTTTATCTTTGTCCAAAAATAATTTAATAATTTTGTTTTATTGGTCTACCTTAATATAACTTGAAATATATTTTTGTGTTTTAATTGTCAGTTCTGTTTTTTTTTTTTTTTTTTTTTTTTGTTTTTGTCTAGATGCTGAAGGACCCATCCCGTGATAAGCTGCTACCTGACCCTCTCCAATATCCATATATGCAACCTCCTTACACTTTGGTGATGGAAATGACGGGAGTTTTGGTTCACCCCGATTGGACAGTAAGTCTTTTATATTCTATCAGTTTTTTTTTTTAACTATTAACAGATCACAATGTCTATCAGAGAGATGAAATTTAAATTTTTATTTTTGCCTTATTTCAAAATTTTAACATATCAGCAGATAGCGATTAATATCAACAACTGAACACAAATAGTTATTAATTTAAAACATTAGTAATTAATGTATATTATCCATAACTACATATACTATAATGTCATTTTTGATAAAAGTTAAAAAAAATAACCATAAATACGTAAAGAAATATGTATATTGATAAAAAATTCCTTTTTCCACAATATAGCTATTTGTGTTATGTTATTGTTATGGGTCCTTACCTATAACTCCAGAATGAACTCTTCCAAACACTATGTATACTACGCCTCTCAAGAGAGAGAGATGAATCGAGTCGAGCCGATAGTAGTTCACTCCAAACCAGACTGACAGTCATACTAACACCTTCCACATCTTGTATTATCATTCCGTGTAATATATCTTCGTTATTTCTACTCTTGTGTTCGTGTTGTTCTTCCTGGGTCCTAACCTGCACCATAAGTTATAATGCTTATTACCTAAACAATAATAATGATGAATATATTTTTAAACATTAAAGTATATTTAATCACATCTCCCTAAGAGCTGTCGCGATCTGTTAATTGATTTTAATGATAAAAAAGCAACTTCTTCTTCTGTGTGCCGTGTTCCTTCAGGACGTGTACGATGATGGCTTTCCACAATTTATCCCTCTGATTTTCTCCCCCACCCTCCGTTCACCCACCTATTTATACAGGATCTTTAGGTATGTTGCTTGCCGTTTCCTTCCGAATTGCCTTCAGTATGTGCTTTGAGGGTCAAAGTTTCCAAACCTTATTTTCTCAATTTATGTACCTCAGAAATGTTAATCTGTCACTTTCTCTCCACAACTTAGTAATTAATGTATAATATTATCCATAACTACAAGAATGTCGTTTTTGATAAAAGTTAAAAAATAACCATAAATACGTAAAAAATACATATATTGATTAAAAATTCCTTTTTCCACAATATAGCTATTTGTGTTTTGTTATAATGCTTATTACCTAAACAATAAGTATATCTAATCATATCTCCCTAATAGCTGTTGCAATCTGTAAACTCACATCTAAATTCTCATTTCTTTAGGGATTCTCAAATGGAATCTTTGATTCCTTCATCAACCCCCAGACATGTATAAAAAAAATATCAGTAATAATAATTTCTTTTTTTTTTATTTAAAGGTAGAAATTCCTTTATTCTTTTCCTTTTTATTGTTCCTCGATAAAATTCATTTTACGTTTACGTTTTATTATTTTTGTTCTTTCAAATTCTATTTCTTTTTTTTCTAAAGTTCTCTCTATACAAGGCTCAAGAGCCACTCATGGTAGAGGGTTACTGAATTAAGTGTTAAGAGGAGGAAGTGAATATTATAATGCTAATGGACAATCACTATCTGTCGTTCTTGACTTGAAGAGGTTAAGATTGTAATTTGTTCCAAAAGTAGCAATTCTCAGAAAAAAAAGTTGTCTGTGTTATTTCTCCCTACAATCGAAATACGGATCTTGATCTTTCAACTCCTTGGCATGTACAAAAATATCGATGATAATTAGTTGTTAAGTAAGGGCAGAAATTTCTTTTTTTTTTCTTCTTGTTTCTCGATAAGATTCATTTTAGCTTTACATTTTCTTAATTCATTTTTAATATCTGTCTCTATATTAGGTGTTTGTTGGAATAATAGTGAGAGAAATCTTCATGAATAATACAGGTAATAATAAACATTAAAAATAAATTGATATTGATTTTTATTGAATCTGTTGACATCATTAATGGAGAGGATGTGTTTAATGAGCAGTAACAAGGTCATTGATATTTGGTTTGAAATTGGTGAGTTTTAGTCGCGAGTCACCATGCTCTTCCAGCTTCGGTCTCTGTTCTGTTTAATTAGAATTGCATTTATGTGGCTAAAACCAGATTCAACCATTTACAAACTTGGAAATGCAAGTCAAAGTGACACTTGGCATATTTATATAACTCTAATCGTCACTGAAGCTTTTACTTTTGAACAATAATTTATAGTTCTGGATATGACGATAAACTACATCTGACGCCAAGAGGCCTCTGATCAGGAGATTGGCGGTTTTAAGGAGCATGGAACCACCTCTTAATTGCTGTTGGATTAAAATCCACTCTCACCTAGGGTAGTAGCACCTGTTAGGGTTCCAGCTCTGTACAAATAGTGAACTCCCATACAATATTCTAAACACTAAGAAAGTATAAAAATACATATTTACCATAAAAATACCAGATATATATTTTTATAAAAAAATTACCAACAATATATTTTCATAGTAAAATGGCCAGCAATACATTTTTAGTGAAATTACCAGCAAGACATAAAAAAAAAATTATCGAGCAATATATTTTATAACAAAATTGAAAATCTGGCATAGATTGTTTAAAAAAAAAAAAAAAAAAAAAATACAATGATTAATCACATTTCTTTTAAAGAGAAACAAGTTTTCACTGCTTGTTTGATTTTCTAAGATTTTTTGGTTAAAAAAAAAAAAAAAAATGGAGCCAAGTAATTATAATTTAATAATGAAATAATTTTATTCTCTTGAATTAATAAAATTTGAATTTTCATATTTAGGTTTTGGCATTAAATAACCCATAGAGGTTTTGATATACTGCCAAACAAAAATAACCCAACTAAACCATGATTTAATTTCAAGATCCACACACATATATTATTTGGTTCATTGTGTAAGTCAGATTCAGTGTCTGCCTTTTCTGTTTCCAAATCAAATGGTCTTGCGTGTCAGGTCCATGCATTTTATTATAGTTTTGAAAACAATGTAAAATCTTTTCTTTTTTTCTGAACCATATGCCTCGCATACATCTCTGGGTGCCTCATGTTTATCTTTAAGTCACAGTCTGAAATTTTTTCTACTCCTCCTTTCAATTACTGTAAATTCTATTATAATTTATTTTGATTAAAATGGCTCATTTTGACTTGAAAGCCGATTAGGATTGGTTGTGTTTGAATAATTGTAATAATAAATTCCCTTGCAGACGTTTTTCAAATTTCAGAGATATTCTGTGCAATTGCAAGCCGAGACAGCAGCCCCTTTTGAATCCTGGTTTGCTAAGAAATTAAATCTTTCTTAACTTTGGAGAAATATATATATTATTTAAAGACTTCGCGTCCCCTCTACATTTAATTTAAAATGAAAATAGCATGAAAAATTAAATAAATTTCAAAACGGATTTATTTGAATTAAAATAAAAAATTTCCATGTTTTTGTTTCGTTTTTTTTTTTTTTCCCTAATTTTTTTTTTTTTTTTTTTTTTTTTTTTTTTTTCAGAATAAAATAGAAAGCAAATTTTAATAATTTTCTAATTGATTCAAAAACTTTTTGTATTTAAACTGAATATATTTTATATTAAACTTGGTAATTTTAAATTGGATCATTTTGCTGTCAGTGAAATGACAGCAACTGAACGAATTAACAGAAAAAAAATCAGCAGATTGGATTATTGGATTATTTTATATAGTTTTTTTTTTTTTTTTTTTTTTATATGAATGTCATTTTTAATAGAAAAACTTGAATCAATCCGTCGTCTATTGACCCCTTGTATAGTTCCAGGGGCCCCCTGCTTCTAACTGAAGATTTTGACCAATTTTAGTTTCTGTGAACAAGGGGGACTACTCCTCAAATCTTAAAGTATTTTTCTGATTTTTCAATTTTTTTTTGGTTTTTGTTCTTTTTTCCGTTTTCTTGTGTTTCATGGTTTGTTTGTTTTTCTTGTGTTTCATGTTCCTTTTTGTTTTCTCGTCTTTTTTGTTTGGTTAGACATGTTTTGTCTAGTTTTTGAATGTTTTTTGTTTTTTATATGTGGATTTTGGGTTTTATTGGTTTTTATACCCTTAGTAAAGCATTAAAACACTACTGGATTCGAACATCTGACCATTTTTCTCGATAGTAATATGAAGAAAGTCTGTTCTATATGAGCACATGGTTATGTAACTGGGTTTGAAGTTTCAAGTTTAAATATTGTCATTGTTCCACGAATTTGATAAAGAAGCCTCTTCAATTTAATAATTCCATTATTCATTATTCCATTCAATCTTTTTATTTGTTTTATGTCAGAATAAAAATAAATTTTTAATGCCAAAATTGAAATTTTTCTTTTTGTCTGTTTCAGTATGGTACTGGTTGGCGGTTCAAAAAACGTCCAGGGCTCGATTATTTTCTGCAGCAAGTTGGACCACCCTTGTTTGAAATTGTGATTTATACTTCAGAGCAAGGATATGTAAGTATACATACCCAACTTCCACAAAGAAAAACAATACCTAAGCTTAAAAATGGATTTTAAAAGTGAAAAATATTTCTTGAAGCTTTGATTTTAGCTTGAATTCCATGCTAATAAACTTAATATTTCCATTGAGCAGAATATTTTGCTGTATTTCAAATTAAATTTACATTGATTAGTATTAATTTTGTTCTGATTATCAGTAAAATTTATACAATGTAATATCTCTTTAAAAGATAATCTCTAGAAAATCTGTCAACACAATTTAATTTTCTTCATTAAAAAAACTTTCAAAAATAAAATATACTTTTCTGAAACATTCTGTGAGAAGAATTGATTGATTGGGTTTAATTAATCTGAATTGATACAAATATTACTTTTAGTTTAAAATATCACAGAAAAACATTTCTTTTTCATGGAGATGGGTGTGACACATTTATTGGCAACCTTGTTTTTTATTTTATTGAATTTTAGGTACTTAGGCTAAAATTGACAATAAAACTTACTTTCAAAGACACTTGTTGAGGAAATGTTAGAAAATTACCAATAAATTATGAATTTACTGTATTTACTGCACTTATTTTCTGATAATGTTGTATGTGTATGTTTGTATTTACAAATATTGGCGTGTTTAACACACACACACACACACACACACACACACACAAAATTTCATTTCTAAATCCTTTTTCAAATGAATCAATATCAATGAATAATGGTAAGTTTTCCTTTTATGATAAGTAAATACAGTTTTATTTAACAACAATATCACTTGACCATTGTAAATTATTCTAATTAAAATTTTTAAAAAATGAAGACAATTTTTGTAAAAATTCATCAAATTTGATTTAAATTCTCCAAAGACTTGTTCTTATAACTAATATAAATATTAATCACTACAAAAAAGAATGTCTCAAAATTTCATAAAATTAAATAAGGGGGTGAGGTAACAGATACAAAAAAAATATTTTTATCAAGATTTTTTAAAAAAGAAACATTTTAAAAAATAATTTCATTCATTTCTGAATAAGTCCTGAATGTTTCATTAAAATCTAACAATGATTTGATTTTTGCAAGAATTTACAAATTAATGGGTTTTCATCATAAAAAGACACTCAAATTTCCCATACTAATTTACGGTCCCATTGTCATCAGAAAAACAAGGCTTTTAATCAAAATTTATAAAGGATTAAAAAATTTTTTTTTTTTTTTTTTTTTTTTTTTTTACCTCAAAAAATTCCTTTGATCTTTTCTTAAAGATTTTGACAATAGAACTTTATAATAAAGTTTTGGGCCTTTTTTCATCGTGTCTGCTCATTTCTTAACAAATCTTTGTCGGTATCTCTAAGTAGATTGTATTTTTGTTTCTAATAAAATGCCTTTTGTGCTTTTTAAAGGTTTGTAGAAAGTGGGTGTCAAAAATGACTCCACAAATCTTAACACATTGTCAACATATTCTTTAGTTTGGTAACTTGGCTTTGCTTTTTTGACTTGTAAAATCTGCTTTTTCCGAGAACAAATTAAATTTCCTTTTGTTTTTTGTGCACTAGAATCTGAATATTAAATAAACAGTTACAGCACTGCAAAACACAACATGGATTCAAGATCTATATGTTAAAAAAAAATCAACTTTTTTTTTCTGTATCTTTTCAGAACGCAGACCCAATTCTGAATAATTTGGATCCAAATGGTTATGTGATGTATCGACTGTATAGAGACGCCACACGCTATGTGGAGGGACACCATGTTAAAGTAAATATAAAGTTCTTAAAATAAAACTGAGTGACCAAACATAAGAAGTGGTGGTGGGGCCAAAACTTTTCAGTGTATTACACACACACACACACACACACATATTTAAGTGAATATACATAATATCCAACATCAATAGCATGACTTGGAGTTTCATGCAGTTTATTTATAACACCTGTGGGAGAAATATATTTATATGTACATGCAATTTTACATGCATGTATGCATAGTTTTTATCCTACACACACACACACAAGAAAAAATCAGGATAATAAAATATAAAGATCAATGCAAACTATTAAATCGATGGAGAGAACTAATCACGAAATGTAGACATAGAAATAAATTCCAAATTACATGTATGTATGAAGATATGTACGCATTGTTGGATAGCATGATTTATTCCATTGGGTGCTCTGGTATGACCCACAATCCATAAATCTATAACTCAACTAATTTACATTAATCTTAACAGGTCACGACTGTTTAAAAGCCTTGTTTTTGTCATATAGGAAAATCCAACATGGCGTGTAAACGAAATATTCGCCGAAAAATCTCATTCGTCAGTAACATTTTAAACACCTCATAGAATGTAAAGTTCTTAAAGCAAACCTGTGCCAAACTGTTTTCCTGGATCCTTGATGACTCGGCTGTCCGAAAATGACAACATGAAGATGAAAGAATGGAAACTGACCGTGAAAAACACAATTATGCGCAACAAGTTTTCCATCAATCAGTAAACTTCTCGACCTTTTTGGGTGACGTTATAAGATCCAGACGGCTATTGTCTGCACATGGAATTATTCGCTGGTAATTAATCTTCGACTTGGCTGTGGAAAATGTCGCTCAGCAGTTAGCATTAAGAAATTATGCCCAATTTTCTGAGAAAATCACCGTTTTTTTTTTATGAAAAAATATTTATTTTCGCTTCAAAATAATATCAATCAAACATCATCTCTTTCTCTTTCATTTGGCATGAACATCATCGAATAAAAGGAACGGCTAAATGTCCCGGTGCTGGGAAAAACAATGTCGTCTGCTAAGTGTTGTTGTCATCACCCAGGTCATGGGGTGTTAAAAACAAAACACATCAAGCCATTGTTCAAACATAGGTTATATCAAGCCCTAATGTTGACCCCTTTTTTTTTTTCATTCTTTGCTCTTATCTTGGAGTGGTGGGTCTTATTACAACTTGTTCTAAACTTTTATTGCTGGCTGTCTGACCTTTGACCCAGAGATGTCAAAGTCAATTTGGTTTAATTTTCCTTTATCGCTGCTATTTTTTGGAGAAAAAAAAAACTTTTGGTTTCTGGTGGTCAGGAATTGCAGATAAATCTTTCGCCTTTTACTAAAGATTTCTGTGGCCAGGTGTCAATTTTTTTTTAACACCTGGCAGTCGTATAATTGAAAATTACCAATGGACTTTGTCGCATTTTAACCACCTAGGAATGTAGATTTCCTTCAAAACTCTCAATTTTATGCCTGAAATAGTTTGATTATGATTTAGGCTTTTTGATTTTCAAAAAAAAAAAAAGGGTTAATTTCCCATTAATGAGGAAAAATTTTTGTTTAGAACTAGAAAAAATGCAAAATTTTCACTATTTTTTCACATTTTGCCCCCCTCAAAAAAATTTGAGTCATTTACACCAGCCAATTTTACTTTTAAATGAAGCTCGGAGCTTGTATAAGAAATGCCACATAGTAGGAATTGATATTAAACTACAAAAATCAAAGGTTCTGGCCATCAATAAACTTCAACCCCAGACCACTTCCCCCGGGATAAGATACCTTATGCCTTGACCAGTCGCTAACACAAACCCATTCTCATTAGCAAGGTGTCTACCAGAGGAGGACTGACATTGAAAATAAATTTAAAACAATGCTCCAAGACAGACACTTAGGGGCTGATGATAGCCGAGTACAGAACGGCTTGAAATAGACTATCACCATGTTGAGGTAATTTTTGTTTTTTTGCTGTAAAAAATACATATGCTCTGTTATAATAAATACATCAAACTCACTGCGGATCAGTTTTAATAATTAATATTACTAGGATCCACCTGGATTATATACCAACAGATCGATTACCTGTACTATATATATATATATATATATATATATATATATATATATATATATATATATATATATGAGGCATGGTGGAGTAATGGATAGTGGCTAAGATTGAGGAATTGGAGAGCTAAGTTTGAATTCCAGTCGAATCCATTACATTCACTTAGCTGCTAATACCCTTGGGAAAGGTATGAATCCTCTTCTTCTTCCTCCAGATATGGGTAAATAGCAGGGACAGCCTTGGGTGGCAACTGGTCTAGAAGGAGAACTCTGAATTCAAAACCTGTGGAGGGGTTGTTTGTGGATTTTGTGGCACATTGTACACCAGTTCTCAGCTCCTCTTTCCAAAAGTGTGGTTGGTTTTGCATAAGCCTTCATCACTATAATCAAATGATATGGTGAGGGTCATCTGGCTGTCAGTTTCTAGAAACTGAGTGGCTTGACCCTCATATGTTGAAATTGATGGGAGAATCCAGTGTGTATGTATGTGTGTACTATTAGATATTTTCCCCCACTAATACACCAATATTTTCTCTTCCAAGATTGAATTTACTAGCTTGCCACCAGTATGAAAGAATTGTTTAACTAGCATTATAACCAAATCTTACATGGGTAATTCTCTTTACACTGAACTGAAATTCTTCAAATGGTTTTGTGATGACTCTGGAATATTTTGGTTTCATTTTCAAAATTTGTTACCTAACCAATTTTATGAACATATGTAATTAATTCAAATATCATCAGAAAACTTGAATGTCAAGGAGCCACCAGGTGACTAGTGTATCAAACAGATATTTGAATGTCCGTCTAGCAGAAAGACCTCCAGACATCAGAGTATAATATGCGGGGTGAATTTTTTTTAACAGTTTTGGGAATAAAGGTACATCTCTTATAGGGCAGGGAAAAAAAAGTTTCACTAAATTTTAATGCCTCCAAAAACAAAACTGCTCTCACTGCTGAGAGAATGCTTTTTCTACCTTCCATCAGTATGGCTGATGCTAGCCACCAGGAAAGTGACTTTTTGCACCTTCTCGGCGTAACTTTTTCCATTGACCTGAAGTAGAAAGATTATATTGAATCTATTGATCGGTCTGCTGCTAGGAAAGTTGATTCACCCTTGGCAGAGCTTCAGAATACATCAACTGCACTTGGAAAAAGTCCCTTGTCATGGGTGGTGACCCATTATGCTTGAGGGCGGGATCCTGGTGGTTGAGGGCATTGGGAGTTGGGCTGTACATGCACTCCTAAACTCCAACCCACCATCTTGGCCCTTACTTGAGCAAGACGGGGAGTTGGAGAGGCCCAATCCGATCAATCGGCTGGTCATGTCAAGCCCTAAGTCAGACTAGCAAAACAAAGAAAATGTGATCACATTTACCATATCGGATACTAAACTGACTTAGTAAACAGTGGCTGTATGGTCAATCAAACTGGGAAGAAAGGAATCTGACTGGGAACCGTTTCAACTTCTGAGGAAAGCCCATACTTTGCAATCCTGGATATAACAGGTGCCTCAAACCTTCCCCACGTTTGATTATACCAGTCATGTAGTCCTGGAGGAATGAGACGAATGAGATTTCCCCCCTCATCATCTAGCCCACATGGGGCTCAGAGTTGGGTGAGGATCATGGCTGATGAATAATAATAATAATAAACAAAATAGGAACACAGAAAAAACCCAAGAGTCTGCCCATTGATACAGACACTGAAAGTGCTACAGAAAATCAATGAAAAAATCTTTGGAATTCGTAGAAATCCATTACCAATTTTTAAAACACCTTCCAGAAGAGTCTCTTTTAATACTTCTTCAGATCTTCAATGATGTATGGTGTTCAGACTAATTTCCAAAATTATGGCTAGTAGTTTGTTAGGTTGGAATTGTCTTTGTTGGGCTTAGGAATTGGAGCGATGATAGACTAATATCATCACTCCAATTCCTAAGCCCAACAAAGACAATTCCAACCTAACAAACTACTGACCCATTGCACTAACAAGTTGCATTTGCAAGACAATGGGGAGAATTGTAAATGCTCATGTGGTACTTGGAGAGAAACAATCTCTTATCTAGTTACTAAAGGGGATTCCGGAAAAACCAAGAAACCAGCGACCAACTTGTACGGCTAGAATCCTTTCTTCGTGATGGCTTTGTTCGAGGTCATAATGTGGTATCAATATTCTTCAATATTGAAAAAGCCTTATGACATCACATGGAAATATGGTATCCTAAAAGACATGCACAAGATGGGAATAAAAGGAAGAATGGCTGTATTCATCTAAAACTTCCTATCAAACTGAACATTCAAAGTACGAAATCAAAATAACATCAGACACACACAAACAGGAGGCAGGAGTACTTTATCAGTTGCACTATTTATTTTGAGAATAAATAGTGTATTATCAAAACCATTAATCCAGGAATTGAGAAATGCTTATATGTAGATGATCTCTCAATATCGTATTGATCACCAAACATGCCTTCCCTTGAAAGATATCTACAAATATGTTTAAACAAGATAGAAAAATGAAGAAATGAAAATGGATTCCATTTCTCCAAAACAAAAACTGTTTGTATGAATTTCTGTAAAAAAACGAGCCTACCACCTCGATCCAGACTTAAAATTGAACAGACACATAATTCCCATAGTCCAACAAATAAAATATCTAAGAATCATACTAGATAGCAAACTTTACTTCAAAGCACACATTGATTACCTTAAACAAAAATGCTAAAAGGCTTTGAAGCTTCTAAAAGTAAAATCAAAACTGAACTCGGATGTCAACCAAAAAGTAATGCTCAGAATATATAGGTCACACATCAGATCAAAACTTGACTATGGATGCATTATTTACAGTGTCACACGTAAATCCTATCTTAAAAAGCTACAAACCATACAAAATCAAAGGATTAAGTCTCTGAGTCTTCTGAACTTCACCTGTGCAAAGTGTCTATATAGAAGCCAATGAACCCCCTATAACGCTGAGATGGGGGAAAATTATCCCTCCAATATGCACTAAAACTGCAATCTAAACCAAATAACCCAACATACCAAAAAACGTATGAACCTCAATATGCACAGTTCTATAGAAATAAACCAACAGCCATCTCTTCATTTGGTCTTCGAATCAAAGAAGCTCTAGAATAAATAAAGATCTTGATAACGTAACTCCAATCACAATAAATAAAGTATCTCTATGGACAATCTGCAAACCTCACATAGACCTTACATTGATCCATAAAAAAGATACAATCAATAAAAGCATATGCAAAGAATGAAGAGACAAATATTGTGAGTATAAACCATTCTACACAGATGGATCAAAAACCCTAAATAGAATCTGTGCAGCAGAGAAATTCACAAACCAGGCTACCAAATAATGCATCCATCTATACAACTGAACTACAAGCCATAAAAATGGCACTTAAAATGATAGATAATTCAAAAGATAAGAAATTTATAATATTCTCAGATTCCCTATCTAGTTTAACAGCAATTAAAGAAAAGAACGCAAATCATCCCAATATTCAAGAAATCCTAGAAGTCTGTCATCATTTAATAAAGCAAAAAAACAATAATATTGGCCTGGATTCCTAGCCAAGTGTCAAGGTAAATCATGAAGCCGACACAATGGTAAAAGGAGAAACAAAAATGAAAATAACCATCAAACTCCCATGTATTTGGGTATTCTCTTTGAACTCAATGGGTGAGAGGTCAGGTGACTGAGACGACCAAGTCATAATTTCCAAAATTTTGTTCTGTTTTATATTTTATTTTATTTATTTATTTTTTTTCCAATTATGTGTAAACCAGATTATGTAGCATGTCTTTGCAGAATGGAATGATATTGTTCTTTTTTTCATGATCCCCTTGACCTGAATGAAATACCCAACCTCCTCTCCTCGGAAACATCCCCACACCATAACAGACCCACCACCATGCTTAACTGTTGGATCCACACATTCATCATTTCTGCTGGCTTTCTTCTCATCTACACTCTCCTCTTATTACTAAAATGTTCATATTTGGACTTGTCTGTCTACAATACATCTAGCCATTCTTTCAATGTCCACTTCTTATGCTTTTTTGATAAATCTTTTCTGCTTTTTTAAAGATTTTTTTTTTCTTTTTAAATATTATTTTTAAAAGAAAATTTACAAGCTGTCTCAAAATTTTATTTTTTTAATTTTAGACTTGACATTTGAATTTTCTTTTTCTTTACTTGATGTCCTTATTTTTTTTCTTTTTTTTTCTCCGTTTGCATCATGTCTTTTTGTCTTCTTTTTTCCACAGGACCTTTCCTGTTTGAATCGAGATTTGTCAAAAGTGATCATCATCGATTGGAACAAAGCATCAACTAAATTACAGGAAGAGAACAGATTTTTGCTCAAACGTTGGACAGGAGCTGATGATGATCGAACACTTATAGATTTGGCCAATTTCCTTAGAAGTAAGTAAACAACTCTTATTGATTGGTGTGCTCTTTCTCCATTGTCTCTGTCAGCTCCCAAATATATTCGATACTTGTGTCAGTGTGATCTTGTGCCCGCAGCAGCACATTTGAGCATAGCTTAACGAGATTTGGGGACAGATGTTGATTTGGACGTCTGAAAACAAATGGCCTCTGTTCCAGTTTAGTTTACAAATCTACTGTACTTCTCAATAGCTTGGCTTTAATGAAACTCATTCTATTCATAAAGTCATTCCTGGTGGTTTTGGTTTGTTTTAGTTTTTTTGTAGTTTTTTTTTTTTTTTTTTTTAACACCTATATATGTTATAATTTGGAAATTAAGAATGTCTACTTTTCAGCAACTTTTAAACTGTCTACAATATTACTAACACCATTTATTATAGTAGTATAACTAAAATCCTTGCAAATGACTGATTAGCTGAAAGGAATCAGAATCAACAAACATTTGGATCATTTCTATACTGATTAAATCCAGAAAACAAAACACTTGTTTGCATACAAGAAAAATATAATTAAAAAAAAAAACTTAGCAATGTCAGTTTTAAGTTTATTAAATTTTTTCTTGTTTTTTCATTCTGAGAGATTAATGATGTGCTTAATTCATTTCAATTTCGGAACCTGTTCTCTTGGTTCAGCCCCCAAATCTGATTGATAACCAGTTTAATTACAAAACCTGAAAGTCCATGTAAAATCCTTTTAGCTAAACTATTTTGTTCTCGTTTTCCCTTTCATTGTATGCTCTTGCATTTTCAAAAGGGCCAAAGTTATATGTACTTAATAAGTGGGAAGGTACAGACTTTACTTGGCGCGGGATGAGGGCCCACTCACCCACCATTTTAAAAAGAATTGTCAAGTGTTGCCCTTCTAGTTTCCCTCCTTTTTTCAAAAAATGTCTAAATGAAAGTTGACAAACAATTCACTTTATTTATTGATGAAATTCTTAAACCTGTTGTGGTTCACTTTATCGTGTAATAATTAAATAATTAATCAACAGAGTGGTCTCCCTTCAATATTTCAAATGCAATAATCATAATTATATATGTTGCACTTACCTCACTGCTCCCCCAACCCCAGTGAACGCAAGAATTTGACTTTTACAATTATTCTGTATCCTAAACAGTGAAAGTTTCTCCTTTATGACACACTCGATTCAAGTTTGTTTTCCAGCATATTTTTGGCTACATTCCAGAGTATATGCAATATGCTGAAAAATACATTAATTATTCTTTTAGTTGGAATTAAATTTGTAGAGTAAGAATTGTTTATAAATTGCTTATTACTTATTAATGCTTTGTTTTTGTTTTTTTAAACAAACGTTCATATAACAAAAATAAAAAAAAAACTGGGCCAGATGATCCCATTTGTTTCTCGAGATAAAACTGATCCAAATGCTGAAAGGAAACAAAATTATTTTTTCTTACATAATGTAAGAATAATTTTGTTACCCATAGTTATCAAACTTTTGAAGTGTCCCCCACTTTGGTTCCCAGGCTATATTCCCAGTACCCAACACACCTGTTTCATGTTATCAGGTTTAATGCAAAATGAATAAAAACCAATCTGTTACTTTTTTTTTTTTATATAAATTCACTTTTTATCTTGGAAGAATGATGGATTGATTTGCCATTGCTTTTGCCTCTTTGTACAAAGAACGCTTGCATTTAGGATTGGAAAAAGATCATTGAAATTTCTGAGAAACAATAAGTGGAGGGCTTGTAGAATTTAACACTCACAGGAAATTTTGAAAGCAAAAGAGGGGAAACCTTAAATAACCTATATGATGAATTTATGCAAATAAACGGCCGAACAAGGGGTGGTAATATTGCTTGGTACTACAAAGGACAGGAGTGTGTGGAGAGTTATGTTCACCCATATTTTAAAGGGACACAGCACATATAAGAATCTTTAAATCTGTGATCATCATCATCTCAGAAACTATGATCACTAGTCTCCACAGCATCCGAGTTCTGATCTCACTTATTGCATAACCTGTACAGACCACATTACTTAGATACTTTAAACCAGAAAATAAATTCCTCTGCTAAGATCTGAAATGTCACATCTTCATGGTTGGATATGACAGCCTCAAGTCATGTTTGTCTCATACACTCCTGGATTTCCTTTGGAGTTTTCAAGAACAGGATGATGGCTAGGAGTTCAGCACTTGAAAATTTCACAATTTCCTGTTGACATGATCTGAAGCAAATTAAGAAAAAAAAAATAACTGTGGGAATCCATCAAACTGGTACTTTACAAATATATATATATATATATATATATATATATATATATATATATATATATATATATATATATGTGTGTGTGTGTGTGTGTGCGTGCACGCAACTCTTTTCTGCTACAGTGACAAAGCATCGCTTAGATTTTAGGAAAGGGGTCAAACCAAAGCCTTTTCAGCACCTCTCATACAGTAACAGCTTGAAGGGAAACTTGATTTTTTTTTTTTTTTTTTTTTTGTTGTTTGATAAACATTTCCCAAAAAATCACATCAATAGAATAATTTTTTTAAAACTCTGGACTTTTCAGCCCCATTTAGTCTACTTATATGATGCCCTCCTCTGCTTATTTCCATGGAAATTACAACAAATACAGGGAGCATGATGGCACAATTGGATAGGGTTAGCTTTCAGCTACAAAATCCTTTTTTTTTTTTTTTCATATAGACACTACCATTGGCAATGTGCAAAAGGATTACTCTAAAGGTGGCTCACCACTGCTGAAGTACATTACCCACTGCCTTATTGTTCTAACAGTTTGGTAAACATTTAACAGACATTGATGAATGCTAGTGTGTTTTATTTTTAATCCTTAGTATACGCTTTCATGTCAGATGACGTTTTGCCAAACTACTGCTGTTACAAGACAAAAAAAAAAATCTTGGGTTTTTTGACAGGAAATTTCAACCTCTACAGTCAACAAGCATTATTAGGGATCCAATGATCAGCTTTACATCAAGCACTTATTAATTAATAATTAATCCTCTAGTTTTATAGGATTTTAGTTTTTGTTTATTTTTTTTATTTATTTTTTTATTCATGGTTATTGACATTTTGTCTAGTTCCTATTTGTCTTCTTTTTGTGTGTGTGTGTGTGTGTGATTGGAATTCTTAATTTTGGTAACAATTTTTCATATCTAAATGAGTTGGTTGCCAAATTACATCAAGGCTACACAACCGGTTCACGAGATATTCAAAATGGATGGATACTTTCCAGACATAGCTTGCTTGTAATGATTGATCACTTAAATAGAAATAGCATAAAGATAGGCTGATCGTTGTTAAACCCTGACTGACAAAATTAAAAAAAGATTATCTCTGTTAATAATTCTAACATTCAAATGCATCAGTTTTTTTACTAATGTTCCCAAATTTGTAAATGTTATGATGTGGAGCTGAAAGGTTTCTGGCCCAATCAACTTCTGGTTATTGAAATATTGATTTTTGGGAAGTGGGCATGGTCGGAAAATGTTCAGCACCGTCCCCCTAATAATTTTTTCGTTTTTTTATTATCATTATTATCATCACCACCAGCCCTTCCCGCCAAATTTTTAAATCAGACTATTTAACTCTAAAAACAAAACAAATATCTAATAAATTCTTTGACCAAACAAAATCTCCCCGCCCAATCTCCAATGATGTTAACTCCCCTCACACCCCACCTCGTTTTTCTGTCTGGAAAGAAATTTTCGAACTTTGATTCTTTTCAAGAAAAACATGGTATGATGTAAGGGAGATAATTAGGTTAAAACTAAAGGGAATTACGATTTAAATTGAAAAATCGACAGAATAAAAGCGAAATAATTTGTTGAAACTCTTCATACCGATCAATATCAGCAGATTTTTTAATTTCTCTAAATTTGCATTCCTCAATCGAATACATTATTTTTAAAATGTGATTTTTTTTTTCTTTAACACTTTCTCTCCACAATCCACATGAAGCTACTTTTGTGTTCACATTCACTTGTTGAAAGTTTTTTTAAGATAACTATGACCTACTGATAACGTTAAGCAAAAAAAAGATAAAGAAAATGTAACAATTTATAAATTCATTCTTGCATTACAAAATGTTGCTGAAAAGTTATCAGCCCGACCCCCACCCCCTCCAAATCAGTATTTCAATAACCAAAAATCAGAATACTGATCCTTGAACTAGAGTGAGAACTTTTCAGCACCTGCTCATATTAAAATTAATTGCTATAAACAACATTATAAAAAAATATTAATATGGATTTTATTACTTGATTTTAAATAAATTTTGGGACAAATTGATTTTGATAATGGTAACCACTTGAGATATATATATATATATATATATATATATATATATATATATATATATATGTATGATGAAAAATATGGAAAAGACAAAACAAAATCCGAATATGCAAGTTTACTGTTTTAATGTTGTTTTACTGTCGACGTCAGACGTTTCGGTCTAGTAGACCATCTTCAGGACATGGTTATTAGAAACATACTTAGGATTAGACGATATTTAAGTCACAATGAAAAAACGATAGACACAAGACTAATCAGAAACGGAACAACTGAAATTCTAAAGTCAGCGTTCCTTTTTTTTGGATTCGGTCACGTTGGGGGTCACACGGGCGTTTTTTTTTTTTGTTTTGTTTTTAATGATATAAATCATTTCACTCCAAGCAAGGCAATAAAGCCACTATGATGCAAAGGGTTAGTGTGAGAGAAAATAAAAAAAAAACACTATTAAGGAGAGACAACAAATATATATATATATATATATATATATATATATATTAACAGAGACAGTATGTTATGTTATTAAATTCTGCATAGCCCAATTTTAAAACATTTTTTCTTTTCTTTAAGCTTTATCAATGTCTGGAATTGAAGATGTTCGTACAGTTCTCCAATATTACAGTGAATTTGAAGATCCGATAGGAGCCTTCCGTGAGAATCAGAGACTCCTTCAGGTGAGTGACAGCAATTTGGGGGTAAATATTATCTACTATCAGGCAAGAAAATTATCACTGCCAAATTATAAAAATCATCTGTTTTCACAATACCACATGCCCTAGCAATATAAATTGTGACAAAATGGTCACCAAAATGCTATCTGAAACTTAAACAGTTTCACAAAAAATAAAACTTTGGCCATTATAACTTAACAATAAAATGTCCAAACAGTTTTTTCCTGTTAAACATTTCAAGTCTCATTTCAATATCTAAAGATTTTCTTTTTCAATGTGATGAATAGATTTTATTCTTTCTCATGAAACATGAACCATAGAAGGCACAACTGTTGAAACATTGTAATAAAACAACCAAGATGAGAGCCTGCTGAATGAAATAGAAATGTTTATTATAGTAATTATTATTATTATTTCACATCTTGGAAAGTTCAACAAAAAATAATTAACTTTTTAAAGTTTCAAGATCTTATAATCTTCTTTGATCATTCTTAATAGGGGCATATTGAAATGTTATGATAAAAAAACCAAGATGAGGATATCAGACTGAATAATGTGCAAAATAAAAGATGAATAGATTGTGTTGTCTTCATCAGCATTTTTATATCCTTTTTCTTTTTGTAGCAAATTAATCAAAATACAACCAAATGGAATCACATTGGATTAATAATTACAAAACCCAACTGAAGGTGCAGTACTTTTACTGATTTAGTGTATAGTTATTATGAACTGATGGTATAAAAGAAGAGCTCACTATCTGTGTGTGACTTTGCATGCACACACACACACACATATATATATATATATATATATATCTGTTGTGCATGTACCATTTAACACATACACAGAGTCTGAAATAAATAAGATCTGGGAATATATTCTCCCTCCTACTTAGTCTGGAAACCCCTATTCTGTGCAGAGTAATAAAATGATAAATTTGTTGACAAAAATAGATAAATTTTTAAACACTAAAAAAAAGTTAATTATAAGATTTTTATTAAATTATTTGGGGAAGAAACTTTTTTTTTTTTTTTTTTTTTTGTAGAAATATTTTTTAGGTCTAGCATTGAATTAAAATATGCATGTTCACACAATCTGAATGAAATCCATATCACGAGGGTTAAATTCCCCTTTTTGTCTGGCAGCAACCAGTAAGTAACAGGTAAAGAGTATTAGCTGAAATATGTGACCTTTTGGTGTCATTTTTATGACTCTTTCTAAATATTCATATTTTTCATGACTCCTCCTATATTTAAATTGAATATATTTTCTAATGAATGTCTTTAAATGGATAAACAATTTAGATTTGAAATTTGAACATCTTGCCTTCAGCAAAGCAACATGCACCAAACTAGTATTTTAAACCAAAAAAAAAACAAAAACCTATGACAGTAATTACTGTAGTTGGTGAAGCCTGGTTGGATCTTATTCCTATTTCAGAAGATATAGGAAGCTTTTCAATGCCTCTAATGTAAAAGGTCCCGTCTTTAGCATTAAAAAAAAGAAAAAGCTTCCACCAACTATTATACCTTTTCATCACTGACAAATGTTTTCCCATCTCAATGATTTTGCAATAGCAAGAACAAATAAAATTCAGAATATCTTAAATGTGAAAAATGTTGGGAGGTGCTCAGAACGTCCCACCATAGCTCTGTTTTTAATTTTTTTTCTCTGCATTGCCAAAGAAACAGGTTTTGACATGTTATGCTGGCGAATGATGCCTTTTCTGTTTACAAGGGATGGAAGTTTATCAAGTTACTTGCAGTACTTTTCAGAGTTGATATTCCCATTTTCTTTTTAGAAGACCATAGTGAACAGGTGCCTTTATATCCTGCCATATTGAGAGCAGAACCTTCTTTGGAACTAATCTTCATTTACAGGTTGAGGTTGTTGGTCCACCAGGTTGGCAATGAGGTTTTGTTTTTCTCACAATAAGTTACCCATTTTTCATCTCCAGTAAATATTCAATTCAAAACCGAGCAGAGAACAAATGGTGACATGATCTCAGCAATTTAATTCATGAGGCACATCCATCATAGATGTTTCTTAACAAATCCAAGTTTCCAGATAGGCTAAGAAATCGTTTGTTAGACTCCATCGATCTTCTTGGCTGGATTTGAAATGACCGAAGAAGGATCATACATCAAAATATTCCATATGATTTCATCAATAACCACCGATGGCCGTCCAGAGCATGGCTTGACTTTAAGATGAAGATTGCTATGTTTGAATTTCTTGAACCATTTTCTGTAGATTCTATCAGACACTGCATGATCTCCAAACACTTTATAAAAATTTCTGGAAACCGCAGCTGCATTCATTCCTTTTTGAGTCCTGTAAACAACACAATGATGTAAATGAATTCCATCCACTGATATTGTTTTCAGGGTTGATGGTCTGAAATCTGAAAAAAAAAGAATAAACCAAGTTTCCGTGCTGTTTTCTTATCAATGCAATATGATAGATTTAGCAGCTAACACTCTGTTATTCTATCTAGAAACAGAAGAAACTTTCTGGTAGACCTAATACTTCGAATGTTATCAGACACTTCAGCCATGTTCCCTAGTTGACTCAATTCAAAATGAATTTCTTTTTATTACAAATTTATGACATTCTAATACAGGCTTGTCTTATGCCACTATTTATGTTATGCAAAACAAGAAGAAAAAAAAATTGATGCCATCTCTTGTTGTTCCCAGTATTCTTTTGATTATCAGTGCAACTGTCTTCCTTATATTCCACATTGGCAAAATCATGATATTTATAATTTTTCTCACAATCCTCAGACAATTGTTTTCAGTTGGATATCGATCAGCACCGACTTCCTCCATCTAATTACTTTTAGTTCATTAAAATCTAGCATGCCTACCAAGAATTTTGTTCATCACCCCCCAACCCCCCCGGAATCTGTTTCTTGTTAAAATGATGACTTAAATCCTGTGTAATTGCAAAGGTTTTGAAATTCTTTTGTAATTTTCAATTTTTATTGCATCAATAATATCAGATCATGCATCTTTTTAAAGTTACACATAACCCACGAAGTTTGCTACCCATAACTTGGGTCTGCTTTTGTTGTCACCAAACAATGGGCAGTAAAAGCTGAGCCCAGTGAAGTTAATCTGTTGACAATAGTTTTAATAAATGTAATAAACTGCCAGAATTTGAACTTGGTTTGTGCATTTCTAATTCTAAGCCTAGTGGCGCCACTAGCCCCTTTCATCTACCTGCACATCCTCAAGATTCCACTATAAGTTACCCCCCCCCACACACACACACACACAGACTTTTTCACATCGATGTGGAAAAGGTGGGGATAGATATGCATACACACCTCCTCTTCAAAGAAAGACCCCATTTTCATCACAGGTTAATTTCAACCTTGACCTCCAGTATTTTGATCAAATTGTCTCCGGGTTGGAGAGAGAGAGAAAAGAAATGAAAGAATTACTAATTTCCCAAGCCAAGACACATGACTACAAAAATGTTAAAAATTTAAAAGAGAACTGCTAAACCCATGACCATATGTTATTCAAAATATGTCATTCAAAATAGATAACACACAAATTAATCCCAAAGTAAATTAATTTAAATATTAATTTGCACAAAATTTATAAAAAAAAATAAAATTCAAAAACATCATTTACTGACTTTTGTTTATTAGACATTGAATTATATCGCTTCACATCCCCCATACCTTGTTTGACTTTTCAGCTAACATGATGAATATTGATGAGTGTTTGTAACTCAACAATTTTGAAAATCCAATAACATTTTTGCTCTTGTATATAAATACTTGTTGCAAAATAAAATCCTTGCATTTGCCTTGATAAAATTTCACAGAGGATGAAACAGGTCAGCTAAGGGAAATTTTCCTTTTGTCTTTATTCATATATTTTAACATCTATATACTTCTGTGGTTACTGGGAGCACATTATAGTCTGGTTTGCATGCCAAAATGGTATCATTACACATTACATATGAGAGTCTAAGGCTTATATTCCAGAAGTTTCTAATTTTATTTTCTCTTTTTTTTTCTTGTTGTAAAGGAGATTGTTCTAAGAGTGCTTCAGGTTTTCAAAGGTAAATAAATGGTTGAAAATAAAGCAGATAAATAAAGACAGCCATGGGATGGTGTAGTTCCAAATCTGTATCTTTTTTTTTGTTTCTCTCTCTCTCTCTCTCTAGTGTATTTCTGTCTCTTCCTTTCCTCTCCTACCCTTCTCAGCTCTGTTCAGAGATGAAAATATTGACACAGGTGTGGCAAGGTAAGGTGTACTCAAGTTGTTCTGCTTTCTCTTCCCAAACAAGACCCCACCCTATTACCAATAATGGCAAATTCATTTCAGTGTAGATGCACCAAAAGTTCTTTCTCCTTCATTCCCCACCCCTCTTATCTGAATGTTTAATTTGAAACACTTAATAAATCTTTTCTTGTCTGTAAGCTTTTCCGAGTCACTGTTACTGGTGTGGTCCTACCTGTGTGCATGCAGGTAGGGGACAGCAGGAGAGGCTATAAAAAGGTAAAGGCGACTATTCTCTCTCTCCCTCCCTCACTTTCTATTCATCTCTCCATGAAAGCAGGTATTAGAAAATCCTCAATCAATATTTTCAATCAATTTTTCTATCTGCTAAAAAAAAAAAAGTCCTTGCCCCAGTAAACCAGAATCATTGTGTTGTCGGTTTTATTTAAGCTTTGAAAAGATTTGATTTACTTAAATAGAACCAAATCCATCAGCATTGGAGAAAATAGAACATGACAATGAAAGAGTGAATATGAGAAAAGAATCCATTTACATATAGCGCTTAAAAATGGAAAGAAAAAAGAATGTTTAAGTTTTTCTTTCGTATAAGGAATCTATATTACAATATGCTTGTTCTTATCTACCTACTTATCTAGAATGTTTACAAGAGTTTTTACATACATAAAAGCAGGTATAAAGAAATAAACCACTCATTATTTTCAATCAATTTTTTAACCTTTAAAAAAAAAAGTCCTTATTCCAGAATCATTAAATTATCAGTGGTCAACTGTTATGTGACAAGTTACTGATTTCAAAGCAACACGATAAAGTAAAAGAATTTAGGATAGAGGAAGTGCAATATTCAAAACAAATTTTTTTTTTAAATTGATCACCTTCCTTTCGTTCTGTGTATTTATCCATTCACAACTGCAGTTGCCTTCAATATTTCTTTGTTACTGTCAAAGGCTTTATTTTATTCTTCAATTAATTCAAACTACAAGAAAATCTGATTTGATTTCATGAAATTCTGATTTAGAATCTTGCATAAGTTACCTTAAAACCTACTTTTCATTTAGTTCTTTTTATAAACCTTTGAATCGTTTCAACATGTAACTTAACCTGCCTCAGAAGTGTTGAGAAAATAAATAACTGTCCCACTTGATGGTGCAACCATTTATTCTAATTGTTGCCAATTCATTCTCATTAATTGGGCAAAAGGGTATAAGTTGCCATTTCAAAGGAATAAGTAATTTATGTCAATTTTCTTTCACAAGGAAAATAAGAAATCAGATATCCAACTTAAATAACAAACTTTATTTTGGTTACTAAATAAAATTGTACAATGGATTTGCCGCAAGAATATTCGGTGATAGATCCATTGTACAGTGTTTTTTGCAAATTTAATACAATGTGGGAAATTGGTAAGCTGAATTTACTGATTTTTTTTTTTTTTTTTTTACAAAAGATTACCCAATAGCAAAGCCCAAGAACCACTCAAGGTAAAGAGTTACTAAATGGTGGTGTTGTTGTATGGCTGTAAGTGGAGGGAATTAAGTTCAGATTAGAAGGATATGTAGCATACACTAGACTTGAAGAAGTTAATATTGTTGTGATTGAGAAAGCATCATCTTGGGAGTCTGTTCCGGAAAGAAGCTGTCTGAGTGCAGAATGTCCTTCTTACCAATGGAATATGAAGGGAATGAGAATGATTCACTCCTGTGTACATGGTGGGTCCTCATTGTGAAGGCCTGAACTGGTGGAACTAATGAATTGAGCTCATCTGGACATTTTGTCATGAAAATAGCAATAAACTTGCAACCTTTGTTTGTGGGGAAAGGGGCTGCATGATTGAAAATATTCATCACTTAAGTGGTTGAGTAAATGTCCTTGAACTCTTTCCCAGTTGGAAAGTGAGGATTGGACAGACCTAGCCCAAGTATGGAGCATTGTTTCATCATTGTTTTGATATGACTCTATTATAGATAGAGAGCGTGTCAGATACTTCCAGGATTAATACAATGTGGGAAATTGGTAAGATGACCTTTCTTCTGGCTTTAGTGATGGATCATATATATGAGTTTCATTTGAGGTCTGGAGTGAACTTTAGTCTCGGTAAGCCTTCAAGGCGAAGAGCCTCCATTCATTCATTACAAATCATTTAGTGAACAAGGAGCACATTATTTTTCTCAAAGGTAAAGGCTTCTATGCAGGGTGCGATTGATAAATTGTCATGTATAACCAACTAGCCTGGCTCAATTCTGTCTTGTTCCCACACTGGTCAGTACTGGCACCAGTCAACTGATGGTTACCTGTTGGCCACTTTGTTCCTTCATGTGCTCTGCTCACGTTGTTCTTTGATTACAATGCAGTGAGGATTGAACTTTTATCTGTACTTAGGCACTGAAGTGAGTTGGTGAAACTGTGCTATGAAAAAAAAACAAGAATGTATAGAAAAAAAAGAATAACATATAAGGAAGAAAGCCACTGAGTTAATTTTTAATTAATCGTTGAACAAAATTAACCCTTCCCATTATGACACTGTATGTCTTACTTCTAAAACTTGGAGCGGGTTAAACATTAATACAAGATGTTAGGTCGGGCAACCTTGGTGGCAGGTCACGTGGGGTTCAACAACTCCCTTGTTCGCTGTTGATTCATCTCAGCCTTCTCCAATGGCAGCTCCTACTACTAGCTTCTACTGATTGTTCAGTTTATATGCATCTCGCCCAACTCTCACTACTCCTCAAAGTTCATTATGTATTCCTCAATTATTTTCTCCAACCCTGGAGACATGATATCGACCCTAAACAAAGCGATCTGGTATTTCAAAACAATAAACTTTGTTTCCATATTTCTCAACAATCATCCATTTTATCAAAACAATAATTTTTCCCGTCAACAAGCTTGTGTGTTTAAAAATTATTTCAGATCCTCAATTTCTTTTGTTTGTCAATTTCCAATTTCGACCCAATTCCAAATTTCATTGTTTACATTTTTGGTTTTACTTGAATTCGGTCCTCAGTCGACAATGACCTTCAAATACCAACACAGTTAACTTTTCAAAAACAAATTATTTATTTCAAATTTTTCTACTGTTTTACATTCCAGCCTTTTTCAGGGATTTATAACAATTCTGATGTGCTTTTCTGTTTTTCAGAAAGAAAAAAAAAACTTTTTTTTTTCCTTGCTTCATATTTCAATTCCTGTTTCTCACTTTAACATTTTCTTGTCTAATGTTTTCAACCCTTCCAATGCTCCAATTCTATACGGGGTTTTCACATGAACCCTTTTTATCCTAATTCCAAACTATCAGTCACAAGAGTGTCACATTCCTTTCAACTACCACCAGTGACCCTTTATAGTGTCACAGTGTAAATTACGCAAAAATGAAATATCTCATTTTAACAGGTAAATTTACCAAAATTACACAAAAATATCTTGAAATACTAAAGAGTAAATTTATTCAATAAAATCACCATTAGCTTCAACCATGACCTCCAGACGACTTCGGAATCTCCTGCAACTCTTCTGGATGGTCTCTTTGATTAAGTTGGTGAATGCTGCCATAATCCTTGTCTTCAGGTTATCTTTGGTGTTACAAGGAGTTTTGTTAGTCTCTTGATCAACTGCATCTCATATAATAATCAAGGGGTTTGCAGTCTGGGGAGTTAGGTGGCTAGATGTAAGGGGTGATGCAGAAATTGTCTAACAGCTATGATTGTGTTCTCCTGCTTGTGTGGCATGGTAGAGAGTCCCATTGCCAGACATAGGGTTTTCCAGTTTTTCAACCCTCTTGACCACGGCAGACTACATATGGAGTCTGAGGCCCTGTGGGAAGATGAATAGAGGCATAACGTTGCCATCCCTAGTGATCACTCCAAACACCTTCATAATCACCATCGAACTCCTCCAACTCTTTCCTCAGAACCATCCTCAGATTGACATCCAAACACTCTGAAATGTTCGTATTGGAGCTTCTAGCACAAATGCCAAGCAGTACAGCATGCTGTTTCCAAATTTCTGGTAGAGTAAATTGCATAATGGTGCTCTTTTTCACATAGACAGTGCCCAACTGACCCTACTATACTGCACAGTTAACAAAATCAAAAAACAACAACGCACATGTGCAAAATTAAAAATATAAAATGGCAACAATTTACCCATCGCACTTTGTACAGTTTGACATTTCATTAAATCAATTGCTACTACTTTTTTTTTTTTTGCTCAGTTTTCATAATGGTTAAATTTAGTCAAATGGAGCCGAATCCATCTGTGCCTCTAAACAAAAAAATAGAAAATGACAATGAAAGCATTTGGCCCGGTCAGTATTTAGATGGGTGATTGCTTGGGAATACCATGTGTAGGTGGTGTAAGAGCTCAGAATTGAAAATCAGGGAGCCTAGTTCCTATTCTAGTCAGGTTCGTTGTATTCATTTATGAGAAAATACATTTGGGAAATGGGTTAATTCGTAGAATTTTTACCAGTAAATCATTTTCTGGCTTTAAATAACCTGCAAAATGTTGATAAGCCATAAAGAACAAATCGATCATCTGGAATGTTTACAACAGTTTTTACAAGGCTGGGCTGAAAAGCTCATAGGCTGACTATGAAGGAGAAATATTAGAGCTGTGAAATCTTGCATACCTTAATTTGAACTCTTATTAAAAGGGTATTGTTTCTTTCCAGCTAAACTGACACCTGACTGTTTAAAGATGACTTCATAAGTAACTAGTAGCGACTTCTCTTGAAAATGTACAAAATTTGGTATCATGGTGTTATCAAGTACCTACAAAAAAAGGGTTTAGCCCTAGGGACATTCATGCTAACATGGTTGCTACATTAGGGGATGACGCTCCAGCTTTATCAATAGTGCAAATGTGGGCAGCTGAAATTAGGAGAAGAAGCAAGAATCTTGAAGATGATCAAAGGTCTGGACAGCTTGTGGTTGGCACCTCTGAAGAAAACACTGATCGTGTTCACCACATCATGATGGATGACAATAAATAAAATAGCCAATGCTGCAAGAGGGCTGAGAATATTCTGCTCAAGGAACTTTGCATGACAAAGGTTTCTGCTCATTGGCTACCATGTCTTTTGACACCTGATCAAAAGCATACAGGCTGATCACATCATGGGAAAATTTGGCATTAAGGCAGATCCAGCTGATTTCCTTGAATGTCTCCTAACCCAGGATGAGTGGTGAGTTCATCATTTTGAGCCAGAGGCAATTCATGCAATGAAAATACCTCTCTTCACCTGTTCCAAAGAACGCCAAGGTTGTTTCATCTGCAGGAAAGGTGATGGCCTCAGTTTATTGGCATACAAATGTCATTGTGTTCGTTGAATATCTTCAAAATGACCACACTATTAATGGAGAATGCTGAGGCAGTTACAAATGGCTATTAAAACCAAATACCCAGGAAAACTGATGAAAGGGGTCTTGTTTTATCAGGACAATGCTCCAGCTCACAAGCCCTTGGCTCCAATGACTGCTGTGTGTGACTGGCTTTGAACTGATTGATCACCCTCCCTGTTCTCCTGATTGGCACCATCTGACTATCATTTGTTCCCCAATATGAAAAAACACTTGGCTGGGAACCAGTATCGCAGTGATGATAACATTATATCTGCTAGTGATGACTTTTTGACCAACAGGATGAAAGCTTCTTCACCAATGGTATTCAAGCATTGTAACACCAATGGAAGAAGTGTGTGGACCACAAGGGGGACTATATTAAAAAATAAACCTCATTTGGTCACATTCCATGAGTGTATCTTGTCCAGCCTATGAACTTTTCAGCCCACCCTCATACATACCTTTCAAAACAACTCAATTGTTGTATGTCACCTTATTACTCTCTCAACTGATTAATAGTTTTATTGTAACAAAATAAAGGGTTTTCTTATTCCATGTAAATAAATTAAGGTTTTAACCTAACTTACCATCCTTGATGCTAGATTTGCAACAGCATTGTTGCAGCCAATGATTTCATGTTAGTTTTTTCAGCAATCTGGGCTTTGTAGAATGTAAGTTAAATTAGTGAAATCAAAGTGAGAAGAATAACAATATAAACAAAGGAGGGGAGGGATTTTTATCTTTTTAGTTTTTTAAATTAATAATTATTTAAAAAAAAAAAATATTTGATTTATGAATGGGTAAGACAAATTTTTTATTTTCTGAACAATTGAAACATTTTTCCTCATGTTTGAGTCTAGAATTTCAATATTGAACTTATTTGTAGCTATTTCTACATACACTGAACATTTTAAAATCTAGTAAGAAGAATTCTATTCTATAATGGTTATCTTGTAAGAATGAAAGATAAGTTCAGCTGATATTGGTGGATGTTAGAATAATTTAGTGGGCAAATTTCTTATCTCATTAAAGGAATGGACCCAAGCCTCTCTAAAGTTAATCCCATAGAAAAACCTGTTGTCCATCATTAAAAGAAATTTATATGATTATGGAAACAATATTCAAGTCAAGATGATCTCTAGAAAGTAATAAAAACTGCAGCAAATAATGTTAAAATTAAAACAGGCTAAAAAACATTTAAAAAGATCCATGACTGAAGGAGTGTGAAGGTTATCAACTGTCAAACAAGCTACATTAACAGGTGAAATAATATTTGATTAACACAATTCATAAATGTTTCTATAGCTGATATGTTTGGGATTTATAGATGGACATTGATATTACATTTTGTTTATATAAAACATGACATGCCCAATTTTTTCAGGGTAGATATTGTAAGCTCAAACTCTACATGATGGTGGTGGTTGGCCACTTGTATCCGAGTATGTCTGTCTACTTGGGTGGCTAGCCAGTCACATTACAGATGCCTGCCCAAGCACATTTGTGTGTGTTTAACACTCACAGAGCCTACCTGTGGTCTATACTGCAACTATGCTGAGCAGACCTTAGTTACAGTTTCAGGGAGAGAAGCATATCAACATTTTGAACAAGGCCAGTAAGCTCAAACTCTCGGTCACAATGACCTGTGATTTTGTGTTAGCACAACCATAGATGACTCCTAAATAGTCCCATCTACCCAATTTCACTCACAAGACTTGGGTCAACTTGTAGTATGGTTTTCAGGCAATTTCTAAAGATGCCCCATGATAGTAGACTTCTCTGTGTTTCCCCAGTAATTCTGATAGACACACTTCTCTACTTGATTGCTTCTTTACCTCTACACTGGACTTTTGTTGTGCACCACAGCTCTGTCCTCTTGGCAACTCTAATCATGCGGTGGTATCTAAAGATATCACTTTCCATTCTCCCATCAGTCATGAACCTCCCATTAACAAAATTTCTTGTTATCAACATACTGATTGGGACTCGTTTTATGACTTGCTTCGTGATGTACCCTGGAAGGATATTTTTAATCATCCTGTTCAGAAATGTGCCACTGAGGTCTCTTCCTGGGTGAAGCTTTTGTATCCACTCAGAAATACCCAGTAAAACCACAATCATCTCCTTGGTTCTCACCTGCCTTCTCAGCCACTATAACTCATAGGAATCGCTTCTTCCAGCTATACCAGAGTGACAGATCTCTTTGTCACTGCTCATAATGAGTGCATGTGTGTCCTCAAAGAAGCAAAGTCACTATTTGCTGATAGAATGAGATCCCGTATAACCTCCCACAAGTTTGGTTCTAGGGATTACTGGTGGCTCTGCAATATCAAGTTTTTAGTTCCTCCTCTTTTCAATCAGTTTTAAGCATTGACATCAACCGCAGATAAGGAAGAGTGCTATTCCTGGAAGTTCTCTTCCAACTCCATGCTTGACTCATCTGGAGTACCTCTCCTAGATTTCTCCCCTAAAACAGAAACTCTACTAAGTGATATACACAAAACTGTCACTGGTTTCTGGCATTATCTCTAAATTAGACCCCACCCCACAAGGCAAGCAGATATGACCTTAAGAAATGTGCTCCTGAGCTGGATCCTGTTCTCTCCAAACTTTATGACAAATGCCTCACTGCATCCTGCTTTCCAACTTGTTGGATGTCCTCTATTGTTTGTGTCTTTAAGAACTCTGGGGAATCCTCTGATCCTGCAAATTATCGTTCTATTATTCTCTGACCTCTTTTTCGCAAAGTATTTAAGGCCCTAATCAATGCCAAATTGGTTAAGCATGTTACTTCATACAACCTCCTTTTGGACAAACAGTATGGCTTCTGTTTCACCAGGTCTAGCGCTGACATGTTAATGGTCATTTCTGAAAGTTATCTGTCTGATAAGAATGGCAAAACTTTGGCTGTGACTCTAGATAACTTGAAGATGTTCAACAGGATTTGGGAGGCTTGCCTTCTATACAAGCTCAAGGGCTAAGGTGTGACAGGACATATAAATCATTTCTAACCAATTAAGTAATGAAGGTTATGTTGAATGAGCATACTTCCAGCTCATTTGATACTAATGCACGGGTTCCAGGGGTCTATCCTTGGATCTATGCTGTTTTTGATCTTCATGAATGATCTCCCTGATGTCATCAGTTCTCAACTAGATAATCTATGCAAATGACACTACCATTTACTCCTGTCTTAGTAGTAAATCCGACAAATTAAACCTGACAACTATTCATGAAAAGGACTTGCAATCAATGGTTAACCGGGGCTTGTAAATTTCAATGACTCCAAAACAAAACTGCTTTCTTTTAATCACCATAGAGAACCTTTTCTGCCTACCATCAGGATGGCTGATGCTGAACTCCAGGAGAGCAACAAGTCAAGCAACTTCTCCGGACATCATCTAAAATGGACACCATGACTTTGGACTATCTTTTGACTCAGGCTTGGGCTGTTATGACTGATAGCAAGGAGCCTAAGTCATTTGCCGCATCCACTCAGCAAACACATAATAATAATGCTGCCATGCAGCATCATTTGTTTAAGTGCTCTGGTTTCAACCACCTGACTAAGGATTGTGGGCAGGTCTACTTAGAGAAGACAGCCACCCAAGCATAAAGAGTCTGCTGTGAGATACAGTGTTTTCGGTGAAACAGGGTCCGGCACATCTCATCAGAGTGCCAGGGAAACGGCTGTGGGAAATAGATGTCAGCACCATTCTCCCCAAGCATATAAAGAACAAGGTGCTGCCTACTATCAAGGTGTCTGTAGATGGAAAGAAGTGTATGGCCCTGGTTGACTCTGGCTGCTCGCAAACACTGGTGATCAAATGCACATGCTACCATTGGCAACAGATGGAGATGAAAGTACTAACGGCTGATGGTAAGGCCTTAACATGCCATGGACATAGCAGTGTTACACTGAACATTGGTCATGCTCAACCTGTATGCATTGATGACCTAATTATGGACAACAGACCACTACTTTGGTTTCATCTTCTTCTTGGGATTGATGCAAGTAGAGAACTGTGAGGAGTGCACATAACCAGACCGGGAGAAGTGTACTTTTTTGAAGGAAACATGCCCCAATGCACTGTTACATCCATCAATGAGCCCAGCTTTAGCACAGGGTTTGATCACTGTAAAAAAAAAAAAAAAGTATGAATGACCTCATGGAAATGGATGCATGGACAACCACTTATAGACCTAAAGAATAGAGTGCCAGAATCTGCAGTACCTGACTATGCACAGGGCGAATATAAGATGGAGCTCCAGTCGTGGTTGTGGCCACATTTCAAAGACAAACTTAGCCCACCTAATGGTGGTTATACAGGAGAGCAAACAGAAGGTCTGTCCAGTACTGGATTACTGAGAGTTAAATGGTTTTGTGGAACCATATACCACTACCTCTGACGATATTGAAGGGTCGAAGATACTGCCTCACATAACTGGGTTTCAACTTGAATGTAGCACCTCTAATTATGAAAGCCATAATTGACCCAGAGATGTCTCAAGACAAAGCCACATTAGGAATGCCATATCAGTATATATATTGATGACCTTTATGTGAACGAAAGCTTGGTTCCTGTCACACATGGGAGAGAGCACCTGTCCAATTGCAGACTATTATGTAAGGATCTGGCAAGATTGGAAGACAGAACTAAGGTGTTGGGCTTGCAGGTCTGGGGAGAGAACAGCACTCTGATGGAGGGCAAGGTGGAGAAATCGCAGATATCCCTATGAAGATTACTCACCAACACATGTTATCCGTATGTGGGAGGCTTGTGGGCCACTTTCCCATTTGCAGCTGGCTGAGAGTGGCAGCTCCTGTGGACTCTGGTGTGTGAATAGCCACAAAATAAAGGTGAGGTGAGATGCGAGTTCTGTGGACACAGGAGTGACACTAGAAGGAAATGGAAATCTCATCGAAGATGCCTCTTGGCTGCATCCAGCTGGAGATGCTAAGCACATCAATTTGGCCGAGCTAGACATGATGAAGGGTGCCAATTTGGCTCTTCGGTGGCGGGTGTTGACATTACATCTCTTTACCAATTCTGCATGTGTCCACCAATGGATTTCAAACACCTTGTAAGGCACGAATAAATATGAAGACATCTGGTGAAATGTTAGTGTTGAGACGGTTGGACACACTTCACAAGCTTTTGGCTGAATACCACTTGACGATGAAGATAACCCTGGTTAAGTTCAATCTGAATTAGGCTAACCGTCTTACCTGATTGCCACAGAGCGGTTTAAAGCTACACAGAGGGAACTGAACCAGTACAGTTAGTGTGTGCCACTACAAAGACTAAGTTGGATGCAAGTCAGGTGGCTACTATCCACTGACAAACTGGATACCCTGGCATAAAAAGAACCCTGTATTTTGTCAGGTTAGTAGACCCTTCAGTATTGACAGAAGTCAGTCATAAAGGAATGTGAGGTTTGCCAATCCATTGACCCAGCACCAGTGGATTGGCAAAAAGGAAAGCTGGAAGTGAGAGACAACTGGAGCAGGGTAGCAATGTACATCACCCACTATGGTAGTAGACATTTTCTGATGATCATTGATTGCAGACCCTCTCAGTTCACAATATGATGACCACTACATCAACAAGATTCTACCAGTGTAGTTTGCCAGTTGGAGTCAAGTTTTATGAATGGGGTCCACCACTCGAGATATTGACTGACAATGACACAACATTCACATGCAAGCATTTCAAGGCCTTTTTGAGTAATTGGTGCATATGTTTGCAGTTTTGATGTGCTTACATACCCACTGGGAATGGCATAATAGAAAGAAGTCACTGAAGCATCAAAACCATTGTGACCAAAAAGCAGTGCTCTGTACTGGAGGCGGTCTACTGGTATAATGTCACACCTAAAGATAACCACTGACCAACTATGGCACTGGCTCATGCGCTTCATAGGTACCATACCCGAATATGGGGTGTCAATGCCACACCCCCTGCTGAACCTCAGGATACTCGAGGAGCATAAAAAGTGGGAGACATTGTTTGGGTTAAAACTCCTCACAGAAGGTGTATGACTAAGTTTATGTAGGCCCCATGACTCAGGTTAATACTCCAGTCAGTACATGTTGATGGAGCTCTGCGTCACATGAAGGACCTCTGGACATGACAGTGATTCTGAAGAGTGAGCAATTAGTAAATATGACACCGACACCACTAGGAGAACCTGATGACTTTCCCCTATAATGGATCCTTAAAGATGGAACAACCTCACTGGATGATTCCCCAACTACCAGCAGCCAAAATACTAATGCAGTATGACCTGATAGCTCCCCTGGTGGACGTTCATCTGAGGACGAAGCTCGTGTTCCACTTCAGAGGTGTACCTGGCAAAAGAAACCTGTTCCCGACAGTATCTTTGAGATGGGGGGGGGTGCAATTACGCAAAAGTAAATGAGTCGGTGGCATACATCTGGTGTAAAGGAAAATAACTTCCTTACCTCAATATGCGGCACACAGCAACGTTTTGTTCCTTTGGAAATGGCATAAAGCTTCCACCACACTTTAGTTATGGAAGTGTATGATTCTGAAAGGTTGGCTTTTATCTAGCTTAGCACGGTTTGACAATTAGCAATCTGTGTGCTGATTGGTTGAACTGGAGGTGTGACTGAAGACAAAGCCAAAAATGCTGATTGGTCAGTCGGCCGTGGTTTTGGCATAATAAAAAGGGCAGGAGCAGTGAGAGGTGGGTGGAAATTTTTATGTTGGTGACGTGTGCGAATTCGGGAACAGTGTCTTCAGAAGGAGCATTCAGTGTTGTACGAGCAGCATCTGAGGACTAGAACTTCATTTAACTACAACATTATATGAGTATAAATCAATAATACATAATATAGCATGTGTAGCCAACAAACTTAAATCAAATCATTTCACCACCATCCCCACCCTGTTTCAAGGAGGTTAGAATTATGAAGTTGCCTGAAAAATGTTAAAGACTTTGGAAGAAAACGGTAAATACTTTATTAAATAAAGTTAAAATAATAAAAAGGAATCCTTTTGTTTTTATCATGTAAACTCTTTACACGACCCAATAAATATATAAATTAGTATATACCTAAGAACTGTTGTACTAAAAAGGCAATTTTCTGACAGCTCCACAGAAAACACTGCTTGTAGATTCAGCAACTCTATATGGGTGGGTTTTATATCTCCTGCAGTAAGCAGTATGGCGTGTCAATGTTTACAGCCTTGCCATTGTGGTCTGCACATTCTCCTATCAGTAGAGTAACCTACACAGATGGTACAAAACTTAGCTTGGCTTTATCATCATGGCTCATCATTGCTTGAACTTGTGTTTACGCATACCATGTTCTCAAAAAAAAAAAAATGTTGAAAATCATCATCATCATCATCTCCTGCCACTTACAGCAAAGTTTTGTTGCTATTTTATTTATGTTCAGTGTCTTCCACAGTTATAAGATGTGAATGTATTAAATATAGTAAAGGTATGGCATATTCTGTTTTTGTGATGAGACATTTCATTTGGATAATCATTTTAATAAAGATATTGTCACAAAGAAGGAATTTCAGTAATGGGTGATAGCGATATAGATATATAATAATGTTGATTTATAGAATCAGGATATAAGTTTTATAAAAGAGGTGATGAAAAATTCATAGCCCACTACCCCTTCTGAAAATCTGAATGATTTTTTTTTTTTTTTTCCACCTGTTTTGGAAACATTTTTCAATTTTATATCAGTAGGTTTAAAAATATTGTAGTTGGTTCTTTTTCTCTCTCTCTCCTTTTCTCTATCTGTTTGTCTTTCTCATTCTTTCTTTCTCTCTCAGCTTTTATTGTCTTACATTTGAAGAAAGTTGTGCAGAGAGCAGACAAAAAAAAGACTTGTTGGTAATATAGCGGGTGGGGGGGGGTGCATATGCCATAGTTCTCAAACTTTACAATAGCCTTGAGGATTAAAACATTGGTTAGTGAATTTGGTAACAAGAATTGAGAGTTCAATCCCTGGGCTGGGCACTATGATCATATTCAATCTCAGTGGAAATAAGAATATCAATAACTGAGCAGTACAAAAAAAAATAAAAGACCAAGTGTACCAAAAGTTGTTTCTGAAACTACCTCCAAACCAGAATAAATAGTACAATCAGTCACCATCAAGAAAAACAAAACTTATGAAATATGTACACACATTAGTCTGCAGGAAATGATTTTGAAGGAAAATAGGGTTTCGGTTCTTTAGTAATATTAAAAAAAAAATATTTAATATTTTTTTATCTGACTTTTTTGTTTTTTGCAATTATTATTATTAGTAGTAGTAGTATTAATATTATTAGTAGTAGTACAACAACAAAAATGTCACCACTGCCACCACCCTTTTGTTTAGACTGGTGTCTTCATCTTGGTCGTTATTGTCACAGTATTTCAGGTGTTGTATACTCTAGACCATCTTAAAGTGTCTGTCACAGTTGACAACCTTCCAGGAATTTTGAACCAAACCCTTTATTTAATCCATAGTGGGTGGGTTGTTCTCATTCCACTGTCCAGGTTAGAGGATATCTTGTATCATTTAATTCTGTTCATCTTTGTGATATCATTTGTCTCTTCCATTGAATCAGAGTATATGACTATTTTCAACCACTGTCCGATTCATAGTAACTTAATTCATTTAGCTAACACCTTTTAGGAAAAATTGTTGGTGGCAACTTGGATCTTTAAAGCTAATACTGCTTGTCTGCCTCTTCCACTGAACAAGAGTATATGACTTCACTTGCACATTAGTAGTGTAAGTAAAGTAGTATTATTTCAGTCCTAGGGATAATGTTCTTAAAAAGTCTCCTGTATGGGATTCATTTCTATGCTTGACCTACTTAGGAGGTTATTAGAGCTTCTAACTTCATTGCACGGGAATTGGTAAGTTGTCGCTTTTCTCTCCACATGATAAGCCATACTTGATGTGATTGTCTCACTTTTATGTCACATATGCATGGAATGGAGTATATGCAATTCTTGGTCACGTTCTCTTCAGGAGTGAAGTCTTCCAAAAGATGAAACTCTGTTCTGAAGTATGAATTGTAAATTTTAAAAATATTTTTTGATTTTATCTCTCCTGTAAAATAGACTGACAATGGATATTTTCCAGACTATTGTCTTCAACTCTTTTATTCCTGTTTGTGGAAGTTTGTATATGTTGATCTGTAGGGCATTTCTAATGCTGATTATTTTTTTGGTATTTTTCAGGATTGTCACCTTTGTGTTTAACTCAGTGTTGTACACAAAGCTGAAACATTGCAGATACTGTTTGCCCTCTGTCCACCTTTTACATGTCTATTGATCCAGGTAACCTTCAGGGAATCTAATCTACCTGGATAGACTGTCTAAGGATATCAGCATTTTTTTTTTTTTTCATACTAAAGCTGATTCTGTACTTACTGGGCTCAGGGATTGAACTTGCATTGTGAATTTGACGGTATAGTAATTAATGACTATACCATTGAATTCACACAGCCAGTTCAAGTGTTGCAATTATAATTGCGGCACTTTAATCATCTGGGCTGGTTAGTTCAGATTCGGAGGAAATTGAACAGTTATAAAAAAACAAAAAAAAACAAACAAAGATTCCATATTCCTCAGACATGGTCAGTAGAAAGAGAACCCCCCATATTCAAAGATTAAATAAAGGGTTCAGTTCAAGATTCTCTCAAGGTTACTTGAAGAAGGCTGAAGGGCACACCAGTCAAAATGTTATTGATAGTTACAACAAAGATGAGGATTTTAGTTCAAATGTAAATAATGATAAAACTAGATCTCAGAAAGTAAAACAGAAATGAAGATATATTCAAACAAATCAGTGTATAAAATTTAAATTGAAAAATTGAGTAAAAAGTCTAACTTTTGTCAAAATCATGTTTTCTATAAACCAATAATCAAGCAAATCTTTTTTAAAAAAAATCTATTGTTTTTTGTTTTTTTTCTGCAAAAGTCAGTTTCTATTAATCTTGACTCATACTTTTGTCGTGTCAAGAAAATGTTTAGATTTTTTTTTCTCTCTCTTATAATATTTTCTTTATTTTTATTTAAGGAAGAACAAGAGAAGCAAGTCCGGCTCCTTGAAGAAAAAGAAAAGAAAAAGAAGTCAACTCCATGGATGCCATCTCTGTTTAGCCGTCGGTGATATTAATGCATAGTTATGAATGTTTCTTGTTGTTGTTTGTGATTGTTGCGAATGTCAGCCTGGTGTGATTGTGGCTCTGGTCAAATTGCCATTCCTGCTGACCAGTGAAATGGACTTCAACTACTTGGCTTATCCAACCGGGGTAGCATTTCTACCCACTTGAACACTCTTGGCTGCGTCCAGGCTTTCAAACACACATCTTAGTAAATGGAATAAACTGACAGACTAAAGCAAAAGCCCCTAAACAGACACACTTGAGTCATTTTATTTTGGTTAAAACTTAAAGTTCAACATCTTGCTAGAAAAAAAATCATTAAACTTTTGACAGCATTTTTTTTTTTTTTTTATTGTCATAAAAAAAGCGGCTATGTATAAAGGTTAGAAGTTTCAGTTGCCTTCCATATGATTAATATTTTTTGTATTATAGTTGGCTTATGCCTGGTCAAAGATTGTAGGCTGACCATGTGATCATACAAATGCTTCTGAAAGTTACTATTTGAAAGAATTGGAATTCTTCTCCAATCTTAGATTGACAATTTGTTTTTCTCTCGCCCTTGTCAGATTACAAAAAACAATGCTGCAAAAAGATGTTTCTACAATACAATATTTTTTTTTTTGTTTTACATTTACCCAATCAGAAGGGGACACTGGCCTGCATTCTTTATTTAGCCACTCTTACTTCAGCATTTTGCATGAATTAGACAATGATAGACATAATTCTATGTTAGCTTGTTTCCTGAAATTAATGCTGGGATAACATTAAAATTTGGAAAGGCCAGGAAAGAAGATGGCTGAAATGGTAAACACACACTTAGTGGGGTTAATATTTGTGGTTAGAAAGAGTCATATTAAAGAACTGCTAAATTTTAAATATGAAAAATGATTTTCCTTATTTTAATTTTGTCCTTCCCTCAAGGTTTTAATTTTTATTTATTGCATGCTATTGGGGTAGGGGTCTGTAAATAGCAATCATATACAATCAAAAGGCTTTTCCTCTTAAAAAAAAAAATAACAGAAACTGTCATTTCTTTGCTTCTTCAAGCAGTTTTCTGAATGTTTGTTTCCCTAAAAAGCACAATATTGTTGCAAAACTTAGGGATTAAACTTGGATATAGCATATCAATGAAAAGCTTTTTTTATTATTTTTTTTTTTAAAATTCTTACTTTCTGCCTCCTTACAAAGTCTTTGAGTCATTAGTATCACTTGCCACCAAATAAGTTAGTCTATTTCTTATAGAAACATACAAACATAGGGGGGGGGACCTTACTAAGTTTGACAAGCGGGGCAGCAGCTTTTTGTTATGCCTATCTGGTTCATTGTGGTATGCCAGAAATGTGATTGAGAACTCAATGATGAAACAGTACCAGAAGAAGGGATTTCGAATTTGAATACAGACAAACCAGAATTTAAAGTCACGCCATGTAAATTAACAGCTCTCATAAATTAAGAATAAATTTTCTTTCCATGTATAGAGGGTGGTGCTGAAATTATCTACTCAACCACGAAGCTGGTAAAAAAAAAATATTAATGTTGGTCAGATTTTAGGAATTTGATCAAGCTGAGAAATTTTCAGCACCTCATATTAGAATTTTAGAAAACTTTTTCTGTTAATATACTTTTATTAGAAATGAAGTAATTTTTCCTTAACCAAAACATCTATGGTTTAAAGTATTTTGTGGGCAATAAAACCTGAAAGAGCACTTCGAATTTAGTTATAGATAAAAGATTAGATAGCTGTGTAGCTAACATGACATTAATCAGCGCTGAAATGTGGAATAGATGAGCCTCATCTGTTGCATTCATTTTCACACAAATGTTTTTAAGAAAGCCATAGCTCCATCTCTTCTCTCTACCCCAAGGGTAGACTGGGCTCTCAAGCTTTGAGTGGCAGCCAGTCTAGGAAAGTCTAAATTCAAAAATGAGAAGGCAATCTTTCCAAAGAAGTTATGGAATTACAAAAGAATAAAAAAAAAGTTAATCAAACCATTATTGCCAACATCCTGAAGGATTTAAAAATAAAGGAGTCATTTACTACTTATATTTTTGTTTCCCCCCCCCTCCCAAGTTCAAATTGATTTTGCTTTTTTCCAGATTTAATGTCAATGTTGAGTTTCATTACAATGATTCACTTTTTATTCTCACATTTATGGAAACAAACCCACCCAATTTCAAACTCGGTTTCCTCTCAGCAAAATGATTTTCATTGGCTAATGTTTATGTTGAGCAGAACCCAACTTCACAGACAAATTAACTTTTAGCTTCTGCACATTAGAAACAAAATGATTGGAATAAAGAAGACAAAACTTGAAAACTAATAGTATTGCAAGTTTTATCCCTTTTATGTTGAAACAAGAGATTACATAAGCTTGGCTCTCTTCTTGAAAATCCTCATGAAACTGATATTAAGGATGCCTCATAGTAAGCAAGACTTAAATAAATAAAAAAAAAGTCTGGGGTCTTTTCTGAATCTAATTATAATCTCTGAATTTCAGGAATGAGGAGTTGTTATAACAAAGATGAGGAAAATAATTGGATTATTTACATTCAGACTAATCTTGAAAAGAAAATAAACTGCATTCCAAAATACAATCCAAACCAGTAACTTTATTTTTAAGAATAAAACACAAATTTTATCTCAGTTGACTTTTTCAAGGTATTGAAGTTCAACTTTGGCAAAAGACTGCATTTTAAGACCATTTGGTGAGAATAAGGTTTATTATCAGTGGTTAGTGAGATCGGCATTCTAACCACTGAGTTATTGGTCGATTTTTCCTAAAAGGAAAATCAACCAAACCTAACCACACAGACAAACATAGGTATATGCCAAATTCAGATTTTTTCTTATGCAAATGACAAAGATCAGTGAACTATTGTTTTTCTCTTTTCTTAATGCACTTCAAGAAAAAGAAAAATCTCTGGAATTAGTAACAGGCATGGAAACACAAACTTAGAGGAGAAAAAAACATTCTTTGAAATTAACAAAGGACCTAGTGTCGCAAGTAGTAGGTTTAGTGTTTAACTAAAATGCTATCTTACTAAATTTGAAAAGATATTTCTCAAACAAACAAAACTACAAATACATTAAATGGTAAGTTTTAAATTGAAGAGTCATTGAAAGTTAAAGTTTTCAGTCTTTTAACTGGCTAAATACGTTTATGGATTGGTCTTTATGGTTGATGGGTAACCACATTGTCTTCACTCATTAGATGAGTCTCTCCTTCAACATTATAGCCGCCCTGTGCTAGGCTTACCTAGGGGCTGAAATATTTTCTAACACCAGCAGTTGATTTTTTTTTTTTTTTTTTGTTAAAGCCATTTAAAAGCTGGGATGTTAAGGTCCTCTCCACTTAGGAGATTGCGCTTTAGTCTGCATTTTGGCCACATTTGATGTAAAATTATTTTTGCTCTGGTTGAAGAAATTTAAGACTTAAAGTGCCAATATGGCAACAGAAATTTTACCAGACTTCTTTTCTTTATGCACACAGGAGCTAAGATTAAATAAGGGCACAAAATAATTTTAAGTCATAACACTTCACTAGTTTTTATACAAAAAGCAATGGATGCATATTATATGCCCACATAGGTGTTAGTGTGCCTAGAAATATATTTTTTTTTGTGCTTCCTCATTATTGATAGAACAAATGAATCTATTTACAAGCAGTTGACATCTTTCATTTAAAAAGAACTGCTAATTAGCCTATAACTTCAGGAAGGAATATTTTCCTACTAACGTATCTATGGAAAGGGAGCTTGGAAAATTTAACACTCACAGGAGATATTGACATATTGAAGGCAAAAGGGAGAGAAGAAAGCAGAATATACCCTGCCTAATGAGCTTGTGTAAATGGTTGATGGAACAGAAATTAGGAGTGATAAGAAAAAAGACAAACTTTACAACGAACAGGAAATTGTGGAGAACTATGGCCTGAAGGAACGCGGCATATAGAAGAGGAATGTATCTGTCCATCAGGAAATTAGAAAAGTTTGTATGGAATAAAATATAAAATCTGAAGTTTTGTTAAGAAAAATTCGTCCAGTGCCAGAGGCTAAAATTATTTTCATATCATAAATAAAAAAAAAAATTAAAAAAATTTTAATTATTCCTAGAGGGTTCCTTTTTATCTTACAGTCATAAACCTTAAAACTCCCTGTGTTATCTTCTATAATGAATTACATAATAATACTTTAGTTTTAACTCCAGCTCTTTTAACCTATTAATTAATGTCCACTGTAAAATCTGATATTAAAATGCGGGTTTTTTACAGGATGAACTTGCTAGTCCCATTCCCAACTGTTTTAAAATGTCTGTCTTCTAGACTGATTGCCAGTCAAGGTTGAAGTCTGCCCTACTATTTAACCCCATAGCTGGAAGAAGAAAAGATGGATCCATACCTTTTCTCAAGGGTATTTGCATGAACATGAATGTAACAAACTTGATTGGGAGCTTGCAGCCATATGTTGAAATACCAGTTCCCACACATTCACCAAAGTTAAGCAAAATCCAGCCTGGTCAATACCTAAATGGGTGACCACTTGGGAATACCAAGTGCTGTAAGCTTGGATGTATCGATGGTTTAATGGATAATGGCTTGGAATTGTAAATCACAGAGCTGTGTTCTAATTCCTGTTGGGTTCATTATATTCACTTATGTGCAAATAACATTGGGTAAGGTATGAATCCACCTTTTCTCTCCACAGCTATGGGTTAATTAGTAAGGCTTGTATCACCAAATCATTAAAACAAAAACAAATAATTCTTGCAATCTAAAAATATTTTCTGTCTTTAAATAACCAGCAAAGGGTTGATAAGTCATAAAAAATGACTCAATCAAACTCAACAGGTGTTGAACCTGGTTCACCAATTTCTCATTCAGAGCTGCTGATTATTATGCCACCTGCACACCCTACCCCACCCTCAAATAGGCATCAATGAGTTAATATATTTTGTGAGTTTTTTGCAGATGTGTAAAATGTGAGAAAGACAAAAAAATACAAACAACAGTCATGTTTTTAACTGACCCTCATCTTTTTAAAATGTTCTCCCAACCAGTCATCCCTGTGTCTCACAGCTGGTGTCCCTCAAATCCATTTATCTACTAGTAAAATCAACATGCAGAAGCAACAAATGTCTGTTTCGTCATTTAATCGTTGCTACTTTATAGTTAGTGGTTAGAAAAAGTGAGGGGTACATTTTTTTTAATTGTTTATAATTTTCATAATGAAACACTTTGTCCTAGAATGCTTGTAGCCTAAATTAGTGTTGTGAGAAAAATTCCTGAATATTTAATAAGAGGGGTGATTGGAATAAGGATGTCCCAGATGGATTTTTCTCCAAACACAAATAATCATCCTAGCCTGTCTAAAATCACGTGTCTTTGAACCCAGCCCAAAGGTCACAGTCAAATCTGTCCTGCATCCTCTCTGCCACATTTGTACCTTCCAACAATTCACAGTTTTGTAATGAGAGAAGCCTAGCCACAGGAATTCCAACCCTGCAGCAGCACCTCTCATTGCACTAAAGAAAATTGGTTGATACTGGTACCAGTGTGACAGCTGTCACAGGGAGAGAGCCGTTTTTATCCTTGGTCAATATGTATGCTTATGGGTACCCAATGTTAAACTGATCACGTGTGTCACTGCTTATCACTGGTAGTTTGCTGTAGTTTCATTTCAGATCAAAGCAAACTCAGTGCAATATAATTCTTTTACTTGTAAAATTTACAGTACCTAATATAAATTAAAACCAGGCTTCCTTCAAACTAATATCCTCATCCTTTAACAAATATAATTCAAATTTTGAACTTAGTAACAGTATCAAATTTAAATTTTTAAAGTTTGTATTACAATGTCTTTTTCCCATTTACATCCCATGACTAATTTGAGTCACTGTTGATTTAGAAACTGATAAGCATGTTGTCAGTTAATCCATGGCACACAAGAGACCTTAATTCTTCGGTAAAGAAAAAGAGGTCAAACTTAACTCCTGAAGGTTTCATTGCAATCTCTAACTTCAAAAGCTCTTAAAAATGACAGCCTTTCCTCAAAAAGTTTGTCTAGAAATTGGTCACCCCCAAAAAATATTTGCTTATGCTATCATAAACCTCAAACTCAGGTCTTTGCTGATTTTTCAAGGCAGGCTCTTTGGGACGTGAAATGTCGACAATACAATTTTCCTTCCTGTATTTCCCTTTAAGCAAATAGCTGTATATATACCTATACTATCACATGCTGCAAATGCCAAACTGCCATTATTGCTTTTGGTTACCTTGAGGAGAAGGCTAACCTATTCTCTAGCCGATGTGTTGATTGCCTAGCTGCTAATTATTGATATCACTCTCTTATAGCAGAGAATTCGTTTATTTTACTTTCTTTCATTTTTGTTCATCCCAAGAGGTTTCTCTTTACGGGTCTCTCTTTTTTTTATAATACCTCCCCCCCCACACACACACTTTTTTTTCTTCCTTCTTTGAGTGCATTTTGATTGTCAATAAACTGTTTTATTCTTTGGAATTCAAAGTGAAAATTCTGCTGTTCTTTTTTATTATTAAATTGAAACTTTTGAAGATGTCAATGTGCAGCATTCATCTTAAAGATAGTAGGTTCATTATTCCACAAATTATTCAGGTTATTTTCTTTTTTCTTTTTTAATCATTTCACCCCAAGCAAGAAAATAAAGTCACTAAGGCACGAAGGGTTACTGAAAGTGAAAGAGAATAAGAAGACTAGTGAGGTAAACTATAAATAACTAAAAATAAAACTACAAACTTCAGGCAACAATGTTGGACACTTGACTATGAACAGTTTCAGCTCAAACCTTTAGGATTACTTGAAAAATTCAAATGCAGACCCCAACTGTATAGAAGTAAAAGAAAAAAAGGAATTTTATTCCTTCTCTAAATCCATCTGCCAAGTATTATCATGTTTTGTTAAACTGTTCTTCAGTTTTCAAACTAAAGTTACAATATTTTTTACATTTTAGTCCTGATGATGGCAATTTTCATAGACTTCATTGCAGCTGATTCATACATAACAACCTTAGTGGGGATTGGAAATCCATTCATGCAAAAAAACAATATATAAAAAATAAAAAAAACAGGAGATAATATCCAAAAATAAGACTTGAATCACACGTTATAAATATATTTCCTATTCTTGGTTCTGTTTAGTAGATTAAATGGATATTTTCTACAGTGGTCAAGGGTAAGGTTTTGTTGATTTTTTTTTTTTTTTTTTTTTTTTTTTCTCATGATTCTAGAATAAATAACATTTGTCAAAACAAAAATTTGAAACTACAAATCTTACGACTGAGAACACTAATACATCTTTACTAGATGAGCAATAATACCTACACCTTTGGACAAATATTTCAAATGCAAGAAGCTCTAAAAAAATATTTGATTAACAAAAACGAAAGTGTAATTGTGAATAAACATTCACTCCTAGTCAGGTTTTGAAGACAAGTTGAATAAGCATGAAAATATAGAAGAAAAAAAAAGTAAAAATCAATTTCTCTTTCTTGTTAATCAAATAATTATTATTGAATGCTCTGCTTCAGAGTGATACCTGCAAAGACTCTTACCAGTAGATCAGGTTCACTCTTCACTTGATGTTGATTGAGTTTTAATAAATAGAAAGGCTTTTTGGCAAAGTTTAACTTTCAAACTGGCAAAAAAAAATAGTGTGTCAAAAAGATGTTTTTTCTTGACATTGTTATTTCTGTATACTGCCTCGACTCTCTCAGCAATATTTCTTGTTTTAAAAAATATGCTTAGAATTTTAATAACAACAAAAATGTTACACACTATTTAGCTATTAGATTGTTTCTTTACAAGATTATAAAAATATGTGAACTAAGTACAATGCAAGATTTATTATTTACCATTTTATAAAGAAATATGAAAAGCAAATGTTTTATTCAAAAATGTCTGAACAATAGAACAAGAAAATTTGAATAAACAATTTTTTCAATCATCAAACATTTTCTTCTCAGATTAATTCATGTTTTAATTTTCCAATTTTTTTCTCCTATGATCATGATCTCGGATCAAGGATACTTAATAGAAATAATAACGTAATGGAACCCAAGGAAAACTTTGTCCACCCAGTGAATAAGGAGATACACACCAAAATATTGACTGTGGTCTCAACTAAAATCTAAAATTCAAAGAATGTTTGGTTGAGAGGAAGAGAGGCTCACTCTCAACCTATTTTAGTGAATTTATGTGGCAAAAGCAAATGAAAGAAATGTCTGGAAAATTAACTTTTCCAAAATTCTTAATTACAATTACTCATAATATTTTTATTTAAATTTTCTTGTTCAGACATTTTTATAACTTTATGAATAAAAATATCTTTTCATATTTATTCCTTATAAAATAAATCTTGCATTGTACTTGGTAAACATCTTTTTATAATCTTGTAAATAAACAATCAAACAACTAAATAGTGTGTAACATTTTTGTTATTAGAATTGTAAACAACTTTTTAAAACACTAAACATTGTCACAGGTGTATACAGTAATAGTATTATTAAAAGAAAAATCATCTTTTTGACACTATTTTTTTGGCAGATCCAAAGGTTAACATTGCCTGCTTTTCAGTGTTAACTTTTACTTTGGAAACGTTTTCTATTTTCAAATGCCTTTCTGGGTAATGACAAAATGGGGAAAAAAAATCAAATTTAAAGTTTCTTCAGCATTTCTCCACATAAAATTTTAACTAGCATTTGTTGTATTTCTTACAATCCCTCCTTCATATATATATATATATATATATAATCAATAAGGAGAGAGTATAAAGTGACAAGAAAAACAATGAAAAGGTGAAATAACCACCACATTCTACACGCATGCACAGATACTCTGAAAGGAAAAAAAAAATCAACCTTGCACCAATGAAAAGTGCATATATAAAAAGAAAAACAAGAAATATAAACAGTTGCTGATATCCCCTAGTGAGTGGACAGAGTAATTGCTGGAGAGGCAGTCTCCAAAACTCTGGAGTCAAAATGCTGAAGGTAACACCAAAGTGAAAAACTTTGTGTGTATATATAGGAGTATCAGCTTGCTATGAGTTCCTTAGTAAAAAAATTACCTAACAACCAAATTACAGATATATGCCAATTAATAAATTTCATTTTAACACATAATAATTTTAAATTCAACAACAAACACTATTTACAGATTAGTGGCACGAAAATGGCACCTAGGTATGCTAATATCTTTATGCACATTCTAGAAAGGAAGATACTAGACAATTCAGAATTTAAACCATTACATTATTTTAGATATATTGATGACATTTTCTTATTATGGACTCATGGATCAGAAAAATTCAAACTTTTTTACTTTCTGCAACAGCTTCCACGATACAATTAAATTTACCATGGAGCATTCATACACATCCGTCCCTTTCTTAGATGTTATGATAAAATTAAACAAACATACACTTTCTACCAGTCTATACAACAAACCCACAAACCAGAATAAATTCCTACACTTTAACAGCTGTCATCCCCTTAAATTAAAGAAATCTATCGTATACAGCTCATTTCTAAGAATCAAACGCATGTGCTCAGACCATCTAGATTTTCTATACAATATTAATAACTTAACAAAACAATTCCTAAAATGTAAATACCCAATAAATATAATAAAAGAAGCACTAAATAAAACTATCCGCATAAATCGTAACACACTTCTCACATACAAGAAAAGTAAAAACAACAATCGGATTCCCATGGGTTTTTTTTTAACCACAATCAATATTCCCACACACTTCACAATTTAAAAAAGGATTACAAGAACCTCCAGTTAAACAAAAAGATCAAAGATATTTTCGATAAACCACCCATTAATGCAAAGAAACAATCACCTAACCTATCAGCTATCCTCACCTCTACCAAATATCTAAACAATACAAACCAATCTGGAAATTACAAATGTAACAAACCTCGTTGCTTAGTTTGCAAACACTTAATAATCTATAGTGTATTTTCTGTACCCAACACCAATATCAAGATACACCCACCTCGCCTCACCTGTGATAGACATAACATAATCTACTATTTATTCTGCACAATATGTCCTAATAGTGGATATATTGGTGAATCTGGAAATAATTTTAGATTTTGCTTCAACAATCATAAACTAACCATATCACGCGACGGACGCTACTTAATGTAAACAAACTTCTGAAAACAGTTATTTCTGATGAAAGATCGGGGTCGATCTGAAATATCAAATATATATATATATATATATATAAATACTTTCACAAAAAAAACATTCAATTTTTTTTAATTTGCAACTTTTCAGTTGTTTTTTTCTATATATACATATTAAGAAAGTATACGTGGCTTCTCATTATGCTATATATATATATAGTTAAATAATATGGACAAGTTCTAGCAATTTTTTTATTAAATCTTTCAAATTTCTGAATAAGTTGTTTTGTATTATTGGTAAATTTGACAATATTCATGCTCCATTTGTTTTCAAGGATTATTCTGCTTGTAGTTACACAACTGGTTTTTAATTCTGGTGTTCTCACGTTTCAAGCCTTGAAAATGAATGTAGCAACATTCAAAAGTATTTACTGGGGAAAAAAAAGTTTATATGAATATTGTCAAATTTACTGATGACGCAAAAGAACTTATTCGAAAATTTGAAAGATCTAATAAAAAATTGATAGATAGATAGACCTTTCCATATTTAATAAAACATGTTTGAGAGAATTTTTTCTGCCAAAATACACCTTTATATATATATATATATATATATATAAATTATAATTTCACCCCAAATGAAAATGAGGCAATAAAGTCACTAAGATACAAGGGGTTACTGAGTGTGAAAGAATAAGAGAGAAAGAAAAACATTAAGGTAAAAGAACAGAAACTAAGAAGACAAAAGATAACAACTGACATTGCATTTTTCGAAGATCAAAGTTGACTGGAAAGCTGGTAGAGAGTTCCACAAGTGAGAGAAGAAACTGTTAGCATCAAACCTACAGTTAAATCTGGCCATTTCAACTGTAAAATGATGAGACCTAACTGCCAATCTACTGATGGCAGCTAGGTCTTATATATATATATACATATATGTTTCCATTGATAAAACCATTATTAGTCAGAAGAAGTCCTTTCAAGGGATGAAATGTATAACATAGGCGTGTTTTCCACTTTGTCATTTAATTAATCTCTATTCATCTTAATATATACATTTGGTTATATTATATCTTCTATATTCCTTTTTACAATAATATTTTTTAAAAGAAACTCTGGAAGCATTTTTCTCATTTGTAATGCTAATAATATTACTTGATCTGTGCAAGATTTAAAAAGTTTATCTCACAGGATATTGCTAGAGCATTCAGTCCTTACTAGCTGCTCATTATAGTGGCTTTTGTACCAAACTAGATTACGTCTATAAAGCATTCACCATAGACTGATACATAGTAAGTTGACCTCACAGTACACCATCTATTAATTCTTAACTGGTATATCCATTGAGGATAGGTCAATGTTTCACTTATTACAAATACCTCTAAGTTGCAAACAGGCAAGCCAGAATGATTATTCCTTTTTTGAGAAAAATCCACCTGCGACATTCTTATTCCAACCACCTCTTTTATTAAATATTGAGGACATTTCCTCCCAACCCTTAATTTAGGTTGCTAGTATTCTTGGAAAAAGGGTTTCATTTGAATATTTAATAAAAAGGGGGGTTAGAATAGGGATGTCTCAGATGGATTTTTCTCCAAAACACAATAATTGTTCTGGTCTGAAACTCAAAGTTAGCTAAATTCAAAATTTAATAACACCGGTTTTTCGGAACTCAATCTAACTCTGCCTCCAAGAAGACTTTCACGATTAGAAAACTATATTGAATCATCTATTATGGGAAAAAAAAAATAGGAGTCTTGATAATGAGTTCATTCTAAAAGAAAATTGATACCCCATTTAAAATCCACTCGTTTCTTAATATTGATGATCTACATGCAGCATTGGCAAAAAGTGGGGGTTCTGTTTAAAAATGGTTGTAAAAGAAAGCTGATCCCCCACTTAATATACATTTGTTTATTAATCAAATATTGTTGTAGAGTTTGCAGAGTGGGCTGCAAGTAGAAAGATGTATAGAATCTACTGTGGCAAAAAGTGGGGGTTCTGTTTAAAAGTGATTGTAAAAGAAAAGAGATCCCCGACTTAATATCCACTTTATTGTTAATAAAATACTGATGATCTACAAGCGTTTTATTTGATTATTTAATAAAAGGTGTGATTGAAATAATGATATATCGGGTGGATTTTTCTCCAAAAAAGAATAATTGTTTTGACCCATCTATTTGAAAACTCAGAGGTATGATATCTATAATGATGTTCTTTTCAGGTCATGGTTTAATGATAATAAAATTGAATGTGATTGTAAAGTTCTAGTCTGATCTAATAAACTTGTCATCAAGCTATCTTTACATGAAACTGAGTGGGGGAAAATACTGACTACTGGCTAACAGCTACAAGTTGAAATGTTGGGTGTGTAATATGAGAAGATTGGGTTTTGTTGCAACATGTTGAGGATTATGGACCACTTACAATCCAGTGAAATTTATTTGGGTTCAACATCATGCTCTATTGAATGTCTTGTCTCACTACTTAATGAAAACACTGGCCTCATTTCTCTGCGACTTGTACAAACAAGATTTTCAGTGAAACCTTATTTTCTCCTCTTTGCTCTCTCTCTCTCTCTCTCTCTCTCTGCCCTTCTCTGAAATTTAAACTTGTTTTATGCAATGTCTCTCTTCATCTACTTTCTCCATAATCTCTCTCTCTCTCTCTCTCTATCCTATCACACTCTCATCTGTCTTTCTCTTTTAAAATGTTCAATTAGTCTCTCGGATTTCTTATTCTCATTTTAAATCTACTCTTCCCACCACTGTAGCATCCATTAGCTGCAATTTTTTTCTATTGTCTGCTTCCTTTTTTTTGTTCTCTCTTTCCTTTACTGATTTTATTCTCCCTTCAAAGCTTCCCGCTCAACTTAATCATTCTCTCTTTTTCATCTACTGCTTTTTTTTTCTCTCTCTCTCTTTCTTGCAGTCTTTTTATTATTCTACTTTTTAACTTCTCCCTTTCTTCCATTTTAAACCCAGGAACCCTTATTGATTTCTCTCCTCTGCTCACATACATAATGCTATCAAACAGAAGTTTTCCTCGTTTTTCAATTTGGGGTATATCCTCCTCCCCAATAACTCCTCAACAGAAACTGACACATATTATTATTTTTTTTAATAGTAGCTACTTTTATATGTATTTAACTAAAAGATCTCAATTAAAAAGAGAACACAATGAAATAATGAACACATAAAATTTTACACTCACTGCAGAACCTGTGGGAATTCTCTAAGCATCATTGTAATTTCAAAACAGACCACAATTTTGGAACTTGATTCTGTTGTTAAACTGAGAGGATTTTGCGAAGAAGATGAAAGAAAAAAATTTACCTAGCAACTTTGAAAAGCCATGAAATGTAATTACAACAGCCAAAACATTTTTAAGAACAACAAATGTGAAAAAAATACTCAACCTGGAAAAAGTTTAGCATAAAGAACACCAAGTCTATTACATATTTTATAAAAAAAACAAAACATGTTCTAAACAGTGTTACTTACTGGCATAACATTTACAAACTAGCTTTCTGATTGTGATATCACCAGTAGGATCTATGATATCACCTGGTGTTCCTACTGGTGATATTGTGATTTATAAATAGCAGAGCAGACTGGGCTATTTAGCCTTGACAGGCAACCAGTCTAGGAGAACAACTCAAAATTCAAAACTTGTTGGGTATGTGGTTAGCAACTCTTCCCCATAAAACCCTACATGCCTAGTGTGGTGGGGCTATGGCCCTATTCTCCCCATTGGCAGTAAGGCAGAGGTTTTCTCTAGAAACTTATGCAAAATACACAGTTTTAACAACATGAAGTATGTCGATGACACTGTGATAATAGAGGACTTGGAAGGAAAACTCAAAGAACCCTTAGATAAGGTTGTAAAGGAAAGCAAGAAGAAAGGACTATTAACTGTAAGAAGACAGAATGCATGGTTGTCAACAAAAGGAAGAATCTAAGGTATGTGTATTGGAGATGTCAGAATCAAGCAGATACAAAAATGCAACTCTGGTTAGGGTAATAACAGAAAATGAGATATATAACGTGGAGGTGCATAAGAATAAAAAAAGGTATCTTCCAGAAACATTCACATTCTAACTACTTGGCCACAGACACACAAGGTGCAATGAGTAAATTGTCGCCATTTTATATTTTTAATTTCCATGTATGCTTGTTGTTTGTTATGGGTTTTGTTGACTGCACAGTAGAGTTGGGGACCATCTGTGAGAAAAAGAGCACCATGATACAATTCACTCCACTAGAAATTTGGAAATGGAATGCTGTAATGCTTTGCATTCACACCAGAAACACCAGTACAAACATTTCAGTGTATTTGGGTGTCAATCTAAGGACAGTGCAGAGGATTTGGAAAGAAGTGGATCAGTCTAATGGCAATTACAAAGGTACAGCAGTTGGGAAAACTCACTCTGATCATTCTGTTAAGAAAAAAGAACTCTGAATTTGTTGGTGAGGGCCTTAGACTCAACACGGAGGCCTATATCAAATGCCTTGAGGAGGTAGTGCTGCCCTGAGTCAAGAGGGTGGCTGCTAGAAGACCCTATGTCTGGCAACAGGACTGTGTACCATGCTCCATAAGCTATCAGACAATTTCTACAACAACATCACCCCTTACATATGGCCACCTAACACCCCAGACTGCAACCTACTTGATTATTATGTGTGACGCACAGTTAAGCAAGAGACCAACAAAATTCCTTGTAGCACCAAAGATGAACTAAAGGCAAGGTTTATGGCAGCATTCACCAACTTAAAAAGGGGGATGTCAAGAAGAGCTGCAGGACATTCTGGAGGCTGGGGTTGAAGCCAATGGCGATTTTATTAAATAAATTTACTCTTTAGCATGTCAAGATATTTTTGTGTAATTTTGGTAAATATATCTGTTAAAATGAAATGTTAGTGTTATTTTCATTTTTGCATAATTTAGATGACAATTTATCCATCGCACCATGCATATGTAACAAAGTAGAAAAAACAAAACAACAAAAACGACCTAATAAATTTATATTCCCATCATAACAACAAAATAAAATCCAGTATAATCATCAGATTCTACTTAAGAGCACTCAAAATCTAAAGCCTTCGACATTTACATGAAGAAGAGAAATACATTGAAAACACTTCCAAACTTCTTCTATAGGCTAAATTATTTTATATTCAATGCTAAACAAAAGGCCCATAAAATATTTAAAATAAAATGGTTCCTCCTGAAAAACCCAATGAATCAAAAAATATATTATCCTACCAACTAGCTCTATCACATCTACAATAAAAAAGAATCTATCTAAACTCGACATAAAATTTGTTACTACTACATCCAAAACAATAAAAGACTTAGTCAATACTAAACAAAACAATAAGCTAAAACCTGGAAGAGGAGTTTACTCCATCACCTGTAATAATTGTCACAAAAAATACATAGGAGAAACCTTAAGGAATCTAAATAAAAGATTATATGAACACAAAAGGGATTGTAGCTGTCGCCCCCCCTTTTTAGATGCGCCAATAGTTTAGTTATGGATTCTTTATCCATTTTTTAATTTTAATAATTAGACTTAATATGACAGTGTAAGGGAAACAATTAGGTAAGGGCCCATTTCCATTAGAAACTCCCACAATTCACTGCAACTTCCGCCCAAGCAAGGACCAGTGGAAAGAATAGGAGGGAGTTTTGTTTTGTCAAGAATTAGAACTTAGTAGCCCTTATTACTGGTTACGGCGCACAGTATTTCACTGTAGCGGCTCCTTATTGGTTTTTCTGGTCGTAAATTAAAACACGAGTCTTGACTGGTGATTTGAAGCTATAAATAAAATTCAAGCTCAAACATCAGTCGAGACTCGTGTTTTAATTTACGACCAGAAAAACCAATAAGGAGCTGCTACAGGGATATTTTACAAAATACATCAGATGCATTGGTTGCCTACCGTAATAAAACTGACCACAACTTTGACATAAAAAATGCTACTTTGATCAAAGGAGAAAATAATTCACTAGGACGTAAATGTCTAGGGAGTGCCATAATCACAAGGTCAAATTGGCACCCTGGCTCTTATGCCATTTCACCATTCTGGGAGATCTAATATCACAGCTTGGGATACCTAAAGAAAAATGCTCTAAATGAATTAGGCTGATAATAAATTAAATTTATTAAAAAAATTATAAAATCCCTAGTGGCCTGCATTTGTGCACATATGTAGTCGTACCAACATAACAAATTTAGTCCGATGAAGTCTTGAAGGATGAAATGCATCACAAATAACTTTTTCCACTTTGTCATATAAATTCCCAATACTGTTCTTGATATATAAAAATATATATCGCTATATCATATATATATATATATATATATATATATATATATATATATATATATATATATATATATATATGGTGGTGGTGCAGAGAGAAAGCACTAAGTTTGGCAGAAGTCCAGATTCCTGAAACAGCCCGTACGTAAGGAACTTACTTTCAATGGCTTGCTAAACTAGCACATTGGCTGATTGTTGCCTGACAAGTTTCAAGAAGAAGAGTGAAACTTTAGGTGTGAAGGTGTCTCTCTTCAGATATGCCTCAGTAACAGTTGTTAAAGAGATAAACTTACTTTGCAATCTGCAGGGATTTAAATGAGTTAATCTATTTGAAGTGGGAGGCATTAGATAAACAAGCCTTACCTCCTTCATGAGAAAACAGAAAAATAAACATTACACTGATAGGATTCTCTATCTTCATAATTCAGTTTCTTTTCTTTTTAATTATCTAAGCAACAATTCAAAACAATTCCATCTCTTATGACACACACACACACGTGTGTACCCATTTATATTTGCATGCATGCTTAGGCAGCAATCATTTATTAACACATGTTCATCAAGATTTAAATAAAAACACAAATATTAAAAATCTTTTGAACAGGTCTTAACACTAACTACTGACCTACAGGGGTTGGACAAAATAATTGGAACAGTTTTACAAATTCCACTCCTATATTTCAAAGACCTATTATATTAAGAACTTTAACTAAAACTTTGTAATTGCAGGTTATGTCTATTGTAAATATGTTTATTTATCTAATTTACTGTTTCTGGCTTATTTATTTTTAGAATTTAGTAAAATTTAAGCTAAATGCGTGACCTCTCCAAGTTCGAAAAAAGGTAAATTGTTGGAGCTCACATAGCAGGAGACTCACTCACTAAAGTTGCTGAACTGTTTGGTTTTTCAAGAGCTACCATATCAAGAACTATGACGAAATCCAAGAAACTGAGCAAAAAATCTAGCAACCATAGCAATTCAGGCCGGACTTGCAATGCGTGGTCTGCAAACCAATGGAGGCAAGTCATATTCTCAGATGAGTCCAGTTTTTCTCTTTTCCCAACTTCAGGGCGAGTTTATGTGTGGAGGCAGCCCAAAGAAGTTTATAACCTTGACTGCCTTCTTCCAACAGTGAAGCATGGTGGTGGATCAGTGATAGTTTCGGTCACCATATCATGGAAATGTCTCGGTCCAATAGTTTCCCTGCATGGCAGAATCAACAGCAAAGATTACCTGAACACTTTGGGAGATCATGTTCATCCAATGGCCCAGACTTTATTCCATGATGGTGACTGCATCTTCCAAGACGATAATGCTCCAATATATACAGCTCGATTGATTAAGAATTGGTTTGAAGAGCATGAAAGTGAGCTAGAACACATGGAGTGGTCTTTCCAATCACCAGATATCAATATTATGAAACATTTGTGGTGCATTTTGGAGCAACAAATTAGGAGCCACTATCCTCCACCATCATGTCTTAAAGAGATGGAGCAGGTGTTAATGGAAGAATGGCGGAAAATTCCTCTGGATGAAGTCAGGAAGCTGTATGATTCCATTCTTAGACATATTAAAGCTGTATGTGAGGCTAAAGGAGAACCAACTCCATATTAAATAAATTTTCTTTGAATTTAATAAGTGTTTCAATTATTTTGTCCAACCCCTGTACATATGGAAATGGGAGAATGGTTAAATGTGGAACTTAATTGCTGGCTTTTAATATATATATATATATATATATATATATATATATATATATATATATATATATATATATTCTGAAAAAGTGTTTTAAGAGAAAGATTTTATAAATTACTATTGAAGGCAGTATTGCTTGCTCAGTCAATGAATGTCAAATGTTTCTTTGTAGGGAAACAGCTACTACTACCATTACTATATATATATATATATATATATATATATAAGCAAGTGTTGAAAGTCAGTTTCATATTTTAATGTGATCTTCAGGCTATAAGATTGCATTCAAACATACAACAGACTTGATCTCAGTGTCCACTTTCATCATCATACAAGCTCTCTCCCTGATATTGAGCACTTTTAGCCATAAATATAGCATACCTTAAAACTATATTTTTATCATACTTGTGTGTGTATGTATGTATGTATATATATATATATATATATATAGGATTAATGTGGTGAGTAAAAGTTTATCACTTAGCTGATTAATATTACCTTCAGTATCCTGACTTCAGCATTTCATAGGCAGACCTGTCAAATGACTCTTCAGGAGGTATCAGCAATTGACTGCTTATATTTTTTTATTTTTTCCTTTTCTGCACATTTAACACTGGTGTAAATTTTCTTCTGTATTCTGTGTGTTCATGTGTGCACTTGTGGATGTGCAGTCAAGCACCTGTCTATATGAATGTGCATACATATAGTGATCATTTTACCCTTTTCTACATGTCTTTTTTCACTTTACACTCATTCATTTCGCCTTCTCACTTTTTCTCCTTTTTCAAGTGTTGCTGATTTTGCCTGGGTTTGTTCTGACTCTAGACATGTGACCAATTTTTATTTATGGGCATTCTAGTTTTTTTGCTAGGGAAGTTGTTTTTTGTTTTTTTACAGGAATAATTGATATTAATGCTTAAATGATATATATATATATATATATATATATATATATATATAAATATAAAAGTGGACATGGAAGTCAGCACTTAGAGGCAACAGTCTGTTTCATGCTAGTGCAATCGTATATATATAATACTAATGATATTAATGCTTACACAAGTTTTGTTAAAAATGACTGACAAGATACTGCAGTTAAGTTTTTTATTTAATTTTTCTTGTGTTTTTATAATTATTTCCTTTTCTGGACAGAAATTATGTAGAAATTGTCCAAATGCTCTGTATATCTGAGCATTTTTCGGCTATTCTTTTAGCCATTATCAAGGATGATTTTATTTTTACTTTTAATTGAATGTATGCATTTTTAAAAAAATTTTATTATTTCAGTTAAAAGTAATTGAATGTCAGAATATCGAGAAAAAATCCTACATTATATGTTTCAGCCATCAAAAGGAATTTTTAGTCTAATAATAGGTTATCAGTAGAGTCTTATACACAGGGTGTGATGGATAAGTTGTCATCTAAATGACACAAAGATGAAAATAACATGGACATCTCATTTTAACAGATATATTTACTGAAATTGCACAAAAATATCTTGAAATATTAAAAAGTAAATTTATTCAATAAAACTTCCATTGGCTTCAACCACAGTCTCCAGATGACTTCAGAATGTCCTGCAACTCAGTGCAACGAATGTACTGCTGTTACAATTTTACATCAAGAAACAACATATACAGGGACTCTTAGCTTTAAATTATATTTTATAACTTATTGGTATGTAGTCTATGTGCATAACTTTAGCTGACTACATTCAGATTTCTACTGCTTTTGTTTTGTTTTTAGCACTATTGTTTTTCAACATCTCTCTTTGTAATAATAGTAGTTTTACAAAGAAAGGAGATATGCTTTATGATCTTGAAGGTAAATTCATCAGGGAATTTAGTTTTTCATTTTCCAATTTTTTTGTCTATTTTTCCAATTTATTCTGTTTTGTCATTCTATTACCCACTGTTTCGTTTTTATATTAAAAAAAAACTAACAAAAATTATTTTTGTGATTTATTTTATTATTGAGCTCTGTATTAGCAAAGACTGCTTGCTTTAAATGCATTGTCTTCTGGAGTTGCTTTGGGCAATGATATTTTTATCTGAAAAATTCTGTGTAACATGTCTCATCTGATGAAGTCCTAGAGTAAAAAGCACATTACACAGAATTTTTCACTTTGTCATTCAATTACCTGACATTGTTCTGATACAGAGTAATTTATAACATTCTCCCAATTTTTACTAAAATAAATATTAGTCTGAATTTCTGGGATGATTAACACCATTTATATTTAGACATTATTTTTGTTGTTTTGATCCCATGAGGACAGTACAAATATAAATAGTGTAAATAAATAAATTCTAATTTTGAACTTTTTGGCATCTAGTCAGCTTCTTTAAGGTGATAACAAAACAGGGCTTAAGAGAGATAACATAAAGACAAAATTTACTAAGAGCTACAAAGGATAAGAAATTGTGGAGAGACATGATCATCAAGTCCCTGAAGAGACATGGCACACAGAAGAATGTGTCCAGTGTGTCCAGATGCAATAGCCAGCCAACTACATTTAGCTAACTACCACTTTATTATTATTGTTGTTGTTGTCATATATAAGTAATTAATGCATTTTGTTTTAAATGATAACTTTGCTGTAGGTACCCCCATGGGTGAAAAACACACCTGTCTCCAAGGTGGATTTCATAAGGATAAAAGGGAATACAGGTTCAATCCCTGCCGAGAAATACATTTTCTTTAAGAGTTCTGATTCTTCTAGACCAGTATATATCGATGTCACTGTTCTAAAAAACAAGTGATGGCTACACAAGAATGTCTAAACATAATGTTTAAAGGAATAAGAGAAAAAATATACACACACATAGGAACCCCCTATCCACAAGACCTCTTTCTGTTACCAGCATGTTTTTCTCCATGATGCTCTTTGGACTGGCATCTTTAAACTCTCAATTGAAAACTGCACCACTGAGGTTTCTTCTTGGGTCAAAGCAATAATAGACATTTTCATCCCTTCTCAGAAATACCAGGTGAAAACTCAATCCTACCATGGTTCACACCAGCATGCTCAGAAGCACTATTTTCAGCTGTGTGACTGCTCTTGATACAACACATGCCTATTCATTGCTACTTGCAACAAATGTAAGCAAGTCCTTGAAGGAGCAAAGTCTCTGTTTGCTGAGAGAATTTGGCACCACAAAGCCTCTAACAACTATGTCTCCCACAATTACTAGTGGTTCTGTAACAGGGCATTAAATAAGTATAAGGTCTCTATTCCTCCAATTTCCAATCAATATGAGGTGTTATCATTCTTCACTGATAAAGCTGAATGTTTTGCCTCCTCAATCTCTACTCTTGACTCATCCAGAATATCCCTGATTAACTTATCTCCTAGAACTGAGTCTCTGTTGAGCAATAGGCATATAACCCTTTCCATGGTTACTCCTATCATATCTAACCTAGATCCCCACAAAGCATCTGAACCTGATGGTATCATCAAGTCATTAAGAAATGTGCTCCTGAACTGGCTCCTGTTCTCTCTAAACTGTATAATAAATGATGCCTCACTGCTTCCTGCTTTCCTGTCTGCTGAAAGTCATTATCGGTTTTTCCAGTTTTTAAGAATTCTGGTGAACTGTCCAACCCTTCCAACTATTAGCCTATTAACCTTTTACCTCTTTTTGGGAAACTTCTCAAAGCCCTTATCAATGCTGAATTGGTACATCATCTCTCATTGCTGATATACTGACAATAATTGTGGATAGAGTCTATCATGCTCTAGATAAAAACAGTGAAGCCTGAGCTGTAGCATTGGATATCTCAAAAGCCTTTGACAAGGTCTGGCATTCAGGCTTTCTCCACAAGTTGAAAAGTTACAGCACCTCCAGACACTTTTTTGAACTGATCCACTCTTTCCTATCAAATCATGAAATGAAAGTTACCCTTGTCTGGATCCTTTCATACCAATGCAGATGTCCCCAGGTCTCCATGCTTGGTCCTACTCAGCTTTTGATTTTCATTAATGACCTTTTCACTAGTTCTCAACTTGGTGTCTAGGCTGATGACACAACAATTTACTCCTGGCTCAATAGTAAGGATTGTCAGTCCAACAAGGTCAAAATGGCAGCCAAGGTTCAAAACAAAAAACTGGGGCAAAAGATGGTTTGCTAACTTTAATGTCTCCAAAACCAAACGTTTCTCCATTAATCATCCGAGAGACCCATTGCTGCCTTCCCTCAGTATGGATGATGCTAACCTCAAGGAATGTGATCTGTTGCACGTTTTTGAGTTAATGTTCTCTGCTTATATTAAATTGAAAGATTATATTGAATCCATTGTTAGGAATGTCAGTTCAATATGTCAGGTGAGACGATTTTTCTCTCCAGAATCTGTATTTCATATCTATAAGTCTACCATTCATCCACTGTCCCTGCTATTTACCTTGAGCTCTTTGATAAGATCCAAAGAAGAATCAGTAATATTATTAGTCATGATCTGGCAGCACTACTCCAGCCACTTTCCCACCACCATAAGGTTACCTCTCTACATCTTTTCTATAACTACTTTCATTATTGTTTCTATTCCTAATTCTTCCACACCCTGTAACCTCTTGTGTTTTAGTGGCATTACTACCTTGCTTGAAGTGATACCAATTTTATATATATATATAATTAGGTACCTCTACAAAAAACACTATGCCTAAGGTTTAAAATGAATTTAAAAAAATGAAAAATCTTCCTTGAAGCTTTTATTTTAGTTTTAATTTTAATATTTTCAATAAGCAAAATACTTTGCTGTATTTAAACAAACTAATTTAAATAAGTGTTTGCTTTTTTTTGCTAAAATAGCTGATTAGCCCCCTTTCTTATTCATCTTCCATTGCAATGTAATGCTCTTTATTAAAATATCTTCCAAAAATAAAACATACTTTTCTGAAAATTTATTTGAGGAACATTAGTTGATTTCAAGTATAATTAATCTGATTTGAAACAAATATTATTTACTTTAAGCTTAAAATATTGCAGAAGAAATTCATTTTTTTATCCAGACAGTAGCTGTATTTTTAACTGACAGTAGCAGTATTTACATGTTTGACAAGGTGATGACGGTTCTAATGTTGTTCTACGGAGACTTTATTTGTAAAACATAAGTTAAGAAAATGACGTCATTTTCTTGGTAATATTAAAAATTTAGGAAAATATTATCTGTAATTAAATGTTTTATTGAATTTTAGAAATTTTGGCTTTAAATTCACTGCAGTCTTATTTTCTGATAATGTTGTGTATGGTTGCCTGTACTTACAAAAAATGGCACCTTTATCCACTAATAAAAAAAATTCAATTATTTTAAAAATATTGGTATGATTATTTGTATTACACTTTTCCGTTTATGATTAGTAAATATAGTTTTCACTTAACAATAATATCATCAAAACTGCTGAAATTAACATAGAGTTTTAAAAGATTTAAAACTTACTAAATTTTTATAATTAAAATTAAAAAAAAATGGAAACAATTCTTGTAAAAATTCATTACTCATCAAAAATGTTTTTTTCTTAAGACAATAATGATTCTCAGTATATCTTATTTATAAAAGCAGTTAAAAGCTTTTCTAATTAAATAATGTTTAGCTTTGTTACATCTTTTATTTTATGATTCAGAAGAGATTTTTGGTAAATGGTGTTTCTATTTGACAAAAACAAATCGATGATTGAAATTTTCCAAGAAATCTTTTAACTAATCTAGATACAAAGATCATGGAATTTTAATTTCTCCAATTTTCATAAAATTAAGTGGGGGTTAACAGATGTAAAGAAAAAAATATTTTTACCAAGATTTTCTAAAAACAACTATTTAAAAAGTAATTTCATTCATTTGTGAATATAAGTCCTGAAAATTTCATTAAAATCCAACAATTATTTGATTTTTGCAAGAATTTTTAAAACGATGTGTTTATACTACAAAAAGATGGTAAATTTCCCATACTAATCTTTGGCCCACTGCTGATACAAAAAAAAAAAGATTTTTTAACCAAAATTTTGAATGAACTAAAAAAATTAAATAAAATAATAAAAAATTACTTTGGTCTTTCCTCTCAATAAATATTTTGACAATAAAACTTTGTTTTTATCAAGGTTGGGGCCTTTTTCATCATGCTATGCTCATTTTTAGAAAAATTTGGATGTATCTAATATATATAATAAAAATATACTTTTATGGTATTATTTTAAGGTATGCTATATTTATGAGTTAAAGGGCTTGATATTGGGAATAGAGCCTATGTAAATATAAAAGTGAGCCATAATGCTAACACACAGCGGCAGCAGTCTTATATATATATATATATATATATATATATATATATATATGTGTGTGTGTGTGTAATGAAAAGTTCTCAGCTTAATCAAGTAGAGATTCAAAAGAAAATCTTCTGTTTGATTATTTGATCAGATTTTGGGAAGCAGGTCCAGCCAGGAACTTTTGAGCAGCCACTCAGTGTGTTTCCTTCTTGTAAAATGCATTTACATTCTATGCTCACTGTATTAAGTCTGGTACTAGTCAAGTTTACAATATCCAAATAGAATTAATAATTAATAACCATTACAAAAAGAGAGCGTTTCACTTCTTTTTTTTTTTATCAGCTATCTTGATCATTTTCCTCGAATCTGATGATTAGAGAGAAGCCTCACCAATCTGGCACTTTTCTCAGCTATCAGTCTGTTGCTGTTGTAACCACTGAGCTAAAGCAAGAAACAGTGTCTTTGGAATTGCAATCCTGTTATGATTAAATAATATAAAGACTTATTTCTACAATGAGGAGATTAATCTACTAGGCCACCTGCAGTGCCTTAAGCCTGTAAATGTATTTGGCATGATACACATTAGAAAAACAAAATCTACACTTATCAGAAAATGAGAAAATAAACATTTGATTTATTCAACATCGGCTGTAGTGTAACCATCTGACAAGGAGATCTGATGAGAACAGGAGCCAGGGAAGGAGATGAGGGAAAAAATGAGAAAATTTCTTTAACAGGTTATGAAACATCAGATGGAAGTATTAGCTAACATATGATTATTAAACTAACCCACTAATGCCCACTGTAAAATCCAGTATTAATTAGAAAAATTAAAATAAAAATCCAGTATTAACTAGAAAAGTAAAAGTCCGGTATTAACTAGAAAAGTAAAAGTCCGGTATTAACTAGAAAAGTAAAAATCCAATATTAACTATAGGTTCCTCGTGATAACCCATTAGTGCCCACCATCCTAAACTTGGTGCAGTAATGGGCATTAACAGGTTAAAAAAACAGGACAGAGTTCAAACTCCAGCTGAAACTGTTGACATCCCTTTCACACTAACACAAAAGGTATGAATCCAGCTTTCCTTGTTTTCTGTTTTGTCAAGCCATACTAACTAAGGTCATGCCATGATAGTTAAAAAAGAAATCCAGTCTATCATAATGACATGCCCAGTTCAGCTGAGGGAACATATAAGATGTAATATTTAAAGAATATGCCACTCATTTACTCTGCTAGCTCAATGAAATACAATAAGGACCTTGGTGGGCTCAGTTCAACATAATGCTTCAATGACGTAATAATATGTAACAATATAAACGTAATGTAATAAACTAAACTGTGCAATTTTGCTAAAACAGTAATCTTTACAATTTATGCATATTGGCAGAAACAATGAACATCATTTTATCATCATTGGAATGAAACAAAAGTTCATAGCATTTTAAGTGAATTTCAAAGATAATATTTAGACATTTGTATATAGATTTATTCAAACATTTTCTTCCAGTGCTTTTTGTCATCTTTGAGACAGCTTCCTGATTCTGCCAGAACATGGCATCTTTCTGAATGATGAATTGGTCTCAGTGTTTTCTACAGGTTTCTATAGAATTGGAATTCTTCCGAATGAGAAAATGTTGTACAGATTGAAACAAGTGATAATCCAAAGATGAAAGGTCAGATGAATATGGCAGGTGTGGTAGAACATCCCAGTCAAGATGTATCAATTTCTGCCAGGTCTAAAAAGGGAGATATGAGGTCTGGCATTGTCCTGATGGGAAACAACATCCTTCCAATTGGCCAATTCCAGATGCTTTTCATTGCCTTCCACCTTTAAATGATTCAGTTGGGAACAACACTTGTTTGAATTCAACATCTAACTTTGTGAAAAGTGTCTGTAATACACAACACTCTTCTAATCCCACCAGATACACAGCATCCTTTCCATCTTCCGACTGGCTTTTCGAGTGCTTTTTTTAAAACTCAACATAGCCGAAAACAATCCATTTTTCATTGCCTGTGATAGTTCTTTTCAAAAATGGGTCATTTTGCTGTATTTGAGAAAAGAAAAGTAAATGTGGTCCAAAGTTGTTTAACATTTTATGTTCTTTGCTTTAAGTGTCCAAGTTTTGAGATGGAAATCCTTCAGAATGGGTAGAAAATAAATGAAAGATTTGTTTTTTATCCATGTGTTCTCCATGTTGACAGTATGTTATAAATTTTGGTATATGATCCTGACAGTAAAAATATATGATTTCATTATTTAAACATTCAAAAATACATATACCCACAACTCATTTTTTCAGCTTCGATCTGATGAAGCCTATTTGGCAAAATGCATAGTCGGATGTTTTTTTTGAAACATTATACTTTCATGAACATTTTTCCAATTGTCAATAATTATATATATATATATATATATATATATATATAGCTCAGCATAGCTCTTCCATAAATTGAGTCCTCTCAGTCATTGGCATATTTATTCGAAGACTAGGTACGTAAAAATTCACCTTCCTCTCTAATGGGCACTGATAGCTCAGGGGTAAAATCTCCGACTAATGCCAAATCAATGGATTTTGATTTCAGCTTGAGGCAATCCGATGTCTAGCCACACTGATGAGCTGTGATACAGTGAAACAGTCTGTCTGTGGATGATGATTATATATTTTCTCTTTTAATTAGAGTAACATTTTTTTTAAAAAAGCCCTTGAGCTTGGGGAGAAGGCCAGTATGCCAAACCCTGTGAAGTAAGATGCATAATCAATTCAGTGTTGATTAGAGCCTCTAATACTTTACCAAAAAGTGGTAAGAAACTAATGGGGTGATAATTTGAGGGGTTAGATTGTTCCCCAAATTTCTTAAAGACAGGAACTACAGAGGAGGACTTCCAACAAGTTGGAAAGCAAGAAATACTGAGGCATTGTAAAGAGAACAGGAGTCAGGTCAGGAGCACATTGGCCCTCAATATGCCAGCCTTCTTCACAAGCTCAAGTGCTATGGTGTATCTGGATGAATATTTGGCCTAATCCAATCATTCCTAACAAATTGTGTAATGAAAGTCATTATGATAGACGGGTTTTCTATTAGATTAACATCTGGAAATGCTGCATACAATTCCATTAATTTGATGTTTTTGAAATCTTTTTTTGGCAAAAATGTAAAGGTACATTGTCTTTCATGAATATTCTTGCTAGCTTAAAGCTTATTGGTTGAGATATGTACCATTGAAAGTGTCTTGTCCAAGAACTTAAAGTAATTCCCTGAATTTATCCTGATACCATCAACTTTTAAGAGACCAATAATTTTACAGCTTACTCGTGCAAAACATTTACTCCTACTGTTGTCTTCCAAGTCATGTTGGTTATTTCCCTGAAGAAACCAACTTCTAGCACAACCATCAGGTCCATCCAATGTAGCTCTACAGTCATCAGTAAAAATTACTGCTGAGAAATCAGTTTTCATGTACTTCTTTGATCAAATTAAATGTTTCTCCTTAGGATGTTAAATTTAAGGTTGTAGTTTGCTTGTTTTCTTTATTTACCTTCACATCTATTTGACTGTTCCAAATATATCATGAGAAGATAACGATAGAAATTAGGGAAGCTTCGTTTATAGCCGTCATGGCTGATTATACAACAGATGTTTTGGAACACACTCAAATAGTCATTGTTCTATGGTACCTGTTGAATGAAGAAATATTTGAGCATTTTTGGAGATTCTTTATTCCAGAAAATCAAACTGCAGATCAAAACGTATTCTAGAACAATTAGACATAATCCTTCAAGGAAATGAACAAAAACTGATAGCTCAGACATTTGAGGGTGCAAATGTCATGAAAGGTGAAAAAAAAGAGAAATTCCAACAAAAACAAAAGCAGTTTATAGTAGTGCCCATTTCATTCACTGTTAATTTAATAATGAGAAACGAAGGAAGTATTACATGGAATGCAAGAATATTTTTCTCTAACATTTTGGCTATTCCAACATTCTTCTCAAGATCATCACAACGTGTATCCATTCTCAAGAAGCTTATGGACATCAGCATTCCATGTCCATCTTCTACAAGGTGGAACTTTAACATATGGACCATGAACAGACTTCATGAAAATTTGCAACCTTTAAAAAGCTGCCTTACTGAAATTCAATCAACATAAAAATGCAGATCAAACCATTGCAGAAGCAACAGGAATTTTACAATAGCTGAATGATGATGATTTCACATTTTGGTTAGGGCCTTTTCATGAGATTATACCTCAAGTTGAAGTAAATTACAACCAAATGCAATTTCAAGAAATTAGTATGTTTAAAGTGAATGAATATAGCAGATTTTATAACTGCTATTTTAGAAATAAGAAACTCTAGAAAGTATTTTGAGAATCTTTCAAAGATACTGATGGCAGAAGCAAGGGAAGTATGTGGTTGCATATGTGTTAATATAATGGACAAATATTCTTCTACTAAACACTTAGTAGCTGCTACATTGTTCAACAAGAAAAGGTTCACTAGTTTTAAGAATGAACTGCTAACAGAAGAGATAATAGAAGCATATCTCATGAATGACAAAGAAAAGTATTCTATTGTAGATCTGATATTCATGAATATTGCCAATTAATTGAGCTGCTGAAATTTATCTTGGGAAATAATCTCGATGGTGTGTTTAGTGAAATTACGAAACTGATAGAATCCACTTGACAATTCCCATGACTACATCAGAGTCAAAACTTTGCTTTTCAACACTGAAAAAGGAGCACTATGAATCCTGAAAGACTAAATGCACTTGCAGTGCTTTCAATGGAGAAAAATTTCTTCAACAGTCATCGAGGGATCAAGGAGAAAATTATTAACCTTTTCACTCAGTCAAGCAAAAAGAATGGATTTCATTTTAAAATGAATGGATCAAACTTGAACTGTAACAATAAATAAGTAAAAAAACATAATGTTTTCTGTTATATTCGGTGCTAATAGGAATATATACTTGAAAAACAAGGTGGATAAAATAAGTAAAGATTTATTGTACGAAACCAGTACAATAAGAATAAAGGTAACAGTTATGCACAAGGTCATTGCAAGTCAATCCAGCAGTGAGTGCTACTATTGGAAGGTCAGTAGTTCTTGCATAAGTCTGAGTCGTACTCAACAGATCCTAGGTAGACAGTATCTAGCAACTGCCCCACACAGTCACGTGGCACATGGCTGAATTTAATGTGGGGTTCCCGTGCCCATAAGCTTGCCCAAAAAATCCCCGTAGACCCCGCATAAACGAGATTGAGTCTGTCTACCTCCCCGAACAAGACTCTGCCCTTCAGCATAGCCTCATCTGGGTTCAACCAGCACAGCTGAAAAAGATTTCAGCTAGACTCTGTAGTCTGTTGACTTACAGATACTTATAGGAAGTTACCACCTATAGTGTAGTCACTCATGGGGGTGACAGGTTATTCCATTACATCATTTTCATTTAGAATTTTATGAAGTTTATGTATAAGTTTTATTTTTATGTGTTTGTTTCATTTTGCACAATGGTTAAACATTTTCTGATGCAGCACCCCCACTAATTTTAGCCACAAACTGCCACTGTTGATTGTTCTATATTCTCTTTTCAATTTTTTGCCATTTTCAGTATGGTGTTCCCAACCCTCATAAACTTTACAATATCTTGTTTCTCTTTTATGGTTTTATCTTTCTGGCAAAACAGGGACTGAGAGGGATAGTAAGTGAATAAACATTGCTTAGAACTACAAAGGATAGGAAGTTGTGGAGCACCATCATCGTTCATGTCCTTTCAGGACATGGCACATGGAAAAACAAGTGTGCCTACTGTAGAATAATGGTAACCTTGAAAAATAGTGCAAGGTCATTCCTCAATCATGCCTTGTGTCAAATATTTACTCATAAAATCCACAATATCCCAGAGTAAAACAAAATCTTTATTTGCAATCTATGAAAAAGTAGTAGGCATAATCAGAAAGTGTGACAAACTGTTCTTCAGTTGATGCAACCAGTAAAACCTGATCCAGAGTTTAACTTCTAAAGGAGGTATAGTAAGTACAATAAGGAAGGAGTGTTGGCATCTAATTAAAATGTACACGATGCCAAAGTAATCTTTTACTCAAACTGCAATTTAGTAACCACGTCAATGGTAGGCAGGCAGATGCTGCTCAGTTGGTGTCTTTTGGAACAAAGCTACAGAACCCTTTTGGCTACATCCTCTACAGGAAGGTGGCATTCTGTCTGATTATTTGAAAGCCTGCCAAGTAGGCTGTGTAGCTCTCAGCTTAGAAGAGAAATCTTGCCTCAAAAAGTACTGACTGCATATTGCTGTCTACAGTGTCATGCTGAGGGATGCTGTAAAAATCTCAAGGTTTTAAATGTATCCAGATACCTTGATGAATTAGGATGCACCAGTGCTGAACCAAGTGGAGGACATAAAATCCAGTCCATTTGAAGACAAAAACTGAGAAAGTGAGCAAATTACATAGAGTGAGATTTAACAGAGCTTGACCAATCAGAAGCAACAGTTACTAAAACTGGCGAATTGACATTTTTATATCAGCATAGGACATGATACTTCTTACTAGAATATGTATTCTGATTGCGTTTAAGAATCAAAATCAGAAGACAGGGCAAGCGGCCAAGGGAAGATTGCCATGGAAAAAGGATTGGCAAATTAGCCTTGCAGACCATTACTGCATATATTATTACTGCTATAGTGAAATTGATCCCTACTGAGTGTTCAACATCTTTGACTTTGTGCTAGACTAAACTGGTAGTCATTAATAAGTCCCTTATTTATAATCTATTATATACTGTATCAAGGAAGCACAGTGGAGTAATGGATAGCGGCTCAGATTGAGGAATCAGAGAGCTGAGTTCGAATTCCAGTTGGATCCATTACATTCACTTATGTGCTAATACCCTTGGGAAAGGTATGAATTCTCTTGTTCTTCCCCCAGCTATGGGTAAATAGCAGGACAGACTTACCTTGGATGGCAACTCCAATAGGAGAAGGAAAACTCTGAATTCAAAAACCCAGAATGCACACTCCTTCTATTGTGGCTGCAGTTCATGTGGTGCCCCCATGACCCTGATGGATTAAAGGATTAACAATCGATCGCTATATATTGTATCAGACATTTTATTACAATTATTCATCTTTCTCAAGTCAGATACCTCAATGTGGGGTGATGGTTAGTGAAACTAGTCTGGTTTACTACCGAGTAACAAGTTCAATTCTCAGTGTGTGCTCCATACAAAATTCAACATTAAATAACCCAATAAGGATTGACATGTCATGAAAGCAAGAAACCTAACATTTTTAATGAGACAGTCATTCATTATTCTAAACTCCTTAATTTATTGGTATTTCATAAAATTTAATTCCTTAAAACACAAGGGTACAAGTTTGCGACACCAGTGAAGATTGTACTACAATACTTCTGGTCTGCTAGACATACTTTCTAACCCTGGCCAATTTTTTTTTTATTCAAGACTTGTTATAGACATGTCAATAGAACTTGAAAATCTTTTTAAGTGTCACCATAATGACATCAGGACATGACAGCAGTTAAGCAATTTGAATCCAAGACCTACTGTAGAGAGAAACAAGAACATTATAATACCATCTGTATAACAGTGGTTCTCACCAAGAAGGAACATAGCATCAGACAATATTTTGGTATCTGTCTGTAAGATCTTGGAGAAAATAATATCACTGATATCATCAACTCCACATGCACAGAAACCGTCATTGTTTAGTCAAATTTTCACTTCAAATTGACCCTTTTTGTTGAGAATAAAAGAACACAGTACCAATCCAACAGCAAAAGAAAAGCCAGAACTGAAGTTGGCCGATGAGAAGCCATCTGACAGTTCTAAGCCGACTTTTCCTGGTTTAATCAGAAAGTCTTTAAAAATACTACAAAGACAAAGAGTAGTTGATAAAATCACTGTTCATATAAAATATTTTCCCCCTAAAATGGAATCTCTTCTGAGTGATATGCACATAACTCCATCCTCTGCTATCATCTCTAAACTATGAGGCTTGCAGATTTGACAATATCCCTGCAATTGTCCTAAACGTGCCCCTGAACTGACTCCTATTCTCCCCAAACTCTACACTAATGCCTTACTGTTTCTTGCTTTCCAGCTTTTTGGAAATCCTCTTTTCTAGTTCCTTAATTACACTGGTGAGCCTTCTGACCTCTCAAATTATTGCCCTATTAGTCTTTGACCTCCCTTTGGCAAAGTACTAGAGGCTCTAATCAATGTGAAATTGGTTAGGCATCTCACTTTACGCAGCCGTCTTTCAGATAAACAGGACGGGTTTTCTTTCTACAGCCAATGTGTTAATGCTTATTACTGAATGTGTCTATCAGGCTTTAAATAAGATCGGTGAGGCTTGAGCTGTGGTTTTAGATATCTAGAAGATGTTCAGTAGAATTTGGCATGCTGACCTTCTTCACAAATTCAAGGGCTATGGTGTCTCTGGATGGACATTTGGCTTAACCCGATCGTTCTTAACAAATTGTGTAATGAAGGCCATGTTGAATGGATATGCTTCATGTTCATCACCTCACATTAATGTTTCACATTAACACTGAGCTCCCCCACAGCGCTGTACTTGGACTTACATTCTTTCTCATCTTCATCAACAACCTTCCTGATGTCATCAGTTCCTACCTAGGTAGTCATGTTGATGACAAATATTTACTGCCAGTGACCCGTTGTATATTAGTGGCATTATCACCTTGCTTGAAACGTGAAATGATTAAAAAAAGAAAAGAATAAAAATGAATATCAATTTTCCGATTTTGTGAAAGTGAAACTGATATGCTATTGCCAATGTTAATGTAAAATTCATGAGAAAGAGAGTGATAGACATGAACAGACTGTGATAGATAGATATGAACAGACTGTGATAGATAGATAGATAGATATGAACAGACTGTGATAGATAGATATGAACAGACTGTGATAGATAGATAGATAGATAGATAGATAGATAGATATGAACAGACTGTGATAGATAGATAGATATGAACAGACTGTGATAGATAGATAGATAGATAGATAGATATGAACAGACTGTGATAGATAGATAGATCGATAGATAGATAATAAACAGATTGTGATAGGTAGATAGATTTGAATAGATTGAAATAATTAATAGATATGAATAAAATCATATAAGGAAAGCTTAATAAGTGGATATTTTATATTATAACAAAGAGAATATAGAAAAATTCTTAGTTGTCTATATTTTAAAGTTAGTAGAATCCAACATGGTCAATTATAAAGTTAACTCCTGTTTTTTGTTGCCCAGTTAATCAACTATTGGTAAACAAAGGAAGTTTGTAATGTGTTGACAGGTCTCCAGTGGTGATATTACTGTGATGCAATTATCTCCTTTAGACTTAACAGCTTGAAGTAATGCTACTGTATTTTCTTGTGCAAAATATGAGAGATTTTGAATGAAAATTAAAAGCAATAAAGTGGGAAGTCATATTATACACAAGTGCATGTTTTCTGAAATTTTTACACAACTTAAAAAAAACTTTTTATTTGAAACAGCAAGATTGCAAATCTACTCAGTCAGCACAATAGATAATAAAACACAAGGTAGGCAGGTGTTGATAACAATTATTTACAGAAGGCATTTGATATGTCAGCAGTATTTGTTCTTTGGAAATCAGTATAATTGAACATCTTTTGTTTCAAAGACAGGAAATTCACCGAAATTGATTAAAAAAGTAAATGAAGAATACACAAGATCTGTGACATTTTGATAACATTAATATCACAGCAAAGCACCTTTCCCTGAAAATTTGAAAATAAGTTTTTAAATGAAAATTATGAGAAGAAATACACAGGGGATTAACATTTGGTTTATTTCTATTCTTTAATATCATGACAAATTAAATATTTTAGTGAAATATATGTACAACATTGAGATTTTAATGGATAATATGGTACAACTTTAAATTTACATGTACTATGTACTCATGGATTTAATTTATTATCAGTTTTAAACTTCAGAAACTCTGGGTCATATATCAAGTTGTATTATGCACAAGAAAATACAGTACCTTATTTTGCTTATGTGAGGGGAGGGATGACAAAATTACAGATCTCTAAACTTGAATTAAGACCCTCTGAATTTTAGAGGCTGACTGCTATTTATGGATAAAAGGTTACTCAACTTATTTTGGTCTGATAAAGTTTTACAATATTGAAGCAGCCAGTGAACCTCAAAACAAACACTTTCAAGATTAGCTTGTTAACCACCACTGTCACTTTTTATTTGTCATATACTTGTGCTCCTCAATTGAAAATAATTAGCTTCTGACTTTGACAAACTCATTAAATAACCCGCAGTGTAGTGGGTTGGCTATTTCTTCTGGTTTTAAAATTAAATGGCATTAAGAACATTTAGTTTTAATTCCTTCAAAATGATAATTTTGCATCATATTGTGGCAGTTTTCATATCAACATCTTTTTAAAGAAAATTATCAAAATTGGTATATTTTTTCTTTATTGATTCTAGCATTGCAAATGGAAAAAAAATAAGCAACATTTTTTAACATTCTATCATTTCTTTTCTTTAAAGTAAAACTACTAATCAAATACAAAAGTACAGTTTAGATTCTGTAACTGGTAACATTTACTGGGAACAAATTGCCTGCGTATGGATAGGAAATGAGTTAAGGAAGTTCACAAAAGTAGAAAGAGATTTAAGACAAGGATGTGGTGTTCTCTAACTGGATTTATTCAACCTATACAGTGAAATGATACTTTTTTCTTTTCTTTTATCATAATGTTCGCCCTGTACAAGGCCCAAGAGCCACACGAGGTAGAGGGTTACAGAATAAGCAGCACAGTTTATGGGGATATGTGGGAGAGATAACAGTTAACCCGAGACTTTAACAGGTTAAGATTGTAATGATCAAGGAAGCATCCTCTTGGGAGTTGGTTCCACAAAGTACTAGTTTGTGGAAAGAAGCGGCTTGAGTGGAACTTAAATCTCACCAATGGAATATGAAGGGAATGAGCATGGTTCAATGTGTATGGCATGGCAGGTCTTAGCCGTGAAGGTGAGAACTGGGGAAACGAAGGAATGTAGTTCGTTTGAATAATTCTCTCTGGAAATAGCAATAGAGCAGCAAGATATATTATCTGTGGGAAAGGGGTTGTAGAGTGGAAAGTAATTCATCACCCACAGAAATCTAGTGATGCTTTTGGACTCTATCAAGACTGTGAAGTGAAGACTGGGAAGCTCCTGCTCATTGCATACAGTAGCAGGACACTCTATTTTCAGCCTGGTCTGGCTCTTGTAAAGGTAAAAGGTAGCAAGAGAAGTCAGGTACTTACTGGAGCAGTACAGGGAACCAACCATTCTTCCAGCTTCTTTAGTGTCTTAAGAGACAACTCAGAATTTCTTATCAGTAGACATAATTTTAACAATATAAGATACTCATTTGACATTGTGCTGATGGCAGACACAGAAGGGGAGCTTCAATAACTTCTAGAGAAGGTAACAAAAGAAAGCAAGAAGAAAAGACTAATCACAAGAAGACAGAATATATGGTCATTAGGAAGAGAGGCAACCAAAAGGGTGAGACATCAGAATCAAGCAGATACAGAAATTTAACTATCTGGTTAGTGCAGTAACAGACAAAGACGAATGTGACACAGTAATCCAAAGCTACATTGGATTATCAAAAGATGCCTTCTAGAAACTAAGCAAAGTATTAGGACAGGAAAATTTTGTTAGAAACAAGTAAAAGAGTGCAGAATACAGAGGAAGAAGAGACTTAAAATAACAGACATGTGGTTCTACAGATGGATTCGGAGAATACCATGGACAGAACACATGAGTAACAAGGAAGTTTTAAAGACAAAGGGAACCAATACAATGCTCATATTTAAAAATCAGAAAGAGACAATTGAAATTTCTGGGATACCTTATGATGGAAGAAAGCTTGGAAAATGTAACACTCACAGTACATATTGATGACAAAAGAGGCCGAGGGAAAGAGCAAGTAACCTACCTAATGATTTTGTATGTTAGAGCAGAGACAAAGAATGATGATAAAGAATGAAATGTTGTTTAAAGGGACAAATGATAGAAATCTGTGTTGAGCCAGTATTGCCAAATTCCTGAACAGACACAGTATACAAAATAAGATTTTTTGCTGAATGATGGTCTAAATTTTAGTAGACAATTTGAAGTTGATAACAATCAAATCAAAACATTATTTGGGAGATGGCCAACATACTTAAAATGTTCAAATGCTTGAATTATGTTAGTTGCTTTGATGTTTGACTTCCACACAAGTGAAAAATAAAACTACAAAACATTAGTTAAATGTTCTGAATTTTAAATAAATTCTGATGGATGATACACCTCTCTCTACTCTCTCTCTCTCTCTCTCTCTCTCTCTCTCTCTCTCTCTGTCTGTCTGTACAAGTAATTACTTAAATTAGCTTCATTTGATATTAGGGGATATCCAGTGAGTGTCAAACTCATTATATCCATAGATGTCTACAAAACTAGTAAGAACTTTCAACACATTGAGTAGAAAACTAATAGAAAATCTCTCTTTTTTTTCTTTTAATATATATATATAATTAGGGATCCCCCAAATCATGAAGGTGTTAAAAATTTCATATTATTTATATTAATTGCATTTATTTATTTATTAAATTTTATAAATTAAATTTAGAAAAAATTGGGGATATATATTTATTATATATTAAGAGGCAATTTAAATCCATATTGCCACCACAAAGTTGGATGTAAACGATTTTAAAGACTTTTGAGACATACTATATGAATGCTGAAATGAATTCCATAGACAGAGCATGTGGCAAATGAAGATGTTTTAATGAGAATGGGAACACTAGAGAGACTGTTGATAACAATCAAAGACAGTTGAAATTTTGGGGACATTTAGTGAAGAAAGAAAACTTAGAAAACAGAATACTCACAAGATAAATTGAAAAGAAGAAGAGTAAAAGAAACTGCCAAGTAATCCATTTGACAAACTTGAACAAATGGATAGTGAGATAAGTACGACAAAGACAAAGACGAGTCATAAAAGAGAAAGTATTATTGAGAGTAACAAAAGGGAAGAAGCTGAAGGAAAATAGCATTTAGAGAAAGGAAGATATTACATTTATTATCATTAAAGAGAATCTCTATTCCAAAAGAGTTTGGAAAGAATGGAATTTGGTCTTATAAAGAATGGGTGCATCAACATGTTCAGTGCAGTATTCATGTGAAAATACTATTGGCTAATATAAACCACTAAAGTACCCATGGGAGGTAATGATATATTGAACCAAAGATAAAACACCTTCATGTCCACCATGTTCAAAAAATCAAAACACTAGGAAAGTATAAATATACATTTTTATAAAAAATTACTAACATTACATTTTTGTAGTGAAATTGCTGGAAATATATTTTTATAAAAATGACCAACAATACATTTTTGTAGCTTAATTACTTCAAGTCAAGAGTCAATTGTTATCTATCCTCCTCATCCTCATAATCTTCACTTTCTACCACCTTCTGCTTCCCTTATATCATACATCCCATTTAGGATATACAGGTGGTGTAATGGATAGTGGCTCAGAATGAGAAATCAAAGAACCAAGTTCAAATTCTAATCAGATTTGTTATGTTCACTTATGCACAAATACCTCTGGAAAGGTATGAATCCATCTCCTCCCCAGCTATGGGTTAAATAGTAGAATTTGTATCTGGAAAAATCATTGTTATTCTCAAAATAATGTTAAAGCAATATTGAAAAAAAACAATTCTTATAATCCAAAATATGTTTTGGCTTTAAACAACTCACAAAGGGTTGATAAATCAATAACACATCTCATTCACCATTACCATTGTAATGGTAACCACCTACTTTGAGTGGCCCTCGTGCCTTGTATTGCATGAATTCTAGTATTAAAAAAAGCATTTCAGTGGAGTCCTGTTAGTGTTATTATAGACAGATACAAATATGCTTATCTGAAAGAATTATTAGTCTGAATCTTTTGATAAAGAAAGTGGAGTTTTAATCACTTGTTTTACTTAACTGATTACTCCAAGCTTAAGCCAAGAAGCTATGACCTCTATAAAAAATAAGTTTATCATAATCTGCACCCACTTCAGAGAGCTTCTTGGATGTGCAATATCTAAAGGTACAACTAACAGCTTTGACAAGGTGTTGTCGTAGCAATCACATATTTCTACCAATGACATCACCAAAGTACACACTACAGAAATTGTTGTTGTATGACGTCTTGAATTTTACGAATAGCACCCATAACTTACACCTGTAAAAAGTTCACTAATAAAGAAGGTAATTGTTTGTTCAATGTTTGGTTCCAGATAAGTAAAAATACATCATTTACAACTGACCAAGATGAAGAAGAATGAAAAATATAATTCCCAATTTGAGGCTCTTAAACATTGTTGTAATAGGCAAGAGTAAAGTGCTTCTCAGGAAAGAAACAGAAAAATAATTGATATGTTAACCAAGATAAAAAGTATTGTACTAGAATTACAGTGATATGACTTGCCAAAATCACAGAACATTTCTGAAACTATCATAAGACTAACAGAGAAGACAAGAGGTTATGGCATTCTAATTTTATTATCAGGAATTATGGTGATATAACTCAGCCAAAAAGAACTTGAAAATAGTTACAAAGTTGTGTATTCAATCTGTTTTTATGGAACAATGTATAAAAAATGATTACAAAAGTAGTGGAAGTTTAATCACTAAGTAATAATAAACAAACTCTGTGACCAAAATTTCACTAAAAATGTTATCATTGCTCTCCACAGCTTGTTGTCTTTTGTTACTTTCAATGATACTTGGTCCTTTATGCTTATGACGCATGTGTCTTTGTGCCAATTATTATTATTATTATCATTATTATTATTATATAAGTATCACTATATATATACATATATATATATATATATATATATATATATATATATGTTATGAAATGGAAAAAGTTCGACAATTATTTTTTAAGACATTATATATATATATATAAATATAAAAGTGGACATGGAAGTCAGCACTTAGAGGCGACAGTCTGTTTCATGCTAGTGCAATCACTTTATCCCATAAATATAGCACACTTTAAGACTATATTTCTTTATATATATATATATATATATATATATGGGAAAGGTATGAATCCTCTTCTTCTTCCCCCAGATATGGGTGAATAGCAGGACAGACTGGGTTCTACAACCTTAGATGGTAACTAGTCTAGAAGAAGACAAACTCTGAATTCAAAACCTGTGGAGGGTCGTTTGTGGCACATAGTGCACCAGGTCTCCGTATTCGGCCAATCAAAAAGTGTGGTTGGTTCGGCACAAAACCTTCACCACTAGAATCAAATCATATGTGCTGGTGTCTGGGCTGTTGGTTCCTAGGAACTGAGCTACTTAACCATCATACGTCAATTATGACATGAGAATCCAGCATATATATATATATATATATATATATATATATATATATATATATATATAGTATAGTATATTTTGGCAGCAAGTATTCATCCAAACAAGTTTGATTAAAAAGAACTGACAAGGTCTGTCTGTTTAAATTTATTTTTCTTTTTGTTTTGTTCATTTTTCCCTACTATTTCTTTCATTTTAGTTTAAGTAGTGTTTCATTAAAACTTCTGAGACTCTTAATTGCTTTTATTTCTGAATCTTGCTGCTTTACTAAAGGCCATGGGGATAATCTGAGCAGTTGTGACAAAAAACATCTGAACTTAACAGAGAGGATATAATGAAAAAATCAAGATAATATTACAACTACTACTAATATTATTAATGTAAATAAAGAAAGTGAAATTAAATTGAAAGAAATACTAGTCAAAAATTAATAATGGCTGATAGTGCATTGTCTAGTAAAATATCAATATTATTATTACTACTAACATTATTAGTGTAAATAAGGCACCTAAATTAAGACAAAAGAAATATTAATAAAAATTAATACTGGTTGACAATGTCTCATTTAATAAAATTTTGAGATAATTTTGCTACTACTAATACTACAAAAGGGAGATGGCCAACATACTTAAATCTTGCATCTAAGATCAAAATGAAATAAATATATAATTCTTTAAAAAATCCCAGTAATATAATTACTCCTAATACTATTAATAACTGTAAAAACATTGACATCAATTATGATGGTACACGATAAAAGAGGGAAATAAAGAGTAAGGTTCTATGGTTAATTTTGATCTTCTTCCAACTACAAAACTCTGGTATTGATTGATTAATTGACTGATTTGTTTTTTGTGGTTTATCAACCCTTTGCAGGTTATTTAAAGCCAGAAAATATTTTTAGATTGTAAAACATTTTTTGGTGGTAATAATGATTTCCTGGTACAAGTTCTACTAATTAACCCACAGCTGGGTGGAGAGGTGGATTCCTACCTTTCCTGAGAATATTTGTGAGTAAGTGAATATAACAAACCCAACTGGAATTGAAATTCTACTCTCCAATTTCCAGTTTCACATCATTATCCATTATACCACTCACACATCCAAGCTTACAGCACCTGATATTCCCAAGTGGTCATCCATCTAGATACTGACTAGACTCAATGTTGCTTAACTTTGGTGTTCATACAAAAACTGATGCTTTCAAATAATGGGGCAGCTGTTGTGGATAAACAGGATTCCCAAGGCAAAAGGGAGGTGATTTTTGTTAGGAATTTATTCTTTAAATCTAATAGTGATAGACTGTTGGTCTGAATAGCTGAAATGAAGAAGTACAACAATGAAAATGAAAGAAACACAAGTTAACAATTAATTCTTGTTTCTCTGATGACTAATGTCCAAAAAAGAATGCCTGTTTGTCTCTCTTGGACCCCACTCAAATCTCGAAAATGAGTCTGTTCATGTTATTATATTCACAGTATATACACCTTAAAGAATTTAAGGATAATTTGATAAGGGAAGCAGTTATTTGGACAGCAGGAAGTCTGAAATGCTAATTATATCAAATATGATTAAGAAATTTTACATCTTGTTCTTTACACTCTACTGGGCTTCTGTGCCTAAACCCAGATGTATCTTTAGAGATATTTTTATCATATCTTCAAGAATTAAATATGGCCAGTCACTCATGTGAGAATGAAGTACATGCAAGTTTTTTTATAGGAAAGTTACCTGATAACATTGAACAAAATTTAGTGATTAAACAAATGATTTTACAATTTTCTTTCACTTGTTATAGCCAAATACTCCTGCGTCATTATGCAAAGTTTCAAACAGGAATGTTTTCAAAAGGCACTTCCCCTTAAGTAAATACATTCTTAGATAAAACGCACTTTTGGCTATCAACTTTACAGAATTGAAGCAACTGGGACGAGTCTACAAGACAAAACCTGCCTCTTGCACTTTTTAGAAGAGAGTTCAAGTATTCTCTTGATGACAAGACCACATGAAAGAAGTAACCTGGTGTTGTGATTTGTGTGATATTCACAGTATAGCTCCACCTCTCTATCTCAGGTATTAAATATCCAACTTTGTGTTAATATTTGAAGAACATATATATATATATATATATATATATATATATATATATATATGATAAGATAAAGAACAAATAGGAAATATATATCAATCTAACATGTTTCACTTTTATTCAAGTTTCATCAGAGATTGAGAGAAAACAGACAAAAAAGACAGAATTTTGACATTATCAATTTTGTTTGGGTCAATTCTCATTGGTCAGTCATGTACCATGTGCATTAAAACCATATATAATTCTATATGTATATAAGTTTGTAAAAATTCTAGCATGTCTTAGCAGGCATCATATGGTAATATGTATTTTAATTATGCATGTGTGTCTGATTTAATGTTCTTCACCTTTATGAGGTCAGTTGGCACAATGGGGTGGTATTCCACTTTAATCAGGGACAGTTTTTTTATACACATTATATCTATATTTGCATTAGATAGATGTAAGTTAGATTCTTTAAGAATAGATTCAAAGAAAGATGGCGATGATGTTTTAGGTGTGTGTTTATAGTTGGTATTAATGTTATTATTAAGATTTCAAATTATTTTCTCTTTAAAAAATTATGTTCTTTTTTAATTAGGGTAGCATTAGTGAAATCAAAGTTATGTTCAGCATAATTCCTTTGCAATATGAGAGTTAGATCATTTTTCCAAATGCAAATCTCTCTTGAGTTTCTCAATGTGGTTTTTTAGATTATGTGATGTCTCCTCCACTTAGACATACTAGAATTTTTACAAAGAATTATCTACGGTTTTAATGCACATGATACATGGCTGACCAATCAAAACTGACCCAAACAAAACTGAAAATACCAAAGTTCTGTCTTTTTATCTGTTTTCATCAATCTCTGACAAAGCTTTAATAAAAGAAACATGTTAGATTGATATATGCTTACTATTTGTTCTTTCTTTTGTCATCCTGTTGAATTCAAATTCATATTTGATCTGCATTTGATTTTTAAAACACACACACACATACATCTCAAATGTTTTGGGAGAAGGGCTTCTTGGTTGAGTCAAGAATCTTTCAGTAATCTCTTATATATTATCACATTTTCTTTTTATTGTGCTTTCATTATAATAATGGCCAGGTGTTCATTTTCCAGTATATTAATTTACTATAATGGATAGCCAATTCCTGTTGCAGGCACCTGCTCAGGCATATTTTGCATTTCTTCAACATCCAGAGCCGTTTATCCACAGAGCCATTTATACTGAGCAGATCCATGGTAGTGTAATAGATAGCAGCTTGAAATGAGAAAATCGGAGAGCCAAATTCATTACTTTTAATCATGCACATTCCCTTAGAAAAGGTATGAATACATCTCTTCTCTCCCTAGAAGAAGTAAATAACAGGGCAGACTGGATTTGGTTGGCAACTAGTCTAGGAGAAGGAAAATGTTTAATTCAACCCTAATGGGTTAGAGGACTTATAATCATGATGCTGAACAGACCTTAGTTACAGTTTCTGGGAGTGAGGGCATAATCTGACATGATTAGAATTTAAACAATGCCAGTATGCTTAAACCCTCAGTCATGAGGACTTGTGACTTCATGCTAGCACAATCATCAACAACTTCTGAACAGTTTTGTCTACCAACAAGCTGTGGTATAGTTTTTTGGCACATTTCAATGGTATCACATGCTGGGATCATCTGCCCAGGCCATTATTATCAAGAAGTCACCCCTCGCCCTGACAAAATAAACATGATGAGATTTTAACCTAGGTCTCATGGTAGGTGTTATGATAGATATTCTCCTTGACAGATGTAATCTCATCAAGAGAAGATGACTTTCCTGTAGGTATAGCGATACTGCCTTTGATACAGAACCTAATTTATATATCATTGCATCCCACTGAAGCTAAAAGGCTTTATGCCTTTAGTTGATCTTTGACTTCTATAAACAACCCTGGGAGATGTAATCTGTCTCAGAGTGAGTCTCTTTATTTCTTTTTATGGGAGATCTAGGTCTTAACTGATTCTCTTCATTTGAATTATCATGATACCTCTGATCACACTCCTCCCCAGATTTTTCCTCACTACTACTGGATACACTCATTCTCTCCTCCCTACTCTGTTCTTCACTTTCATATCTCTGGTGGTCTTCCTGATCACTCTTAACACTGGATTCATTCATCTTTTCTTGCATCATCTGTTCTTCTGCTTCCTCTTCCTCCTCTTTTTCTATACTTCATGCTCTCTTGTGGTTCTGAATTGGTCTTCGTGGGCCAGTATACCATGTCCCTTCTTTGTTAACACCACTGTGTTAAATCCCTTTTGCACCACAAAATTTACCTTTTCAGGACCTGAATCTTTGTCCTTTCTGTATCAAACACTTTCATTTGTTGCAACTAACATGGTAATCGGAGCTCTTATTTGTCTTCCCATCAATGCAGAGTAGCTCTATAACTTAGGTGTAGTCTAGGTAAATAACTCTCTACATCCCAATCCACTGGAGAGAATGCTTTTAATATCATTTTTACCATTTGAACCATTCTCTCTACAATTCCATTTGACTGTGGGTGGTAAGGTGGTGTTTTGTATGGAATGCAGCCAATAATGTTTTAACTTTCTTCACAAAACTCAGGTACATTGTTGGAGACCAAAGTGTTTGGAACTTCATTTCTCAAAAATACTATCTTCAACACCTGCTTCACACTAGTAGCATTTCTAAACGGAATACAAGTCAACTAATATCAGAAATAGTCCTATACCTTTAATGCAGACATGATCCATATGTACTCATGTCCATGGTCCTATTTCTGTTGGCCAAGAGTGAACTTTAGTTTGCCTAAATTTCTTTATTGCTGCATACTTTGGGCATCTTTTAATATACTCTTCCATGTCTCTTGAATAGCCTGGCCACCATGTTTTCAACTTTAACCTCATCTGCAAAGCCAATATAGCTTCATGTTTATTATCATGCACAGCTTTAATTACTTCTTGTCTCAGAGACTGTGAAGGTACTATGACATATCCATTACATATGATTCCTTTTTCTATTGTTAATTTGTGTCTTGACTCTTCATACAGCCTCTCAGCCATAGAGCAATTACTCCATATATTTCTCTTTATTCTATCCACAATTCTATTCAACACTGGAACTTGCATATTTTCCAACCTAAGCTGATTTAATGGTAATGTGTCTGTTTCTATCCAATGCAAAATCTTATCCTCACAACTTTCACTTGCTTCAACATTTTTACTCTCAAAATGTAACCAAGATAATGCACCCACATGCGGAATAGTATTTCCTTTAATATATACAATGTCAAAGTCGAACGCCATAAGCGTAATTGCCCATCTTAATATCCTGGCAGGTGTGACCTTTGGCAACTCTATTCTGGAGCTGAATATAAATTCAGATTGTAATAGCAATTTCCTTCCCAGCAAAACATGTCTTGCTCTTTCCATGCTGCACACAATCATCAATGCCTCCTTCTTAATATTTGAATAATTCACTTCTGCTGATGTTAGTTTTCTAAGTACATTACAAGATGATCCCCCTGCAACAATATTGCAGCTATAACACAGTCACTGGCATCAGCAGTTAACATCAATTCTTTTGCCGGATTGAAGATTTTAACAACTTGTTTGCTTATGAGTGCCATTTTTAATTTCTCAAAAGTGATCTCCTGTCTTTTTGTCCATTGAAACTTGATATTCTTCCTTATTTCATTAAATTGTTCCACAAGGTCACTATATTGTGGTAGATATCTGTTATGGAAATTGGTTAATCCTAGATTCTAACTCTTTTTTTATTTCTGGGTGCAGCTATCTCTGATGTCTTATTAATGAGTTTATCATCCAGTAATATACCATCTTTGTATATTTGATATCCTACGCACAAAATTAAAAAAACTCACATTTATTGTGATTAATTGTCATACTTGCGCAATTTAATTTTCTCAAAACTTGCCCCCATTTTACTTTTGAGCTCTTCTTTATTGCGCACACACCCATGCCAATGTCATCCTGATATACAATTATATTTTTAATCCCCTCTAAAACTTTTTTGATGGCTTTTTCAAAAATGTAACTTGATGTTTTTACTCCAAATGACAGACAAGACCATCTTAGTAATCCAATAGGGGTGTTCATTGTAGTGACATCTTGAAACTTGCTATCAATTTTTATCTGATTATATGCTGACTTAAGGTGAACTTTAGCAAAGTATTTCATACAAGCAAACTCATGGCATGCTCTTTCAATGTTTGGCAATGGGAATGAATGCGAAGAAATCTAGTGATTCACACCAACCTTATAATCGCCACAAATTCTTAAATTGGGCTTGCATATCGCCACAATGGGTGAAACCCAATTGCTATCACCCTGGCTAACTTTTTCTAATATTCCTTGTTCCACCATTTTGTTCAGCTTATCAACCACCAAGGGTAGCATGTAAACAGGAACTTTTCGGGCTTCAAAAATACATCGGTTGACTGCTTTCTTTAAGCCAAGTACTTGCCTCGTATCCCCTTAATAATCCAATATCTGGTTCTATAGACTTCATGGAATTTACCAGCTTTGATGTATCCATGTCAATTCCTAAAAGACCATGTCTTTTGATGCTTTCCACCACTATGATGGGTATTATCTCAGATCTATTTTTTGTCACAAACATGCCTTCAAAACATCCTAAAATTTTGATGATTGACCCATCAAACTGCTTCAACTGGTGATTACTTTTCTTTAACTTTGGTTTACCTATTCTTTCCCCAAAATTCCTCAGTATCAATGTATTACTTCCAGTATCCACCTGCATGAATAAAGTTATTCCATTCACCTTCATCACTTCTCTACTTTTATCCTGGGCTTTTTATCTCAAATACTTCCGTACTTTCAATCAAAGGATCTATTTTCTACTTTCTCCACTCACTTTTCATATGTGCATACCATCTGGAAATGATTCCTCTTTTTACACTTAAAACACCATTTCCCAAAAGCCAGACACTTATTTTTGCTTCTTTCATGTTCTTTATTGCAATATATGCATACAATTAAGCTTTTAGTAGCACTGTAAGTCTCTATGCTGCCTTCAGAGTCATTAAATTTTGCATCAATTCCAGTTGTTCTAAGAACTCCACACATGCTTCCAGATTCATACTATGAGCTTGAGGCTGCTCTAGAATTTTATGTTTGTATGAGATGTCAGACATGCCCTCAGTCAATTTTAGCGCAATTAGCTTGTCATCGATAGACATTTGTTCTGAGCCCATTTTTCAAACTCACAATATCTCAATGCTTCTTTCAAGTGCTATACATATTGCATAATAGTTTTGTCCAATCTCTGACTACTTTCAAGAAATTTAGTTCTTTCTGCTATGACCAATCTTTTTTTTTGGGTTGTAAATTTGCTTTTATGATGGCCACAATTTCTTCATACATTAAATCTTCCAACACTTCGGAATATATTTTTTATGGCCTTATACCTGGCTGAGGCCAAAAACAAATCCATAACTTCATTTTCTCCTCCACTAGCTTTGGTGTCCTTTACTCCTGCAGGGGCTGTGAAATACTTTTAGCCAGGTTTCAACATATTCAGGATCCTCCATCATGGTTAAGTAACTGATTGGGACACCATACTGTTATGATATATATTCTTTCTGGGAGATGTAGTCTCATCAAGAGAAGATAACTCTCCTCTAGGTATAGCGATATTGCCTTTTATACAGAACCTAATTTACATATGACTACAGTAGGAATGCTAACATTCTAACCACTCAGCCATGTGTCTTCTTTAAATTGCAAAATTCTACACAAAATGGTGTTTTAAAGAAAATGTATTTTAATAAAAATTCTTTGATAGACTTTTCTTTTATTTTGGGAGGAGTAGTGGAGAGGTGTTATACAGAAACAGAACTGGAGGCTTGTACTTAATGTAACAGTACAAGACGATTTGTCTTTACAGCTAACACTTAGCATGGAGACAAAAAGGGTTTATTCTGGACCTAAAATTCTTTGTGCACCCAAATGCTTGGAACTTGTACCATACTAAGTTAAATGTAGGATATAACCTGACAGTAAATATCTATTTTTATTAATCCCCATATGACAAATTGATCTTTAAGTGGGATACAAATTTGTTGAATAATGGTAAATAAAACTAGATTTTTAAAATGGTTGAAATTTTAGGAACACACAATGAGGAAAGGAAGTTTAGAGAATTAAACACTCGCAGTGTGTAGTTTGAAGGTAAAAGAAGTAGAGAGAAAAGCAAGGTAACCTTCTTGACATGTATGAGTAAATGGATGGCAAAACAAGGGCTACAAAGACAAAGTGGGTTTGTAAAAGAAAAAAAGTTACTTAGAGAAATAAAAGACAGGAAGGTATGGCGAACCATGATCACCTGAAAGAACATGTAACATAAAAGAAGAGAATTAATGTAAAGATAAGCTATATTGAAGTAGTTTTCTTATAATACGTGATCCAAATTATTGGAAAAGATCAAGGGGTAAGCCAGCACGAAATGTCATTGATCAAGTCATAAATAACAACAGTGGAATCAGAAAGGAAGAACTAGGAGTTATGGATGACAGAAACGGTTGGAAGGAAGTGATCAGCCATGTTTGTTTAAGGATCATTAGATAAATAAATAGATATTTTTGTTGATTTGTTATTTGACAAAGTATGTGATTATTTTTGTCTATCTATGAAGGTGTTTACATTTGGAAATCTGTGTGTATATATGCATAAAGGTATTTGCCAAATAAATATTAGTGTGTACTCATGCAGCAACATTTTGATGCATGTGTTGGTGTAGTTATCCCTGAATGCATAAACAAGTTGCATCTATCTTGAGATATATTCACACAGAGCAACACTGTAGTATTCGAGATGGTAGGCCAATAATAAAAAAAAAACATTGTTAAATCTTTGTGTTGATCACACGTGCACTAAAGTGTCTCATGGGATATTAAAACTTAGTGCAATTCCTACACATATCGATCATCATATACCAACAAAATTTCTGTGTAAAAATGGTGATGTCCACACAAACACATATAGTAATAATACATATATATACATGATAAAATATAGTTGTACAGTAGGCTATATTTATGGGTGGAAGTGTTCAATATCAGAGACAGAGCATATATAAAAATAAAAGTGGACATTGAAGTTAACACCCAGAACCGACAGTCTCTTTCATGCTAAACACAATCATCAGGCCATGTACCAGACAATGAAATAAAATGTTGCCTGTGGGTGTTGACTTCAATGTGCACTTTTTATATATATATATATATATATATATATATATATGGACATTAACCTTTCTTTTGAACATCTTTCATTAAATATATCAGACAAGGAAGATTTAATTAATTTTTATATTTTGTTTTTCCAATACTATATGTATATATATAAACTGGACTCTCCCATCATTTTCAACATATGAGGGTCAAGCAACTCAGTTATTAAAACTAACAGCCAGACTATCCACACATCATTTGATTATAGTCATGAAGGCTTATGCAGAATCGACCAGACTTTTGGAAAGAGCCAAATACACAGAAAGGGTGCTCAGCATGCCAGGTCACCCAATGATACTCCACAAGTTTTGAATTCAGAGTTGTCCTTCTTGTTTATATATATATATATATATATATATATATATATATATATATATATATGCATCAATCCATCTACTCTTCAAGAAATACCATCAATTGTCTGTATACTTTCTCATTTTTCATTACTTTTATATTGAGTTAAAAAATAATTTATGCACATTTTCAAGGTTGATTTTCTTCTTTCATTGTGTGTGTATATGGGCATGTGCATGCATCTGGTGCATACATGTGCGTACATATAGAATGTCAAGGTTATTTTTACTTTTCATCATTTTTCTTGTATCCTTACTGATTTTATACCTTTTTCTCCCTTTCTACTTTGAATGTCAGAGAGTAATTGCTCTTAATAATTTTTAATGCTCTTAGTAATTTTTAAGCATTCTAGGGCTTTCTTGAGTTTTGAAAATTTAGGTATATTTTAATTTTTTTACTAAAATAATTTATTATTATTATTATTATGAATGCTTAAATGTTAATATAAATATTTATGTATGTCTTCACTTGCCCATTATTTCATTTTTCTTATTTGATTTGATGGTACTTTAATTATTAGGATATTAATTATAGTAGGTTATGTTTATTATTAAATTTTATTTATTATTGTCTGAATTCCTATGCATATACTTACATTTATATGCACACACACACACACAGTCATATGGATATCCAAAGTCATATCCATATGACTGAATATGTTAGCTCTATCACTGATATTGAGAGCTTTCCAATAAATAACACACATATATAATATATATAGAAATTATATATATATATATGTATATATATATATATATATATATATATATATATATATATATATATATATATATATATATAAAGAAATATAGTCTTAAAGTGTGCTATATTTATGGGATAAAGTGCTCAATATCAAAGATAGAGCATGTGTAAATATAAAAGTGAACATAGAAGTCAACACTTAGAGGCGACAGTCTGTTTCATGCTAGATGCAATTGTCAGGCCACGAGTGCTACCGGATGTCTAGCCACACTGATGAGCTGTGATACAGCGAAACAGTCTGTCTGTGGATGACAATATATATCCACTGTGTTTTTGTGTGTGTGTGCACATACACACACACCCACATACACAAATTCATGCATACAAACACATGCATCTGTGATTTTATATTAATATATTAATTAATTAATACTTAAATGGTAAAGCATTTTTTTTAATCTGGTTTGGTAATTCAAATGTTAGGGTATTAATTATGGGTGGTTAGGTTTATAGATGTATTTTGTTTGTTGTTTGCATATATGTATATAAGATATATAATATACACACACATATACATGTGTATATTTATTATTTTTATTCATTTATTTTATGTTTACTTTTATTTTATATTTATATTTACTTAATTTTAATTAATTATTTATTTATTTTATGTTATTTTAATTATTTATTTAATTTATTTTATATTTACTTTATTTTAATTATTTATTTTTTCTTAATTAGTGCTTAGATGGCAAAATCAGTGTTTATTTATATGCCTACACTTACCAATTAAATATGATTTTATAATAATAATTATATATACGTAAACAGGTAATTTATAATAATTATATATATGTATGTATATCTGCAGTGTTGAATCTTTCCTCATTGCTAAGTGCCCGGATATACTGGCCCTGCGTGAGACCAATCTTGACTCCTCTATCCCTTCCTCTGATCTCTCGATCCCTGGATACCTTCCTCTCCTCAGAAAAGACTCTCTAACCCACATGCATGGCCTTGGTGTCTACGTCAAGGACCATCTCCCTCTGGCTAGAGAGTGCTCTCTCGAATCACCGGATCATTCGTACTTGTGTCTCCGGCTATCTCTTCGCAATGCTGAAAGCTATCTTTTCTTCCTCTACCGCTCTCCATCCTCTCAGGACTGTGGAATACTCGATGTCATTTCTGACAGCATAGATAGGGCCCTCTCTGTCCATCCATATGCTCACATATTTGTGTTTGGCAATTTTAACGCCCATCACAACCAGTGGCTTAAGAACGCTACTACCGACCTTGCAGGCATTCATACTCTCAACTTTTCAGTCTCTCAATCCCTCACTCAGATAATCGATTTCCCCACGCGTTTTGCTTACAACCGTGACTGTAAGGCCTCACTCCTCGACCTGTGTTTTACCTCCATCCCTGAGTCTTGTAGTGCCACGCAGCTCTGTCCTATCGGTAACTCCGATCATGCTGTAGTGTCTGTTAGCATCTCCTTCAGCCCCACACCCTGCAAGGAGCCTCCTACCACCAGAACCACATTCTGCTACCAACGGGCTGACTGGGACTCGTTTCGTGACTTCCTCCGCGATGTCCCCTGGGATGCTGTATTTAAGCTCCCCATTCAAGATTGTGCTTCAGAGGTCTCTTCCTGGGTTAAAGCTGGAATCGACGCTTTCATCCCCTCCAGGAAATTCAAGGTCAAACTGCGCTCCTCCCCCTGGTTCACAGCTGCTTGCTCAGCTGCCATTGCCCATAGGAACCACTTCTTCCACCGTTTTCATAGTGATATGTCCGACTTCAATAGACGTCTATTTACCTCTGCCCGTAACGAGTGTAAGTGTATCCTCGACGATGCCAAGTCACTATTTGCTGCTCGGATGAAGGAACGTATTGCATCCCGCAAATTTGGCTCCAAAGATTATTGGTGCCTCTGCAAGAGCGTTCTGAACAATAACAAACCCTACATTCCTCCCCTGTTCAATCAGTTTGAGGTCCTGACCACCTCTGCCGACAAGGCCGAATGCTTTGCTCGGAGGTTTTCTTCCAATTCAACGCTAGACTCTAACGGGGTACCATTGCCCGATTACCCTCCCAGAACTGAGGCCCTCTTGAACGGATTGCACATAACCCCGTCGTCGGTATTGGGCATTATTTCTAACTTAGATCACCACAAGGCTACTGGTGGTGACGGGATACCAGCCACTGTCCTGAAGAAATGCGTGCCTGAACTGGCGCCTGCCCTCTCTAAATTATACAACCGCTGCCTCAAGGAGTCCTGTTTTCCTGACTGCTGGAAGTCCTCAACCATTGTTCCTGTCTTTAAGAACTCTGGTGACCCCTCCGACCCTTCCAATTACCGTCCTATCAGTCTCCTACCCCTCTTCGGCAAAGTCTTTGAGGCCATTATCAACACCGAAGTGATTAATCATCTGATATCCCATGATCTGCTCTTAGACAAGCAGTATGGTTTCCGCTTTGCCCGATCTAATGCCGATGTGCTTACGGCCATCACTGAATTTGTCTACCAAGTTATCCATAATAACGGTGAAGCTCGTGTCGTGGCGCTAGACATCTCCAAAGTGTTTGATAGAGTTTGGCATGCTGGCCTTCTTCACAAGCTCCAGGGTTATGGTATCACAGGTCGACTGTTTGACCTAATACAATCATTCCTGTCAAACCGGGAATTGAAGGTCGTTCTCAGTGGATTCATCTCCGGCTCCTATCCCACTAACACAGGTGTTCCCCGAGGCTCCATCCTAGGCCCTACTCTGTTCCTCATATGTATAAACGACCTTCCTGACGCCATAGACTCCCAAGTCGGCATTGACACCACAATTTACTCCTGCCTCAAACACAAATCTAGTGATGCTGAGAAAGTTAACCTGGCAGCTCAAATTGAAAAGGACCTCCAATCGGTTGTGAACTGGGGTGAGAAATGGATGGTTAACTTTAACGCCTCTAAAACAAAACTGCTCTCTATTAACCACCACAAGGATCCATCCCTGCATCCCATTAGAATGTCTGAAGACCAACTTCTCGAGAACTCCTCTCTGCGGCTGCTCAGTCTCACGCTGTCCGCTGATCTGAGATGGAACAAATACATCGAGTCAGTTGCATCATCCACCTCAAGGAAAGTTGGTTCCCTGTGCCGAGCCAGGAAATTCTTTCTCCGGAATCGATCCTCCAAGTCTATAAATCGACCATTCGCCCTTGCATGGAGTATTGCTGCCATATATGGTCTGGGGCCTCTGCTGTTTGCCTCAGGGTTCTTGATAAGATCCAGAGACGAATATGCAATGTGATTGGCCCTGATCTGTCATTTCGTCTGCTCTCGCTCTCTCACAGATGCGATGTTGCCTTGCTCTGTCTTTTTTACAAATATTTTCACGGTAATTGCTCCGAGGAGCTGCTTTCGCTTGTCCCTAGGTCTCATGAATTTAAACGTCCTATGAGGCTGGCATCCCATTCCCACCCCTTCACCATTGAAACTGTTAGATGTAGACGTCTCTTCTACTCCAATAGCTTCATGTCTCGCACATCTCGCCTGTGGAACTCCCTTCCCTATTACTGTTTCCCTGACAAATACAATCTCCAACGGTTTAAGTGTAGCGTCAATCGACATCTCCAGTTGCCTTGATCTATCCACTTCCCTTCTCCACATCCTTTCACCTTTCATTCCTATCTGCTCTCGCTCCAAATCTTCTGTAACCCCCTTGCCATGATCGACCCACTGTCTTTCTCTTTCTCCACATCCTCTCCTTTACCACTCCTATCTGATCTTCCTCCAACCCTTCTATAACCCCTTGCGTGATAGTGGCCTCCAGCCTTGCTTGGGGTGATACGCTTAAAAAAAACAAATATATATATATATATATATATATATATATATATCTATATATATATATATATATATATATATATATATATATATATACTATTACTACTCCTATAAAATGTTTTTAAGTGGATATCCCCATTTTATAAACAGTATTAATTAATATCTACCAGCCTAAAACATTCAGATGGAAGGACCAGAATTTGTTATAAACAACATGAAAATATGGATCTCTTCTCCTGCTTTGTATCAAGGGTTCAGTGTGGTAGGTGAGGGTGTGTAATTGTATGGGGAATATTTTCTTGGCATACACTGGGGCCCTTGCTATCAATAAAAGACCATTTCAGTATTGCAGCCTACCTAGGTATTATGGCTGACCAGACTCCTCATTATATGACTACAATGCACCTATCCACCTATCTTCTAGTCGACACATACAGTGTCAAAAATAAAATAAAAAATAGTGGCAGATTGAATTATGAAACACTGCCATGAGTTTTCTGTGGTAAATTGGCCCACATCATCACCAGATATCAATAAAAGTTCTGCAAATGTGTCATTCAGCCATCCACAAGAAAGTTGGAAAAAAATAAATGTTCTTTTGCCTTGCTCAGTTTTGGTAAAATGAATTTTCTGTGAACAAACTTTTTTATGTTTCAAAAATCTTAAGAATCTCAAGAAATATTTTAAAGGGGACCCACTGTGTATTTCTCAACAATCAGATAAAAAATGCAGTCATTTCTCAAAGGAAAACCGACGGAAATATTATGTTAAAGATAATCTTCATATTGATTTTCATTGTGACTATAATTATTCTTGGTGATAAATTGTATTAGGATTAATGTCTATAATTGGCTTTCAGTTAGAATTCTACAAATTTGCTTCCTGATTATATATTCATGCACATGCCCAGTTATACACACTTATTTTGTTGGTGGGGCCTGCAATACACAGACTGTATCCAATGCAAAAAGGTAAAATCTACTGCAAAGGATCCATCTATCAAGTAAATGATTATAGGTTAAAATATAAAACAATCATTAAAAAGAAAAACAATCACTTATAAAAATCATAAAAGACCAGATTGTAAATGAATAACAAATTTTGATTTTGAAAGCTAAATATATAAATTAGTTATCGCTATTAAGCAAGGATTACTGTTAGGCGAGATATAAGACACACGCTGGTATGTTTTTTTTGTTACTGTTGTTCTCCCAGTACAAGGTCCAAGAGCCACTCAAGGTAGAGGGTTACTGAATGATAATGCTGAAAGTTGATAATGGTTGATTCAAGACTTGATGAGGTTAAGAGTGTAGTGATCAGGGGAGCCTTTTCTTATGAGTTGCTTCCACAAAGCAGCATTTCTTGGGAAGAAGCTGTTCAAATGGAACTTCCTTCTTACCAATGAAATATGAAGGCAATGGAAAGGATTCAACCATGTATATGTGGCATGGTGGATCTTAGCTGTAAAGGTCTAAACTGCTGGTGCAATTAAGAATGTTCCTTGTCTGAAGATTTGCCATGGAAATAGCAATAGAATAACAAGAGGTGATGTTTTATGTTTGGGAAAGTGGTTGTAGTGTGGAAAATAATTCATCACCCACAAGACCACATAGATCTTTTGAACACTGTCAAGGCTGGAAAGTAAATATTCAGTTCAGTTATGTGCCATGCATAGTACATGCTTAGGCGATCATGTATCTTTTGATACATGACTGACAAGGTAGATTTTTACCTGCAGTAGGTTGCCATTTCTTTCTGCTGTAGAACCCGGTCTGTCCTGCTATTTAGCCATAGGTATTAGCATGGTATGTATCCTCTCCTTCTCCCTCCAGCTATGGGTAAATATCAGAACAGAATTGGGGCAGGAATTGGCTGGTAAACTTTAATGCCTCTAAAACAAAACTGCTCTCTATTACTCACCACAGGGAACCGCCCCTGCCTCCCATTAGAATGTCTGATGCTCAACTCCACGAGAGCACCTCTTTGCAACTGCTTGGTCTCACATTGTCTGCTGACCTGAGATGGAACAAATACATTGAATCAATAGCAAGGAAACTGGGTTCTCTGTGTTTGATCTATTCCCTGTCCTTCTCTTCATTCTTTCCTCTATCATGCCTCTTTACTCTTCCTCCCACTCTCTGTAACCCCTTGCGTGCTAGTGGCATCCTGCCTTGCTTAGAGTGAAATGCTTATAAAAAAAAAAATATGGCAGCAATACTCCATTTTTGGTATAATCTGACTCATATAAAAATAAAGCATGGTAGGAGGAGTCAGACACTTCCTCTTGGGTGGTATAAGGATCCAACCATTTTTCCAGCAGCTTTAGCAATGATTCAGACATATGAGTTCAACTTAAGAGTGAACTTGAATCCCAAATAAATGTTCAAGGCAAAGAGCTTCATTGAGAGTATAACTGTTCACCATGACTTGGGGAAAGTCTGTGTCTGCACAGTGATGATGAAACATTATTAACTTGGTTTTTGAGGTGTGACAAGCCATTTTTTTCTCCATAGAGTTGTGAGAGCTAGATCAGAGGAGAGATCAACTGCCAGGGTCTGATCACCCAGATATATGGAGATGCACCCATACACTGTTGTATTATCTGCATATGTATTTTACTAAGGTTCTGAGAATGTTCTTAGGCAGATCATTGATTTAAAGCAGTAAGAGGGTAGGAATAATGAGAGAGCCTTGATCTCATGGACTTCAGAAAACTGGTCATTAACAATGATCTTTGTGAATGAAGATATAAATGATAAAGTTAAGATTTATTTAATGTAACAGTTTTATGCAATATTTGCAAAAGAGCACATATGCAGACAAGCAACTTTATTAAACTCAAGTATGATTCTTCCTTCCTGTTCTTTGGCTATTTTTTGGCCCTCTAAAAGTGTGTTTACAAATACCAGGAAACTTTTTGAAAAGGAGAAATAAGCATGACATCCCACATGTGTGGGCAGGTGCATGCACACGCTCATGTACACAGACACACACACACAATAAAAGAAGAAAAAAATTTAAAATCTTGCACCAAGGAAAAGTGCATAAATTATTTAACTCAATATAAAAGAAAAACAAGAAAATAAACAATGAGTTGCTGATATCTCCTGACGAATCAACAGAACAATTGCTGGAGCATCCGTTTATGAAACTCTAGAGTCAAAATGCTGAAAATAACATCAATCAGGTAAGTGACAAACTTTCATATATGTATCAATCCTATTCTAGAACTTGTGCCCCTGCCCCTCAACCTCTGAAATCTTACTCTCTGGGCTGAGGTGTCTACTCAGTCCTAACCGAACTTAAGGGAGTGGCCATAGGTCCCTGAGCATCCGTAGATTTTTCAACCGGCCCACTAGTTTAATCCTGCTTCCTGCCCATGTTGTGATTTGTTTGATCCAGAAAGCAGAAGTGATGTCCATCCATTCACGGTTGACTGAAGATGTTGACATGGCTGGAGAGTCTGTGCTAAGAAATTTAGAATGCAGCAAAAAAATTAATATCTGCAGAAAGCCGGACAAACAACTATTCAATGGTTGAATTGTTAATGTCTTTTATATAGTAGAAAAGAATAGTATAGAAAAGAAACTGGTTACAGAAAAGAAAAGTAATTGATGTAAAAACTCATACACTGGATTCTAGACACAGAGAGAGTATGTTATGATTAACTTGTTGTTAAATCGTCTCAGAACAATATACGACTCTTGCAACAGAGGGATAAGATTTCTGTGTGGGACTTAAAGTTTATCAGTAGTAACAGTAGTAATAATATTCGTGGTAGCAGAAGTAGAAGTACTTATAGCAACAGTACATGTTAGCGGACGCTTCGATCCAATCTCTGACGTCACTTCCTCTCCTCCTCGAGTCTCCAACTCGACTATCCACTGTCTATAGCCCAACTCTTGTCCGGGCTAATTCTCTTCTCCAGTCTCACCAAGAATTTTCTCCCATCTCTCATGTAGTGGCATGACCCGTATCAGTCAATGCGAGTGCCCATGCGCGTGACGGCACGGATGCTACGACAACTCGCTGACCAATCACGGTCTCTCCTGTCTCTCTCTTTGGTCTGCCACTTTTCCAGCATAACTATGCATTTATATAGAATAACCCAGCTGGTCATAACTGACCCTCTGCCCCACCACCTCGCATGCGATCATCAAAAGGTTCTGGCTGCTTCAACCAAAATCATGTGAATTCTAAAGGTCCTTCTTGCTTACTCAGCTCTATTCCAAGTTTTAACCGATAAAATTATTTCAACCATTTCCATTGTCTTCTAATGACCCAAATCCCATTGGGTACAACTTCTGCCCTAAATCAGATTTCCCATCAGTAAACAAAATGCTTTGATCTAATTTTGCTACTCAGATCTAATTTTGCTACTCAGATCTACTCCAATTTCAATAACAAAATATACGTGTGTGTGTTTTCCAGATTCTCTCTCTGTCACACTATACATACATATATATAAGTTAGGATGGGGTCAAAACAAGAGATGGTCTGCCAATTTTTAAAATCAAAACAATTACTTTAGCTCACTGGAATTTATTACTTAAAATATACACAATCTCTTGAATACATTAATATATCTAAAGCATACAGTAAGATTGATTGATTTGTTTTTATGGCCTATCAACCCTTTGCAGGTTATTTAAAACCAAAAAATATTTTTCAACTGTAAGTCTTTTCTGACAATAATAATGATTTACTGATACAAGTCCTACTAATTAACCCATAGCTGGGAGGAGAAGAGGTGGTATGCACACATAAGTGAATATAAAAAATCTGACTGGAATTGGAACTCAGCACTCTGAATTTCAATTCCAAGCGATTATCAATTATGCCACCAACACAGCTAAGCTCACAGCATCTGGTATTTCTATCTAGGTAATGACCAGTCTCCTTGACATTGCTTAACTCCAGGGATTGTACAAGAACTAGTGTTTCAACTTGATATGGTCATATACCCATACAGTAAGAAATAATACTATATCAAGGCATATATACAATACTAGCTTAAAAGCTGCCCTATCAGGTGTCATTTAAGCTAGCTCATGCGGAGGTCGCTTGACTAGGCATTCATCACAATATGTAGGGAGGAGTAGATAGGCAACAATAAACTACAGAAGAACTCAAAAGTGATGCATTTATGTATTGCATTAATATTTAAGCTTACTTTTTAAAAATTCAATGATAATTCTTCTGCCGCTACTTAATTTAAAGACAATTTGATGTACGTAGATCCTTACTTTCTGTACAAACAATTATTTTATTTCATGAGGATTAATTTTATTTTGTATATATATATATATATATATATATATATATATATATATATATATATGCCAGTTTAATTCAAGACCAATGAATGTTCTTTGTTAAAAAGTTTGCATTTATTCTTTCTATATTTTCAATTATTTCCCCGTTACCAGTAGATATTTAAATATAAACTGCCTAATGCCTCAGTACTTACAAAATGCATTTTCAGAGTTTGCTCTTTGTGGTTTTGTGCTATATCAGTTTCATCATTTTCAAATATCTATCTTCAGTCTTGTCTTCATGTGACAGGTCATGTGTTTTTTTTATGTTATCAGATTGAGGATCAAGCATACTAAATATATTTAATTAAACAAAAAAAAAACCGACATGATTATACAAACAGTCATGTGAAAATGCAATATTTGAAAATGTCAAAACTAACACAGCCCAAAAAACAAAATCTCTTTGATAATGGCTTCCGAAAGCTAAAAGTACTTGGACATTGGACAGTTTATATTTAAATATGTATAAAAACCAGGAGCAGGATTCAAAATATAGCAAAGAATTAATTTAAAATATCGTTAACAAAGAACTTTCATTAGTTTTAAGCAAACATGCATAAATGAAGAATTCATATGTATTTATTTGCAGAATCTTATTGCTGCAGATATATGCCCACACGCAGGTAGGAATGTATATGCACACACACATCTGGTTTACATAGGCAACTGCAACTGACATCTGCTTTGCTTACAATTCTCACAACAGGCATCATGAAATGTTGATGAGGCACTGTAAGTAAATCTGGCTTTTGGGTGGGGCAAACATCTATTATTCTAATAACTTATCTCTGTAGGCCTTTTTACCCCCTTCTCTTCAATTCTATAATTTTGTTTCTCTTTGTAACAATTTATCTGTAATGGTCTTTTCTCTCTTTGTCACTTGTATCCCTTTCTGTTGTGTCGTTTTTTTTCTTTTTAAATATTTAAGATGTAATCTGCTTCCCTCCCAGAGCCACTCTCTCTTTTTCCTTTTCTCTTTTGCTTCTGTGTCTTTGTTTTCCTTCTTAAACATTAATTTGTTATCTCTATTTCTCTCTTTCTCTACCTTCCACTCTTTTATTCTCAATACCTTCTCTGTCTGCTTTCTTTCTTTCTTTCTCTATCTTCATATGTCTCTTTCTGAATTGCTTCTTTTCTCTATTTTCTTTCTTTTTCTAGATATCTTCTTTCTCTGGTATCTCTCTCTCCCTTTGTAGATATCTTCTTTCTCTGCTTTCTATCTCTCTCTCATTATACACACACACACACACACACACACACACACACACACACATATAAACTTGCTCTCATTCCTCTTCTCTCTCCTTTTTCTTCATATTTCCCTCTTTGATTTTCTTTCTCTTTCTCTGTCTTATTCTCCTCCGTTTCATAATAGCATAGAAAGTTAAAAGCAACTAACCAAATTATTTGGGTGGGTAAATATTCAATGAGGGACATTATTAGTGTTTCTTGTGCTGGTTGGGTTAGTTGCAAGATGGGGTAAAAAACAGGAACCAGAGTTTTTATTTCTCACAGTCTGTCTCACCAAAAATCATAATTGTCTGGATAACGGAATAAATAAATAAATAAAATAAACAATCCAGGTTCTGAGGGTTAATGTTTAATATCTCACATGGGCCAGGCATCACTCAAGGAGAAGTTGGTTGAGCGGGGGGGGGGGGGGGTGAGATGTAAACAGTAAAAGAAATTTTCTATTTCTTAAATATGAACATGCGCTCTCTCTCTCTCTCTCGATTTTCTTACAAACTCTTCTATATACCCCAATCTCTATCTCTCTCTCACAAATGTGTGCACACATGAATTCCCTTGAAGCATACACATATAGGCCCTCTCTGCTATCACAGATACAGACACATATTTCACCTTTCTATAAAACTCTTCCCACTCCCACACAAATGAAATTTTTCTTTCACACCTTCAGTACTTATATAAATATACACAGTTCATGTGAATCAATCTTTCAAGTGTGCGCGTGTGTGTGTGTGTATAGACACCTATGTGCACACTTTGATATAACTGATTGTTTTTTGTTAGATGTATAATCTCTTGTTGCCAAATACCTATGTACTTGCATGCATATACAACTTCTTGCTACTCTCAAAGACAATATTTTTCTCAGAATAAAACCTGGCACATTCATAAATCTCCCTTCTCTCTAATATACACACAGACACAAAATCCTTCTTTCACTACTAAAAATTAGCACACACACACACACACACACACACAAGTCTTTTTCTCTTATATACTTACTGAGACAATATCTCTGCAGCTAGATGGCCATATCTACATAGATACACATTTATAAATCTATTCTAAAACATACACACACTCCCCCTCTTTCTCTCATGATTAAACACCTGTGTGCACACATATACATAAAATACTTTTATTTCTCTCTTCATTTCACACTGAAACAAGAAAAGAAAAAAAAACAGTAAAAATGATGAATAAAAATTTTGTGACTGCGGTTAATATCTGATGTAGACCAGACATTGCAGTTGGTGGGTTGGTGGGGCTTTAGTATGGGAAAGGGGAGTGATCATCTTCAAATGCACTTGTCTGAGGAAGGAACTGTATGGCTGAAAAGCAAAAAGTGGAAGGGAGAAACCAAGACAGAATTTGCTGATGGGTACTGCTTACCATTTATGGTAACAGTGTGTTGGTGCTAAAGAGTTCTCTTTTTCCTTTACTTTCCAGAAGCCTTTCATTCTTGGACTTTTCAGATCTTTCTGACACACCATTCTAATAATGGTACTTAGTAGATATTTACTAAGCTTACCTTGATACAAAACAAGGCCAGGTGAGTGGAAATGGCAGGCACTGATCCTCTAAGTGAAGATGGCCTGCCTACTGAGAAAATCAGTAACCAAAATCCTGGCCTTTACTTGGGTTTCATCAATAACTGTTTTCACTGTAGGGAAATATGCAAACCACAGTACATTTTTTTTTACTATAATTCACCTAATACAAGGCCCAAGAGCCACACGAGGTAGCGAGTTACTAAATGGGGGTGTGTGATATGAACATAAGAGGAGGAATTAGGAAGTGAAGATTACAAGCATATGGAGGATAAATAACAATCACCCTTAGACCTGAAGTGGTTATGATTGTAATGTTCAGAGAAAGTATCCATGCAGAAGTCTGTTCCATAAAGTAACAGTTGTTTGGAAGAAGCTTTTGGAGTGGAACACACTCCTTGCCAAAAGGAATATGTAGGGAATAAGGGTGAGATCCAACCCCTAGGGACATAGAAAGGCAGGTCTAGGCTGTGAAGGTCTGAGCTGATCACATTAAAGAATGGCATTAATCAGAACATTTACAATGGAAGTAGCAATAGAATTGCCATGTAGGATAGGGACTGTAGGCTGGAAAATTAGTGATCGCTCACAAAGCCACATTTTTAACTCTGTCAAGGCTGTATTGCAGCTGCAGCTCAAAATATTTCTATTATGATATTGTCAAATGTTTCAAAACATAGGACTGATAACTGTGTCGACGTAAACATATTTATCAGATTCATTATGCATAAATGATCTAAGGAAAAAATGAATCTGTCAAATTTAACAATATATATAGAAGTCAAAAACAATTAGGTAATTTGGGTGTACAAACTGCCCATGTACTCATCACATCTACTGTACTAATGAAGAGCCCAAGTCAAGATGACTAGTGATACGACAGACCACCAGGGCACTTGTAGTCATGATTTTCAAAAAATAATTCACAAAAAGTATTTAAAATAAAATTAAAACTTGGTTAGGTTAGGTTAGTTTGGTTGATTTCACAACATTTCAAGCCTTGTTGGGTTATTTAATGTTGAATGGGGCACCCAGTGAGGAGTGAACTCATTACTCAGTAATAAGTAATGATCAGACCAACTAGCATCCCTAACAACTACCCCATACTGAGGTGCTCTTTAAACTTGGTTCATCAATTTAATCTTCTTCAACAATAACTATTATACTCTATTTCACATCCTAGACACACACACACACACATATATACGCATACATGATTACAGACATACATACATACACAAGTGTAGTTAAAGACCAAAGAATCTTCTTTGTTAAAGTTTTCTGTCTATATTTTCCAGGTTTTTGGTGAAAGTTAAATACAAATTGCCCAATGCCTGAATCCTTTCAGCTTTGATAAGAGCCATTATGAAAGAGTTTGTTGGTAATTTTGTGGCTGTATGTATTGTATTTTGTGTGCTATGATAGTTCCTTCTTTTTTCAAATACTGCATCTTCACATGTCATATCCTTTTTTCAAATACTGCATCTTCACATGTCATATCCTTTTTTCAAATACTGCATCTTCACATGTCATATCCTTTTTTCAAATACTGCATCTTCACATGTCATATCCTTTTTTTAAATACTGTATCTTGTCAGTCCATGATTTCTTTTGTGAAATATGTTTAGTATGTTTGTTCCTAAATTTGATAACAAATGCTTCCTGATGCTGTGTTATATATATATATCTGAGGGTATTCTAAAAAGTTCTGTTGGGAAAAAAAAACTGATGTTTGATTATTTGGGCAGATTTTGGGCAGTGAGTCCAGCTGTGTGTGTGTGTGTGTAGTTGGGCTGCAATCCCTCTTTTATACATGTTTCATTAAAGATGATTGACAATGTACTACATTAAGTGTTTTATTTCATTTTTCTTGTGATTGTATACGTTTTTTTGTTTTCTGGATGTAAAGTATGTAAAAATTGTCTGAATGTTTTGTATGTATGAGAGCTTTTGGCTATTCTTTTAGTCACTATCAAGGATATTTTTTAAATTTTTAATCCTAACTGAATGTGTATATTTTTATGTATATATCTAGAGTTATGGGAATGATTTTTATTTTCCAAATGTACTCGGCATATTTTGACCATGTTTATAGTCAAATTTATTGTGTTGTTTTTTTCTTTTTATTATCAATGCTTCCAATATTTTGAGTCTTTTTTACATATGAATGTGGCTATTATAATTGTATTTTGTATGAGTGTGTTACTGATGGAGTTTGGTTGGTTTCTGTGTGTGTTTAAATGAGTCCTAATTGAGCTATGGTCAGAGAGGTGTAACGTGAGTTTCTCATAGGTGTGTAGTGATATGACTTACATAATTGGTTTGACCAGGAACACAGCCACTTGAGGAACATGTGAATTCATAAATAATATTGGTTCTCTGCAATTTGGATCTTGCAGGTGAGTTGTTGCTTTTGATGATAAGGTTAGCAATTTTAAATTTTATAGAGTAGATAATTTAATTTTCTTGTTCTGGTCAATTGGGGTTGTGTGTTTTTTTATCATTTTTATATTTCTAAGGGAAAATCCATCCTGCTTGTAGTTAACATGTATTTGATTTTTATAGAAAATGTTAAAGTTATTGTCTATATATTCCTTCTTGCTATTAGTAATTCTAGAAAGAAATGGACTAATTTTGTGATTTATGAGGTAATTAGGGAAACCACTATTATATATGTATATATATATATATATATATATATATATATATATATATATGTATGTGTGTATGTATGTGTGTAGACACACACATATATTTATATATATATATACATATATATATATATATATATATATATATATATATATATATATATACTCATATATATATATATATATATATATACTCATATATATACACATATATATATGCATACACACATATATATACACAAATGTATACACACATATATATATACATATGCACACATACATATACATATATACACACATATATATATTTACACACCTATATATATATACACATATATATACACACACACATATATACAAATATATATACATATATATACTCATACACATATATATACACATATATATATATATACACATACATATATATACATATACACACACATATATATATACATATATATACACACATATATATACACACACACATATATATAAATATGCATACAAACATACATACAAACACAAGTGTAGTTAAAGACCAAAGAATCTTCTTTGTTAAAGTTTTTTATATACATATTCAAATTTATAACATATGCATGTTATAAGATCACTACCCCAACATATAGAGATAAGAACATGATTCTAGAATTTCAAGAATGGTTACTACCATATATATATACTAGGAGCATGGCCCGGCGTTGCCCGGGCTTGATTAAAAAATCATACGACTCATACAGCAATCGCTACCACTTGACTTAAAATATTTTTGCCCTTCCTTGCCTTTAAAGGAGTGCCCTTTGCCGTGCTGATGTTGCTCATGCCTTACTTTTTGCCTATCTCACACTGCAAATTTTTTCTAAGCTCTATACTAAACATTAAATCTGTTACGAAAAAAGAACTAAACAAAATGAACACAAAATGATCAGCTTTAAAAAAGGACTCGTAACTGGAAAAACCGAATGAAAAAAGAATGTTAACAACAAGTACTTTTTCACACCCAACCCAGTTCTGCGGAATTAGAATCAACGTTGAGTTTAAGCAAGTGAATGAGCCAATTGGAGTAAAGTGCCATGCAGATTTAAATTTTTCCCACTTGTGACGAATACAGCTATCGATTTTTTTTGCATGCTAGCATATTAGTTAACATTCATGTCAGTCAGCTGTTGGCTCTCATGCAGGCCAATAGAATTTTCCTGCATATTCATGGCAGCCAGCTATAGGCTCTCACTCTGGCAAGTAGAAAATGGCCACAAACTACATGAAAACTGACAAAGAAGCTTGAAAAAATCAATTATTTCCACTATCGATGGGAGTTGGGAAATGCAAAGTTGGTCTTGGCCTTGACACTAACTTGTAGCATGTGCATGTAAATTTTGGTGCAAATCCATCGAAAATTGCGGCCGTGCATTTGTTACACACACACACACACACATCCTGCCTTTTATAGATAGAGATACTGGTTTTATCATATTCAATTAAGCAGTTTTGAATATTGAGAGATAATGCACAAAAGAGAATGACATACAGTGGATCAGATTTTATATAAGTGTGTGTTGTTGTTTTTATGGTAAAATTAACATTAATGAACAGATGTGGTTAAAATTTTCTGGGTATATTTCTATGATCAATATATTGAGTTTGAGCTTATATCTACCCTGAAAAAATTGGGCATGTCATGTTTTATATAAGCAAAATGTAATATCAATGTCCATCTATAAATCCCAAACATATCAGCTATAGAAACATTTATGAATTGTGTTAATCAAATATTATTTCACCTGTTAATGTAGCTTGTTTGACAGTTGATAACCTTCACACTCCTTCAGTCATGGATCTTTTTAAATGTTTTTTAGCCTGTTTTAATTTTAACATTATTTGCTGCAGTTTTTATTACTTTCTAGAGATCATCTTGACTTGAATATTGTTTCCATAATCGTATAAATTTCTTTTAATGATGGACAACAGGTTTTTCTATTGGATTAACTTTAGAGAGGATGGAGCCCATTCTTTTAATTTGGTGTTTGAAGCTTGGGAAAGTGAGGGGCAAGTGGGCAATAGTCAGCTTGCAGAATGTGAATGCACATTTTCAGGAATATACATTTTAGCTGCATGCTTATTGTATACCAGTTAATATTACAATTATTCTCTGCATTTATCTTGATACCACCAACTTTGAAAGGACATATAATTTTACTGCTTACAATATTAGCCGCAAATATTACTCCAACTTTCCTGTATTGTCTTTAAAGATTTTCTATCCCAATCATGAGACTGTTAAGAAATCAGTTTTCATGTACTTCTTCACCTACCTGACATGTTTCTCTTTATGATGTTTACTCAAAAATGATAATTTGATTACTTTCATATCTTTAGATAATCTTCTTAACATTCTGCATCTTTTCTATTTATATCTGCAACATCAATTTCACTTGCTTATTATGTTTCTAATTTTGTGACATTCTTAAAACTAGTTCTGTCTTGTTATCATCTTGTCAATGTTTTCAATTTCTTTTTTGATTGTTTAGTTTCTGCTCAACTTTTCAATCACTGACATTGTATTCCCAGCACTCAGTAACTTCACAATACCTTGTTTCCCTTTTGAGGCTATATATTTATTAGGACCCCTGGCAATTTTTACATAGCTGAAATTTAAAATAAATATCAGTAACTATACTATTATATATATTTTTTACTATATGATGAACAAACCTTAAGTTGCATAATGATATTTCATACCACCAAATAAGTTATTGTAAATATTTCTTATAAAAACAGATATTTTAAGCTGAAATTCACATTGTATATTTATCATATATGTACATCCTGAAAATTTTCCCAGTTTAACACAAGGTATTTTATTTTTAGTTTTGAGAAATGTCAGCTCTCTTCATTTGTAGTTTTTATGATCTGTATTGCTGCCAAACAATAACATTCTTGGAGAAAACTTGGGCAGAAAAAGATAATAGTATAAGTTACGCTGACTTACAAGGTCACTGGAGGTCACCAGAGGTCAATTTTAATTAAAATGGCTTTTTTTCTGCTAAATAAGACAATTTAAAAAGGTAAAAACTTCTTTTGTTTGTAAAATATTATGAAACCCTGAAAAAATACTTTCAGAAAAAATTTTCATGATTAAACTTTTTCTATTTGTTCTAAATCAGATAAAACTGACACCTTCTCCAAAAAATAAAAAAGAAAGAAATTACCATTGATACTGTAAGCAAGGAATTATTGTTCCAAAGACTGATGCCATCAAAGAAATGACCTCAATGCTGTTGCAACAGATTCCTGAAGAGGTTCAGCTGTAAAAACCAACTAAACCAGTTTGGAAGATGTTTGAGGCTGTTCAGAATGCAGGAGAAATCACCAACTATTGAATTGTTTAGTGTTTCTTCTGATTATATATATATATATATATATATATATATATATATATATATCTCCACACATACATAGAAGTTAGGAAACCTGTTGTATCTCTAAGAAATCTTGAGATTTGGGAAATATTATGCAGTTTCTCTTACATGTTACTGAGGAAACTATCCTCACTGGGAAAGGCAAAAAGGATTATATATTTATTCCAAGGATCTCCATAATTCCAACACTTTTTAAAATCATTTTACACTAAATAAGGCAATAAAGCCACTAAAATGCAAAGAGTTACTGATAAAACATTGAGATTACTTAAAAACAATCATCATATTTGTGTACTAATTTACGTCATCATGAGTGAAATTATATATATATATATATATATATATATATATATAAACAAACCCATCATCTTGCTCTTGTTTACTTGGTTTTAGAGTCTAGAAATTGTCAAGATATTTGGAGACAAACTGCAATGCAACCGAATATCAGTACATTTTGTGTGTCAAGATTTTTGGAGAAGATATGGAGACAAAGCTGAACATGAATTCTTCTATAACCAACAATGAGACACAAGAATATATCATTATATGTATATATATATATATATATATATATATATATATATATGAAAAAATATATGGCATATTTATATTGTATATTTATGGGTTGAAGTGCTCAATATCAGGGGTAGAGTATATGTAAATATAAAAGTGGACATTGAGATCAACCCTTAGTGGTGACAGTGTGTTTTATGCTTAAATTGTCAGGCCATTGATTGTCCTTAAGCATGGAACAGACCGAGTGTTGACCTCAATGTCCACTTTTGAATACAGTGCTCATTATCCTGAGAACAGAATGTGTAATGTTATGTTTCTTTTTACATTTATTATTTATTATTATTATGGTGATTGAGCATGTGATGTAGTCTGTAGTGTGTGTATATATATATATATATATATATATATATATATATATATATATATATATATATATATACATATACATATATATATATATATATATATATATATATATAAAAGGGAGAAATATAAACAGTCAATTGCTGATAACCCCTGATGAGTAGATGAAGTGATTGCTGGAGGGCCCATCTATAAAACTCTGGAGTCAGGATGCTGAAAGTAACACCAATCAGCTAAGTGACAAACTTTATAATTGTATTAATTTTCTCTCTCTCTCTCTCTCTCTCTCTCTCTCTATATATATATATATATATATATATATATATATATATGCATAAACTGTTTAAAATTTTGCTATATATCAAAATCTGTTACATATTCTCCATCTAAAAAATTGTCATCTCTTCCAAAAGAAAAGGGAAGTAAGAAACTTATATAATATTTGATGCAATAGTGAAAAATCAAGCAGACTATCTAAGAAGCTCTGAAAGAACAAATGAGAATGGACAAAGTTAGTATCAAAATCTCTCTTTGTATTACTCAAGAATTGTAATTAGCAGAAATATTGAATATTAAATAGGCATATGCCTGAAAGATACATCTATACAAGAGGACATTGAAAGTTCTTAACATGACCCATTTCCAAAATCTGACCAAATAACCAAACATTACAATTTGGATGAGAAAGGTTTCTTGATTTGGCCAAGAACTTTCAGCACTTGTCAGTCATAATTTTGATTGGGCAACAATCATGGAAAAATAAAAATAAAAACATAGAAAACAGAACAATAAAAACTGAAGAAAAGCTTTAACTGCTTATGAAACTTTCAAGATATTATGGAAGCACAAATTATTCCATTATGCTGAATTCCTACAATAGGTTCTCATCTTTTCTTTAGATACATAGAAAACAAAATGTAAGTAAACTTCCTTCAACTCAACTGATTTTCATATTGAGGATAATCTAATTAGTGTTATTAGTAAAGACAAACATTTTAATAAAAGTCAAAATATTTTCCACTTTAATTGGAAGGGATCACAAAGATGGACAAGATATTTATTTTTTTACTTTCGTCAGTTAATTAAATCTTCAACTTGATCATTGATTAGAATGCAAAATTGAAAGAGATCTGATAATTAAAAACAAACAGAAACTACTTTTTATCTAGTCACAGGCATCTGGTATAAGAATACAAAATCCTGTTAGATTGAGTAATGTGCAGCTGTTATGTATGAAGATGAAATGACAATTAAGTAAAATTGTTTTCTCTTATAGAATTTTATGGACATATTAAATTCCTAATACAAATCAAGAATCTAAAAAGTAATTAATTGAATAAACTTCTGATGTGTAATAATTTTTTAACTTTCATCAGATGGAACATTAATAGAACAGAATTGAATCAGTTCAAAAGTGTCAAACTCTGCTACAAACTAGATCTCTTTCTGATTCACTCTACATGTTGGCTGGATATGGACACTAAGAAAGCAAAACCAAAAATAAAATTCGTCCTCTGCAGAGGTTTTGAGAATCACATCCAGTTCACAAAACAAACCCCCCCAAAATATAAAATACAATATAAAAAGAGCCAATCAAAAACATTACCACCAAAGAAAAAACATGAATAAAAGATATGTTCATGAACCACTGCATTTACTTTTAAGAACACCACTCATAATGACTGAAACAGAATCACAGTGAATTGGCAAGCTGTCAATGTTATTACCAGTGATCTAAGTCAACCGACCCAACACACATCAACTCCAGGTCTTATCAACTCTACCGTTCCTCCAAGTTATTTCCATTACCCACAAAGAGACATTCTACTCACATCCTCTGTATTAGCAATATGAAGAATTTTATATTAACAAGTTTCGTCTTCTTTTCCTTTCACCACACTGGTGGCATTGTTGTTTTGTTTTCTCGTGTTACCATATTTATAACAAAAGTATAAATAGACTGTAGATGAATATTAAATTAGATGTATGGCTTTTAAATATCAGGTATTATACAGTGTATATAAAGTGTATGACTCTTTTAGCGAAAACATTGATCCTTAGATATAATCAAAATACAGAAGATATTTTGATGAAGGAGTTTTATATAAACATCCCCAGTTTTCAGAATCTTTAAAAATTTATAAAATACTTTTCAGTTGCTGCCGGAATCCCATTCAGAGCAATTACTCTATAAACTTGCCAATTCTACAAATCTTTAAAGACTGTTTTAGTTAGAAAAAAAATTGCTGAATCCATAAAAGCTGCACACATAGCCAATATATGATTCACACAACTTATATACTAAATATTACCATGTTTTAGTCTATTCCATTAGCTTGGAATTCTGGAGTCCTAGAACCAATGAATTCTTCAAAGGATTTTGAGCTGGAATTAGTTTAAACTGATACCGGGGGGGGGGGGGCTTGTTGTTTTTTTTTTTTTTCAGTATATTTAATCTATAATTATAAACAATAATTTTGGAAAGTAACAATTTTCAAGTTTCTTTTGAAATCAAGAAAATGCAAACTTTAAGTAAAATGTTCACACAATTTTGGAAAAAAGAAGGCATGAGTTGATGGTGGAGGATATGAATTTATTGTTAAAGACCATCTCTCTTTCAGGAGATTGCCAAGATATTTGAAAAAGTGCTAGTTGGTTAGAGAGAGACTTATAAGTTGGGTGAAGTAATTCATTAAAATTCTGCACTCATTTGTGAGACATACTGTAAGACATTATCAAGAAGAAAAACTGATCCTTTTTCACTGGCCAATGTTAAACATTGAAATTTTGTTGAGCATTTAGTCAATTTCTTGGCAATAATTCTGTGCTGTAATGGTTTCACCATAATCCAGTAAGTTCTAATAGATGGTTCCACTAGCCAACAACAAAACAGAGATTATAGCTTTCTTTTGATGCAGCTTTTGTTTCAGAATGTCTTTTGGTGCTTCAGTTTAGACACTCTATGGAATGCCACTTCTTTCTTTCCTATGTGATCAAGAAATGTTGTGAAAAAGAAGTGATGAGAAGACTTTTTGTTATCGCAAAATTTGTTTCTATTTTCATTCAGCTCATGCGGCAAAGCTTTTTTGGTTTTCCAATTCGGTGTTAATGTTGAACAACTGTTGAACGGTCAATGTTTAGTTCTTCTGCAACCTCTCAAGTTGTTTTGCACAAGTCTACTTCAATGATGCCCCCCCCCCCATTTAGCTGTCATTAATAAATGGCTAATGCTCGTGACCCCTTCACACCCACAAAGCTCTTCATTACAAAATTGTTGAAACTAATGTTAAGCTGTCTGTTTGTTGACAAGTCTAATGCTTGGTTGATATTGCAACCAGTTTCCAATGCTTTTTGTCATTTTTTGAACTCAATACAAAAAACAATTTAAAGCGTTTTTTTTTTTTAAATACTTGAATTTTTATTTTTTTTCATTTTCCCTTTCATGGCCTGGAATAAACAACTAAAAACAGTGAAAACAAAACCTGATAAGCATAATAGAGTGAAATGCTTTAAAATGGCATATTATATGAGCATAGTTAAATAATATATTTCAAAATTAGCATCAAAGTTTAAAAGTAACAAAAACCAAAGTTATTTTGGTGCCAATTATGTTAACAAGAACATATTCACCATTATTATCAATTTAAAAAGTCTACTGTGGAATTAATTCTTTCATTCTTTGTGAAAAGAATTTGCAATTCTGGATGAAACCAATGTCAGTATTTATATCACTGTTTTATCTTTGTAAACTCTGGTGAGCAGTTAGTGGAACATGGTAGGTTTCAGCTATTATGATCTCTTAGAATAAAGCAATTGCAAATATTCTTCAGGATCAGAATGCAAGTACATATTTGGTAAGATAATCTTTTTTAGATAATTAAATTATTAGTTTGGGATATTTTACTGCATCCACCAAGCCCATCTTATTAAGATTTCTAGTTATTCAGATCCCTGAAAGATTTTCTTAATATTAAAACTTATGAAAGGAGAGAAATGGCCAATGCAGTATTATCTTCTTTTATATGTTGTATTCCTTCAAGATGTAGTTAATTGTGGTTTCTTTCGGTCTTCTATTACTCTAAGTAACTTGTGACACTTTACTGTCTCTCTTTGCCCTTGTTCTACTAGACATTCGCACATGTTCTGCTTCTGCTGCCTTCAATATATCCAAGTATTAGAATCTCCAGGCCTTCTTTCCTTATATCCCCCAGAATCATAAACGTCTTTTTTCTAATTGTAACTATGTGGCTTTTTAGTTTCTATTTTCCTTAAAACCTTTTCACTGCTCACATATTCAATTCAAAATGAATGGGCTGCTTGGAAAGAGAAAATACCTATCTTGATTATCTCCACTCTCTAGTTGCCCATAATAGGCATTAGTATACCAGTTATATACTAACAGCTTAACACAATGAAAAGAAGGACCAGAACAATAGATTTTAAGTACAGATATGTCATACAAGAAATTATACATATATATCTCGGGGAAAGTGTATGACAAAGTGGAAAAAGTTTACTTTTGACATGATTTTTCCTTCAGGAAACTATGTTAGAAACAAAAAAGAATGCTGAACTGTTATGTAATATATAATCTCTGATATGGCAGTAAATGCTGTACAATCTCTGTTCAAATAAAGAGACTTGAATAGACAGAGATGTGGTTCTACTAACAGATACTGAAACTACCATGGACTGAACATTTGAATGATGAGGAAGCTTTAATAGAGACAAGAACACTTACAAGCAGAAAGAGATGGCTGAAATTTATAGGAGACATAATGAGGAAGAGAGCCTGAAAATCTAACACTCACAAGACATATAAAAGGCATGAGAAACTGAGAAAACAGTGGGTAACCTACTTAAGAGATTTGTGTGAATGGATGGCAGAACAAGGATAAAGTGAGATAGTACATGGTCACAAGTGACAGAAAACAGAAAGATGTAGGGAACCTTGATTTCCCTCATCATGAAGGAACAACACAGAAAAGAAAAGAAATGTGCAATATGTACATAGTTATTTACTAAGTTAGAATTGCCTCTTTATAAAAAGAAATCAGGAACAGTGCAGGAGGCAGATTGTATTGTGCCAATCTTCCAAGTAATGAAAATCAACTTTTAAAAATCTTAAATCCTGAAACCAGCACCAATGAGAAAGATGCAATTACCTCCTCCACCAAGCAACCAGTATATATATATATATATATATATATATATATATATATATATATATATATATATATAAGGGATCAGGAAAGGCCCTAATTTTGTACTAATCTGATCAAATGACCAAACATCAGAATTTTTGGGAAGGACTTCTTGGTTAGGCCAAGAACTTTTCAGCATCTCCTCATTTTCTAAAAATGAGGTTGCGTTTTTATTGCTTAATAAAAGTGCTGCATTTATATTTTAACTTTGCCATTGTACATAAATAGAAAGTTGCAAAAGTCTGAATGATCAAAATTCCAATTTTATCTTCCAAAATCAAAAGGCAGAGAAAGAAAGAAAAAATTTAGAAGAAAAAAAGAATGATCCCTGTGTTTCTTTCCACATGACTTTCCATACAGAATTGGTGGTGCTAAAATTAATCTGACATTTGGGTCATTTTCTGATAGCAAAAGGCCAACCATCTTCTGAACTGGTTAGGAACAATGCCAATCTTTACCAAATAGAAGAGAAATGCCAAAGAGAGAAAAGGACACAGAATGAGAAAGAAATGTAGAGAAAGAGTGTGTGTGTGTGGGGGGGGGGGTAAAAAAAAGGAAGAAACAGAAATTGGGAATGAAAAATAGAAGGAAAAAAAAGAGAGCATGTGATGAAATAAGGAGTAAGAAATAAGAGAATCAATGATGGTCCATCACAGGAAGTGAGAAAGAGAGTAAAAATTATAGAAAGAGGCCAGTAAGAGAGAAGTTAAGTAAGAAGTTATTAGGAAGAGAAGGTAAAGACAGGACAAGTTAATAAGATACTAGGATTTACAAAGCTAATGAGAAGAATTATAAACAGTAAAAGAAAAGGAGAGGTTGGAGTACATAAGAAAAGAGGAAGTCAGAAACAAAAGAAAAAAGAAGCAAAAAAGAAACAATAAAAAAGAGAAAATCAAAGAGGTGGTTAGAGAATGAGAAGAAAATTGAAGAGTGAAAGAAAGAGTATAAGAACAAAAATAATAAAAAGTTAAGAACATAAAGAGTTAATAAAAAATAGTGAAAAAGGTCCTAGCAAGGTGAAAAAGAAGAAAAATATTGAAGAGTAAAAAGAAAACAATGAGACAGGGAAAAAGAAAGAGTATAAAAAAAGCAAAGACAGAGGAAAAGAAAGAAAATTTGAAACAGGTAAAAAGAAGGAAAGAATGAAGAATAAAGACAGAGGATGAGGAAAATAAAGAAAGAAAAAGTTAGAAAAAAAGAGAGTAAAAAGAAAAAGAAGAGACCGAGAATGGGTTAGGGAATAAGAAAGAAAAAGAAATGTGTTTGTAAAGAAAAATGGCTAAAAATCACCAGCAAGAAGAATAGAAGACTGATGAAGACAGAAAATAATAATTAACATTGCATTTAAATTTTTGAAGATCAAAGTTGGCTGAAAAGCATGAGGCCAGAAGAGAGAAAAGAAACTCTCAGCATAAAACTTACAGTTACATTTAGCCAATTCAACTGTGAATTGATGAGACCTTGCTGCCAGTCTAGTGCTGTGCTTAAATTCGTAAAGTCTAGGTGCCATAGCAGAAAGTTCATCAGAACAATTACCATGAAAGTATTTATAGAAAAGGCACAGGAAAGCTACATTACGGCAATGGAAAAGTGACTGAAGCCAAGATGCCAGGTCAGGACAAATAATATTGCTGATTCTTCTTTGGATTTTATCAAGAATCTCTAAATATACAACAGGAGCACCAGACCAGATGTGGCAGCAGTATTCAAAGCCTGAACGAATGGTAAACTTATAAATATGCAAGATACATTTAGGAGAGAAAATTCTCTAGCATGACACAGTGACCAGACTTTCTTAGCAGTAGACTTAGCAATGGATTTTCTATAGTCTTCAATAGTGTATGAAAAATGTGATGCCGATATCTGAAAGCACACTGGAATATCAAAAGTTGCCTTCTAAATGCTAAGTAAAGTATTAACAGAAAAATTTCATTAGAAACAAGAGTGCTGAACTGTTATCTAATATTGGTCCTCCTATATGGCACTGATTGCTGGACAATATTCTTACAGATGAAGAAGAGACTTGAGACAACAGAAATGTGGTTCTACAGAAGGATGCTGAGAACATCATGAGATTGAATGCCTTTACATATCATGGAAACCAAAAGGATACTTATACTTAAAAGTCAGAAAGAGACAATTGATAATTTTTAGGGTATCTAATGAAAAAAGAGGGCTTTGAGAATGTGAAACTCACAGGACATATAGTTAGTAAGAGGGACTGAGGAAAGCTGTGAATAACCTATCAAATAAGTTTGTTTAAATTGTTGGCAGAACAGGGACTAGGCGGAATGGCAAAAAGACAAACCTTATTCAGAGCTACAAAAGACAGAAAGTAGTGGAGAGCCATGATTGCCCACATCCTGAAGAGACATGGCACATAAAAAAGAAGAATCAAAACACAGAACTCTGTCGTTGATGGTGTGGCATTATAGGAACAGGGAGTTCATGTATATTATAGTCAGAGAAGTTTTTTTTTACTGTTTATGAGAGTCACAGTTAATCAGTTTCCTTTCTGAGATTCACAGACAAGTCCTAAACTAAAATTCAGTTTTAAGAGGAAATTTATTTCATTGTCAAAACTGCTTAATAGCTTTTAGAACGACAGGCATTTACAAAAAAAAAACCCATTATGACATGAGTAGAGCACCTCTCAGAAGTTTGATATTTCAAGAACAAAGAGGATTTGCATTGCAAATTAGATTCTAATTTTACAAAGCTGTTTCTGTATGACAAAGTGTATATGAGAAGTGCTGGCAATATTCATGGTTCCTTCACAGAAAACATTTCAACTTGGAAATAAAAAGGGGTCTCGCCAACATACACATTTCAAGCAAAAGCAGAAATTATGTAAAAATAAGAGAAAAGTGAAAATATCATGATTGTATATATTAAAACAGAGTGGAGAATATTCTACAATATTTCATTTCAATGATGCATTATATATTTTTAAAAAAGATATAATAAAACATCCACATATACAAAGACTGTAGTCTTTAAAATAGCATTTTGCCAGTTTTTATGGTTATCATATTAATGGTCTGTGGAGAGCTATCCAGAGACATGATTAAAGATCATGGTATTCTATGCTACAGGCCTACACATGATATAATAATAGCCAAAACTGGAGGACTATTTCAAAATATTTGAAACTTAGAAATTTTATGAGAAAAGTTAAAGCTTAGACAACATTCTTAATAATTTACTTTTTCATTAATTTTGTAGTATAAAAATGTTACATTTGCTTTGATTTTATGTTTTTTAATGGTAAACTAAAATTCAACATACTGCTTTAATATCTTTCACAATGATAAACACAAATTGAAAATTAAATTTTATCATCAGTGTATTTGTTGTTATGAATAACAATATCATAGAGAAAAATATTAAATTAACTTTATGACAAATAATGACATTTATGAAATTTCATGATGTAAAAACAAAAAAATGAAAAAGTCTTTAAAATTAAACATAACAAAAATTATTAAAATTTGTTGTATTTGTAAGAAGAAAGACTAGAAAAAATACAATTAAAAATGTATTTCTTTAAATCAAATAAAATTACATATTTTTCAGTTAGAGCACCCTGCTTTGTCTAGATCTTCAAATTTGTTTTCTTTAATTTTGTGGTGTAAATAGTTACATCATACAATAAATATGGTAACAATTCAACAGTTTATAATTAGTGTATTTGCTTTTATAAATAAACATTCCATAGAGAAGAATATTAAATTAACTTGAAAAGTGAAAAATGTTAATTAAACTTCCAAGTGACAAGACCAAGATTCCTAAATTGCATTTGTTTTGGTGAGTTATGCAAAAAGATTTCTTTTTGCAATAAATGTAAAAATATAGCAAGTCCAAAGGAAATGGAATAAATCTGATACTTATTTAATTGAATAAGCTAAATTTATTCCAAGTGTAATCTCTTGAAATTTTTTTCATCTGTTCTAAAATTTTCTGATAGTCAAGATTACTGAAATACCAATATCATCAGAAATTATTCTCAAATTTTTCTACCTACCATCATCATGGCTGATGCTAACCTCCAGGAGAGAAAGATTTTGCACCATCTTGATTTCACATTTTCCACTGACATGAAGTGGAATGATTATATTGAATCAATTGCTATGTCTACTGCTAGGAAAGTTGGTTCACTGTGTCATGCCAAACAATTCTTCTCATCAGAATCCCTCTTACACATTTATGAATCTACCATTCCTCCATGCGTTGAATACTGCTGCCATTTCTCATCTGGTGCTCCTACTCTATATCTTGAGATTCTTGATAGAATTCAAAGGGTCGGTAATGTCATCGATCCTGATCTGGCATCTCGACTTCAGTTACTTTCCCATTGACATAACATGGTTTCCCTCTGTCTTTTCTATAAATATTTTATGGCAATTGTTCTGATGATCTGTTCTCCTTAGTGCTTCAACTGCATGAATTTAAGTGTACCACTAGATTGGCAACTAGGTTTCACCATTTTACTGTTGAACTAGCTAGATGCAAGTTTCTTTACTTGCACTTCTTGCCTGTGGAAATCCCTACAGATTTCTTGCTTCTCTGCTACCAACAATCTTGAAAGATTTAAATGCAACATCATTCGCCATCTGTCTTCTTGAATCCTGTTCTTTTATTGTCCTTTCTCCTCACTTCTCCGAACTCTTCTCATTCTCTTTCGCGCCCTGTAACAACCAGTGACCTAGTGGCATTGTTGCCTTGCTTGAAGTGAAATGATTTTTTAAAAATTATTGTCTTTTAGAAAAAAAAAACTTTATAATTCTATCCTCTCGGAACATTTTATCTTTTTCAGCAAATAACAGTTTTAGGTGACTTTTTACATTTACTTTTGGTCGGAATTAAACTTTTAGCCCGAATCAGAGTTAAAGTGAGGTTTTTAAGTTCCATGGAGTGAATGGAGGAATTCAAAGTTATTTTTTCAGAGGTCTTTTTAGTTTGGGGCCAGAGGCCCAATTAGCCCACTACTGGAGCTAGCTTAAAAGTCCACACAGAATGTGGCTCTTAAATTAGTTTATAATAAAAGAACATTGTATAATTTCAACACAGAAAGAAACATTGAGAGATATAAATTATCAAAGAGAGAAAGAGATAGGTTTATCTTTCAATAATCGTTTCTTTTAGAGATTGTAATAGTCAGAGAGAAATCCAACTCCTCCTTTTACAATCAGAGCTTCAAGGGACAGGCAATTGTGGAGAGCCATGATCGCCTACATCCTGAGGGAACACAGCACATAAAGAGAAAATATACTTACCCCAAATACTCTATTGTTTCAAATTGAATGTTTCCAGACCTATCTTGCAAATAAAACAAACTTTAACATTTTCCTTTAGATAGTGCTTATCTGTGTGACAGTTAAAAAGGAAAAACAAACAAGCAAAAGCAATGAGCCACTATGTCATCAGACTCCTCAGCCATATACAATACTGTGCAAAAAAAGTGACTCAGCTATAAATTTAAAAAATTTATTACAAATAAAAAATTTTATTTATTTTTCAATTAAAAGTATACATATTATTAGTAAAATTAAAAATAATTTGGAACTATTATTTTTTCAAAAACAAAACATAAAAATGACTATTTTTGATTATTTAACAAATTTTCTACTGTGCAAAAAAGTGACTCATTAAAAAATGTATCATTATTTGAAAACTCTTTGTAATTTTATTTCCATAATTTTATTCCAGAATATTCTTAAAGATTCTAGAAAGTTCTAGAATTATTTTAAAGTATATAAAAGAAAACAAAAATATAATTAATTAGTAATTTGTTATGAAAAGCTATAAGCACACACCGCAAACTGTTAAAGTAACAATAGTTGCCCTATCAAAAGCTGGTAAATCAACTTGAGAAATTGCAAATAGTGTCAACACTTCTCAGTCAACTGTCTCAAGGGTTTTGAGAAGCTTCAATTCCACTAAAATATTTGTCAAGGTAGAAAACACAATATTGATGAGAGAGCAGGCCACAAAATCATTAGAGAAATCAACCAAAACCAGTCAATTACCAGGACAGAAACTGCTGCTACCTTGAAAAATGATCTCAAAGTGTCAACTCCTCTACTATACACAGATGGCTTCTTGAATGAAAGTTACAAAACTTATTCAAAAGTTTTTAAGCCACAGCTAAATAAAACACATAGGGCTCAACATTTAGCATAGGCAAACACTTACAAGTCCTTCACTGAGTTTGATTAGAAAAATGTTCTTTTCTCCGACAAAACAAAAATTGAAATGTTTTCAAAAGGCAAAAGAATGAAAATCAGGTGGAGGAGCGAAGAAAATCCTTTGAAAATTACAGTTAATACTGTGAAGCATCCTGTCACTTTTATGGTTTGAGGTTGCTTCTCATACAATGGGACTGGATTTTTCAAACCAGTAGACAAAATGCTGAACACAAAAATATTGGACACTTGCTTACTGCCATCTTCCAATAAAACTCAAAATTGATCAATCAAATCTCATTTTTATGCAAGACAATGCTCCCTGTCACACATCAAAGCAGGTGAAAAATTACTTTTCCAAAATAAATGTCAATGATATGGTATGATCACTGCAGTCTCCAGACCTACACACATTCGAGAATTTTTGGAGCATAATAAAATTGAGATTTTCAAAGAAAATCATTCAAAACAAAGAAGCTTTGATTGAAAATCTTATTGTGTAGTGGAACAGTTTGCTAGGAGATGACATCTGCAAAAATCTCATTAAGAGTATGCCGGACTGAGTCAACAAAGTTCTGAAAATCAAAGGTGCAAGCATAAATTACTAATAAAATTTTCTTTTGTGTTTTTATTTTACTAAATTTTATTTTTTAAGAAAATATTAGATTAACTTTGTACATAATTAATGCAGTATAAAAAGTGAGTTACTTTTTTTGCACAGTAAATATTTACCTTAAAAACAAAATATAAGATGCTTTAGGATTTTTTCTTAAGAATTTTTTTGTAAAATTGTAGACAATGTATCATTTCCCTTACTTATACACAATTTTTTTAAAAACTTTTTTTTTATCTAAAATATTAAGAAAAAACAAGTTTTTTTCAAAAAAATTTGACTGAGTCACTTTTTTTGCACAGTACTGTATCTTGACATTTTAACAAAGTATGTGTGCATCTCACAAGCGATTATAGCTGAAATAGTATAAGGCAAAATATTTCTACACAATTTCAGCTATGAATCCAGCTTCTTAACTTACTGGCCTGCTTATATTGGAACCATTGTTCACTATTTTTTTTTCAGCTACTCTACACCCCATGATATGGAGTAATGTCCATTTGCACTAGATGGGTAGAAGACAAGTGAGCAATGGTAAAAATGAAAATGACATTATATCTTCCTTTCTCTGATAAAAAAAAACAGTAATTATTTTTTTATTTAAAAGAAATGTGCAACTTTTCAAATATTAAGTAACCAAGAGAACTATAACATTCTATTTTCTTAGTATCAAAAACACTAGTCTATAAATCAGTCAATCAAATACCTTAAATCCTAATTTAATTTCTTGATTATCTTTGGATTTTAAAGCCATACAAAATAAAACAAACCAGAGTTCAGGAGTTTATTTTTAAATTTCTTTTTTGAAGTATTGTCAGTTACCTATTTTCTACTGGTATATCTTTCATCTTAATTTCAAATTCTTTTTATCACAACTCTAAAATCATTATCTGAGCAGCTGTATTTAAAAAGATAAGGAAAATAAATATAAGTGACTTATTCAAATATTTAGAAACAGTAAAAACAATTACAACGAGTTTGCAATATAATTCTCAATATTAAGAAATAGAGCAACAACAGTGAATAGATAAATAAAATCTTGAAAGACCTATCTTTCAACTTCATTTTGCAGATGTCAGGAGTGAGATAAAATCAATTGAATTTTACTATCCTGTTTATACACACACACACACACACAGATATATGTATGTATGAATACATATATATAAGCAGTGTGGACACAGAGATACAAACCGAATGGTGATAGACTGTTTCATGCTTGAATACAATATTCAGGCCACATGGGTTTAACAGAAGTTCAAGTTACTATCTAACTTATATGGCCTAAAGATGCATTCAAGAATGAAACAGACTATCAGAATTCAGTGTTTATCTTTGTGCTTATACTGTTTATATTTACATTTCTTCTACCCCTGATATTGAACCCTTTAACTCCATAAATATAGCATACCTTAAAACTGTATATTATCATATATATCATATATATGTTTTAAAATGCATTTGAGTTGACTAACATTTAACACCATTTTGCAATCTACTATCGATGGTTATCTCCCTTGCATTAGGAACACTTGTTTACAAAACATCATAAGCACAAGGGTTAATTTTAAAATAATTATAGCAGAGTGTGTTCATGTGTGTTTGCAAAAATCACCCTCACAACGAATACAGTTATGTTAAGTTTGTCTCCGCAATTCACCCTTGAGGATGATCTCAGATGAGATCAAAAGTTCTTGGGTTAACAAAAAATACGTTACCTTCCTTGATGAATTTATATTTAACATAAAAAAGATGCTTAGTGAACTAGAAAGGATTTTTATATAAATAGGCATAACATGTCTATATTATTTAATGACACATGTTTGAATGAAGATATGCAGCTAAATATGCACACACACACACACACTATATATATATATATTTATTTTATATATACACGTGTGTGTGTGTGTGTGTGTGTGTGTGTGTGTGTGTGTGTGTGCGTGCACTCACTGCCTCCCATCACTTTCAGGTTTTTACAACTACATCAATGTTTACTGACCTGATGAAATTTGACTGATACTCTGTGAAAATAATTAACATTATCCTGGCTACAATTATCAATAATTTTTGATTCTTTGGGAAAAAAAAATTAAATAAAACCAAAAAAAATTGTGTAAGATTTACTAAATTTGGAACAGCATATTTGGCTGATCTTCTAAAATGACACAAATTCCAATTTAACTTTAGTTTCAACTTCTTCATATTTTCATTAATATTTGATATCTAACATTTGTTATTAAAATAGTTGTATTTATATAAAAGGTAAATTTGTCCCAAACAGACTTTGATAAAAGTTAGGTGAATGCTGGGTGACTGTATCAGGTGAGAGGGTTAACTTAGTGTAGCATCTTAAAGAAAGAAGATTTTATATATTACTGAGAATAATTTGTTTGCCTAACTCATGTTAGAACAGAATTTTTCTTTTGTTAAATCTGTTTAGCATATTACAAAAATGTATACTGATTGATCTTTTGATTTTTTACTTCTCTTTATTTCTGCTGCACATTTATACTTTTCTCTCTATGTTAAATGAGAGAAAGTAAAACTTTCTGGCAACATGAGAATATTTTGTTAATTTTTTCATCCTTTATTTCTTCTTCTGCAGTTTCCCTACATCATTTTTGATTGGTTAACTTACTATTCTGCTACTATTGGTTAGCTTTACTTTTACAGCATATCAAGCATTTCCAGGTTATTTAATGATGAATTCTGTCATTTTCATAAACAATACAGATAGACATAGTTCTGGTTTGCACAAGAGTTAAGATGGCAGGCATGGGTTTATTGCACATGAGAGATAAAAAATCCAACATGAGTCAGGTTTGCCCAATAGACAAAAAGGTAGACATAGGTCCATAGGTTGGTTGTTTTTTGTTTAGTGGCATATCAATATCTCTATGGGTTATATAATGCCAAAATCTAAATATTTTGTACGCAATTTTTATTTTGAGATAATAATAATAGTTTTAGTGATACAAGTCTTACTAATTAACCCATAGCTGGTGGAAGAAGAGGCAGATTCATACCTTTCCCAAGGCTATTTGTGCATAAGTGAATTTAACAAATCCAACATGAATTGGAACTTGGCTCTTCAATTATCATCACCAAGCCATTATCCATTATACCACCTGCATATTCATGCTTTCAGCAGCTGGCATTCCCTATCGGTCACCCATCTAGGTACTGACCAGCCTTGACATTGCTTAACTTCATTGATTCTATGGGAACCAGTGTTTCAATATGATGTGGCTGTAAACCAACAAAATATAGATACTGGTAAAAAGGAGAACTATTGGGCATAATAGCATTGTACAGATATCTAAATGCTTTTCACAGTTCAGTTGTGTTTTGGAGCAAGTATTGTGATAGGTTAAGCTACTGTTTTATGACCAATGTCATTGCAAATGAGGCAATAGGGTTACAGAATTAAAAAAAAAGGCTTGTCTTCATCTTTTGTGGCAGTAAAGTGTACAAAATGATATCCAGCCTTTTAGACCCAAGTAAACCTGAAGACAAAACAAATGATGAACAGGTGGGTCTTATGACAAAACACTACAACCCCAAACTATCAGTTATTATACAGAGATCCAAATCTAGCATTATGCACTACCAGACAGAGGACTGTATCAAATTTTGTAATGGAACATTGCAACATAAGTGAAGACTATTCAATTGTGTGCCTTTCTTAATGATATATTAAGAGATAGTCTGGTTATAGGAATTAATTGCAACAGATTACACAGGAGGTGACTGGCAGAAAAGGACATGATGATTTTAATATTGAAATCTTTAACATTGCTGTAGGTATAGAGCTGATGCCAAAGGATCTGTGGGATAGTCTAGTCAAAAGGAAGATAGGTGCCAAAAAAAGTGCACATGAAACAACCTTAACCAGCACAAGGTTTTGTATCAATGTAGGAAAACAAAGAGGGTCATAAATGTGATGGCTTATATAAATGTTGGAAGCATAAATTTTATTTTGCCACATTTTCCAAGAGCAGTGAACACATTTTTGAAAAGTGTTCAAAGTCAAACAGAGAACTGTGAGAGAAAAAAGAAACAAAAGTGTACCTGTCCATCAAGTGGAGAGTGATTCTGTAGCTGCAGAAGAAGTGGACAACACAAATACAGATATACAAGATTAGTGATCTGAACATAGAAATAAATGGTAAGAATGTGTCAATGGAAATTGATAAAGGGGTTTCAGTTTCTGTTATTGGGGAAGTAAATATTAGAAAAGAAATCAGGACAAACTTTCTTTGGGGTAAACCAAGATCAAACTGGAATCATAAACGAAATGCCATTTCATTGAAAAGACAGATTCAAGTATCAGTTCAATTATGGAGATTCAAAACAGACTTACTGCTCATTGTTGCCCAAAGCAATTTACCTAAACATTTTGCTTGAAATTATTATGAACACGAAAAATCTTTCTTGTACTTTCTGTCAAATCTGTAGACACAGGTGAATTGGAAAAGCTTTTCTACAAGAATAGTTCTATATTAGGCAAAGTGGTAGGACTCTAGGCAAAGTTGTATGTGGAATCAGATTCCAAGCCCAAGTATTATAAGCTTATGATTAGTAACATATAAACATTGAAAAAGAACTGGAAATATTACAGAAGGAAGATTCCATTTTAACAATAGACTTTTCGAAATAGAGTCCATCCTCAAGCCAGATAAATGCTGTTATGATTTATAGAGATTATAAAGTAATCATCAATCATGTTACTAAACTGAAAAAATTACCCTATATCTAAGAATGAAGATTTCTCTACAACATTAGGAGGAGAAGCATTTTACACCGAGATGGATTTCATTCAAGTCTATCAACAGTTACTATTATTAGACAAGAAACCCAAGAATTTACTACAATCAACACTCACAAAGGACTCTTTGTGTACAATGGTTTGTGTTATGCTTTGAAATCCACACTTGGAATTTTCCAAAGAATGATGGAAAATATTCTGCAAGGCATTCCTAATGTCATTGTCAGAATAGATGGCATTCTTTTGATAGAAAATACCAGAAAGTTTTCAGCTTTGGTTCAGGTATTGAGAAAATTAGATAAATTTGGTGCGCATTTCAAACATGAAAAATGTAAATTCTTGGTCCCAAAGGTTATTTATTTAAGTCTTAAATAGAGACAGCATTCAACAAACTGAAGATAAGTTATAGATGTTAAACTGATTTAAATTGAATCTTTTTCTGATTCACTGTACATAAAAACCATTCACCTGGATGTGAACATTAAGAACACAAAATTAAAAAAATGGCTCTCTTCACAGGGGCTCTGAGTCTCACACCCGACTCACAAAACAAATACCCTCCATAAAAAAATACAAAATGCAATATAAAAAAGAACTAATCATGAATATTGCTGCTATGCATGACAAAAAAATGCAAGTCATGATCCATTTCTGTTTGCTTTTAATGACACCACTCATAACATTGAAGACAGTTGCAAACCAGCGGGTCGGCTGTCACCATCACTACCAGTGATCTCGGTCAACTGACCAAACACAAACATGAACTCTATGCCTTACCTATTCTCCCCATTCTCCAGGTCACTTCCCTTGCCCACAACAGTATATTCTGCTTTGTTCCTCTATATCAGCAATACAGGGAATTTTATCTTAATCATTCTTGTTTTCTTTTGTCTTCACCTTTCTAGTATGTATCAATTCATTTGCTCATGGTACCATATGCACGTTTATAACACCAGCTATCAAGAATTTTCCACATCCAAGAAAGCCAAAGAATTGCAAGCATTTTAGGAAATGTGGAATTACTATGCATGCTACATTAAAAAAATCTCCAATATTTTAGCACCATTGCATTAGCTGTTTGTGAAGGAAACCAAATGGAAGTGGGATGTCTTCCACTCAAACAGAACAGAAACTTGTATGGAATAATGCCAAGAATTCCATAAACCCTGAAAAATTATTTGTGCATTTTGACCCAAACACTGTAACTTACCATGTCTTTTCTTATCGACTGGTTGTGATGTTGTAAGAATGGATCTGAGAATGGAACTGCATTTGAAATTTTCACTATGTTAGATTTTATTATGCAAGCTTGTTGATATTTCTTTTGTATCATCTATTAGAAAGGAACTTCCTATTCACAAAACCTCTTTCTGCTACCAGTGGATTGGGATTCAGTTCATTACTTTCTTCGAGATGGCCCTTGGAATAAGATTCTTAACCTTCCTATTGAGAATTGTACCATAGAGATTTCTTCTTGGGTGAAAGCCCAAGAAGAAATCTATTTTATTCCTGTCTTAACTGTTATTCTGAGCAGTTTGATAAGGTCAAATCGATCTAAAAAAAAGATTTTCTGTGGTTAAATAGGCTAAGGAGTAGCTTGTTATTTTTAACACCTTCAAAATGAAATTGCTCTCATTTGAGAAAACCGTTGTTACCTTGTATCAGTATGGCTGATGCTAACCTCCAGGAGAATGACTAATTGCATCTTCTTGAACTAAAGTTATCTGCTGGGATGAAGAGGAAAGATTATATTGAATCAATGGCTAGGTCTGCTGCTAGGAAAGTTGGTTTCATGTGTCATGCTAGACAATTTTTCTCATCAGAATCTAATTAACATATTTATAAGCCTGCCATTTGTCCTTGCTTTGAATACTGTTGCTACAGTTGGTCTGGTACTCCTGCTATAAATAAATTCATTTTCATCATATGCTTAGGTTTTATTGCTATTCTAATCGTTGCTTATTAAAACAAATATTGCAAAGGAGTGAAGTTAGTTAAAACAATAACAGAGTCAAGGGAAAAACTGTCCTTTTAACACAGTTTTTTTTTTCTGTTGGCACAAAGTTTCAAGATTGCCAATTTAACATTTATTTGTGCAGACTTTATACGCTTGCTTTCTAGGAAACTGCTTTTTATATTTTGAAAAAAAATAACATTCCAAGTTTTCGTGTCTGTACTCATGCCTCTCAAATACATGCAGGGGGTATGCTTATTAAAATTGTGAAAATTAAGAGACCTTCGCACAAGCACAGTTTATTAAAATTAGATGTACATCCTATAACCTGCTTATTAAATCTTTGGAGATTGCAAGAACCTCCTTATTTGAAATTCCACTTTTTATTCAAGAAGCAAGAGTACTGTATTGTAAAATGTAGAATATATATTATAATCTAGAATATACTTTACACTGTTTCAGGATCATGTGGTATGGTGATGCTAAAAGGAGCAAAATCTAATGTATTAATGTTTCAAGTGAATTTTTATTTAATCTGAAGAACATATATGAACAAATTAAGTCTTCATATATAGAACAATTAAAATTGCTTTTAATATAGAGTTAACTCCCCTTAGGTATTTTACCCATAATGCATTGTTTCCTGTTATATTGATTGAATAAATGCATTTGAATGAAACCATTACATATCTCTGCTAATGCTTGAATTTTTTTATTTGTTTCTTATCTTTTTATCCTTGCCACTCATTTTTTTTTATCTACATTTCCATTTTTTCTCAATTTCTACCTTCTAGATTTTCCCACTTTTAAGGACAGCTTGTTATCTCTCTCTCTCTCTATACACATATATATATATATATATATATATATATATATATATATATATATATATATATATATATATATATATATATATGTATGTGTGTGTGTGTGTGTGTGATCTTATTTTTCTCTCTTCTCTTCTCTCTCACACACATTCTTCCCTCTTTTAGATGTATATTTCTGTTGACCTTTCTCCTTGTCATTGTCTTTCTCTCTTTTTTTATTATTTTTTTTTCTTTCACCCTCTGCTTATCTCTCTCTTTCTAACTCTTTCTCCTCCATTTTCTCTCCTTCACTGTTATGTCTCACTTGTTTCCTATGCTATGCTTGCTTTGGCCTACCATCAAACTGGCTCGGCATCACATTGACACCCAATCAGGCTCAACAAACAAAAAGAGATGCTTCAACAATGTGTAAAAAAAGTCACAAGACCATTACAAGTCCTCTAGCAGGTATTCCTACACCATTCCAGGCATAGAATTACTGTTTCAAATGAAATGAGATCTCAACTGGCCTGAAATAGAGGGGACAAAAACAAAACAAAAAAACACAATGAATAAAAAAAAAAGAATAGCCCTGTCTGTGCACCTATTTCCACTTTGGCAATTGCCAATAAATGAAATGAATGCTTTATCTTCTCAATGTCTCTTTGGAGGTGCATATCTCACAAGCCCATCTTCATTTTCTCAGAATTCTTACAATTTCTATCATTATTACTGACATCATATCATTTCTTGAGTTGCCAAATCCACATACTCAATTATTATTTTTCTTCCAAGTTTTTCTCCCTTTCTTTGTGCTTTTGGTTCCGTAATCAATTTAATAAAAATATACACATAGTGAGTATTTGTTTATTAGATTACCATCTTCCTTTGATAACAGAATTTTTTAGGCAATGCACTCATCTAAAGATGCCCGTCTCTTTGTTGACTAAGAAGACTTATGTAAACATTTTGTAATATGAATACTTTGACAGTTTACACCGCACACAGTAAGGTTATGTCATGAATAGCATACCAAATTATATAATTAATGTACAGCTTACAAAGAAATTTACTTACAAAATAATGCTTCAATCTGTAAGTGAAAAAACAATTCTTTATCTCATGGATAATTATGTCATTTCAATATTATCTGTATGAACTGAAGTACCAAAAATTAGTGTCAATTACTTAATATGTTACCCATCTCTTCACTTGAATAACAGCAGCTACGCAATATGACAGAGTTTACAAAATGCTGGAGTCGTTACATATGTGTGTGTGTGTGTGTGTGTGTGTGCGTGTGTATATGATGTCATAGAAACACCTCTCTCTTCCAATATGACATCCAACCTGATATTGCTGGCAGCCTCTGTAAAAATGTGTGTAGGTCAGCCAGTGAACTCACTCAGCATTATAGATATCAACATCCAGAAAGCCAAACTGCTGCAGTAAAACTAATATGCAATAAATGTGGTGTGACATGCAAGTTCCTTGCAGATTTAATAAGCCACATGAGACATCATCAGTGACTAGACATTCAAACAAGCACGTACTCGATGTTGATTGAGTCTATGAACTTGGTCTCAAGTTGACTTGCACTATATATACGTTTTTCTTAATTACTTTCTGGCATATATTGACTGACCACTATAGCTATTTTCATGGATCTGCCACAATCATCACATAGTCAGCAACTGATTTTTTGTGAAATGGACATTTTACATTGCCTCAGCGATCTTAAGATGAAGGTGACTGATGTGTACATAATATGCACCCAACTAAACTCACCGAAGAAGAAATGCCCATATGACCCAAATGGAAATGCTAAAGAATCACTATTGATTTTTTTCATGAAAAGAAAAAAATCAAGTGTCTGTCTAGAAAGTGCTTGATAGCATGGGAAACAGTAGGGCCTCAGTAAAGGAGCATAACACTAAAAGCAAAATAGTTCTTAACTGATACCAGGTCCTTAGAATCATCCATATCAAAGCATATATATATATATATATATATATATATATATATATATATATATATATATATATATATATTATTGAGGCATGTGATATTAAAGACTATGGAACTTTTCTGTTTAATAATAATCTTTTTTCGATTTTTTTTTGCTTTATTACTTTGGGATTAGTTAATAAATACCAACCACCTCCCAATTGCTAATGAACTTATCCAACAACACCGCCTGAACATCCAAAAATGTTATCTATAAAAATAAAAAACAACCTACTTCAAACTAAAAACATACAGCCATGATGAGAGTTAATGACAACTGAAAGTACTCAGCATAACACCAAGGACTGGGATCTTTTTTCAACAATTTAGACCAAAAACAAAGAAACTTTTGAGAATGCAAGAAAAAATTGTGAAAGAAAGATTATTAAACGTAAAAGTTCTGTAGTCTTTAATAACACATGCCTCAGTAATGACGTTCTGCCAAAATATATATATATATATATATATATATATATATATATATATTTCAAGCTAATAGATTAAATTTAATATTTCCAATAAGCCAAATACTTTTTCTGTATTTCAAAACACAATTTAAATTCACCAGAAAGAGATTTTGTTTTGAAATCATTAAAATCACTGATTTTAATGCCAGTTTTAGCCATTTTTCATCATAATGTAATTCACTTTATTAAAAAGTCTTTTAAAAATAAAATATACTTTTCTGAAACATTATTTGAGGAATATTAGCTGATTTAAAGTTTCATTAATCTAATTTGAAACAAATATTACTTTAATTGCAGAAAGGTATTTTTTTTTAACATGGTGGTGTGTATTTAAGGTGTTGACAGGTAGACAGCTTGACTGAGAGTTAGAAGTTTATATTAATCTTTTTGTACGGTGGACATATCTGTAAAATTATTTGAGGAATATAATGTGACAGCCTTTTGCATATAATTTTTAACTACCCGGTAATGTTAAAAGTTTAAGAAAATATTTTTTGCAATCTATTGCTTTATCTAATTTTAGGTACTCTGGCTTTAAATTTACTATAGTTATTTTTCTTATTTCCTGATAATGGCATACAAAAAATTGGCACACACAAAAAACTCAATTTTTTTTTTAAATAACTGAATTGTAGTAAGCTTTTCCATTTATGATTAGTAAATATAGTTTTTACTCAATAACAATATCACCTAACCACTACAAATTAATGCAGAAATATAAAAGATTTAAAACTTTATACATTTATTTAATTAAAATTTAAAGAAAAAAATAACATTTCTGTAAAAATTCATTATTCATTGAAAAACTTTATGGTCCGAAGTCAATAGTGTCCATAATATATCTTATTCATAAAAGCAATTAAAAGCTTTTCTAATTAAATAATATCTTAGTTTTATTGCATTTTTATTTCATGATTCAAAGCAAATTTTCAGTCACTGGGGGGGGGGGTCCTGTTTTGCAAAAAAAAAATTATGATTTAAATTCTCCAAAGAGTTCTGTGTATAACTAATATAAACATTAAGTGGTAGTAAAATAAATTTCTCCAAATTTCATAAAATTAAATAAGTGGGAAGTATCAGATGTAAAAGAAATGTTTTTGCCAAGATTTTCTAAAAAAGAAACATTTCTAAAATAATTTAATTCGTTTGTAAGTAAGTTCTGAAAGTTTCATTTAAATCTGACAAATATTTGATTTTTGCAAGAATTTCCAATATATGTGTGTTTCACCTCAAAAAAGATGCTAAAATTTCCTATACTAACCTTTGGTCCCTTCACTGATGCAAGAAAAACAATATTTCTAAACAAAAAAAGAAAAATAATAATAATAATAATAATAATATGCATGGCACCAAAATTGTTCAAAAATATCTAAAATGTCAGCTGTATAAAACTGTTTTCTCAGATCAATGGTTAAAAATAGTTTTGGTGAATGAAACCTGTCAGCCTCAACATGGAACATCCTTCCACAAACCTTGTGGACTGGCATTACAGAAACCACATCACTTTAAGACTTTCAACAGCAGCAATAACTAAAATGGGTAACAAATGTAATGTGAAGAGAGAATAATGACATAATTATGATGCAGATTTTCTCCACAACCCCAAAACAAAAGGAAAGTACACTGAATTGGGGTTAGAACTTAAAACTTAATAATCTGTAGTTTAATGCTTCATCTCTGAGCTGCACCTGTAAGTGCTTGACAAGTCAAGGGTAATTAGTTTGTGCTAAGTTGATTTGGCAAATGTGAAAAAAAAAAAAAGGTTTTACGTCATTGATTGATCTGAGAATTTAAAAACTAAATCAGAACAAAACTAACTCTGTTTCCATGTGTCAATTTTGCCAATCATTTATTACTATGATCTTGCAAACAACAGAGATTATCATTTCTACTATTTCTACTGACTATACTCCTTCTCTCAAAGTATTCATAGAGTACGGGCTTAAGTATTTCAGCACATAAAAATAACTACCTGGTGGAAATTAGATAGTTATTATACTGTAACTACATTGTATATAAGGCTGAGAATTCTAACTCTTCATTACAAAAACAAAAAAGAAACAATAAAGCTGCCATTTATTATAAACTTTTTGACTTTTATTTCTTTCCTCTACATCTCCGTTTTTCTACATCAAAGTTGATTGGGAAGCAAGAAGTCAGAAAAGATTAACATTTCAACTGTAAGATGATGATGAGCCCTAACTGCCAATCTTGTACTACACTTAAATTTATCAAGTTTAGGTAGCATAGAGGAAGGTTTATCAGAACAATTACCATGAAAATATTTATAGAAAAGGCACAGGGAAACTACATTATAGAAGTAGGAAAGTGACTGAAGGTGACACGCCATGTCAGGACCAATATTGGAATCCAGACAGAGTGGTTGCCACCCAAGGCTAGGGAGAGCAGTGTACTCTGCTATTTAACTTATATCTTGAGAAGAGAAGAGCTTATGCCTTTTCCAAATGACATGTGCATGAAAGTAAATGCTGTAAACTAAGTCAGAATTGGAACTTACCTTACTGAATCCATTTACCTGGAATTTGAACTTATTTTGACAATTCTACCTTCCACACCAATATCCAATACACCCCCACACGTCTATCATCCTTATTTAATAGAGTAATTAATTACTACTACTACTACTAATAATAATAATCAACAACTGTGAATTCCTAAGACAGAAAAAGAAAGAAACTATCATTAAAAACAATTATAATCTGCCAAACAATCACAAGAAAAAAAGAAGAGGACTTTGGATAAACACAGAAGTAAATGAGTTTTGTTTTCAAGGTAAAACTTGTGCATTTCTGCTGGCATTTCTAAACACAATCAATTTACAACCAGAACACTCTAACTCAAATACTAAACTATAGTTATATCATATTTATTAGTGCATAATGCAAATAACAGAACCAAAACTTAAAATTTGAGGATTCACTTAATATAATAATCTAATGACAATTGTATAAAATTGAAAAGCCTTTTTAGGCAAAGTAATTTGGATTTTATGTGTAAGTTGAAACTTTTTATTTTCTGTCTCTTCAGGATCTGTTTCTGTATTATATATGAATTACAATGACTTATTGGCAATGATAGTGGAGCCTTTCTTACTGCAGTCTAACTTGTCATTTAACCCATATCTAGAAAGAGGTAAAAAATAGATGGATTCATGCCTTTTCCCAAAGGCATTTGTGCAAAAGTGAACACAACAGACTAAATTTGAACTCAGCCTGATCATTTCCACTCCAATAACTGTTATTCCAACCACACATCTAGAGATAGAAATAGATACAAACAGTAACAGTAAAAGATATTTTTAGTACATTTGTTTTTTTCATTTAGAACTAAGAATGGAATGAAGAAAAAAAAAGTAAATTATTGCAAAACCTAAAACTAGAACATGGATCATATTGATAAACCCAAGAGCCTAGATGGCAGATATGAGTTGATGTGACACTTCATTATGTTGGTTCCTATCTATTTTTCCCTAGAAAAACATATAGCCCTGGAAGTACTCAAAAACCTTTTTGCTAATGGTACTTTTAAAATCTGGTTTCAGTTTGGTTGAACCAAGAAGAGCAGAGGAAGTCAATTTTGACAAGTGATTGATTATGGTCTCCATTCTGTTTTTTCCTTGGCTAACAACATATGATCTGAAATTATTAAAGAAAGCTCTATTCTGGGAAAGTTAAAATATTTCTATATCTCTAAGAGGATATTTTTTCTCATTTTTTACCAAGGTTTCAAAATGTCTAGAGATATCTGGTTTGTACCTTTGGCACAAAGATCTCTTCATTCCCAAATGATGAATTAACAAACTTCAGTAATTAATCTTATTTATTATCTACATAGAAAATGTTTTTTTTGAAAATGCTAATCAACAGGAATTCTTTGTGGCTGGTATTTTTTGATTAGTTAAGGATAGGTGTTTGGATGATGTAAAAGTTATGATTCCACTTCACTGGGTAGGGGTAATAAAGAACTGAGCCAATGGAATCACAAACTAGCAACATAAACATTAGATAGAGGAGTTACTAGCCAAATTTTGGATAACAGGAAAAGTGATTGATTGAGATGTAAAAATAATTTATCAGAAACTCCTAGGTCCTCAGATTCTAGTTACATTCCTAAGAGCTCTCAACATAAACACTATAAATTTGGCTCTCAGACAGTTGGAACTAAGGAGATAAGAAGACCATGGCCAATGCATTACTTGGTGACACTCCATTCTTCAAGACAGTTATCACATTAAGAACTGTAGACAATATGGAAAATCTAACTTAGGAATTTCTAACCAAATATGAGGTTATGTGATTACTTTTTTGTGAAGGCCTGATACTCTCTGTAATCTGTCTACATAAACTTTGCTTTCTTTTGCTGCTACAAGATGCTCAATTCTTGTGAAAGTTAACTGACTGACCATTTAGCTTAAGAACGCACAACACTTTAAACACACACATTCCCTCTTCATATAACCTTTGCAGGTAGATAATCAAGATATATTGCCGTTCCACATTAGTTCAAACAAAAGGTTAGGACAAAAACTTCCACTAATGCAGGAAAGAGAGCAATAACAGTTGGCTTCAGGAACCTATTTTCCTGAAAAGTTGATTTAATAGGAAGATTTTATAAGTTTCAACCGAAAATAGCGCTGGATGCTTGGTCAATGAACACCAAATGTTTCCTTATAAGGAAATGGCTAATATTACCGTTACTATATTCATACATTTAATTGCAGCTAGAATAAGAATTAAATATGGCAAGTTGCTGAAAATTTCTCAGCCTGGCCAAATAGGGATTCACCACAAAATCCAGAGGTTTCACCATTTAGTCAGATTTTGAGAAATTTGTCAAGCCAAGGTCTTTCAAGCAATCAGATCACTGCAAGATTGATTTGTTTTACTATTGGAACAATCTGAATTCAATCTTAATCCAAGTCCAATATATTCAGAATTAATCTAAAAATCACTGGGTTGTAGATATGCAAAATAATAACTTGGGAAGCTGCCTCAAACTTAATGATCATGAAAACCAGTTTTGAATTTCTGCATTTGGCAACAATAACTAAGGAACAAAGATGTAGCTTTGAGCAAGATTCAAGCCTAACCAAAGTGACCTATTCATTTGTAGTAATGTTAATACTTCAGTCATTACAGTTTATCTGGAATATGGTAGTAAACTGATGACACATGCTTTGGCTTTATAGGTGGTGACTCTTTTTATACTTATTGCTTCTACTATATTCACCAGAAAGAGAGGGGGAGAGAATGTAGGGCAGAATATTCATGAGCATCACTTGCCTTAGAACACAATCACATTTTTTTGCCATTACTTCTAGATTATTCCTTTGGTACTTGCTACAACTATCACTACTTTCGGCAAATATTCACCAGATGCAGGCAATAATAAAGATGATCATTTACTCAAGAATACAAATGTTATGATATCTAATGTGAAAGAAGTTACAAGATCCTGTAAATGTAGAGGGTTGATGTATATGCTTTACTTGGGGGAAAAAAAGAAACATAATTGATAACAGAATACTGCACAGAACATGTAAAGTTTCAATTTACATTCATACTGGGGACTAAAAAAATATGACCAATAACACCTTCACTGTGGATATTTTCTTCATTAAATGAGTGTTTATGCCAAATAGATTTAAGGATTTTACAAGTATAGATTATTTGATCATTTGATTTCTGTGAAACAAAAACAAAATTATGAACTCTGAAAGAAGTTTGAAGATGGTACATTATACTTTAAACACCTTTTTTTTGAAAAACAAAACCTGGTGTGCAGTTCTGTTTGCCTCCCATGGGAAGTATGTTGAGAATGAAACACACAAACACCCTGTTTTATCTAAGAGAAAATGCCAATCCACATAGACCAAATAGAATCAATACATTTCTATCTCTCTTTTCATATCATTTTCTGTGTGTGGATGTATTTTTATACATGTATGTCAGGCTTGACCCAATAGGTTTTCACTTGTCAAATTTACCCAGACAGGCCACTGTGTAATTTTCCCATGATGCAATATTGACCTTCTGCCTTTTGTTGTCTGGAAGTACAGTACACAATGGGGAGAAATGTCAGTGGTGGAGAAGGAGATGTTGTACCCTCAGGGATAGTTAAAGGGAAAGAAAAATCTTAAAACATTTGTTCCTTTTAATATTTTTTTAGAAATTGTACTTAGGGTTTAATTAAAAATAAGATGGTGTGGGGGGACAAAAATAATGCTTCCAGTGAAAACCCAGGGAATTGGACTTTGCATGCACTCCATGTAAAAAGAAATAATGTTATAAATTAAAAGAGGAAATTCTAAACATATCATGAAACAGGCCAGTGAATTTAAAGATAAATGAAGAAAAAATAATTGCCCAGGATAATACATATGTGGAAAAAAAAATTTCATCTAAAGAAATGTTTGGTATATTACACTTAACAAATGTTTTTCAAACTTGAATGTTTGTGCTCTCAAAAAATGGGGCGTCAAAAGGTTGGGGTTTTCCCTTGACACTTCTATTATTTTAACTACCTTCACTCCTTAGCAATGTTTATTGTTTTAAAAATCAATCGTTAGAATTGTAATAAAACTTAAACATATGGTCAAAGTGTATTTATACATTTTTTGTTCTTGAGATTTTCCAAGAAAAATATTAAACACTATTTATTTATTTATTAGATTATTTATTTTATATTTACAACATTCTAAAAACTAATACAATTAAAACTAATGCAATGCAATATTTATCATTTACCAATTTATAAAGAGATAAGTAGGGAAAGATTTTTTAATCATAAATTTATAAACATTTACTAAATTATTAAAATATATGAACCATCTATAAGGAAATTCTTAATATTTTGCATTTTATAAAGGTCTAACCAGTTGGCAATTAGCTGATGTTTTGCCAACCATTCCAATAAACAATCTAATAAATCAATAGTATAAATAAAGAATCTAATAAATAAATACTATTTATTATTTTTGTTGTTAATTCTGAAGAACAAAGAAAATGTATAAATTCACTTTTATTTTCCAAATGAAATAACAACAGCAACTGCTTTGGTTTTGCAGAAACTTGCAGTGTTAGGTAAAAAATCCCAAGTAGAGCCTATTCTATGTTCAATTTCTTTATCTCTTATACTAAGTTTGTTATAACTGCTCCATACACCAAGATATCTGAAGAATTTAATATTTACTAATTCAACATCCTGTATTTTTATGGAAGATTCAGGGTACATGCCTTCACATTTTTAATTCCAATTCCAGATCATTGTTTCTCTTTTAGAAAGGTTTAACTTGAGTCCTACTTTTTGGAAAACTCAGTAGAAAATGTTGATTTTTTTTTTTTATTCATGATCATTTTTATCCCAATTGTGAATACCTATGTCATCAGCATAGGCTCTCCGCATCATCAGCACACTGGCATTAGGAACAAAAGCAAGAATAATATTTTCTATTAGTAGTTTATTTGGGATGTTGGATGGAATGCATAAATGATCAGTGCTCATCTTTTCACATCTGTGTTTGTGTATGCACATAGCATAATGTAAGAAGTACATAGTGTATAAAATAGATTGCAGCTCTCATTTCCTCTTTGTTGCACTCCTGATGATGTCTGAAATGTTTCAGTATTGGGGTCCTTGCCAAGTGTGTATGATTTTGTGGACCAAAGTAGTTCCTCTATCTGATCTATACATTCAGTAGAGTCAGAACTTGAAAGTCTATTATGGATGAGAAGAGGAAGTGAAGTCTAATATTGCTGTGAGGTCAACATAACATTTTCTATTAGAGAGGTTTGCAATTTGCTACATTCGTTTGATAACATATATGCTATCATTACATCTCTTACTAGAATGAAAAACCAATGTGAGTTGTTAGGAGTTGACTTTCATAGAACAATGAGAGCCTAGTTAATACAATGTTCATTAGTATTTTCACTAAAATTGATCTAATTGAGACTCTTGTATGAATATCCACTACATGATAACTGCCCAAGTAGTAATATAATATACCAAGCTAAAATGGTATCCAAAGGAAGCCTAAAAAATAGATATTGCAATAACAGAAGATCCCTGGAAACAGAGGCAATACTCACACTAAATATCATTTAACAACAAAATGTATGCAAACAGCATAACCCTCTCAATCAGAGATGGAAACTTAAAAACACAAATCAAAATATATAAAAAAATAAGATGGAAAATAAGAAAAGTATCACCAACTTACAACAACTCAAAACAATGTAACTTTTGCCTCCAGGAGAAAATAGCCATAATTACCATTTCAGAACAAGATAAACTCCTAAACAAAAGGTCACAGTTCATTTCCAAAGGCAGCATGCAAGCTTTTGTATATAGTTGTTGAATAGGCACAGTCAGTGGGGGTGATTATGTGGAAAATAGCATTTTTATAGTTGAAAGCTTGCGCAATCCACTGGTGTTATTGTGCTCTCTGTATCAGGTGTAGTTTCTGTGGAAATAAACAGGTTTTACTTACCAGAGAATCCAGTGTGTTTATATATAATGAGATAGATAGATAAAGAAATATAAGAGAGATAAAGAAGTATGTCAAAGAGATGTATATATGTATAAGAATATGTTAGCATATACACATTTCAATTGTCTCTTTTTATATTTACAGAAAAATTTTGAAACGCCTTCAATCCATAGATATATATATATATAACACCTTCAAGTCCATAGATATATAAACTTGGCGGGTATCACTATCAAGTGATGCCTGCCAAGTTTATATAGTCTGTTATGTTGGTGAGTGTCTTGAGCAATGAGGGCTATGTCATAGCACATTGTTTCTTCCAGGCAAGCTTTACAATTTTGTTCCTATTTGGAGGTACAAGATATGGTGGTCAAGCCATGGCTTCAGAAGGTGCAGGCCCAGAGGAGGCTATATCTTTTACAGCAGATTCTACCCTCCCTTCTACAAACACAGACACACACACAAACACATAGCACCACTGCATGGCCCATATGACCCAAGAATAGCTAGCTAAGAATTGTTACAATCATATCAGCTACCACCCATTACTGCAACATGTGGCTTCCTGACTCTCCTGATTTGAATAGTCTGGATGATTATATGAAGTGATTATCAGGGAGACCAACCAGTGATCCCACAATATTGAGGACTTGTTGATGCTCACTATCATAAATATATGATGAGCAACATGAACAAGAACCACTTGATCTGCACATGTATTTCTTCTTCTCAAGTCTGCGTCAATAAGTCCTCCAAGCTGAGGGTGAGTTTATTGAAAAAAAGTTGAACATATGTAGAAATTCTTTTGGAAATAAATTGATTTCCCTATCTAGCATACTGTGTGTGTGTGTGTGTGTGTGTGTGTGTGTGTGTTTGAGTAAAGTTAGAGCTTTTTCAAATCGAATGGTAAATACTTAAGACTTTTTGAAAAAAACCTTTTACTTTGACAAGTTTTGCAGATTATCTAATGGCATCTTTCACTAATTATACTAGATAATTGGAAAAACATGTCAAAGTAAAAAAAGATTTATCATTTGTCTTATTTACAAGTATCATTCCATCTCAAATCAGCCAATAGTTACAGGTGACACGCATAAGAATCTAGGAAAATTTACTAGTATTCCTCAATTAAAATTATTGATACATCCAAATTATTATATCAAATTGTCATTTAAAATCAGAGCAACTTCAAATTACACAGAATTTTTTGCATTTTACTAAATAAAACTTTCAACAAATTTCTGATATTCATAGCTCCAAGGATATTGCATGTACAGATTTGAAACTGGGTGACAA